>OY744554.1:37327513-37585101 GCA_963556195.1 Sepiola atlantica
ATATATATATATATATATATATATATATATATATAGTAGAGAATGGTAGTTCGCTTGAAGCATTGCTGGGTATAGTAGTAGTAAGTTTTTGAAAGGCTGTGGGCAATGCAAATTCCGGGTAAGATGCAAGTTGTAAGGAACAAAAACAATAAATCGATCGAATACGAAATATGACTTACTATTTATTTTTCCTAAAATCTTACATAACAGCAAGAGTGTTTTTAGCTGTTTGTTGTTGAATTATCAATTTTGTCGGACTGTTAAAACCTATTTTAAGGGTTATCTCCCTTGTTCCGTTATTATTTGGGGACCAGATTAACCTTTGTAAGAATTGGGGTTATCTGCCCTTCCTTTTTGTTGTTGTTGTCCTGTCGTAAAATAAACGCACCACGCTCGTGTAAACCTACAAAATGTGTTTGTCTTAACTGAATTGTCCTGCCATGAAGAATGTCTGAATGTTGCTGAGATCAAAAGGTATGTCTCACATTCGTGTGAACTTGGCTTTATATCGATAATAATTATCAACAAAGGTTATGGGCCCAGATGAACGCTCGATATAATTATAAAGCCACGTGTGACATTTTTTTTCGGCCATATTGAAATTCTCGTTCACGAAAGAAGTTTTGTATCGTTTTACCTTCACGATGGAAACAAAACTTGGTAATCTCGTACCATTGAATGGGACAAATTACGCCACTTGGAAGATTCAGTGCAAAATGACATTAATTAGGGACGGATTATGGTACATAGTAAATGATACCGAAATCGTCCCCGATCCTAGGACAGATGCGATATTACACGGAAAGTATTTATCGCGGAAAGATCGCGCCTTGGCGACGATTGTTTTGTCAGTGGAACCGTCACTTTTGTATCTAATAGGGGATCCCGACGACCCTGCAGTGGTGTGGAAAAAATTGGCAGATCAATTTCAGACGAAAACGTGGGCTAATAAATTAGCATTAAGGAGGCGCTTGTATTCCCTTAAATTGAAAGTAGGTGACTGTTCATAAACATATTAAAATAATGACAGAAATCTTTGAAGAGTTGTCAGTCATCGGCGATTCAATTGATGAGGAAGATAGAGTTGTACACCTCTTGGCTAGCCTCCCGGATTCCTATGACATGCTAGTAACAGCGCTCGAAGCAAGTCAGGATGTGCCCAAATGGGTGTTAGTGACTGAACGACTGCTCTACGAAGAAACGAAAGTCAGAGAAAAGGAAAACACTGCTACTGACTCGAAAGCGATGACATCAAAACATCACACTTTTAAAAAGGGGCCCAAGTGTTATCACTGTGGAAAGAATGGACACATTAAACGTGACTGTCGATTGCTTAGTGAGGATGCAAAAGAAAGTTTTAAAAGGAACTACCCCAATAAGAAAGCTTTCTTCACTGGAAAAACACAAGGAAAATCAAATGGTTCTGAAAACGATTACGTTGTTGGACTATTTGCACACCATGCGTTATTATCTAATAACAAAAGGAGCGAATGGATTGTGGATTCTGGAGCAACTTGTCACATGTGTCATGATGTGAAAATGTTTATACATTTCCGGAAATTGGATTTAGTAGAGGAAATAACACTTGGGGATGGACGCTCGGTTGAAGCATTAGGAGTGGGAACAATAGAACTGAACGTGAGTGTGCCAGACGGTAAACAGCAAAGATGTAGACTGTATGAAACACTTTATGTTCCCAAACTATCGTACAACCTATTGAGTGTGTCTAGGGCGACTAGATCTGGAAAGTCGTTCATATTCACTGAATCAGGATGTCGACTTCTTGATGAAAAACAGAGGATAGTAGCTGAGGGTTCAAAAATTGGAAATGTGTACTATTTGAACTGTAATGAAAAACAAGAAGCAGCTCATGCAGCATCTACATGTTCAGGTGGTAACACAAAGGAGGAGATCTGGCATCGACGTTTTGGTCATCTTGGTGTGGGGAATTTGCAGAAACTAGCAAGAGATCAGCTGGTGACTGGCCTCGACTATGATGTGACAAAGAGTATTAACTTTTGTGAACCATGTGTGGATGGCAAACATCATCGTTCCTCATTTCCAAAATCAGGTGGAAGGCGAGCTACACAACTACTCGGAATTGTGCACAGCGATGTTTGTGGAAGGCTAGAGGCAAAATCGCTTGGTGGAGCCGAATACTTCCTCACATTTATTGATGACAAATCAAGATTTGTGTGGATATATGTGCTTAAACACAAAGGAGAAGTTTTTGCAAAATTCATGGAGTGGAAAACCATGGTGGAGAATTCCAGTGGACGAAAAATAAAAACCTTACGCACTGACAATGGCGGGGAATACACTTCAAGAGAGTTTGAATGTTACCTAAAGAAGGAGGGCATACACCATGAACGCACTGTTTCCAAAACACCAGAGCAAAATGGAGTGGCTGAAAGAATGAATCGGACGTTGGTGGAAGCAGTGCGAGCAATGTTGTCGGACTCGCAGCTGCCTAAGAAATTTTGGGCAGAAGCTTTATCAACAGCTGCATACGTACGAAACCGAAGCCCAACAAATGCAGTACAAGGAATGACACCATACGAGGCTTGGAAAGGCTACAAACCAGATGTGAACCATTTACGCATTTTTGGGTGTAGTGCTTATGCCCATATACAAAAAGATGAAAGATCCAAAATGGATTCTAAAGCGAAGAAGAGCATCTTTCTCGGATATGGTATTGGAGTCAAGGGTTATAGACTTTATGATACAGAAAAGTTAAGAGTCTTCCATAGCAGAGATGTCATCCTTAATGAATCGGCATCCATTAGTGAACAAGAGAGAGAGGAAGTTGGAAACCAACCTCTAGTGAAAATTGACTGTCATAACGTCAGTGATGATGATGATGATGATGATGATGATGATGATGATGATGACAATTCACAAGTGGCAACAGGACCACGAAGATCACTAAGGATTAGGAAAGCTCCAGATCAGTATGGTGAATGGGTCTACATTGCTCACAGATTGAATGACCCATTAACGGTGAGAGAGGCACTTTCTAGCCCTGAGAAAGACAAATGCATTTCAAGCAATTGGAAAATGACCCGTGTATCTACACACTCTCCTCGGGAGGAGAGATCTTCATAGCTGCAGTGTATGTTGATGATATCATTCTGGCATGTAAGTCTTTGACACGTATCCAAGAATTTATCAAAAGAATCTCCGAAAGTTTCAACATCAAGGATATGGGGAAACTACATAGTTTCTTGGGTGTTAAAATCGCTTATCCAGATTCAGGGAAGATATGGATCGGACAACCAGCATACGCAGCAGAGGTTTTGAAAAAATTCCAAATGGAAAATTCAAAACCTACATCAACTCCAATTGATCCTGGTGCAAGGTTAACTAAAGCTGTTAAAGAAAACGAGCTATTCAACCAAGAATTGTATCAATCAGCAGTTGGAAGCCTGCTGTATGTGTCAACAAAAACAAGACCTGATATTGCCTATGCTGTCGGCAATGTAGCAAGATTCTGCTCACAACCTACCATGGAACACTGGAGGTCTGTGAAACATATCATGCGTTATCTAAATGGCACGCGGAACTATGGGTTACTGTATGACAGGGAGAATGCAACAAATCTGATAGGATATTCAGATGCAGACTGGGCTGGTGACTTGGATGACCGCAGGTCAACCTCAGGCTACCTGTTTAAATTAAGTGGAGCGGCTGTCAGTTGGAGAAGTAAAAGGCAGACTTGTGTTGCATTGTCTACAGCTGAAGCAGAATATATGGCATTGGCAAGTGCAGCACAGGAGGCAGTATGGATGCGACATCTTCAAAGTGGTCTCAATGAACCCTTGGTTGGACCGACACTCATCTACGAGGATAACCAATCCACAATATGTATGGCAAAGAATCCACAATATCATGGAAGGGCGAAGCATATTGATATTAAGTTTCATTACATTCGAGAGCAAGTTGAGATGGAAACAATTGAATTGGAATACTGTCAAAGTAAAGACATGATTGCTGATGTGCTGACGAAGGGACTTGTGAGTGCACAATTTATTAAGCTTAGAGCACTGTTAGGTGTTAGGGAAGTCATGGAACAGTCTGACAGCAATTGAGGAGGAGTGTTGAATTATCAATTTTGTCGGACTGTTAAAACCTATTTTAAGGGTTATCTCCCTTGTTCCGTTATTATTTGGGGACCAGATTAACCTTTGTAAGAATTGGGGTTATCTGCCCTTCCTTTTTGTTGTTGTTGTCCTGTCGTAAAATAAACGCACCACGCTCGTGTAAACCTACAAAATGTGTTTGTCTTAACTGAATTGTCCTACCATGAAGAATGTCTGAATGTTGCTGAGATCAAAAGGTATGTCTCACATTCGTGTGAACTTGGCTTTATATCGATAATAATTATCAACATTTGTGTGGTGTCCGGGTGATTAAAAATTTTAATCACTCAGACATCACACAAACAGCTAAAAACACTCTTGCTGTTATATATATATATATATATATATATATATATATATATATATATATATATATATATATATATATCCAGGCAAGGTAAACATCCACAGGATAGTAATCCAAAGAATTTCAACCGGGCTTATAAAAAGTGCTCAATATCAAATAGAGCTTTTATATATGATTACTTTTATTTACACAGACATGTACAAAATCAATAGCTGTTATAAGCTGAGATCTCATCAGGCAGAGTTAAAATCCGATCTTAACCTTAGATCATATTTGGAAAGAATGAAATGGGGAAAAAAGAAAAGAAATTTAAAATTAAAATTTGGAAAGTCACGTGGTTAAAAATCAAAATAAAAAATAATATAAAGTAAAAATATATAAAATATGAAATATATAAAATATAAAATATGAAATAAAATAAAAAGAAAGAAAGAAAGAAGAAATAAAAAGAAATAAAAAGAAAGAAATATATATATATATATATATATATATATATATATATATATATATATATATATATATATATATATATATATATACTAGCAGTGAGTTGGTTCATCCTGTTCACTTGTATCGCTGACCACTTTCCCACAGCATAGTTGTCTTCCAGATGCCATGTTGTCAGCAGTTCACAAATCTTAACAAATCAGCTTTAACTTACAATCTGAAATGAAGAGATAAAACATACTTAGTGATAATAAATTATATACATGCATTAAGAGTAACATTTTTGAGATAAAGTTATGTATTATATGATGGCATCCTTTCCAAGCATAAAAAATATATATGTTTGTGCATTAAAATTAATTAAAATTAACACAGGTGTTCATGTGTTTACTACCATATGCAAGAAAATGTTATTAGCTTTCATTTGGTACCACTTTCAATGCTATAGCATCAACCTCTGGAAAGCTACAATGAAAATAAGGACATAATATCCCAAATTTTGCAGCGTTTTTGAAAAACGTCAACAATAAAATTACATGGCTCTTGAGGCAGGCATAGCCAAGGTCCAAGATCACAATAACTGGTATATTTAGCTAATTTAGACCTTGGAGAATGGGAATAATATCAGTTTCCATATGTTTGAAGAAAAAGGTCAATTTTGAAGAGGTCTAATATATATATATATGTATGTATGTATATCATACTAGAATTGTCCGCAAGGACCTGTGGCGCAGTGGATATAGTACTAAGTTATATTCAGTTCCAAGTGACAGCCATCTGAAGGTTGAAGGTTCAATCCTCGGTGCGGGCGATATGAAGATTTGCGAATTACTGAAGATTTATCCCAGTCATGGCTGATGGAGCAAGCGCATGCTACCTCTGCGGATTAAATAAAGGGTTCCGTTTGAAATTCCGTCCAGATTCCCGAGTTCGACAGAAATATTCTCGAGTTCGAAGAGATACACCTGAAGAAAGCTGGAGATTACAGCAGCTGAAACGTTGTGATGATAACATTCAAGATGAGAAATGTAGTCCGAATAACCAAAATTATGCAAACGTTACGGCTGCTGTAAACTCTGGCCTTCTTCAGGTGTATCTCTTCGAACTCGAGAATATTTCTGTCGAACTCGGGAATCTGGATGGAATTTCGAACGGAACCCTTTATTTAATCCACGGGGTGGCATGCTCTAAGATTATAATATATATATATATATATATATTCCCGAAACAGTTTTTCATGGTAAACAACTGATGATCCCTTAAAATAGTGTTAGAAACTAACTAATATAATAACTGTAAAAAATAAATTGACTTACATGAGTGATTTTCCACTGGAAGACTTGAGACTATAAGTTTGTTTTTTTTTATATATATATATATATTTTTTTTTTTTTTTATATAGTTTTAATGGTTGAGAAACTTCCGAGACTATATACAGGGTGGGCCAAAATAAGGGTCCTATCTTTAAATTTGAATAACTTGAATTTGAATAACTTCCACAAAATAAAAGTTAAACTCACCAAACTTTATGTGTGTGTAGACTGACCCTTCCGAGATTTTTTTAAATAAACAAAACAAATTTTAACCGAAAAACACTTCTTAAAACTTACAAAAACTAAAGTATTGTTTTTTACACTGTTTTGAGTTTTTTAAGCAAAAATAATGTTTTCTAAATGAGAGTACGTTCCTTAGGGCTAATACGGCTCATGCTTGCTTCGGAAGGGGTCCTTTACTTATTCTAAAAAAAAAAATTTTTTTAAATCAATAAATAAAAAAGTTATGAATTTTTAAAAATAGGACCCTTATTTTTGCCCACCCTGTATATATATATATATACACACAGTGATATGTAGTAATAAAAGTACTGATATATAGTGATAAGTAGTAAGACTACACACTAAAAACAAGAATAAGTTTAAATCTCCAAAAATTCTTACTAGGACTTTGTCCGCAAAGACCCGTGGCACAGTGGATATAGTTCTAAGTTAAATTCAGTTTCAAGTGATGGTCATCTGAAGGTTGAAGGTTCAATCCTCGATGTGGGCGATATGAAGAATTGCATATTTCTGAATACTTATCCCATGGATTAAATAACGGGTTCCGTTCGAAATTCCCGAGTTTGACGAAGGCCGGAGGTTACAGCGGCCGAAACGTTGTTATGATAACACTCAAGATGAGAAATAACCAAAAATATGCAAAGAAAAAACATGGCCGTCATAAGCTCATTTTTCCGCACTTTCAGAAGTAAATTAGAATATTCTTTCAGGAGAAATTATTTATTTTTTTGTTATGCCTCCTTCGGCATCTCCCCTTTAACTATCTTCTCAATTCAACTGTTAAAAAAAAATTTAAAAAAATTAAAAAATTAAAAAAAGTAAAAAATAAAAAAAAAATTTTTTAAAAATAAAAAAATAAAAAATATAAAAAATAAAAAATAAAATAAAAAATCAAACTCTTAGTACAGTATCGATATCCAGATCAAATTCTGTTAAATATTTCATTTGATAACTCCCAAAAGTGCCCCCTCAATTTCTCCCTCCTACCACTTTCTCTGAATTCATCCAACCTCATCTTAAACTGATCCACGTTATTGCTGTTCTTAATCTGATCTGACAACTTATTCCAAAAACATATTACTCTGTGAGCAAAAACACTTAACTGGTTAACAGATCTAGTTTTTGAAAACTGCTTTGACAATAACCTTCCAGATCTAGGAGAAATACTAAAAAAATGCCCACCATAGTTAGAAATGCCATTAATTATCTTGAAAGTCTCAATCATATCACCTCTCATTCTTCTCTCCAGAAAAGTAGTCAATCGCAATTTGTCCAATCTCTTCCTGTAACTGCACTCCTTTACTTTACTTATTAGTTTTGTCACCCTTCTTTGTACGCCTTCCAGTTTCAATATTACATTCCAATTTCCATATCTAGTCGCTGGAGCCCAGGCCTGAGTGCAGTATTCTATATGAGGTCTTATTAGAGCTTTATATATCCTTAACACAACATTTGTCTCCCTCGAAATAATATTCCTAACCATCCACCCGAGCATTCTATTAACCTTCGATACAATGGTCAAAATATGATTATTTGCCCTAAATGTATTATGAAACCCCACTCCCAAATCGCACTCTCCATCTACTTCTTTGATTTCTCTGTTGTTTAGTACATATAAAACTCCAACATTCCTGGATCCTACGTGTAGTACTTTACATTTGTCTAGGTTAAATCCCAATTTCCAAATGTCCTCCAATATGATAATTTATTTAGATCTATCTGTGTTATTTCCTTTGATAAAGGTCTCACAAGTAGTTTAACATCATCAGCAAACAGTTCTATTTCTGAATTTGTATTATTAGCTAAGTCATTTATGAATATCAAAAACAACAAAGGCCCCAATACTGAACCCTGCGGAACACCGGAGTCTATGTACTGTGGTTCACAATAATTGTTACCAATCTTTACCTTCATAGTTCTATCCTTCAAAAACTCCCTCACAATATTTACCATTTTGTCAGTAATACCAACATTTTTCATTTTCACTAGTAAACAATAATGAGATATTGTATCAAATGCCTTGCTAAAATCTAAATATATGATATCCGCACTATCCTCCTCCATCAAATATCCATTTATAATGTCAATACTTTCCAAAATATTATACAAAATACAATTTAAGACCAACAGTTAATTTTATCTATTACAATTAATTCTTATAATTTATCTTTCGGTTATTTTGAAGCGGTTAGCTCCCTCCAAAAATGTCTGCCAAATTTTATCGACTGGGTTTGTCTGATTTTCCACATGAGTCCACTGTATTAATTTGTCGTCTGATTTTTATGGATTTTTCTTCGTCCTTTTTAATTTTTATTTTGCAAATATTAATTTGTTTTCTGATGTTTTCAAATTAAATTGTATTTTTTGTGGATTATTTTGCAAACAATTTGTTTTCTGAGTTTTGCCGATTTCTTTTTTTTTTTTCATTTTTATTTTGCAAATATTAATTAATTAACAAATAATAAAATCAGACAGTGTTTATTAAAAATTATTATTATTGCCACTCAGACTTAGGGTTAGTGAGAGAGTTGTTTTGTTTTGTTTTGTAAGAAACAGATAATACAATAAAACAGGGTTTATTAAAAAGAAATCCACAAGAATCGGACAATAAATTAATACGATGGATTAATTTGACTGTCACCGCTTGGAAAATTAGCGTAAACTAGTCGATAAAATTTGGCAGATTTTTTTTTAATGAGGAAAATTGCCTTACGGAATAATAATACCGAGGGGACTTTTTTGTTTGTGCACCGGTTCGAAGGAAAATGGAGGCGTCAACTGCAAAAATATCGAAACCGAAGTGGAAAAAGATTTTATACGAAGATCAAGGAGTTCCGGACAATTATGTCGACGAGACATTTTTGGAAGAACTGAAAAAGAATCGTAAATATTCATGATTTATTTTCTGCTGAATTCTGGACATTTTAAAAATTATTTCGATCGTTATTCGGTTTACGATTTCTTTTAAAGGAGCAATAATACGAAGTCGTCACTGTGAAATTTTTGTTTGTTTTTAAAGAAAACAAAAACAAATTCTTTCTTTTTTACCTACACTCATATTTAAAATATGACTTTTGGGGAAATTTTATAGAATCACTCCCGTTTCCAATTATCAATTGGGTGTTGTTTTTTTTTTAGGATGATGGGGGGGGGGGGATGACGAACGTTTTCGGCATTGTATACCTCGCGGTGAAGGTACAGAATACTTAGCAAAGCTCTCCCCTCCTCATGTTAAGAATGGCTTTCTAAATAATAACGTTATTTATTTAGAAAGGAAGGCAACGGGGATGAGGGGGGGGGGGCTTTGTTAGCTATTCTGTACGCTAACCGTTTTGGAGACGGGAATGATTCTATAAAAAAATACCAATCTTTTTTTGTTAATATTTTTTTGGGTACTTATATCGATCTTGACCCAGTTTTCGCGAGTTTCTTGTCGGAAGCGTTCGGCTATCCTACGTAAACGCCCGAGAGATGACGAGCCGATTTGTACCAGACGACAATTTTGATACGGTGCTGCGTCCCTATGATTTTAATGTTTTGCTTGTTTTGTTTTCTTAGGGTTAGGGACAGGGTTTAAAATATTTATTTGATAACAGTAATTTCGTTCTGTTTTGCTTGTTTTTTTTTGTTTTTTTTTGTTTCTTTTAGAAAATTTCTTGAAAATATAACTTTAAATCATAGGACGCAGCACCGTATCAAAATTGTTGTCTGGTACAAATCGGCTCGTCATCTCTCGGGCATTTGCGTAGGATAGCCGAACGCTTCCGACAAGAAACTCGCGAAAACTGGGTCAAGATCGATATAAGTACCTTTTTTTTTACATTTTATTTAATAATTGTTTTGTTTTTTTAACTTCGACTATACAAATTATGGTGCTTGTGCAGAATAGACATCCAAAAAATTTTAGTACTTACGAAGATTCCCGAGTCGTGACGTTGGTAGTTCGGCGAACAGAACAAACTCTTTGTTTTGTTTTTGCAAATAGTTTATTGCGGGCAAACCAGAAGAGTAAGTGACTCAAAGTCAGCAGCAAACGGTGTTCCATTATATTTAGTTCCTGATATTAAACTTCATCGGTAAATCTCCAGCGAGAGTTACAGTTTCCCAAATTTATTAATTTATTTATTTATTAAATTGTTAGGTGGGTGCTTATACAGATGAGGGCGCATATGAAAAACGCAGTTACACGGGTGAAAATCGCAATTCAAAATAAATTAACCGGAAAACTCTTTGATATACTTATGTATCAGGCAAAAATAGGTATCTACACCAAAAATTATCGAGCAGAATTTTAATGAAAAATAAAAAAAAACAGTTTTATCGTATTTTACGGATCTGCCATTGATTAGAGCGAAAAACACGTAAATCAGGGGGACATAACTCAGTTTGTCATATAAACAAGTAATAAATGAATGGCGGTCAGCAAAATACGATAAAACGTATAGTATGTAGATAAAAAACAAATATTTATAATTAATTATTTGTCGTCCCCAAATGTAGGCTGGGCTCTGTAGCGAGTAGTATTAACACAGCCGTCATTGTGGCTTCAATGCAATGTTCCTTTCAAAGTCGAACACTTTACGACAGCTGCCTTTGTATACGATTAATCTCTCGCTAATTTACCGAGTTGTTGACAACGGCTGTGTGGACTAGGACATAATTTGAGTTTGAAATATTATTTGTGTTCCGGGGTTCGAGTCCGGCGACCGGTGTGAATAATTCTTCTCTACACTGATTATTCCCATCAGGATGAAACGTATACGTATGTAGATAAAAAACAAATACTTATAATTAATTATGTATATATATATATATGACTAAAAATGGGGATAAAATGATCCAACGTAATGGAAAATGAAAAAGGAAAGCCAAAAACTATATTGTTTATGTATTCATCAACGTTTCGTCTTTATTGTAGACTTCCTCAGGATTAAGAAAATGCAGAAAAAATCATTAATTTTGATTTGCCTGAAAACGTTCGAGTTTCGTCATGGCTGTGAATGAAAAGGGCAAAAATGAAAAAAGGCGATTTTGATTAACCCGTTATCAGCAGCAGTTTACACAGTTCAAGGGAAAGAGGAAATGGGGTGACAGCTGGGAGTTATTAATCTCTATTTCTATTTTTAGCCTAGAGAAAGAGACAGTGTCTGGGTAAAATATGTCAAAACCGAGCATGGCCGACAGTGGATATTGAGGGGGGGGGGGGGGGCTGTCTGAACTTATTGTGATGTTTCGAATTAAAAATGAAAGAAGAAGAAAGAAAAATAATTATATTTTTTTTATGAATGTAAACGCGTGGAGAGTTTTTCTATTTTGAAACGCAAATTCTGATTAAAAACGAAACTTGTGGCAAAAAGAGGGAAGGAGGAAATAGTTTATTTATTTAAGTGTGAATGTATTAATTTATTCCTATTTATTTAATTACTTTATTTGTGTCTAATTAATTAATTAATACATTTTTTGCAGTGTGTGGAAATATGTGCAAAAGAGAGTTAGAAATAATATAACTCGTTTATTTATTTATGTGTGAATGTATTTATTTATATTTATTTAGTTTATTATTTGTGTATTATTAATTGGTCAATCATTAAAATATTTATGATTATATAAGTGAATGTATATGCAATATGTTAATATATGTTAGGTACGTGCAAAATCAATGGCCGATTCCCAAAATGTACAAATATTTTCACCCTCCCTTCACTTAAAAATTCACTAAAATTCAGGAAATCAACCAATTTTAATGAAATTTTCAGTATTTATTAATCAACGATCACGGAATATAATGAAACCATTTTTTTTTTTTAAATCTTAGTGAAAATGTATTATTTGTTGAAAACAAAATACACCTTTACTAAAGTTATATTTTTAAGTATTAATAAAAAAAATGCATGAATTTTTTTAAATTTTATAATGAAAATAAAGCAATGTAGATGTTAACAATTACAATTTTTTAATTATTTCATATTACGAAAAAGACCCTTAAATTCCGTGTTAATAAAATCACTATAACTCGAAGAAAAATTAATTTCTTGAATTAGCGATGTTATCATTGAATAAAGCATTGTTTAATCAATATTTTCACCAAAAACATAATATAATTGCAAAAAAATATTTTATGTGATTTTAATGATTAAAGTTTCTGTGAAAATTAAGAATGCGATATAATTATATTTCTCTTTTTCACATGAACGTGTCATCATCAGCAGAAATTTTTTTTAATGATTTTTATGAGATTTTGTTGCCATAGTTTGTGTTTACAATTACACAAACAGCGAAAACAAATATCCGGAACCTAACTTTCACTTTCTTTTTTTTATATATTTTTTTATATATTTTTTTTATATATAATTAAGCAATTATTAGTAAAAAAAAAATGATGGTACATTTTTTTAAATTCACTCCCTAAAGACTTTAATTTAATAATTATCTTTGAAACAGTTCCAGAAACTGATATTTATCTTTCCAGATAATTTTAAACATGTTTATAGAATCTGCAGTTTTAACTGATTTTTTATTTATTTTTTTAGCCGTTTTGATAACATTTTTCATTCTATTTTTTTTCACACGTAAATATACATTTGTTTCCTTTTATATATTAACTTAATGCTTTTACCTTTCAAATACAATCAAAAGTTAAACGAAAACTACTTTAAAAAATAAGAAAAGACGGGTATCTTTTATTATAATCCGTACGCTGAAAACGCTAAAAAACAAACAAATATACAGCAAATAAAAGTAACTGTCGTCGATAAAAGTTAATTTAAAACTGGCCTGTGATATTTGTTTGTATTTTTAAACCGTTCCAACTGCTATTTATTAGAAATCAATAGTTTTGTCACACGAACATTGCAAAAAAAAATGGCGCTTGCTCGTAAGGAAGTGAGCACAAGACGCCATTTTGTCTAGAAAAAATACGAGTAAAAAATGAACAAGAAATTTTTTTTTACATCTAATAAAAACCCATTTATAGTACGTAAAAATACAAACAAATTTCATAGGTAAGTAGACAAATATCTCCTCTCGACGTAGGTTAAACTCACTTGTTGCATATTTATTTTTATAACCCCCTTCTCGTTCGTTTTTTGGACCCCGTCCGCGACTGTACTGATCATTATAAAGATACCCGAAAAGACACTTTTAAGAACGAGAGTCAGTACAAGCGGCGGCCATTTTTGCACGTAACTAATATATGTAAAAAAAAAGAGCAAAGAAATCATATTCATTAGTTTCTTAATTTATGTGTGAATGTATTTATTTATTTCCATTGTTATTTAGGTAATCTTATAGCTGACGCACCATGTTTCCGTGACTTCGCGTCGTCAACGTTCGGGTAGGTCTCGGAAGCGCCCGAGAGTTGACGAAACTATTAACCAATCAGGTTGCAGCAAGCATTAGACAATCAGGCTACGGCAAGCAGCCGATAACTTTTGGAAGAAATTAATCGCGTTCAATAACAAAAATGAATTTCATCTCTGTCAGCTCGTTGAATCTCCCGAAGGATTAATTGAGTTCTGCCAGCAACAGGACCAGTACACAAGAAAACTTTTGGACCAGCTGCAACCCTAACCCTAACCCTAACCCAGAAACTGTGATAAAAGAAGAAAAAAAACATAGAAAAAAAGATTGTAAAAAAAAACAAAAAAACATTTGCTTTAAAACGGTGCGTTCGTTTAGAAAAAAATAAAAATAAAAATAAATAACCAAACATCGAATTAATAACAGTTGTTTATCTATGGTTTGTTATTATTATCGTCTGCCAGTCTTCAATTTAGCGTTTGACAGTTTTCACCCTCGGCAACTCTCGGGCGCTTCCGAAACCTGCCCGAACGTTGACGACGCGAAGTCACGGAAACGCGGTGCGTAATTTTATTTATATTTCTAAAAGCATTGAATACTAAGTTAGTTTGTTTTTTTTTAATTATTTTGTTTTTCATTAAATACAAAAAATAAAGTGAAATGCGCGTCTTTTTTTTTTGTTGCATTGACGTGAAAAGCCGCAGAATTGGAATGCGACTAATAGGAAATCGATTACTTTACGCGCGTTCCATTTGAAAGCTTTTCAGCGCGGACTTTTATTTATTTATTTATTTATTATTACGAAGGAGGCTTTTTGTTTTGTTGCTGATTTTCGAGTTTGTGGATGAGAGTGGGTGTACGGTGGGGTGGGGGTGGGGGGTAAATGTGTGTGTGTTTCTTCTATGTTTCTCTTTCTTTCTCTTTCTTTCTTTTACTCTTTCTCTTTTTCTTTTCCTTTTTTTTTTCATCTTCTGATGAAAAGAAGACTGAAAAAAAAAATGGCGGTTGATATTCGCAGCCGCTGCTGCCAGACAATAATAAATGGGGTATCTTTTACAATAATCCGCAGAGTGAAAACGCTATAAAAACAAATATACAACAAATAAAAGTAACTGTAGCCGATAAAAGTTATTTTCCAACTTATCTGTGACATTTGTTTGTATTTTTAAGCCGTTTCAACTGCTATTTATTAGAAATCAATATTTTTGTCACACGAACATTGGACAAGCGATGGGTGGGGGTGGGGGTATCGTAACGAGGTAAGTAAAAATCTGTGCCAAAAAAAAACCAATAAATTTTTTTTTACATCTAATAAAAACCCATTTATAGTACGTAAAAATACAAACAAATTTCATAGGTAAGTAGGAAAATATCTATTCTCGATGTAGGTCACCATCACTTGTTGTATATATATATTTTTTTTACCCCGTTCTCGTTCGTTTTTTGGACCCCGTTGGCGACTCTGTGGATTATTGTAAAAGATACCCAATAAATGTTTAAAGCCAATTTTTTTAGGAAAAAAGGCCAAATTGAAAACTGAAGCCACACTTTTAGAAGAAAAAAAGCCCAAGAAAGAGCCAAATTAAAAATGATATATTTTAAAGAAAAATTGACTATATTGAAGTTGTTAACTCCCAAATGTTTGCATGTTTTTGTCTCTATTATAGTATCGTATTGTTTTCTTAGCGGTGATGAAGCAACGACGTTCTCTATGAAATTGAAACCGAAAAATATGCTTGCGGGAGGGGGGGGGGTAATATTTACATAAATAAACTCAATACATTCTACAGTTTACATATTTAAAGAAATCGTATCAGGACTTTAAAGAATAATTTGAATAGTTTAGTATTAAATAATTTACGGCAAAGTTGGTAAATTTGTAGATCAGACCCCCCACCCCACCCCCACCCAAAAAAAAAGAGATTATATTCTACTTTTTTAGGCGATTACGTGTGAACACATTGAAAAACTTTGGGAAAAACAATTATTTGGGAATATTTTACTATAGTTAACAGAACGAAAAAAGGATGAAAAAAACAAATATGCAACAAATAAATGAGTGTTTAACCGAACTGTGTATTTTATTAGCTGTAAATAAACAAAAAGGGCTCTTGTAGAGATCGAATACGCGAGCGAAATTAATTTTAGAAGAGTTCCAATGGTTTAAGGGGCAGTAACTCTCTTTTTTTAGTACGCAATTTCTCCGAAAATGGAAAATATCTATTTTTTAAATAAGAAGTCATGCAAATTCAATTAATAGAACATTTTTCGAAGAAATAACAATTTGAGAAAATCAACAGTATAGTGATAGAACATTTATTGAACAAAATAGAATTTGGGAAAATCAACAGTATTTTTTTTTTTTCATTTCAAAACCAGCAAAACGAACGATTTGAAGGGCAGATAACTGAAATCTTCTTAAAAAACAAGATGGAGGCTTACTGAACGAGTCGCTGTTATGATACGCAGAATGGAAAAATACTTGTAATTAAAGTTCTAGTGGATAATATTTTCTACTTTTATGCACAGTGAGTAAGAATATAACACTGAATAAGTATATAATATTGTTTTTATAAAAAAATAATTTTTTAATGGTCCGCTCATCTGCATAAGCACCAAACGAACAGTCGTATTGTTTGGATTAACAGATTTTTTGATTTTTTTATAGTTTAAAATATTAAATTATCGCAGATATTGGCTCTTGTATAGATCGGGTCTTCGAAAAATGTTCTATTAATTGAATTTGCATGACTTCTTATTAAAAAAAAAAATGGATATTTTCCATTTTCGGAGACCTTCCGAACTAAAAAAAAAAGAGAGTTACTGCCCCTTAAACCATTGGAACTCTTCTAAAATAAATTTCGCTCGTGTATTCGATCTCTACAAGAGCCACAAAAAGTAGTCAAATGTTTATCGCTGAAAATGAAAACAAACACGCTAAAAGTGAAGAACAAACACAAAAACGAAAACTGTTAAAAATAAAACAAAAAGTATTTTTACCACAAGTAAATACGATGGAATAAATATCTATCTACTTCAATATACATTTATCATCTTTAAACATTTATTATGGTCTGTCAGCCGGAAGCTGTGAATAACATTTTAGAAGAGCCGCAGTCGGCTGTGAATAGACACTTCCCATGAAAAAAATAATGCTTAAATTATTTTTTCAGTCCTCTTTTCATCGTCTTTTTTATGCCTTTTATAAATCAAAAGCCACTTTCCCGACCTTGTGTCATATCTTACCGCTGTGGGGGGAAGATAAATCTCTTCTTTTGTTCTTTTATTCTATTTCTTTTTTCATTCATTTTCTTTTTCATTCATTTTCTTTCATTCATTTTCTTTTCATTCATTTTCTTTTCATTCATTTCTTTTTTCATTCATTTCTTTTTTTCATTCATTTTCTTTTTTCATTCATTTTCTTTTAATTTCTTTTTTCATTCATTTCTTTTTTCATTCATTTTTTTTCATTCATTTTCTTTTTTCATTCATTTTCTTTTCATTTCTTTTTTCATTCATTTCTTTTTCATTCATTTTTTTTTCATTCATTTTCTTTTTTCATTCATTTTCTTTTTCATTTATTTTTTTTATTCATTTTCTTTTCATTTTCTTTTTTCATTTATTTTTTTCATTCATTTTCTTTTTTATTTCATTTCTTTTTTCATTCATTTTCTTTTTTATTCTGTTTCATCTAATTTCAGTCATTTCTTCGTCTTTCATTTATTTCATCTTTTCATCCTCTTTCATTCATCTTCTTTCATTCTTTTTCATCTTTTTTCATTCATTCGTTTTGCGTTCTTCTGCGGTGAATTGAGATGCGATTCGAACAAACGCCAAAAAGCAAATGGCTTGAATAGCTACCCTCTTTTTTTTTCTCCAGTTCATTTCGATACGCTTCTCTCTTCACTCCCAAAAGCAAGTGAGCTTTCACGGGAACGTGCAAACTTTTTATTTTTCAATCAGTGAAAATGATTCTCGCTTGTTTAAAAGCGAAAATCTAGTAAGCCTGTGTCAAATTAACAAAACTTTTAAAACAGTGACCTGGTCAAGAAAATCAGAGTTATCCACGGACCCAACCCGGCACGCCTCGAAAGGACGAGAAACTATACTTTGAATTATTTATTCGCAAATGAAATTTTTCACATATATTCGTTAACAGACACTATATTTTGATTGTAACCTGTCTCTGTCTCTTTGTATGGCAAGCAAGGACGTGTCAGGCGGGGAACCGCAAATCAATAGAGTGAGTGTGGCAATGTTGCTTCTGTGTGTGTTCGGCCCAAACCTTCCTCGACTTCGAATGCAACCTCAAAGGCCTTGCTGCCCTTGGTGCAGGTTAACGAATAGCTGCTGCGACCAACGAGGAGGAGGAGGAGGGGGAGGACTTCACGCAGACCATACGATCCTTATTCGCTCTATGCACAAGTCTGACTTGTTTAACAACAACAACAACAGCAATGACGTTGCTATATATGCACACTCTCTCATTTTATTATACTAGTCTTTCGCAACCGTTCTTTTCTCACTGTTTTTCTCTTCATTCTTTCTGCCGCTGGCTTCCTCTCGACACTCTTTTTTTTGCTTTTCTTTTCTTTTTTCTGTTTTCCTAACTCTTGTATAAAATTTATAAATCACGAAAAATATATTTCGATGAAAATGTTGATAATTGAAACGGACCATTTGGTATAATAGTTAGTGTTTGCTAATGGACCAGGAGACCGGAGTTCAATCCTCTATCAAGTCATACGAAAGACTTAAAAAATGGTACTTGATGCCCCCTTGCTGAACACTCAGCATTATAAGGTGAGGATCAAGGGTAAGTGGAGTGATCCCGGGAAAGGAGTGGCGCCCTCCCCTACATCTCGTTGGTGTAGTAGACAATGAAGAGGGAGACTTCGGGTCGTCCTTGACTACGGTCGACTACTTTACTATTTTTTTATGTTGAAAAATTAATTTTCTTTTCTTTCACTTCTTTGCAGTCCACGTCCGAACGTATGATTACTGGACCGCAGCTCGTGAATCTGGAACCGTCACGCAGCAAATGTGCAGGTCTGTATTTCATCGTGATCAAACTTTTCCCCCTTCCGTTATTGTGTGTGCCTCTGTTTTCAGTAGCTGTGTGAGTTCCTGTTTACTTGCCTCCCCACGAGGGCAGAGTTATCTGGGAAAATTCAAATAATTTGTGACACCCAGTCATCTACCTGTAAACGTTCATTCTGGGATTTCACCTTTGCTGTTAATGTAGCCACACCACACTCTAGGGCATTTATTTAGCAATGGGGTGTTCTATAATCTTTTTTAAGTAAGGATAACCTCTCCAGGTGGTTTTAGATCAATCAACAATTATTTGATTTCCAACAATCAACCGTGTTTTGTCTCTTCTGGCCAGGTGGGTGTCTGTATCAAGTACGTTTTATTCCTGCCATGTGACATCCTTAATCCCTACATGTCTATACTCAGCAGGCTAACCCTAATCCTTACATGTCTATACAATCAACCGTGTTTTGTCTCTTCCGGCCAAGTGGGTGTCTGTTTCAAGTATGTTTTATTTCTGCCATGTGACATATCTGGTACACCCGGCTCGATATAGTTTAAATGTTTGTCCACGGTGACATTCCAAACCTCAAATGGAAGACTTGCATCAAATCTGTTGCTAAGATCGATGGAAAAAATGGTTGGATCTTTCTACTGCTCCAGAAAGTATCCCCCTGACACAATCCTCTACCTTGGATTTCACCTTTGCTGTTAATGTAGCCACACCCGTTGGGCGTTTATTTAGCAATGGGATATTCCCATCTGCAGCTAATCTTTTTGCAGGTTGTTTTGAATCAATCCACAATTATTTGATTTCCAATAATGGATGATGAACAATACGATGAGAGGATTGGAATCAATGACTCGACAAAAATTTGTTAACATTGAATTTAAAAACGACCCTGTTGGCCTTTTTATTATGTTGAACTAATCGCGATTTCCATAAACAAAGTAAATATTTGTTTATATGTCTACATTTGGCTGTAAATTCTGAAACGTCTGTTTTGTTTGTTCTTTGCAGTGTTTGCATTTTTGTGGTCGTGTTCATCTACATGGACGAGCACAAACTGTGCCCCCAGATTTTATTCACGGTCTCGTCTATCCTCACCTTCGTTGGTTATATCGTCAAGGAACTCATCAAAAGTGAGCAAGAAGAGAATAGCAACAAACGAACCAGTAAGTATATATTTCTATTGCGGTTAAAGTATCACACGATGAGAAGAACGGGGCGGGGGGGGGGGGGGGTTGCTTCACAGTCTTATTGACTGTCTACTCTCAAACTCAACTGAACTCATCGTATCAATTCGCTTTGCTCAACTGTTTTTGTCATGGCCCAATACATGTTTTCATCGGCTGCTGGCTACCTCTAGCCAAAGTTTTCGCATGTACTGGTTACTCCGGACAGATATTTTTAACACTCATGTCATACCTGACCCCAGCTGACTGCCACAGCTGCGATTTCCATTTTCAACAGTTTTGCCCATGCGTAGACAAAACAATAAGTATTATATTTCCCCGAATCTTTTCTAACTCATGTGAATCGATAATTTCTTGTTCCCTCGGTGCATTGTTCCCAATATACACGTGTGATACTATGAAGTGCCCCCCTCCCCGAGCCAAGACCCCGGAGAATGTGAAGAAATGGTTCACAAAAAAAAAAAAAGGAAAGGCAATTGGAAGTTAGATGGGTAGTCAACTGGAAGTAGTCGGGACGGCAAGTCATTTCCGCTTATCGGACACTCTGAGACAAAGATGAGACGTTTAGGATTTCCGGTCATAAATTAATATATTTAAGAGTCAGAGTTGTTCAAGGCAGTTGGTGGTTTGGAGATCCCCGACGAGAGAGTTCGCCAGAGATTTAGTAGATTGTGAGATGAGTTGACGACATCAAGTAATGACAATAGTTACCTCGACAGACAAATTATCTCAGTTAGGCCTGAGCTGATATATGGGAACTAAGATGTGGACATTATCGTTTGGGGTCCTTTTTCACGACGGTGTCACACACACACACACACACACACCCAGAGAATAACTGACTTATACAGAATGTATTTGAGTTTGTGTTTTCTCTTGTGAGTCTACGTTGTTTTGTTTTTGTACGCAACTTGTAAAGCAGTGCACGCGCCCTCGGAGATGTCCGGGACAACACGGCCAGAACAAGAAAATGAAAGAGAAGAAAACCATGGCACAGACAACGTTGCGGTCGATGATCATAAGATTTTTTGTTGTTTTGTTTTCCTCCAGGGTTGGATGACGTGAAAACTGCAGTGATGTTTGTGGCCTTCAGTTTGATCCTTTGCCCCGTTTTGGTGTCTCTCACCCAGACGATCAGTACGGACACTATCTACTGTATGAGTACAGTCATGCTGCTCTCAAACTTACTCTTCCATGACTATGGACCGCACACAGCTGTGTAAGTAGCGTCATCAAAACCTTTCAATACAAGCATGAATAATGTATATATAAAAATGTCTGTGTGTGTTCTTTATAAAAAGATAGGTTAGAGAATCTTCATAAAAACTAAAAGAAAGAAAATGTTTCAAACGCACGGATGTGAGTTTTTCGCAATTTAGCAGCATTCCGCTGTTTGTTTTTATCCAGAAAAAGCGGATTTCCACTAGATTCTCCCATGGATGTGAGTCCTCACTTTTTTCTGACAAATCGCTAGGGCCTTACCTGCTTATTTTTTCGTTGCTATTTCGATGGATTTTATTGTTCTTTCTCTTTCTTTCTTCTTCTGACAGTTCTCTTCAAAAATGTTCATTTCGCCGTGAAGTCAAACAATTCATGGTGGTACGGGAATTAGATGACGTTTGTTTCATCAAAGAATGACTTCCTGTTTCCTTCTCCCAACATATTTGCCTTCTCTATTCCACGAAACACTTGAAACGGTTTCGGCCGGCATTTTTTTTACTCGATAAATTTTGTGTGACGGGGCCGATATATATTTATTAATATATTTATATACAAGTAAATACACAAATAAATACACCTTGGTCTTTATTATAGATGAATACCCCCCCCTCCCCCTGCCACCACCAAAAATAAGAAAAACAACTTTTGCCTCTGAATGTATTGCCCTATTTTTAACTACAGGGTTTCCAGTCCATTGTCTTTGAATGCTGCCATTTTTGCTGCCGTGTGTCTCGCTTCCAGACTACACAGTCCACTTCACGCCTTCTCCATCGTGACTTTTGCCCTCGAGATCTTTGCCTTGTGGCCAGGACTTCGGATTGAACTCAAGGTAACAACCTACCCACCCCACACACACTCTTTATTAATTTGGATTGGTCGGACTACTGTCCTCATCTTCGATGTTATTGCGACAACGTTTCAGTCGATGTAGTTAGATCTAAGGATTCCAATCTATCCTTATAATTGAGATCCTTTATGTAGTCATTGTTTTCTTTTTTTAATTTCATGCTTTATTTTCCAGAAAAAAGGTCACATCTATCAAAACATGATGAGCCTCATTGTGGGTGTGACGGCCAGCGGTGCCCTGATGTCGGTGTCTGCCATCGGGGCGGCGATTTTCATCTCTATTCATTTGTTCATCAACTTTGCTTGTCCGGCATGGCTGTGTCGTCTGCAACCTTACAAGGAGTAAGTACTTGATAAAGAATCAATTTTATTGGGAAAGAATAGAAAAGTTTCACAAGCCATGGGAAAAGGCAGTTAGAAGATATTTTAGATGCAACAAGTTGTAAATTTGTTTTTATTTACAAATTGTTATTTGTTTCGTCCGTACTCATCGAACCGTACGCATGGAAACATTGGACCAACACAAAATATTTATTGAACTCCAAAGTTATTTGTTAAATTTTATTTACTTTTTTATTTTTTACTTACATGAAATAAATTATGTAAACGAAATAAAATGGTTGATAATTTGTTCATCAACTTTGCTTGTCCGGCATGGCTGTGTCGTCTGCAACCTTACAAGGAGTAAGTACTTGATAAAGAATCAATTTTATTGGGAAAGAATAGAAAAGTTTCACAAGCCATAGGAAAAGGCAGTTAGAAGATATTTTAGATGGATTTTTGTTCAACGTTTACACGTGTAAATATTGTTACACAATCAGACTAAATTCTTGTCGGAAGTTTCCATGGAACGTTTTCCTAACTTTTGCTTTCACAACGTTTTATCCTATCTTTCTTTCCAGCAATATCTATGGTCCTTGGGACGAAGCCATCATCAGAGACCTCGCAATGCCTGTCACATGAACTGCTGCGTCACTTGTCGTATCTTCCTGGAAATTATTGGTTTTGTTTATTTCATTGACATTTATAGAGAGAGAGATTTTCCCCCATCTTCATTTTGAAACCATCACATAAATCGTCGACTCCTTTCTGCACATTTTCATTTCATTTGCGTGCAACAAGTTGTAAATTTGTTTTTATTTACAAATTGTTATTTGTTTCATCCGTACCCATCGGAATGCATGGAAACATTGGACCAACACAAAATATTTATTGAACTCCAAAGTTATTTGTTAAATTTTATTTACTTTTTTATTCTTTTACTTACATGAAATAAATTATGTAAACGAAATAAAATGGTTGATAATTTTTACTTATATTTTTACTTTTATCTTTCATTTTACTTCAGTGGAAGTTCTCAGAAATCAAGGGTCCCCTTCCTGCGACTAACACTTGGATATCTATGAGATACATAGATATCCGAGTGCTCAATTAAAGTTATCCTTTATCTCTCAAATGTTGAGTTAGTAAAAACATTCATTTTCTATTCCCCAACCAGTCAAATATATTATAGTATAATTTTCGTGTGTTCTCTTGGACTTGCCGGATTCATCTAGTCTGGTGGAGAATCCAGGCAACATCACTGTGCACCATTCCTCATATAAGCCAGTGTGTAGCCATACCGAGGTGATCTCATTTGGGCTTAGAATACTATGTTATTTTGAATATTTAGTAAGGGTTTACTTGTAGGAGAAAGTTTTCTCATGCTAGGTTGTCCTGACAAACCCCTGTACAGAAAGACCGAAGACACTCGAGCATGGGGGTCTCGCAGGTAATTCAAATTCTTTCATGTAGAAATTCAAATGTTTGAATCCCTACATGTCTATACTCAGCAGGCTAACCCTAATCCCTACATGTCTATACTCAGCAGGCTAACCCTAATCCCTACATGTCTATACTCAGCAGGCTAACCCTAATCCCTACATGTCTATACTCAGAGATCAAATTTGGCCGAATGGGTCACAGATCATTTTGTGAAGTGATTTTCAGTGGTAAAACACAAATATGAAGAAATAATTGGATGAAAACGATTCTATTTAGATCAACAATAATAAATGATTTATTAACAATTTACAACTGAAAGAATTACTATGAAATGAGGAAGTTTTAAATGTCTGTCGCTAACCCGATTTCGGTAATGTTCTCCATTTTTGATTTTGCTTGTTTGTCATCATCTGGTCAAATGCCGATCGCATTTCAAAACGTTTCTTGGCGATAGGGATGAATTTTGGATATAAAGTAATCTCCCTGCCTTGATTTACCTTATGTCTTTTGAACATTGCCAGTAAAAGATAAATAAATAATAAACTGATGCAGCAATTATCCGTTTTCGTTCTGTTTATATTATAGGTTTTATATCATATTGGTTATTTCTGTTTAATTTTTAGGGTTGCGCAAGGGTCAAAAGGCTGAGAAACGCTGCTCTAAGCTAACCAAGAACAATTTAGTGCCAAAATTATGATTTAAAAGAGCTGGACACCGTTTAATAATCTCGTCGTCGTCGTCGTAACTTCGACTCATCCAACGGTTCTCTCACTGTTCTTGACTGTGGAATTGGTATCACCTCCCGAGCTACAGCGGGAGAAATCTTTGCCCGTATAACTAACTTCCGTCTCTCTGATTTCCGTCGCTCTCTTATAAAGACGTGCGGCTGTCTCGTAATCTTCCTGGAGAGGAAAAGAAAATAAAAATCCATTATTCATTCAGTAAAAAATAAGACGCGCATAGAGATAATTATTAGTAAGTTTTCAAATGTGAAACAGATATCTTATTTTTAGCGTCAGATATCATATGCTGCATCTTTGTGATATTAACTCTGAAGCCGCCTCCGCCCCTTTCAAGCGCTGATTTCCACCTGTTAAATGCTGTACTCACTTCTGTCGTCGCACTGGGTGCACCAATTAAAATATCATCTGCATACAGAATCTCCGACGGTGCACTATTTCTGCAGGTTTTTGTCGACGATTATAAACAAGAGTGTGCTAAGTACTGATCGTTGGTGTTGAGAGAGCACACCGGCGGCAAAGGTCATTGCCGTGCGCAATTTGCGCAAGTGTCTGCAAACATACCATATGTATACGAATTATATCGTAAATATAAAATGACGAGAAGAATACAAAGACAGGTAAAATTAATTCTCCCATTTTGCACGACGCGTCGTCCTTTTTATTCTCTCCACTTGTATTTACCTGATCGTATTTCATGACCGCCAAATTCCTCAACGTCTCAGCAACACGTGGATGATGCAGTCCGAAACTGTCTTCGTAAATACTCAATGCTCGTTCATACAGAGGCTCAGCTTCTAAATATTTGTTCTGGAATTAACAAAATGAAAAAAATAATACGAATTAATAAATGTTTTAGCATATTTCACGGTTTAGTGCCGAGATAGCAAATATAATCCAATTCATATTTCAAACTGTTTCCATGCGCTAAAAAAACAATCCGCCACACGTAGACTGCCAAGGCGGATATTGACGTACAGATAAGCTGAGCGAGAAAAATATTGCAAGCGTTCTTACCTGTTGTGAAAATAAAACTGCCAAGTTAACCAATGCAGTCGCTACGGCTGGGTGATTCTCTCCAAATGAGCGCTCGCATATTTCCACCGCCTGCTTGTAGAGAGGTTCCGCCATGCTGTACTGACCCTGCAAAATAGAAACATTCGGCTAACATTAACTTGGGAGGGTGGAATCCTAAAAAATACCGCTCGGCACTATTTCAAAACCACTTATTATTCCACAAAACCATTGCATTTAATGCTTAAAAAAATAACAGTAAGTTATAGCAAGTTGAATTGTACATGCGAAACTGTTCACAATTGGAACACATTACCAGGGAACTGCTTCCCTGCTTATTACAACTTGGTTGTCTTTAAATCCAATGTCAACAAATTCTTGTCAGGGACTACCCCATAAGCATTCAAATGCAGTTCATCCCATTGATTCGGCTGATGATCATTGCGTCGGGTTAACCCTTATCCTCGAGTGGCTCTTGGCCTTGCTAAGTCGTGACCTAATTGTAAACAAAAAGATCAAATATCAAGATGCACTCACCATTTTTTTGTAAAGTACGGCCAGATGTTTGTTGATTGACGCCACGCTTGGATGGTCAGGTAAATGCTGTTGAAAATACAAAGAACAATTAGTTAGACAAAAACTGCCGAAGTAGATGTGATTTTATTGACGTGAATTTCTGTTCTTTTTTTTGCTTTGGTGGTCTGTTATGGGGCTACAGAGAAATCAGGAGCTAGATAGAAAGAGAGAGAGAGAGACAGACACGCCCCTTTTTGTTTCATAGCCAATGAAAAGAGAGCAATCCTAATTGTTCCTCCCTTTTTTCCTACACACATGCCGCCACTTGAACTTTACCATCACAAGTTTTCTTCATGACCATCTTCACTTCCTCCCCCCCCCCTCCGTCTTATAGGAGCGAATCTTCGCGTAAATTACAAGACTCTCTCTCATAATAATTTGTAAATATTTTTCTATTTAAAGGGAACTAACTATTGTACCCTAAAGTTATCTGTCTGTCTGTCTGTCTGTCTGTCTGTCCGTCCTGGGGAATTTTTGTAAACAGAAGGGGGGGGCTCGAGTAATTAACATTTAATTAATTAAGCTTTTCAAGTCAGCGTTCATAATATTTTTATACACGTAGAATTAGGAAACTATTATTAATTAATTAAATTTACATTAGATAACATTAAATAACCTTATTAGATTAGAGAAGAACGAAATTTCAAGACGAGGCTGCGATTAGAAGTGAAAACGTGGCAAGAATCATACTAAAATTAATAGATTTCAACGGCCTTTTATACCCTTAATAAACGTCGTTTAGACATTAGACGGGCTTCCTCATTTACATAATACATTCCTTTTAACCTTCCATTAAATTCAGATTTACAAATATACACTTATAACTGCTATTATAAAGTTTCCATATGTATTCACAATACGTTCCGATAAGGTGATATGAAGACAAATTATTCATACAATTAATTAAAGACATTTTTGAAGCATGAATTGATTGATTGATCAACAGAACAGGAAGATTTAATGGAGGACGCTTAGCGACAGACAATTAAAACCTCTTCATTTGATAGTAATTCTTCCAGTTGTAAAATTGTTAATAAATCATTTATTATTATTGATCTCCAAAGAATCGTTTTCATCCATTTATTTTCTTCATATTTGTATCTTAACACTCACACAAGCCACTTAACAACAACTAAAACAAGACTATTCTATATACAAACAATTTATATAAATATATTGAGTTTACATTGCATACACAATTGAGTGTATGTGGCCAGAAGATACAACTGTGAATTGAACTTCCTGATGGGGATAAACATCCCCGCCGCCGCACAAAATCGCGCCACCTTCGTAGATTCTTAATCTACAAAAAGAGAAATAAAAGCAGAGGATGAGACGTTACCTTCATACGGATGTGAAGTGCACGCTCATACAGGGGTATGGCCTTTTCACATAGTTTGCGGTCATTATAGAGAGCAGCCAAATTATTCAGGGACTGCGCAATATCTGGGTGATCCGTGCCCAACAGGGCCTCCCGCATTTCCAAAGATCTTTTCAGGAAAGACTCAGCAATTCTGGAAAAAAAAGTGTATACAAATTTTTTATATCTCTACTCATAAAAGTTAGGTATGTGTATATATTTTATGTACACGATTCACTCTTAATTTTCCATCTATAAAAGATGAGCCTTATTTTAGCACTCGATGGGCTAAGATCGTTGAGCAATAGAGATTAGTGTTGAAAACGATGTTACTAAAGAAGAGTCTACCGCGGAAGGAAGTTCCGGTGGTAAACAAATTGTTTTTATCTCCAGAGACTACGTTGTTTTTTATTGCTCCACGTCTCCGAATAGGTACCAAAAAATGGTATAGATTTGGGTGACTTACTCTTGGTTATTCTGTAAATAATAAAGAACTCCCAATTCATTCAGAGTATGCGCCAAGTCTGCAGAATCTGGTCCCATGGCCAATTCTTCGAGCTGAAGAGCCCTGCGCTGTACCATCGGGTCAATGCCACGGATTTGGCCCTGAAAGAAGTAAAAACAAAATAAGGAAGAGATACACACATATCTATTAATAATGGAGATTTGCTATCTGTCTGTCTGTCTGTCTGTCTGTCTGTCTGTCTGTCTGTCTGTCTGAAATTATGCTATTATCTCTATTAATTGTACTATTGTACTTCTATTACTAATGGAGATCCCTACAGAAAACCCATAAACACTATAAGTAGGTTAAAAAGACAAAATATTTTCGTTTGTTCGGTGGCCGTGTTGATAAAGCGTTCACCTTCAGTTCCAATATTTTATGCCATCTTTCAGGGTTCGAATCTCACAGTAGACAATTATTTTTGTGCTATAACGTTCCAATTATTTCTTAGCCAATATCGATCATCATCATAAACCTGAATATCGATCATCATCATAAACCTGAATAATATTTTTTTTAATTATTTTATTGCAATTTAAGGTAAAATAATATTCGTTTAAAAAAAACTTTTTTCCTTTGAACTGACGTGCTAAAGAGATAGGTTTGAGAAACCCAATGTTGACTGCTACTTCAACTATTATCTATATATAGAATATCTTTCTGAGCTCAGAGTAAAGATTGCGCATGGACCATGGTATTCATTGTTCATCTATTATACTAAAACTGAGTTAATCAATGTTTGTTTCCCGAAGAGTTAATTCTTATTCAGCTTTAAATTATTTTCCGATCATCTTCTTGTTCATTTATATTCTTAGTGCTTGCGGATAACCCCGTCCGTAACAATACTCACCGTACTTATACGAGGCCCTCTGGTTTTCTTTTTAATGGTCAACGCTCTTCGTTTGAGAGGTTCAGCCAGTTCATGCCTTAAAAAAAAAAATAAACAATTTAAAAAAACAAAATCTAATGTATAAATGCATACGTGTTTGTATGTGTGTTCACCAAAAAAATTCTGACAGAATCATCTTAAACAGTTTATCTATCCGTTCTGCCTCTT
Source organism: Sepiola atlantica (assembly GCA_963556195.1). Taxonomy (NCBI): domain Eukaryota; kingdom Metazoa; phylum Mollusca; class Cephalopoda; order Sepiida; family Sepiolidae; genus Sepiola; species Sepiola atlantica. Next base: position 37,356,576 of record OY744554.1, read on the forward strand.
TGGGGATCTCCCCTTTTAAATATTTTCCTAATCCAACCTTAAAACAAAACATTCCACAAAATATTTACACTATTGATGCAATACAGATCAAATTCGGGTAAATATTTCTACCGATAGTTCCCAAAAATTCTCTCTTCATTTTTATTTCACCATTTTTGTTTTATTTATCGTAAAATCTTCTACACTATTACTGTTCATTTTTTTATTTACTAAAAAGTCACCACTTATCAAGGACAAGGGTTAACAAGATAGATAAGTGTTGGGAACAATGTGCACGCCACTGGAACTTCGCTATGTTGTATACTTTTCTCCAACCGTTTTCAATACTGATCCCTATCGTCCAATGATCTTAGCCCCTCAAGTGCTAAAATGACGACTCTCTCTCTTCTCTCTCTGACAATATTCTGTCAACAATGAAAATGATATCTCAGACTTGACCGACATGCAAAGCCATTCATTTAGATGCATCCAAACATCTAAATAGGTGGCTCTGTCTGTCGGTCAAGTTTGAAATATAATTTTCATTCTTAACACACTGATGGAATGGACACGTCTTAAAAATATCTGTTTCTCTCAATTAACAACTGAAACAAAATCTATAAAATCAGGGATCAATTTTACCTCATTATTAAATAATAAACTGATCCCTTCTCCAAAAATGCAACTTACTTGTCTTGTTTCTGGTAAAGCACAGCTAGAGCATCAAGTTCCTTGGCAACCAAATAATGTTCCGTTCCGAGCGCATTTTCATAGATGTCCAGGGCTTGCTTGTACAGCGTCTCAGCTGTGGTCACTTTTCCCCATTGGGCATGTAGACCAGCAAGTTGATGCAGCGATCGAGCCACAGCTGGATGATCAGGATCAAGTCCTGTCTCGCGGATTTCTAATGATCTCTGCAAGGCCGGAAGAGCCTAATCAAGAACAGAAAAAGAAAGACATTAGTCCAATTATGTAGCAACGTTTTAGCCCTGCAAGACGTAATATCTCGCTGGCAGTTGTTCGTGGAAATATGAAACTAGCCAGTGCCATATATATATTTGGACATAAATTTGAGATGACACACGCTAGGAAGTAAGTGTAGTATCTGTTCCGATGGATACTGCACCCTATAGACGGATGTCGTCTTGTCCTTCGGGGCTTGATTCCACCTGTCTGTGGGTTTGTCCTGCGCAGTTCTAGGAGGTCCACCCTCCCAGGCTTCGCCTCCCCTCTTTGAAGAGGAGTAAGTTTATTGCTTACTGCTTGAGGCGCCCCTACCGGGGAATGCCGACGGGGCTGCCCAGGCAATTTTTAATGGCCAGAGTGCTCACCTTCTCGGGCGCTGGCTTTTCAAACCCCACTTACTCGACCCAAGCTGTGGTCACATCTTACTTGTGGGAGTAAGATAAAACTGGCCTTGTGCCTAACTCCTGCAGAGGAGTAAATAAATAAATAAATTTGAGATGACACTGTTGTGCCACCTCTGTCTTCCTTGGATTGAAAACATTATACACTCGCGTATTTTCTGTCGTAACCCGGGTTGTTGTCAATGCTCGCGCTGTCATTCTCGGCTGTCGATTGAAAACCCTGTGGACGCTGGTTTGGTTTGAAATGTTTTACTTGAACAAAGACAGAAACTGAAATTGTTTCATTTTAAATGTTGAAATCTTGTAAAAAAAGTCACTTCCATATGCGGAACTTTTCTTACCTGAGTGAGAAGTCCCAGGTCCTTGAGGAAACGTCCGAGTGTCTCGTACATATCGGCAATTCCAGAAATGCTGATACTTAAGTTGGACTGGTTTAGAACTGGAAATCAGAAGAGAAAATGAAAGAATTACCAAGAACCTTCCATCTGTCAATACCACGAGGTTGCTTCTCAGCTGACTACAACATGGTCGTTTTCAAGTCCAATGTTAACAAATAAATAATCATTTTCACCCATCGTTTCTAATCCTCCCAAGGTGTTCATCGCCAACCGACAATCTCTTTAACTCTTATCCTCGAGTGGCCTTTGGCCTTGATAAAAAAAAACATCTCACTCCCTAATTCCTGACCCAGGTTACCCCCCTATAAATATGGTCCCTATCATAGTGTGACAAAGTATTCGGGGCCCCATGGGGATCAGGTATCCTGGTGACACGCTAGTATGCATCTTGGTGGTGATGCTACGCCGACTGAGGGCCCTGCGACGAGACAAAGTGGAGATATAAAACTAGTATATATTTGACGTAGAAATTAACTTATTCGGATGACAGAACGAGACACCAGCAAGTATCGCGGAATCGTGTAAGGTATTCAAAATCAATTACCACCAGAGGCGAGGACACAGTTACCAGCTGGAAGGTAGAGATTAGAGAATTCAATATCGCAATTTTAATTCTGAAATATCAATAACGCAATATTATTGTTTGGGTGAATGGCGCGTTTTTTAGAGCCACCATTCTTTTACGGTTGTTTTGAAGATGTCACGACCAGGAAGACACAAAGACAGGGATTTATGTGAGCCTGTCATCGTATGTTTACGGCACCGGCACCGGCACTGCAAGACCAATAGATGGCAGACCACTGACGGAGATGGATACTGGTGAAAACAAGCTGGAAGTAGTGACAGACTTTTGTTATCTTGGAGATGTGCTGTCATCAGGTGGAGGCTGTGAACTCGCGGCAGCTACACGTTGCAAGTGTGCCTGGAAAAAATTTAGAGAGCTGCTACCAATCCTGACAAACAAACACCTGCCAACAACTACGAGAGGGCGTGTATACTCCTCATGTGTCAGAAGTGTGCTGTTGTATGGCTCAGAAACTTGGGCTGTCTCTGCTGGCATACTAAAGAAGCTGCACCGTAATGACAGGGCAATGGTCAGATGGATCTGTTTGGTGAGGCCTGAACAGTACGTTTCTTTTGAATCCCTGCTCTCACAGGTCGACTTGAAAAGCCTTACAGACATCATGCGGAAGAACAGACTGCGTTGGTTGGGTCACATTGAGCGTAGCGATGGCTGGATTGCTAAAGTCCGAAAGTTGAATGTGCCAGCAGAGAACATCACCACTGGCAGACCCAAGTTGACTTGGGAGGACGTAGTCAAACGTGATAGGAAGGCCATGGGTATGGATTCCATCAAACCTTGCCAAAGACAGGAGTGGAGAGGAAGACTTAGATTTCGAGACTAGACAATCAGGCCCCACCCTCATCAGAGGATTAATTGTGGCCTGATTCAACAAATAAACCGGTTGATGATGATGATGATGATGACAGTGGGTTAAGAGGAAATCCCATTTATTGTGAGAAAAGAGGAGTGAGACGCCTGTCCCCACTCTCCTTGAGAGAAGAAGACAGTAAGATGGCGGAGAAGGGGTGTGTACGACTATAGACACACGAGAAAGAGAGATAACAAAAATACTGCTGCTTCAATAAAAGAATGTGGTTTTTTCATGCACGAGCCCGAGTTGAACTGATGCCCAGGAGAGACTGAAGAACCAGACCGGACGAAATTCTAGCCACCGCCTTCGCCTGTTAAGCTTGTGACTTAGACAACCACTTGTGTAAAGAATTCACACACACAGAGAACTAGCGAAAAAACAACCCTTGCTAAAGACATTTACGAGCACGGTAGACATTAATCCTACCAGTGATCAATGTAAAATCAATTTTTTTTTTATTATTAATAATTACTCTTCTATACAAAAAAAACCCAGACAAAGTTGTTGGACATTGTTTCTTTCCTTTTGTTCTGCTTTGAATGATCCTTTGCCCCACAGAGCTAACCGGTTGCTGTTCGCCCAGTGATCGGTCGCTGCTATAATCAGTTTCAACGTGGGAGTGTGTTTGTAGCTGGACGAGACGACCAGATCGGCAACGTCATCATCATCATCATCGTCGCCATCCCGGCCTAAAGGAACTTGGATCTATTTTTTTATTGCCATGACGATCTGCACGGCTGGGGGGGGGGGGGGGGGTCACAATAGTAGCCTCTTACATTTTAGTGGCAATATGCCTTGTTTGGGTCGAAAAAAAGTAAAAAATAAATTTTTGTTTTAAACTCACCTTCTTCCATATATTTCGTCTGGTTGAGATATGCTTGCGCCATTCTTGTTTTATCGGCACCGATCAACTGCCAATAGGAAATCAGCTCAGCACAGCGACCCCTGGGGGGAGAGAAAGACATTAGTAATAGGAGGAGAATAGAGGAGGAGTGAGGTAAAGTAGATAGAGGAGGAGGAGAACCAAAGTGGAGGGGTGAGGTAAAGTAGATAGAGGAGGAGGAGGAGAACCAAAGTGGAGGGGTGAGGTAAAGTAGATAGAGGAGGAGGAGGAGAACCAAAGTGGAGGGGTGAGGTAAAGTAGATAGAGGAGGAGGAGGAGGAGAACCAAAGTGGAGGGGTGAGGTAAAGTAGATAGAGGAGGAGGAGGAGAACCAAAGTGGAGGGGTGAGGTAAAGTAGATAGAGGAGGAGGAGGAGGAGAACCAAAGTGGAGGGGTGAGGTAAAGTAGATAGAGGAGGAGGAGGAGAACCAAAGTGGAGGGGTGAGGTAAAGTAGATGGAGGAGGAGGAGGAGAACCAAAGTGGAGGGGTGAGGTAAAGTAGATGGAGGAGGAGGAGGAGAACCAAAGTGGAGGGGTGAGGTAAAGTAGATAGAGGAGGAGGAGGAGAACCAAAGTGGAGGGGTGAGGTAAAGTAGATAGAGGAGGAGGAGGAGAACCAAAGTGGAGGGGTGAGGTAAAGTAGATAGAGGAGGAGGAGGAGGAGGAGAACCAAAGTGGAGGGGTGAGGTAAAGTAGATAGAGGAGGAGGAGGAGGAGAACCAAAGTGGAGGGGTGAGGTAAAGTAGATAGAGGAGGAGGAGGAGGAGGAGAACCAAAGTGGAGGGGTGAGGTAAAGTAGATAGAGGAGGAGGAGGAGAACCAAAGTGGAGGGGTGAGGTAAAGTAGATAGAGGAGGAGGAGGAGAACCAAAGTGGAGGGGTGAGGTAAAGTAGATAGAGGAGGAGGAGGAGGAGAACCAAAGTGGAGGGGTGAGGTAAAGTAGATAGAGGAGGAGGAGGAGAACCAAAGTGGAGGGGTGAGGTAAAGTAGATGGAGGAGGAGGAGGAGAACCAAAGTGGAGGGGTGAGGTAAAGTAGATGGAGGAGGAGGAGGAGAACCAAAGTGGAGGGGTGAGGTAAAGTAGATAGAGGAGGAGGAGGAGAACCAAAGTGGAGGGGTGAGGTAAAGTAGATAGAGGAGGAGGAGGAGAACCAAAGTGGAGGGGTGAGGTAAAGTAGATAGAGGAGGAGGAGGAGGAGGAGAACCAAAGTGGAGGGGTGAGGTAAAGTAGATAGAGGAGGAGGAGGAGGAGAACCAAAGTGGAGGGGTGAGGTAAAGTAGATAGAGGAGGAGGAGGAGGAGGAGAACCAAAGTGGAGGGGTGAGGTAAAGTAGATAGAGGAGGAGGAGGAGAACCAAAGTGGAGGGGTGAGGTAAAGTAGATGGAGGAGGAGGAGGAGAACCAAAGTGGAGGGGTGAGGTAAAGTAGATGGAGGAGGAGGAGGAGAACCAAAGTGGAGGGGTGAGGTAAAGTAGATAGAGGAGGAGGAGGAGAACCAAAGTGGAGGGGTGAGGTAAAGTAGATAGAGGAGGAGGAGGAGGAGAACCAAAGTGGAGGGGTGAGGTAAAGTAGAAAGGGTAGAAAGATAAAAGTTAAAAGGGGAGAAAATAAAAAGGAGGGGAGGTGAAATAGAAGAGAGAGATGGAAAAAGGAAGGAAAAAGTAGAAGGGAGAAACTGTAAAGGGGAGGTAGGCATTGCAATACAAAGAGGGGGGGGGGAAAGAAAAATGAAAGAAAGGGAGAGGAAAATATAAAGAAAGGGGGGGGGGGGGTAGAGAAAAAGGGAAGGAGCTAAAACAGATAAAAGATGAAGAAAAGGATGGAAAGTAGAAGGAGAAAAAAGATGAAAGAGAGGGAGGGAGAAAGATTTAAAAAAAAAAGGGGAAGATGGAATAGAATAGAGAGATGGAAAAGGGGAGGAACTGAAATAGGATGGAATGAGGGAAGGAGGGAGGAGAAGATAAAAAGGAGGCAGGGAGAATAAGAAGAAGAGAAGGAAAAGGGGAGGAGATAAAAAAAAAAGAAAGGAGGGGAGTATAAATGGGCATAATTAGAGGGAGGGGAGGAAAAGTAGAGCGGAAAGTGGAAGAGGGAGAAAGATGAAAAAGAAATAGAAAAGAAGTGAGAGGAAGGAAGGAGAGAAATAGAGGACGAATAAAAAACAGTAACTGTAGGAGGAATCGTTGGGGGGGGGGGGAGGCGGGTGAGAAAGGCTTGGCATTTGAGTGCTGTCAAATATGGTGCTGTGCTAAACTCGTCATTTTCAACTGCCAACATAATTTGGGGTGCTGAAGATATAGTTGGTCCCAACCATAAAAATATAATAGCGACTCACCTGGCGTAAAGACGCTGGAATACGCACAGATTCAATATGCAGTTCTTTAACGCAACTCGGTCTCCGCTCTGTTTGAGTAACCAGGGCAGCTCGTCGGCCACACGACAAGTCACATGACCTGGCCTGAAAAAAAAACAAAAAAACAAACCTCCTTAGTTGCTGCCTGAGTCAGACACAAGGTCATACGAGTTGTCTGTCCTCGAAGTTGGGCTGCGGTACCAACCACTAGTCTCTCCCTCTAGGACAGAATGAAAAAAAGAGTCTCTAACCTAGTAGGCCCACACTGTCTACCAAGCTCCAGCCCCTGTCCCATCGCCGCAATGTTGCATCCCTGTGCTTGTTTTACAAGTACTCCAACGGAATGTGCTCCGACGAACTTATTGCATTCGTACCCCCTCAATGTAAATACTCCCGACCAACCTGACTAGCAGCAAAATCCCACCCCTTCACTGTAGAGGCCCCAAAGGCAGGAAAACTTTCTGCTCTTATAGCTTCTTTCCTCAGACCGTTCGCCTATGGAATTCTCTCGCTGCTCCGTTTTCCCCACATGCAGAAATTTAAATGTAACGTGAACAAACATCTTGCTGCCCAACTCCGCACTTAGGATGCCTCCTCTGAGTCTGGCCCCTAATCACAGTAGCCCCTTACATTTCAGTGGCCTGGTGATACCAGATCAGGCTGCCCTGTGGCTCCCTGAGACGAAATTCACCTACATTGACGTTTTTTTTTTTTTTTTTTTTTTGTTTGTAAAACTTAATTATGTTCTACAAAACCAAAAACAAAAACAACAGCCCCTCTCCCTTCCCTTTTTTATTTTTATTTTTCCTACCCTACTCCCGGTCCTGGATATGACCTTAAACTACATCCGATGGTGAGATCCGGCTTACGGACTTTGGGGAATGTGGAGCCTCCTCTTAATTACCATTGCTCCCAGGTCCACCCTGACCCGGAGTGGTAGTACCTGTTAGGGTCCCAACTATGGGTTAAATAGAAACAGATATTAAAAGGGGAAAGAAACAAAAAGAGAAGAAAACAAGACCAGATTCGGCATTAAATAACCCAAAAAGGGTTGATATGCCGTAAAACAAAACTACCAAACCAAAAACCCTGATTAAACATTTGAAGATATAAAGAACTTGAAGCATAAAAACTTTTACTATAATGACCAGATTCGGCATTAAATAACCCAAAAAAGGGTTGATATGCCGTAAAACAAAACTACCAAACTACCAAACCATTTCAGTGGCGATATTGTGTCTTGTTTGGAGGTGTATAAAAGTAGAAAATAAAAATGTTTATTTTAAAAAGATAACATGTTGAAACGAATCATAGCTTTTCACAGAGATTTATACGTACACGAGCATGCCGCTAAAATATTGAATCAACTCCTGGCGGACTTCGGGGATTTCAGATTCATTGTCTTCACGTTCAAAACAGAATTTGAATAAAGCCTGTGACATCTAAAAAACAAAACAACAAAAAGAACAATGAGAATTTATGTTTCAAAATTTTTGAAATGAGGATTTTTTTGTTTCTTTCTTTTTAGAGCAGCTGAAGCGTTTAGTAGGCAATCGCCTAGAAATGGCGTCTGGATAAAAAGCACTGGTCCCCATCACCTCACTGGTTTGGCGTCAGGAAGGGCATCCGGCCTATAAGAAATCTTGCCGCAATTAAGGAAATGTTCTGTAAAGAAAATCTATTGCGTTTCAGGTCATGTAGTTTGAATAATGACCTGGCCAGAGATAGGGTAGTTTAGAAGTCAATTTCTAAAAGCCGTCCAACACATGCCAGCATGTAAAATAGATGTTATCAAAACCGAATATGATGATGAAACAATGGATAAAAGTTGTTGGGTTAGTAGATGTAGAACAGTTGAGGTAGAAGGGTCAGTCAACAATGGAAGACCAAGGAAAACATAGGAGGAAGTGATAAGGATGGATTTGAGAGAAAGGGGGACAAATAAAGACCTGGTCAGAGATAGGTTAGTTTGGAAGTCAATTTCTAAAAGCCGTCCAACACATGCCAGCATGTAAAACAGACGTTAAACTGATGATGATGAGGAGGAGGAGTGGTAGGAGGAGGAGGGGTAGAATTGATAATTTGTATGATTTGTATTATTTCGACGAAAGTTCTCATCTTGGATATTATTCTCATAACGTTTCGGCCGATGTAACCTCCGACCTTCTTCAACTCCAAACTCAGAAATCAATACAGAATTTTGAACGGAACCTTTCATTTAATCCACGGCGGCAGCTTGCTCTCGGTCGGTCAGCGATGACCGGGTAGAAGTCTAAAGTAATTTGTGTTAACAACAATGATGAACTTACCTGAAGATGAGCGGGCAAGACGAGTCCGATTTGGTATTTTGTAACCAGTTGGTCAGTAAGAGCGTTGAACATGGGTGTCCACAGAGACCACGTAAGGCCAGGGACAAGGGCCAAGAGTTCATTTTCATTCAGACCATTACGGGACACATACAGCAGTTTCAGTACCTGTTTAGAAAAAGAAAAGGAGGAAAACTGGAAACCCGAGTGACAAGAGACAGACGGGAAGAAGCAAATCAGGTGGTAAAAAGGGAACATCAGAACGACGAGTCATGTGAACGTTCACTGCACACGCCGCTATCGTCCACTTGTTGTCTTCATCTGAATTCGGTGCGCGATTACAACACCGGTCATAATGTCACAAGATTTTGTTTAGTTTCGAACCAAACATCAAGAAACGAAGATGTCTTTCACCAAGAAAATTCCTGCTAAACTCGATACTATTTTCTTTTATCTTTAGTAAAAACATTTTATATGAACGATTTTTACTCCTGCCTTCACTGACCAAAAACCCAAATACTCTTTTTACTTCCATTAACATTTTATTCATATCTCGTCTCTAAAGGTTATGTACATATCTATATTTCATGTACCTCATTTAACACTGTTGGTCTAATAGCATTTTATACTCTTTCATTTATACACCCTTCATTTATACACCCTTCATTTATACACCCTTCACGTATATCTATGTATATTTCATGTACCTCATTTAAGACTGTTGGTCTAATAGCATTTTATACTCTTTCATTTATACACCCTTCATTTATACACCCTTCACGTATATCTATGTATATTTCATGTACCTCATTTAACACTGTTGGTCTAATAGCATTTTATACTCTTTCATTTATACACCCTTCATTTATACACCCTTCACGTATATCTATCTATATTTCATGTACCTCATTTAAGACTGTTGGTCTAATACCATTTTATACTCTTTCATTTATACACCCTTCATTTATACACCCTTCACGTATATCTATCTATATTTCATGTACCTCATTTAACACTGTTGGTCTAATAGCATTTTATACTCTTTCATTTATACACCCATCATTTATACACCCTTCACGTATATCTATCTATATTTCATGTACCTCATTTAACACTGTTGGTCTAATACCATTTTATACTCTTTCATTTATACACCCTTCACGTGTATATATACACCCTTCACGTGTATATATACACATAAAATTCCATTTGTGGACCAGTTGCATTCATCAGAGGACCATCGTTCCACAAATAATACACATACTCTCTGGCTTTTCAATTCATTCCTTTTCGCATATGTGTGTTTCTTATCTTATGTTTTCTTTCTTATCTTCTTCAAATAAATAAATAGATAAGAGTTGCGATAGGATACTGGACTCCCCTCAATCACTAAATAAGTGAACTAGTCTGGACAATAAATACAACTACGAACAGTCGTGTGGGGGGGATTCGATTCTATTCTGTTAAATCCTATTGGATTACCTGTAGTTACTATTGTTTGTACAAGATATATACATTGGAATAAACCGACTATTTTAAGACCTTTACACTCTGGGTTATTTTGTTATTTATAACTACTTACCAAGTTATATCAATAAGATTACCTTCATCATCATCTGTCTGGCTTCATCACTCTCCCACAATGACTGGATCTTGTCGAGGACACAAACATACAGGTCTACACAATCTTTACAGGTGAGTAGCGTGTCAAGGTGAGACGTCAACTGACCCTCGTGTTTCATTGTCCTGAAAACAGAAAACAGAAATGAGTATCCCTAAGATGCATCTGAAATGCATGTCAAAGACATTTCATTTATTAATAGCTTGTCTACCACAGACTATTAATAAATGAAAAGGTTGGTGATTACAACGACCGAAACGTTGTGAAAATAACAAGGAACATGAGAATTGTGTCCGAATAATACAAATACTAGATTTCAAATTAGTTCAGAAAACCCTAACCCCAACCCCAACCCCAACCGTGAACCCGGTTACATCTGCAAACAAAAAAAATTATCGGTTCTTAGTTTTACCAGTTTAGTTTAGTTCCTAAGACTAAAGGGCACTTAGGGACCCCTCTAGTTTTGGGTGTCCTGGGTTTTAGCTCATACTAGCCCATATGTAAATCCTGTGCAGCTTACCATACAATATGCCTGGCCAAAACCATAGTGAAGAGTGGTGAACATGTTTCTTCCGTCTGACAATGGTCAAGAATCTTTGCCTCTACTTCTACGCTTAAGCGGATGTCGAACAGGACCAATTCCGCTCTCAATAATTCTTTGACATTCTTCTTACTGAGTGGTTCCAAGTACAGAGTAGCCCATTGCCTAAAAAATACAAAACGGAAAAAAAAGATTAGACAAGGAAAGGAAAGATATACAGGGTGACCAAAAATAAATACCACCCTAACCCTAACCCACTCATGCAATCCCTTAATAAAATTCACAATCCTTTCTGTAATCCAACTATATTTGGTATTTTAAATTATTTTATTGCAATTTAAGGTAAAATAATATTCGTTTTAAAAAACTTTTTTCCTTTGAACTGACGTGCTAAAGAGAAAGGTTTGAGAAACCCAATGTTGACTGCTACTTCAACTATTATCTATATATAGAATATCTTTCTGAGCTCAGAGTAAAGATTGCGCATGAACCATAGTATTCATTGTTCATCTATTATACTAAAACTATATATATATCTTTCTGAGCTCAGGCGATTACCAATAAACTAACCCCGCCTCACAGAGAAGGTAAGAATGACTCCCCCCCCACAAAATGTCACCAATTGAATCGTTAATAAAATTCACAATCCTTTCAGAAATCCAATCATTTGGTACAAATAAACTTCATGACTTGTCAAAAAAGTTTCAGTCATGAATGTCCAACAGTCTTTGTTTTAACACCGTTTAATGATGTGAGGGAACACTTTGGTGATCGTCTCATCAGTAGAAGATGTGATCCTGAATTGGCTTCACACTAACCGTTTAATGATACGCTCTAAATGTCCACCTTTGCCTCAATACGATGTGCAAAATTGTCAATAACTCTTATTTTTGTCCCAATCCGGAGTACCTTTTTGGAGGGAGCTGGATTTTTCTCCACATTAAAAACTGACCTTGTGTCTAACTTTGCCCTCGTGGGGAGACAAGTAAATATTATTAATAACTCTGATACACTCCTTTCTTGGCACAGCCCTGATTTCGGCTGTGATGACCATCTTCAGTTCAGGAATGTTTTGATAGATATCATCTTCGAGATAACCCCATATAGAGAAATATGGGGGAGTGGGGGGGGGTATCGTCCGGAGAGTGTGAATCCCATTCAGGATCACACCTCCTACAGTCATGAATTAGTATAGTTTAGTATAATAATGTTGAATATCCGGCACTTGGCCGAAAGAAACAACATGACTGATTGTCGAAAATAAAATAATTGTTGATTGAATCGGAACCATCTGCATTAGTAATCTTTATCCAGGAACACCTCATCACTAAATAAACGCCCTAGGAGTGTGGGTACATTCTATGCATTACCATTGGTCTGTATAGGCCCTCTATGCATTACCATTGGTCTCCATAGGCCTGCTATAGGTTAGCATAGGTCTGCTATGGATTACCATAGGCCTGCTATGTAATAGCATTGGACTGCTATAGGTTAACATTTGGCTGCATAGGCCTCCTATGAATTAGCACTGGTCTGTATAGGCCTTTTATGCATTACCATTAGTCTAAATATGCTCTCTACGCATTACCATTGGTCTGCATAGGGCCTCTATGCATTACCATTGGTCTGCATAGGCCTTCTATGCATTACCATTGGTTTGCATAGGCCCTCTATGCATTACCATTGGTCTGCAGAGGCCTTCTATTGATTACCATTGGTCTGCATAGGCCTGCTATGGATTAGCATAGGCCTGCTGTGGATACCCATTGGGCTGCACAGGCCTACTATGGGTTAATATTGGTTTGTATAGGCTCTCTATGCATTACCATTGGTCTGTATAGGCTCTCTATGCATAACCATTGGTCTGTATAGGCTCTCTATGCATTACCATTGGTTTGCATAGGTCCTCTATGCATTACCATTGGTCTGCATAGGTCTGCTATTGATTAGCATAGACCTGCTATGTAATTGCATTAGCATACTATGGATTAACATTGGGCTGTATAGGCCCTCGATGGATTAGCATTGGCCTGATGTGGATTAGCATTGGGATGCATAAGATCACTATGGATTAGCATTAGCCTGCATAGGCCTTCTATGGATTACAATTGGGCTACATAAGCCTACTATGGATTACCATTTGTATTCATAGCCCTGCTATAGATCACTTCTATGCATTACTATTGGTCTGCATAGCCCTGCTATGTATTAGAACTGGCCTGTATAGGCCCTCTATGGATTACTGTTGGCCTGCTTAGTCTGCTATGGATTACTATTGAGCTGTATAGGCCGATTAGCGATTGGACCATATGCTCTAAACATTATGAATGCAAATATGCATTTTTGTTGTGGAAATTGTTTAGTATTAAACAATACAAAAAGGTAATTAAGATGTCTGGTAAAAGATATGATCAGAACTTTGTTAACAACTTATCCAATCTTTGTTAACAACTTATCCAATCTTTGTTAGCAACTTATTTAATCTTTGTTAGCAACTTATCCAATCTTTGTTAGCAACTTATCCAATCTTTGTTAGCAACTTATCCAATCTTTGTTAGCAACTTATCCAATCTTTGTTAGCAACTTATCCAATCTTTGTTAACAACTTATCCAATCTTTGTTAGCAACTTATCCAATCTTTGTTAGCAACTTATCCAATCTTTGTTAGCAACTTATCCAATCTTTGTTAGCAACTTATCCAATCTTTGTTAGCAACTTATCCAATCTTTGTTAACAACTTATCCAATCTTTGTTAGCAACTTATCCAATCTTTGTTAACAACTTATCCAATCTTTGTTAACAACTTATCCAATCTTTGTTAGCAACTTATTTAATCTTTGTTAGCAACTGATCCAATCTTTGTTAATAACTTATCCAATCTTTGTTAACAACTTATCCAATCTTTGTTAGTATCCAATCTTTGTTAGCAACTTATCCAATCTTTGTTAACAACTTATCCAATCTTTGTTAGCAACTTATCCAATCTTTGTTAGCAACTTATCCAATCTTTGTTAGCAACTTATCCAATCTTTGTTAGCAACTTATCCAATCTTTGTTAGCAACTTATCCAATCTTTGTTAGCAACTTATCCAATCTTTGTTAGCAACTTATCCAATCTTTGTTAACAACTTATCCAATCTTTGTTAACAACTTATCCAATCTTTGTTAACAACTTATCCAATCTTTGTTAACAACTTATCCAATCTTTGTTAACAACTTATCCAATCTTTGTTAACAACTTATCCAATCTTTGTTAACAACTTATCCAATCTTTGTTAACAACTTATCCAATCTTTGTTAACAACTTATCCAATCTTTGTTAACAACTTATCCAATCTTTGTTAACAACTTATCCAATCTTTGTTAACAACTTATCCAATCTTTGTTAACAACTTATCCAATCTTTGTTAACAACTTATCCAATCTTTGTTAGCAACTTATCCAATCTTTGTTAGCAACTTATCCAATCTTTGTTAGCAACTTATCCAATCTTTGTTAGCAACTTATCCAATCTTTGTTAGCAACTTATCCAATCTTTGTTAGCAACTTATCCAATCTTTGTTAGCAACTTATCCAATCTTTGTTAGCAACTTATCCAATCTTTGTTAGCAACTTATCCAATCTTTGTTAGCAACTTATCCAATCTTTGTTAGCAACTTATCCAATCTTTGTTAACAACTTATCCAATCTTTGTTAACAACTTATCCAATCTTTGTTAACAACTTATCCAATCTTTGTTAGCAACTTATCCAATCTTTGTTAACAACTTATCCAATCTTTGTTAGCAACTTATCCAATCTTTGTTAGCAACTTATCCAATCTTTGTTAGCAACTTATCCAATCTTTGTTAGCAACTTATCCAATCTTTGTTAGCAACTTATCCAATCTTTGTTAGCAACTTATCCAATCTTTGTTAGCAACTTATCCAATCTTTGTTAACAACTTATCCAATCTTTGTTAACAACTTATCCAATCTTTGTTAACAACTTATCCAATCTTTGTTAACAACTTATCCAATCTTTGTTAACAACTTATCCAATCTTTGTTAACAACTTATCCAATCTTTGTTAACAACTTATCCAATCTTTGTTAACAACTTATCCAATCTTTGTTAACAACTTATCCAATCTTTGTTAACAACTTATTCAATCTTTGTTTCTCTTTGTCTTTGTCTACTTTACATCGTTATGAACTTCACGCACTAACTACAGATCGCATCTGTTAGCAACTTCTGATTCGATCTTTTTTTGTTAGCAACTTTACATATGAGCTACTAATTCCATAATCTACAACATCATCCATTACCCAAACCAGTCATATCTCGAAAGTTCCCGTAATCAATTCTATGATTTCTTTAACTCCAAACCGATCACTGGATCAAGTACGAGGATCTTACCTCCATGATTGTGGACATGTTTTCTCATTGACGGAAGCAATAACTTGGACACCAACAGGAAGAGGGTCGAGAAGCCATTTCAGATGTAGTTCAGCTTGCTAGATGAAAAAGAGCATAAATACCATGAAAGATAAAGTTATATCCCTTGTCAAAAGACATTTTGAAGCATGAGTTATCTGCTCCTGGATTGACCAGATAACAACTAAACAGAGAAATTCAACGGAACACACTTTCCAAAATCGGCTTGGACAATTTAAACCTCTTCAACAACTCAACAACACATACAAATTTACGGTTTTAGCATAACATATTCTTCAATATTTTTTTTTCTAGAAATGTAAGTTCTTGGAACCTACCTGAAAGAGGTCAATGGAGTCCAACACAAGTAAGACACCTCCTGGTAATCTTGAAGAGACTTTTTCCAACCACCGAGGGAATTCTTCTTCCAGACGAACAGGATTACAAGTTAAAGCTGGGGGGGAGGTAACATGTTGCATCAGCTGAAAAATTATTATACCAAAAAATGTGTTTCCACCATGAGAAAAAGGCTTTATTATGATATTATAAATAGGCATTCAATTCGCCTTACCAATGGTGTGTGTGTGTGAGAGAGAGCGTTTGATGTTATTCATTTGTAATTTTATTGTCCTATTTTCTTATATATATGTGTTATATTACATTCGTATGGGCTTCCATATGTGCTCCCGGAGCCGAAAGTTGTCAGGTGACGCGTATTAAAACTGGCCATATCTGCCACCTTTTTGCATTCCTGTTTTAGTTGAATAAAGCTTGGCTTCCAAGTAACACGTGTTTTTTTTATTACAATTTATTCAACTAAAAAAAGAATACAAAAAGGTGGAAGATATGGCCAGTTTTAATACGCGTCACCTGACGACTTCCGGCTCCGGGAGCACGTATGGAAGCCCATACGAATGTAATATAACAATATGCAATAGTTTTGTCGATATTAACAGTAATTAATTAAAGTGATTTAATAAAAAAAAAGGATAGATTACTAAAAATCTTTTTAAAATTAAGCGAATATTGCTCATTAGAATAGCAGATATCGACGAGACCAAAGTGAGAATAGAGAAAGACGACTGGCTTGCTTGCTTGCTTTCTCTCTCTCTCTCCTATTAGCGATGCCACATTATATTATGGTTTTTCAATTCAATGATTGTTTTGATGCCGTATGCAAAACGTTTCGCATTTGTGTTTAAATATTCCTTTCTGGCCTTTCGAGGAACCGACTTGCTTTTCAACAAGTTGCTATCCGTTTCTAAATTGGAAGTTAAAAAAGAGCCCCCCACACACACACACACCATCGCTCAGGCGAATTGATTTCTTCTTTCTTCTTTCATATGATTTCATTAAGGTCTTAAATAGATTTTTATAAAAATTACAAAATGTTAATGCTTATACATTTCTATAAATAAATGTGAAGGTTGTTTTGGTTGTTTTGTTTTACGGCATATCAACCCTTTTCAGGTTATTTAATGCCGAATGCAGTCATTTTGGTGAAAGTTTTTATGCTTCAAGTTGTTTATATCTTCAAATATTTATTCATGGTGCCTAGTTTGGTTGTCCCGCTTTACGGCACATCAACCCCTTTCAGGCCACCTAATGCCGAATGCAGTCATCCTGGTGAAAATTTTTATGCTTCAAGTTCCTCACACGTTCAAATATTTATTGATGGTGTTTGGTTTGGTTGTTAAAGTATATTTGTTTTCTTCTCTTTTTTGTTTCTTTCCCCTTTTAATATCTGTTTCTATTTAACCCATAGTTGGGACCCTAACAGGTACTACCACTCCGGGTCAGGGTGGACCTGGGAGCAATGGTAATTAATAGGAGGCTCCACATTCCCCAAAGTCCGTAAGCCGGATCTCACCATCGGATGTAGTTTAAGGTCATATCCAGGACCGGGAGTAGGGTAGGTGTTTTTGTTTTTGGTTTTGTAGAACATAATTAAGTTTTACAAAAAAAAACAAAAAAAAAACGTCAATGTAGGTGAATTTCGTCTCAGGGAGCTACAGGGCAGCCTGATCTGGTATCACCAGTAAATGTGAAGGGTTTAGTCTTGAGTTTACAAGGAACTTATGAACGAAATGTTTATTATTTAAAATTTTGGTTTAAAGTATTTTTACAAATTTTGTAGAAGCGATAGCAAACTGGCAAAGCCAACTAGTCTTCATTTATATAAAGTTAAGTATGTGTATATGTTTATATTTTTCTATGTATGTGTATATGTTTATATTTTTCTATGTATGTGTATATGTTTATATTTTTCTATGCATGTGTATATGTTTATATTTTTCTATGCATGTGTATATGTTTATATTTTTCTATGTATGTGTATATATTTATATTTTTCTATGTATGTGTATATGTTTATATTTTTCTATGTATGTGTATATGTTTATATTTTTATATGTATGTGTATATGTTTATGTTTTTATATGTATGTGTATATGTTTATATTTTTCTATCTATGTGTATATGTTTATATTTTTCTATGTATGTGTATATGTTTATATTTTTATATGTATGTGTATATGTTTATGTTTTTCTATGTATGTGTATATGTTTATATTTTTATATGCATGTGTATATGTTTATATTTTTATATGCATGTGTATACGTTTATATTTTTATATGTATGTGTATATGTTTATATTTTTATATGTATGTGTATATGTTTATATTTTTCTATCTATGTGTATATGTTTATATTTTTCTATCTATGTGTATATGTTTATATTTTTCTATGTATGTGTATATGTTTATATTTTTATATGTATGTGTATATGTTTATATTTTTCTATCTATGTGTATATGTTTATATTTTTCTATGTATGTGTATATGTTTATATTTTTCTATGTATGTGTATATGTTTATATTTTTATATGTATGTGTATATGTTTATATTTTTATATGTATGTGTATACGTTTATATTTTTCTATGTATGTGTATACGTTTATATTTTTATATGTATGTGTATATGTTTATATTTTTATATGTATGTGTATATGTTTATATTTTTCTATGTATGTGTATATGTTTATATTTTTATATGTATGTGTATACGTTTATATTTTTCTATGTATGTGTATATGTTTATATTTTTCTATGTATGTGTATATGTTTATATTTTTATATGTATGTGTATATGTTTATATTTTTCTATGTATGTGTATATATTTATATTTTTATATGTATGTGTATATGTTTATATTTTTATATGTATGTGTATATGTTTATATTTTTATATGTATGTGTATGTTTATATTTTTATATGTATGTGTATATGTTTATATTTTTATATGTATGTGTATACGTTTATATGTATGTGTATATGTTTATATTTTTATATGTATGTGTATGTTTATATTTTTATATGTATGTGTATATGTTTATGTTTTTCTACGTATGTGTATATGTTTATATTTTTATATGCATGTGTATATGTTTATATTTTTCTATGCATGTGTATATGTTTATATTTTTATATGTATGTGCATACGTTTATATTTTTATATGTATGTGTATATGTTTATATTTTTCTATGTATGTGTATATGTTTATATTTTTATATGTATGTGTATATGTTTATATTTTTATATGTATGTGTATATGTTTATATTTTTATATGTATGTGTATATGTTTATATTTTTATATGCATGTGTATATGTCTATATTTTTATATGCATGTGTATATGTTTATATTTTTCTATGCATGTGTATATGTCTATATTTTTATATGTATGTGTATATGTTTATATTTTTATATGTATGTGTATATGTTTATATTTTTATATGTATGTGTATACGTTTATATTTTTCTATGTATGTGTATATGTTTATATTTTTCTATGTATGTGTATACGTTTATATTTGTATATGTATGTGTATATGTTTATATTTTTCTATGTATGTGTATATGTTTATATTTTTCTATGTATGTGTATATGTTTATATTTTTATATGCATGTGTATACGTTTATATTTTTCTATGTATGTGTATACGTTTATATTTTTCTATGTATGTGTATATGTCTATATTTTTATATGTATGTGTATATGTTTATATTTTTATATGTATGTGTATATGTTTATATTTTTCTATGTATGTGTATATGCTTATATTTTTATATGTATGTGTATATGTTTATATTTTTATATGTATGTGTATATGTTTATATTTTTATATGTATGTGTATACGTTTATATTTTTCTATGTATGTGTATATGTTTATATTTTTCTATGTATGTGTATATGTTTATATTTTTATATGTATGTGTATATGTTTATATTTTTCTATGCATGTGTATATGTTTTCATTTTTATATGCATGTGTATATGTTTATATTTTTATATGCATGTGTATATGTTTATATTTTTATATGCATGTGTATATGTTTATATTTTTCTATGCATGTGTATATGTTTATATTTTTCTATGTATGTGTATATGTTTATATTTTTCTATGTATGTGTATATGTTTATATTTTTATATGTATGTGTATATGTTTATATTTTTATATGTATGTGTATATGTTTATATTTTTCTATGTATGTGTATACGTTTATATTTTTATATGTATGTGTATATGTTTATATTTTTCTATGTATGTGTATATGTTTATATTTTTATATGCATGTGTATATGTTTATATTTTTCTATGTATGTGTATATGTTTATATTTTTCTATGTATGTGTATATGTTTATATTTTTCTATCCATGTGTATATGTTTATATTTTTATATGTATGTGTATATGTTTATATTTTTCTATGTATGTGTATATGCTTATATTTTTATATGTATGTGTATACGTTTATATTTTTCTATGTATGTGTATATGTTTATATTTTTATATGCATGTGTATATGTTTATATTTTTATATGTATGTGTATACGTTTATATTTTTCTATGTATGTGTATATGTTTATATTTTTATATGTATGTGTATATGTTTATATTTTTCTATGTATGTGTATATGTTTATGTTTTTCTATGTATGTGTATATGTTTATATTTTTCTATCCATGTGTATACGTTTATATTTTTATATGTATGTGTATATGTTTATATTTTTCTATGTATGTGTATATGTTTATATTTTTATATGCATGTGTATATGTTTATATTTTTATATGCATGTGTATATGTTTATATTTTTCTATGCATGTGTATATGTTTATATTTTTCTATGTATATGTTTATATTTTTCTATGTATGTGTGTGTATATGTTTATATTTTTATATGTGTATATGTTTATATTTTTATATCTATGTGTATATGTCTATATTTTTATATGTATGTGTATATGTTTATATTTTTCTATGTATGTGTATATGTTTATGTTTTTCTATGTATGTGTATATGTTTATATTTTTCTATGTATGTGTATACGTTTATATTTTTCTATGTATAAGATTCACTCTTAAACTAATTAACCAATTATTATGAATTAATGAACACAGCTTCTAGGCGTAAAGGTTGTTTATATGGGATATATTTAGTTTAATATAGTTTTATGCAAAGGGCGCAAAGTGGGAGTGGAACCCTTTCATGAAAACTCAGATAATTCTGATTTTTTGTGAAATTTTAACAATAGGTATTAGACATCAATTTCCCTAATTTTAGTTTCTTCGGAGCATTTTAAAATATTGTGAGGGAGCACAATATGGGCACAGCTACTCGTTTGAAAATTCAAATATTTCAGATTTACATTAAAATTTTCCATATTCAGCAATTAAGCAAGATTCCTTGAATTTCAATTCCTTCTTAAGATCCCTTAAGCTTAAGCCATTTTAGGCATTTTCTAGAATCAAAATGCATGTAATGGATTTTAATAATAAATGGAATAAGGATTCTAGACATAAAGTTTAGTATCATTATATCTGGATTTTAATCTTCGTAAGGGCACATAAAATTGATGCAAGACTGTTCTGTTTGGGGAATTTTTTTTAGTATATATATATATATATATATATATATATATATATATATATATATATACAGGGTGGGCAAAAATAAGGGTCCTATTTTTAAAAATTCATAACTTTTTTATTTATTGATTTTTAAAAAAATTTTTTTTTTTTAGAATAAGTAAAGGACCCCTTCCGAAGCAAGCATGAGCCGTATTAGCCCTAAGGAACGTACCCTCATTTAGAAAACATTATTTTTGCTTAAAAAACTCAAAACAGTGTAAAAAACAATACTTTAGTTTTTGTAAGTTTTAAGAAGTGTTTTTCGGCTAAAATTTGTTTTGTTTATTTCAAAAAATCTCAGAAGGGTCAGTCTACACACACATAAAGTTTGGTGAGTTTAACTTTTATTTTGTGGAAGTTATTCAAATTCAAGTTATTCAAATTTAAAGATAGGACCCTTATTTTGGCCCACCCTGTATATATATATATATATATATATATATATATATATATATATATATATATATATATATATATATATATTGTGTGTATTTAGGCAGCATTTTTTATTAATACAAGTGTTGTTAAAAACAACAGAACTCTTCTGTTTTGTTAGTCCTTTTTTTATTTTTTCAATTCGTCGAATTATTTTTTTTATGTTGACATCGAATGAATTAATAAATGAACCATATGTTACATGAACGTTTTCGACTCCTTCTGGAATCATCATCAGGTGTTTGATGGTATGAAAAGGTAAAAAAATGACTAAAAGCGGGTGAAAGAATGGAAGTTTTTAAAATACTACGGCAAAAACGAACGTCTACATTGTTGAAATGAGACGGATGAATTGAATCTTTAATTCATTTATGTATTTTTTATTTTTTTATTTTTAAAGTAATAGCTAATTCATTTTAGTTTGTTGGAATAATTATGGAGAAGAAAAAGGGGAGATGGGTAATAATTAATCTAATAGAATGTCCCTATTTTTATAATTTGAATTGAGCAGCACCGGTGGTGTCACTAAACTATGATAGGCATTTTAAAATGGTTTTGCTGGTCTCGTATGCTATATTATTAATGTAGACGTTCGTTTTTGCGTTCACGGTATTCACTTCCATTCTTTCACCCGCTTTTAGTAGGGGTGGGACGTAATGGGTGAAAATTTCAGATTCATGTGAGTAGTATTTTTTGTGTTCATTTATACATAAATAACACTAAACAATCAAACATTTTGAAAATTTTGCAATATAAGTGACAACTCATGTCTAGATATCCTTTGGTAGATCCTTTCAATACACATATATATATATATATATACATATATATATATATATATATATATACATATATATATATATATATATATACATATATATATATATATTTATTTATTCTGGTACAGAAAAATTAGTACAACATTCGTACCGTCGGTTTCAAGCACGGAAGGTCTTACCCATCCGGCTCTCTTCAGCTTCTGTTGTCATCCCTGAGATGACAACAGAAGCTGAAGAGAGCCGGATGGGTAAGACCTTCCGTGCTTGAAACCGACGGTACGAATGTTGTACTAATTTTTCTGTACCAGAATAAATAAATATTATGCTCTTAATTTTTAACTTTAATTCTTAATTAATCGAGCACTCTGCTGGGATTTTTCCTACCATTCTACAAAGAAGTTAGCATATATATATATATATATATATATATATATATATATATATATATATATACATATATATATATATATATATATACATATATATATATATATATATATATACATATATATATATATATACATATATATATACATATATATATATATATATACATATATATATATATATATATATATATATACATATATATATATATATATATATATATATATGTACAGGATAATCTCCTAAACTAATTATAAAAGTTTGGAATATATATTCTAGGCAAAACAGTGAGTGACATTGGCACATTATATTTTTTTGTAAATATTAATATTTATGGGGTGCATATATATAAAGTTAGGTATGTGCATATGTTTATATATTTTTATATGTACAGGATTCACTCCTAAACTAATTAATCGATCATTGTGAATTTTGGAAAACAGCTTCTAGGCGTAAGGGTGGGTAATGTAGGCTATATTTAGTTTACTATAGTTTTATGCAAAAGAGGCAAAGAGGGCATGGAACCCTTTGTAAAAATTCAGATACCTCTGAGTTTTGTGAAAATTTGATAATAGGTATTCGACATCAGTTAATAAATATTCCCAAAATTTCAGTTTCTTTGGTGTATTTTAAAGGGTTTTAGGGGTCATAATATGGGTACAGACTCTAATTTAAAAATTAAATTTTTTCAGATTTTTATTAAATTTGATCCATTGTCATGAGACACGAATTAAGCAAGATTCCCTGAATTTCAATTTCTGCTTAAGACCCATTAAGCTTTAGCCTTAAATTTTATACATTTTGTAGAATGAAAACCAAGTAATGGCTCTTGATCTAAATTAGAATAAGGGTTCTAGACATAAGATTTCGTATCATATTTTGATTTTAATCTTCGTAAGGGGGACATAAAAGTGGTGCATAAACTGTTATGTCCAGGGGGGGAATTAATTATATCCGTCCAGGGAAGGGTATTCTTCTAGTTCTCTATAAAGTTGAGAATTTTCTCTGGTATTGCCAGGGGTGAGATCTGTCTCTTCCACGGTCGCCTCCCTCTACCCCCTCCCCCCCCCCCCTGTTTAAAACATGAGACATGAAAACACAGACAAACTCCTCAGAGCAAGAAGACCGGACGTGATGATAGACAACAAGACGAACAAACATTTCAAGTAGTTTTAAATATTAAGGTGGATAGGTTTGCTGGTGGATGTATTAGCTAGTACAAATAAGTTGAGATATATATTGGAAAATGAAAGGTATAAGATCCTGTACGACATGGAAATACAAGCAGACAAACTCATCCAAGCAAGAAGACCTGACGTGATAATAGTCAGAAAGAAGAAAAACATTTGAAATATTAAGGTGGATAGGTTTGCTAGTGAATGTATTAGCTAGTACAAATAAACTGAGATATATATTGGAAAATAGTAGGTATAAAATCCTGTACATGGATATACAAACGGACAAACTTATCCGAGCAAGAAAACCGAATGTGATAATAGTCAACAAGAAGAAAAAACATTTCAAGTAGTTTCAAATATTAAGGTGGATAGGTTTGATGATGGATGTATTAGCTAGTACAAATAAGCTGGGAGATATATTAGAAAATGAAAAGTATAAAATTCTTCTAAGACATGAAAATACTCATGGACAATCTGAGCAAGAAGACCGGACGTGATAACAGACAACAAGAAGGAAAAGTTGTTTACCTTTATATACCTGTGGATCCATAAACGTGTGCAAATATCAAATTCTTACCTGAGCTGTGAGGCGCCGTATCATGAGAATCGCATCAGCACCAACAGACGACTCTGATCCAACGAAATGGCACATCACAAGACTATTAGGGTATTTCTCCTGATGAAGTTGAGTCCTGGAAATGAAACATTATTGATCAAACTGACATGGTTTAGAAAAGTCTGCTGCAAAGAAGGTAGGCATCCTCTATCAGGCTAGAAAACAATTACGATCATACTTGAGGGCTTTATTTTTTTATGAAGAGCTATGCATTTTAAGTCATCTCCCTTAGCAGATAGCCCAACCCATGAGGGATGGAAGAAAATTTTCCTCCTTAATTATTAGCTAATTTGTGGTGGCCAATGGGGGAACGCTCTTGACTACAAATCAGTGGCAATTTGTGTTCGGAGTTCGAGCCCGCCGACCGTCGGAAATTAACTTCCTGCACTGAAGATTGCGTTAGCATGAAACATCTATGTCTGTAGGTAATAAATAATTAATATATATATATATATATATATATATATATATATATATATATATATATATATTGGTACAGAAAAATTAGTACAACATTAGTACCGTCGGTTTCAAGCTCAGTGGGAGAGAATCCTAGCAGAGTGCTTGATTATTAAGAAAAATTAAAAATAAGAGCGTAATATTAATGTTTGTATTACAGAAGATCAGAACAACATCGGTACCGTCGGTTTCAAATCCTAACAAAGGGGACCCGTAAAGCTCTCTTTTTTGGACTCTCTCCATTAAATGCAGACGAATCTCCGGGGAGACAGACATAAACAGAGGTTGAAGAGAGTCCGATAAAAAAGGCCTTTATAGGTACAAACATTAATATATATATATATATATATATATATATACATATATATATATATATATATACATATATACATATATATATATATATATATATACATATATATATATATATATATATATATATATATATATACATATATACATATATATATATACATATATATATATATATATACATATATATATATATACATATATATATATATATACATATATATATATATATATATATATATACATATATACATATATATATATATATATATACATATATATATATACATATATATATATATATATATACATATATACATATATATATATATATATATATACATATATATATACATATATACATATATACATATATACATATATATATATACATATATACATATATACATATATATATATACATATATATATATACATATATATATATATACATATATATATATATACATATATATATATATATATATATATACATATATATATATATATATACATATATATATATATATATATATATACATATATATATATATATATACATATATATATATATATATATACATATATATATATATATATATATACATATATATATATATATATATATATATATACATATATATATATATATATATATATATATACATATATATATATATATATATATATATATACATATATATATATACATATATATATATATAATAGGTATAAAAATTTTCTTTATACAAATATTATATGGCAACACATTTGCAGACATGTTTCGGTCAGAGCCATAGATAATCAGACCTTTTTGTGCCAATGCCCTCTCTCAGACTGTCGATTTTCTGACCCGCATCCCCGATCGAGTAAACCAGCAAGCCTCACTTCTAGACCTCTTCTTGACCTCAATGCCCGAAGCTTGTGTAACGAAAGCTCATAGCCCACTCGGGAATGCTGATCACATTGTGCTAATGATACATATCACCCTAAAAAGTCGTCCAAAATCTGATGAACCGTTGCTCAAAACAACAAGATATAACGAGCAGGCTGATTTTGAGTCAATCAGAGATCACATCAGTGACGCCCCATGGAGGGAAACCTTCTCACTACCTACCAACCAGTGTGCAAACGAATTAACTGAATGGGTCAAAGCAGGCATTGAAGCCTATGTCCCCATGCGAAAACTCTTTAGCAAACCCCACTCTCCTCAATGGTTCACCTCGCGAGGCAACAAGCATTCCGTAAATTTGGCCGCCATAAGTCAGCTACTAATAGACATAAATTTATAGAGTCAAGAAATAATTGCAAGGCCGTGATAGGCGAAGCAAAGAGAAAGTATAATGAGTTAACAAAAAGACGCATCCAGTCACAGAAACTAGGTACTCGCGATTTCTGGAAAATCTACAATAGTG
This sequence comes from Sepiola atlantica, assembly GCA_963556195.1. Taxonomy (NCBI): domain Eukaryota; kingdom Metazoa; phylum Mollusca; class Cephalopoda; order Sepiida; family Sepiolidae; genus Sepiola; species Sepiola atlantica. The sequence goes on from OY744554.1 coordinate 37,383,438, forward strand.
TGGTGAATAATGGTCAATCAACGATTCCCCCACTATCAAACCACAATGATGTCATTTGCACGGCCACTGATAAGGCTGAACTACTTGCCCAGTGTTTTGCTTCTAACTCTACTTTAGACTCAGACAGCCACCCTCTCCCTGAATTCCCTTTGTGGACCGAAGCCACACTTGATAACCTGGTCATCACCCCATCCCAGGTCAGAGACATCATAAAAAACCTTGACACCTCCAAAGCTTGTGGGCCTGATCTTATACCTGTAATAGTAATAAAGAAATGTTCTGCTGAACTGGCCCCTGTCCTCTCCAAACTCTTCAATAAATGCCTAGCTGAATCTTGCTTCCCCGATAGCTGGAAAATTACGTCTGTGGTACCAGTCTACAAGAGTTCTGGGAATAGAACCGACCCTCAGAACTACCGCCCAATCAGTCTACTGCCGATCTTTGCCAAAATCTTTGAATCCTTAATCAATCTAGCGATAGTACGGCACTTAGTTAATGCTAAACTTCTATCTAACCGCCAGTATGGATTTAGACAAGCACGATCTACTGCAAACATCCTAATGGTCATCTCTGAACGCATGTATCATACACTCGACAAGGCAGGTGAAGCTTGGGCAGTAGCGCTTGATATATCCAAGGCCTTTGACAAGGTATGGCATAAAGGGCTTCTCCTGAAAATACGCTCATACGGTATTACTGGGCAACTACTTAATATAATTAGATCCTTCCTAAACAAAAGAAAAATCCAGGTTGTCCTCGATGGCCGTTCATCTAAGCAACATGACATAAATGCAGGTGTACCCCACGGATCTATCCTTGGACCTTTGTTGTTCCTGATCTATATAAACGATCTCCCTGACGACATAGAGTCAGAGATTGGTTTATTTGCTGACGAAACCACGCTTTACTCTCGCCATGTGGGCAAAATGGATGCGATCATATCCTTGGCAATGGCTGAATATTTAGAAAATGACCTCCAGGCTGTAGTGGATTGGGGTCATAAATGGTTGGTAACTTTTAATGCCGCAAAGACAAAGCTCCTTTCCTTCAATAACTACAAGAAACCTCTTCAACCACCGATTGCCATGGCAAATAACACCCTACCTGAAAGTTCATCATTCAAACTCCTCGGCCTAACCTTCACAGGTAACATGAATTGGAACACATACATTGAAGACATTGCCAAGGCTGCCTCAAAGAAGGTTGGCTAGCAAACTCCTCACACCTGACATAATCCTGTATCTGTACAAAGCCACCATCCGCCCATGCATGGAGTATTGTTGCCACATCTGGACTGGTGCATCATCTACTAGTCTCTCCCTCCTTGACAAAGTCCAAAAAAGAGTCGCCAACCTAATAGGTCCCTCACTATCAACCAAGCGCCAGTCCCTGTCCCATCGCCGCAATGTAGCATCCTTATGTTTGTTTTACAAATACTTCAATGGATTATGCTCCAATGAATTGGCTACTTTGGTGCCCCCTCGACGTAAATTCACTAGACTAACTCGACAATCAACTAAATCTCATTCATTCACTGTGGAGGTCCCCAGATGCCGGAGAGCCTTCTACTCAAATAGCTTCTTTCCTCGTGCTGCTGGCCTCTGGAACTCCCTCCCTTCCCCCTGTTTCCCCGACAGTACTGACATGCAGAAATTTAAAACTAATGTGAACAGACATCTCGCTGCGCAGATCCCAATTTAGGCTGACCCCCCAACCTTCTCCCCTTTTCTTTTTTCTCAGTAGCCCCTTACGTCTACAGTGGCGGCCTGCCTTGTTTGGGGTGAACCATGTTAAAAAAAAAAATTTTTTTAAAAATGCCCATTCGAGGAATGTTTCCCCAAGACCCAAACAGACAAACACAGTACTTATATTGGCCATACAACTACAACCCTCTCCCGGCGCCTTACGCATCACTTAAATGACACTAGTGCCATCCAGCAACACATTACAACACACAAAAAAAGCATAAAATCAACCGAACTAAGACAAATATTAACAACTAACACTAAGATCATACATTAAAACAACTGCACCAACAGACTAAAAATCTTCGAAGCCCTACACATAAAAAAATTACAACCCACAATTAATAAAATAGCATCCACCACTGGTACTAACGCCTTATCAGTCTTCAACAATTAATACACAATAATAATAATAATAATAATAATAGATAAAAAATAAAATAAATAAAACAAATTAATAAATAAATAAATAAATTAATAAGTAAATAAAAGAATAAAGATATATATATATATATATATATATATATATATATATATATATATATAATCAATGAAACAGACGAGTGGAAAAAAAAAAAAAGGAAGGAAAATTGTTAAAATTACCTTAAGGCCTTATCGTCTGACCCTCTGAGAGGAAACGTCAGAATGATAAATTAAAAACTAAAAGTCGAATGAGATATGAAGGGAAAAAACTTATTTCAGTTGGAGGAAACGATTGAGAGGAAAAAAAAAAAAAATAAATAAAAAATTGATTATAATAATGCTTCCTCTAAAATTCATCCTACGATTCTGTTGTACACGAAATTTACTTACATATATATATATATATATATATGTATCTATATAAACATATGCAAATAATTAGATATACCACAAATAAAACCATAAATACGGCTCTTTACAAACAACAACAACACACAAACTCCTGAAGACGGTCGCGAGACCGAAAGCGCTCAAGAAATTGCCCAAGACACAACATTAGGCGCCATAATCCATCAATTGATACCAGAAACCTGACGAATTGCTTGCAGAGTCGAGAAACTGACCAGAAAGATCATAAAGTGGGAGAACTCCGTGGTCTTCAATGACACATGTCTAATAAACGACTTACTGCCTAAATATATATATATATATATATATATATATATATATATATATATATATATATATATATATATATATATATATATATGGGAAAATGAAAAAGGAAAACCAAAAAATGGATGTTTTTTATGTGTACATCAACGTTTCGTCTTTATTTATAAGACTTCATCAGGATGATAAAATAGAGAAAAAATGTCATGCAAGTACAGATACATGTAGGGTAGACATATTGGGATGAAAAAATAGAATGAAATAGTGGCCACTGCTGGGTGGACGTCCGTATTTGTTGGAGAAATAGAAATGAATGTTGAAAAGAATGAGTGGGAAAAAATGGAAGGATGGGGTGAGCCAGGACTACTGTGGCTGGTGGTAAAAGAAAGGGGATGAGCAGGGGTAAAGTGGATGGCAGAGAGGGAGGTGAGGAAGAGGGGGGGGAGGTGTTTGACCAGATGGCTGCGGTTCAAGATTGAAGGGGAAAAGTAAGTTGGAATGTTTGTGTATGGGGGGTGTATATATATATATATTTTTATGCAAACATTGTTAAAAATAACAGAATTCGTTTGTTTAATTAAACCTTTTTTTATTTTTTATTTTTTTTCTGATGGTCTTTTTTGTATTAAAATCAACAAACTTAATAAATATTCCATAGATTTCACGAACGTTTTTGATTCTTCGTCGAATCATCCTCAGGTGTCAAAAGCAAAATCGTCAACGACTTTCCTGGAACAATGCGGAAACGTTCTCTGCGCGTTTCTCTGCGCGTTTCTCTGCGCGTTTCTCTGCGCGTTTCTCTGCGCGTTTCTTTTTTAAAATTCTCTTCTTTCTCCAGCTTTTTTTTCTTCATTTGCTTTTGACGAAGAATCGAAAACGTTCGTGAAACCTATGGAACATTTATTATTTTTTTTTGATTTTAATACAAAAAAGATCATCAGAAAAATTGAAAAAATAACAAAAAGTATAATTAAACAGACGAATTCTGTTATTTTTAACAATGTTTGCATAAATGAGAAAATGCTACCTAAATACACACACACATATACATATATATATATATATTCCCGAAAAAGTTTTTCATGGTAAACAACTGATGATCCCTTAAAATAGTGTTAGAAACTAACTAATATAATAACTGTAAAAAATAAATTGACTTACATGAGTGATTTTCCACTGGAAGACTTGAGACTATAAGTTTTTTTGTTTTTTTTTTATTATTTTTTTTATATAGTTTTAATGGTTGAGAAACTTCCGAGACTATATATATATATATATATATATATATATATATATATATATATATATACAATAATATTTTAATAAATAAATATTAAATATTTAAATACCTAGAGACATCGATGTTTCATGCTAACGCAATCTTCAGTCTAGGAACTAATTCCCGACGGTCGGTAGGCGCGAACCCCGAACACAAATCGCCACTGATTCGTAGTCGGTGATCTTAACCAAAGGGCCATCGTCAATTAGTTAGTAAATATAGAGTAACTTTAACTGTAAATAGCGACACGTGGCCGCCATTTACCAGGCAGCTAGAGTGATCTTACGAAACGGTGTTCGGATCGCGCATATAGCTATTAGTACTGCTTGTTATTAAAGCTACTCGAAAGTGCCCAGCCCTTGTGAGGAGGGGGGCTGATAAACAATAATATTTTAATAAATAAATATTAAATATTTAAATACCTAGAGACATCGATGTTTCATGCTAACGCAATCTTCAGTCTAGGAACTAATTCCCGACGGTCGGTAGGCGCGAACCCCGAACACAAATCGCCACTGATTCGTAGTCGGTGATCTTAACCAAACGGCCATCGTCAATTAGTTAGTAAATATAGAGTAACTTTAACTGTAAATAGCGACACGTGGCCGCCATTTACCAGGCAGCTAGAGTGATCTTACGAAACGGTGTTCGGATCGCGCATATAGCTATTAGTACTGCTTGTTATTAAAGCCACTCGAAAGTGCCCAGCCCTTGTGGGGAGGGGGCCTGATAAACAATAATATTTTTTAATAAATAAATATTAAATATTTAAATACCTAGAGACATCGATGTTTCATGCTAACGCAATCTTCAGTCTAGGAACTAATTCCCGACGGTCGGTAGGCGCGAACCCCGAACACAAATCGCCACTGATTCGTAGTCGGTGATCTTAACCAAAGGGGCATCGTCAATTAGTTAGTATATATATATATATATATATATATATATATATATATATATATATATATATATATATATATATATATATATATCACTTAAATAATAGTGTCATGGATTCGTCCAAACACTTTAAAATGCAGCAACATTTTTGTGAGTAACGGATAAATTTTATTAGACAGACGAACAGCGCAGGTAAAGAAATTTTTTTTTTTTTTTTTTGTGTCTTAAATAACGAATATAAGTTAGCAAAACATTTATATGGAACAAAACGTAGATTTAGTATAAGGAACGTTTATGTTTTTGTCTTTTAAGGGAAGTGGGGTCTGATCAACTCTGCTGGGAAGCCATGAAATTAAATACTGTCTTGTTTTTAAATTCCCGAAACAGTTTTTCATGGTAAACAACTGATGATCCCTTAAAATAGTGTTAGAAACTAACTAATATAATAACTGTAAAAAATAAATTGACTTACATGAGTGATTTTCCACTGGAAGACTTGAGACTATAAGTTTTTTTGGTTTTTTTTATATAGTTTTAATGGTTGAGAAACTTCCGAGACTATATATATATATATATTACAGAAGATCAGAGCAACATTGGTACCATAGGTTTCAAATCCTAACAAAAGGGGCCTATAATAGGCCTCTTTACCAGCCTTTGTTTATGTCTGTCTCCAGAAAAACTTTGTTAGGATTTGAAACCGACGGTACCAATGTTGTTCTGATCTTCTATAATACATATATAAATAAATATTATTTTTGAATTTTCTTAATAATCGAGCACTCTGCTGAGGTTTTCTCTCACTAACTATATATATATATATATATATATATATATATATATATATATGTATATGTGTGTGTGTGTGTATGTGTGTCTGTGCGTATATGTGTAAATATTTGTATATGTGTATGTGTTTATGGTGTATATGTGCATGTGTATGTATGCATGTATATATGTGTGAATGGGTGATTGCGTATGGGCATGTATGCGTGTCTGTTTATATGCGTGTGTACTTGTGTATATGTGTGTGAATCTTTGTATGTATGTCTGTGTATGTGTTTATGTGTGTTTTGTCTGAATCTGTACATGTGTGTACGGTGTATATGTGTATGCATGCAGGTATGTATGTATGTATGTATGTATGTGTATGTTTGTGTGCAAGTGCATATATGTGTGTCTGTGTGTGCACCTGGGGAGCTAGAAGTTTATAATTTTATTTTTATTTTTTATGGAAATCGCTCCAGACAAGGCACGAAACCACTTGATGTAAGCAGCTAAAAAGACACATGCTATAAAAATTTATATATATATATATATATATATATATATATATATATATATATATATATATAAAAGAAAGAATATTATCCTAAAAATAATCTTATCAAGAAACGAAAATGCTCAATATACGAGAGATAGAGCAATTATAAAAAGAAATGGATGATGAAAATAAAAATTGGAAACATAACAATATTTATTAAATGATCAAGTAGTTTAAACAAGGAATATATAAATCGGAAGAATTTCAATAGTGCTCAATAGTAAACAGGGCTATTTATATCATTATTTTTATTGATACAGAAATGTACAAAAAGCCGCTACACTGGCATGTCGATGTTATTAATCAGTAGTTATTAGAAAAAAAACAATCTTTTGCAAAAGGACAAGAAAGGGAAAACGAAGGTTCTCTAGTTAAATCTATATTTAGTTATCTATCTACATATCTATCTATGTCTAGTTCTCTGTCTGTCTGTCTTTCTCTCTATATATATCTATATAATACTAAAACTCTATTGTTCTTGTATGTTTGCAATCAGCTTTCAGCTTTCCGGTTTTCAACATCCGGTTGCGCATGCGTAAATAGCATCGTCTTCAATCTGTTATTCCAATTCCGTTATTCTCTATTATGATTAACGAACGCATGAAATTTTTCATTCTGGAAATTTTTAAACAATTTCATTTAATTTCATCAAATAGTTTATTTGTTTTCTTCACGGCTAAAAACATTCAACGGGAGGACTTCGTAAAGTCTGTCGCAGTTTCAAAAAAACTCCTCCCTTTTAAAAAACAAAAACAAACAAACAAAAAAACAACACTCATTATTAATATCAGCCATACTAGAGGTCGGTGAACGAAACCACCTCCCACTTTCCCTCTCATAGATTTCACCACTCCTACTCCCTCTGTTTTCGTTACGTACGCGAGAAAGCCTGCTGTAGCCCCTTCCTTTCTCAAATCGCCCTAACCAACCACTTATAATTCAGTAACTGTAATTTAAAAAAAAAACAATTATAATAAACAGAACGACTCATAGAAATCTATCTATATTCTTTTTTCATTTTAATATACTTTCATAGAAATGCTTCTGTTATGTAAAAAAAACCTATTTTCTTTATGCCACAAGTGTCACGCTCATACATGAATTCCATAGCTAATATAACAAACTGACCCAACGGGTCACGGGTGGTCTAGTATATATAATAAAATGGAGAGATGATAACGATAAAATATTAGCTTTAAAATAATCCTATCAAGAAACGAAAATGCTCAATATACGAGAGCCATTATAAAAAGAAATGAATTATGAAAATAAAAATTGGAAAAAGGACAATATTTATTAAATCATCAAGTAGTTTAAACAAGGAATATATCAATAAACGTTGTTGTTGGGTTTTTTTTTGGGGGGGGGGGTAAGGAAAGGAAAAAAACGTTTATTGATACTCCTTGTTTAAACTACTTGATGATTCAATAAATATTATTTTTTCAATTTTTATTCTCATCATTCATTTGATATATATATATATAAATATATATATTAATTAAGTTCATATATATATGTATATATACACACATATATATATATATATATATATATATATATATATATATATATAAATATATATATATATATTTGAACTTAATTAATATATATATATATATATATATATATATATATATATATATATATATATTTGAACTTAATTAATATATATATAAATATATATATATATATTTGAACTTAATCAATATATATATATATAAATATATATATATATATATATTTGAACTTAATCAATATATATATATATATATATATATATATATATATATATATATATATATATATATATATATATATATATATATATATTTGAACTTAATCAATATATATATTAATTAAGTCTAAATATATATACATATATAAATTCCCGAAACAGTTTTTCATGGTAAACAACTGATGATCCCTTAAAATAGTGTTAGAAACAAACTAATATAATAACTGTAAAAAATAAATTGACCTACATGAGTGATTTTCCACTGAAAGACTTGGGACTATAAGTTTTTTTGTTTTTTTAATATAGTTTTAATGGTTGAGAAACTTCCGAGACTATATATATATATAAGTATACATTTTTATTTATACAAACATTATTGGTTACATATGTGCATACATGTTTCGGTTGCACTCTTCACAGAAAGTCAACCTCATCAGACCAAGGATTCCATATATATATTGATCAGAGTAAAGATATAATATTGATTTTCCTGACAAACAATTTCCACTTACCATTTTGCCAGTAATAGGGATCGACCTGTTCCAGAAGTTCCAATAATCAATAATGGTGGTTGAGGACCGCAAGCGTGAACGTGTGTATTCAACTGTTCATAATACTAAAAAAAAAGAACAAAAAAGAACAAAGATTTACTTCGCATTCCTCAGCCACTTTCACACTTGACAAGTGTTACCATGGTAACTAGGTGGTTGGTGCATAGCACACAACAATTAAATACCAAGATAGCATTAAATACCAAGATCTCAAAAATGATCTAAAAATAACATGGTCCCTCGATGAAATAAACATCATACCGGTCGTAGTGGGGGCAACTGGTCTGGTGAAAAAAAATCTAAGTAAATACTTAGAAAAAATCCCCGGAAAACCAAATTGTAGGGAAGTACAGATAGCAGCCCTAAAAGGAACAACATCTATCCTTAAGAGAGCCCTCGGATATAAATTTTACTCATAGGGAAATCAAGTGTTAGCCTCAGGAGTAGGCCCCTGGATCTCTTTAGATAAACTAAATTAAAATGAAAAAAATATATATATATAAGATGTACATATATATACGCACACACATATATATAAGATGTATATATATATACGCACACACACATATATAAGATGTATATATATATATACACACACATATATAAGATGTATATATATACGCACACACATATATATAGGATGTATATATATATATATACGCACACACATATATATAAGATGTATATATATATACGCACACACACATATATAAGATGTATATATATATACGCACACACATATATATATAAGATGTATATATATATACGCACACACACATATATAAGATGTATATATATATACGCACACACATATATATAAGATGTATATATATATACGCACACACATATATATAGGATGTATATATATATATACGCACACACATATATATAAGATGTATATATATATACGCACACACATATATATAGGATGTATATATATATATACGCACACACATATATATAGGATGTATATATATATACGCACACACATATATATAAGATGTATATATATATACGCACACACATATATATAAGATGTATATATATATACGCATACACACATATATAAGATGTATATATATATACGCACACACACATATATAAGATGTATATATATATACACACACATATATATAAGATGTATATATATATACGCACACACATATATATAAGATGTATATATATATACGCACACACATATATATAAGATGTATATATATATACGCACACACATATATATAAGATGTATATATATATACGCACACACATATATATAAGATGTATATATATACGCACACACATATATATAAGATGTATATATATATACACACACATATATATAAGATGTATATATATATACGCACACACATATATATAAGATGTATATATATATACGCACACACATATATATAAGATGTATATATATATACACACACATATATATAAGATGTATATATATATACGCACACACACATATATAAGATGTATATATATATACGCACACACATATATATAAGATGTATATCTATATACGCACACACACATATATATAAGATGCATATATATATACGCACACACATATATATAAGATGTATATATATATACGCACACACACATATATAAGATGTATATATATATATACGCACACACACATATATAAGATGTATATATATATATACGCACACACACATATATAAGATGTATATATATATATACACACACATATATAAGATGTATATATATATATACACACACATATATAAGATGTATATATATATATATACACACACATATATAAGATGTATATATATATATATACACACACATATATAAGATGTATATATATATATACACACACATATATAAGATGTATATATATATATATACACACACATATATAAGATGTATATATATATATATATACACACATATATAAGATGTATATATATATATACACACACATATATAAGATGTATATATATATATATATACACACACATATATAAGATGTATATATATATATATACACACACATATATAAGATGTATATATATATATACACACATATATAAGATGTATATATATATATATACACACACATATATAAGATGTATATATATATATACACAAACACATATATAAGATGTATATATATATGTATACACACACATATATAAGATGTATATATATATATACACACATATATATAAGATGTATATATATATACGCACACACATATATATAAGATGTATATATATACGCACACACATATATATAAGATGTATATATATATACGCACACACACATATATAAGATGTATATATATATACGCACACACACACATATATATAAGATGTATATATATATACGCACACACATATATATAAGATGTATATATATATACGCACACACACATATATAAGATGTATATATATATATACGCACACACACATATATAAGATGTATATATATATATATATACGCACACACACATATATAAGATGTATATATATATATACGCACACACACATATATAAGATGTATATATATATATACACACACACATATATAAGATGTATATATATATACGCACACACACATATATAAGATGTATATATATACGCACACACACATATATAAGATGTATATATATATACGCACACACACATATATAAGATGTATATATATATACGCACACACATATATATATAAGATGTATATATATATACGCACACACACATATATAAGATGTATATATATATATACACACACACATATATATAAGATGTATATATATATACGCACGCACACATATATAAGATGTATATATATATATATACACACACATATATAAGATGTATGTATATATACACACACACATATATAAGATGTATATATATATCCGCACACACACATATATAAGATGTATATATATATACGCACACATATATATATAAAATGTATATATATATACGCACACACACATATATAAGATGTATATATATATACGCACACATATATATAAGATGTATATATATATACGCACACACACATATATAAGATGTATATATATATACGCACACACACATATATAAGATGTATATATATATATACGCACACACACATATATAAGATGTATATATATATACGCACACACACATATATAAGATGTATATATATATATACACACACATATATATAAGATGTATATATATACATATACACACATATATAAGATGTATATATATATATACACACACATATATAAGATATATGTATATATATATACGCACACATATATATATAAGATGTATATATATATACGCACACACACATATATAAGATGTATATATATATACGCACACATATATATATAAGATGTATATATATATACGCACACACACATATATAAGATGTATATATATATACGCACACATATATATATAAGATGTATATATATATACGCACACACACATATATAAGATGTATATATATATACGCACACACACATATATAAGATGTATATATATATACGCACACACACATATATAAGATGTATATATATATACGCACACACACATATATAAGATGTATATATATATATACACACACATATATATAAGATGTATATATATACATATACACACATATATAAGATGTATATATATATATACACACACATATATAAGATATATGTATATATATATACGCACACATATATATATAAGATGTATATATATATACGCACACACACATATATAAGATGTATATATATATACGCACACATATATATATAAGATGTATATATATATACGCACACACACATATATAAGATGTATATATATATACGCACACATATATATATATAAGATGTATATATATATACGCACACACACATATATAAGATGTATATATATATACGCACACATATATATATATAAGATGTATATATATATACGCACACACACATATATAAGATGTATATATATATACGCACACATATATATATAAGATGTATATATATATACGCACACACACATATATAAGATGTATATATATATATACGCACACACACATATATAAGATGTATATATATATACGCACACACACATATATAAGATGTATATATATATATACGCACACACACATATATATAATATATATATATATACACACACATATATGATGCATGTATTTACGTTGCGATGACTAATTAGTTAAACAAATTAATTTTTTTCCAGGTTTTCGTTTTTTTTTTCCTGTGCACGATTTTTAATTTGTGTGTCTTTTTAAAATTTTCTTGCTAATATTATTATATTTATAGGGTTCAACGCGTTCGAGGTTAAAAGGGGGGGAGGAATCCACTATCAAATGTAGCTAAAAAAAAAATGGGAAAGTCCCACCCAAACCCACTAGCCTGACGTTAGTAAAGAGCCACGGGTTGAGACATATTTATATCTGCAACCGACAATTCAGCTAAAGCTTATAGGCAAAATTCAAAATAAATAAATAAATAAAAAACAGTTCTTAATTTATTATTTCTGAACTATCTCTGTCTTAAATAATGCATGTATTTCCGTTGCGATGACTACTTAGTTAAACAATATTTTTTTTTCCAGGTAGAGCAATCACAAAATTGCCTTTTATACTGTAACGTCATAACTAAAGTGCCCCCTCGTTGGACCTACTCCTCAGTAGTAGATTAAACCCTGCCACACCCCATAATAACTGGTGAAATGTCCCCACAATAAATTTTGCTTATAATAGAGATGTTATTATGAGATGTTCGGCGATGGAAGAACCATACGTATTATGCAAAACATCAGTTGGTAAGTAATTTGCCTGACAAATTTTTGCCCTTCATTATCTCTAGAAGGCGGTGGCTAGACTAATTCTATCTACATATATATATATATATATATATATATATATATATATATATATATAATATTTGTTTTATTTATATGTTCCGTCCTTTTTAATCGGGACTCATCAACATAGAGATATAACTATTCACTATATTTCGGTGGCTTGAAAGCTTTCAACTTAATGAAAGGAACGATGCATTTATAGTTAGCGACGTCATGCTGTGTTAATACTACACTTACAGTGCCCGTCTAGAGGGTTTTATAGCTACAAATAATAAATATTTGATTTGTTTATTATTTATGTACGTATACGTCGCCCTTTATAATCGGAAGTCATCAGCATAGAGATATAACTATTCACTACTGGTCATGCGATTCGAAACTCCGGATTCCGAGTATTTTACAACTCAAATCCCGACATCTAGAACCACTGGGCCACCGTTGAATAGCAAATAAACAGTAATAATTTTAACACTTTATCTGGCGGCTTGACATCATAAGAGCGTTCAACTTAATGAAGGGAACGATGCATTTATAGCTAGCGATGTCATGCTGTGTTAATACTACACGTACAGTGCCCATCTATATATATATATATATACATATGAGTTGCGTTTTTTGTTTTATTTTTTAAAATCATACTTGCAGGGGCTCAGAAATACCCGACTAGTACACGGGCGCAGGCTATCCCCTCTAGGTGTGTTGGACCCGTTGACCTTGTCAGGCCATCCAACTAAGAGAAAGAAAACTCTAAAAATGAAACCTTGCTACTAACCACTTACGTCTTGGCAACAAACCGTTGGGGAGAGAGGTTTCATTAGTCCTGATCGACAACCTTCCTTGAGCTGGAATCTCGAACAAAATATCCGGTTTGCAAACCTAAAATTGCTTAAGGAGTAGATGGGCTCTGCCTATCGCCCGGCCTTTGCATTCCTTCTCTGTCTATTAGCCAGGTGCAGAGGTACCAGTGCTGGAACGCCTCAAAGGCACCCAGTGCCTGGCCTTGTTTCCTGACTAGGACAATGAATGCTGTATCTCTTTCTCTCTATCTGGGTAACTTGGGGGAAGTTTTTATGTCACTAAGTCTTACGTGACCGGTCTGGGTCGTTCTTATTCCGACAGGTTGAGGGTACAGATTAGACAACTTGTCTGGCTGCTGTTTCCGAATGACAGGATAGGAGCCCAAACTCTTAGGTAGTGCTAAGAACGGCTGCTCCATCATCAGTTGTATAATATCCTGGGCAGCTGTATGTGCCATGTTGCACATGGAAAGGGACCCTACAATTATCTCCGGTGAGCTTTCCCAAGGCCACAACCCCCATGGACCAGGTCGCAACTAATGGACTGGTTGTGTGAGCTTATTGGCACCTAACATGAACCCACTTTGTACCCACCCCCACTCTATCAAAACAAACATGACATTACAAAATAAAAAAATAAAACCTAAACCAGACACCCAACACAAAACATTTTCGCCTCTGCCTTTGAGGCTCACATTCAATAATATCCGGGGACTTAGAAACAACATCAACGACGTAGAAACTTTTCTCCTGACAAACTCCCCGAATATCCAAGCACTAAGTGAAACGAACCTTCAATCCTCAACCTCCTCTCTCCACTTTGACATGACTGACTACCTCCCTCTCTACTGTAAAGACTCTGACAAACATATGCACGGGCTAGGAGTTTATGTTCGGAACACCCTCCCCCTAACTAGAGAACATAGGTTAGAATCAGATGACCAAGCCTACATGTGCTTTAGATTGACTTTACACCACAGCGTTAGTTACTTATATTTGTTATACCGTTCCCCTTCGACCCAGGACTGTACCCTGCTAAACTCTGTTTCTGAAAGCATAGATAGAGCACTCTCACTCGACTCGAATGCCCAATTACATGTATTTGGAGATTTTAATGCACACCACCGTGACTGGCTAGGATTGTCCAGCCTTACTGACGCAGCCGGTAACTCTATGTATAATTTCTCCTGAGCTCACTCCCTCTCACCTTCCTGATTGAGTAGACCAGCAAGCCTCACTTCTCGACCTGTTTCTGACCTCACTGCCTGAGGTTTGTGTGACTGAAGCCCATAGCTCGCTCGGGAACGCTGATCAAGTCATGGTTATGATTGCTATCACCCTAAAAACTTGTTCAAAAGCTGATGAGCCATTGCTCAAAACAACGAGATACTACGAGCAGGCTGATTTTGAGTGCATCAGAGATCACATCAGCGACGCCCCATGGACTGAAATCTTCTCACTCTCTGCTGATCAGTGTGCAAATAAATTAACCGAATGAGTCAAAGCAGGCATTGAAGCTTATGTCCCCATGCGAAAATTCTTCAGCAAACCCCACTCCCATCAATGGTTCACCTCGAAATGTGCAGCTGCCATTGTTGAGAGGCAGCAAGCATTCTGAAATGTGTGATTAATCTGATGTCGCTAAGATCAAAAAATACCGACTTTACCCATTTTAAAATGAATTATTTCAAAATCAAATTATGTTGCTAAAAAAGTTTGTTGCATCTCTCTGTCTCAAGAGACAATGGAGTTCTGCACCTCAGATTAGCCGTTACCGAATTGCAGCATCTGCTGTGATTCTACAGGCTTATTCTGGTTCTGTTGCAGTTACCACAGATGTAGGTGGCGTCTGGTTCCAAGAGCTTTGTTGCTGCCCTCTGCTGTCTGTGCTATCTCCTCTATGTCCACTGCGCGTCTCTCTCCTCACTCCTCTTGAAGCATGCCTTCACATCACTTCTCCAGCAGTTGTGGTCTTCAGTCACAGACTCCCAGTCTGCTGGGCTGATGCAGCCGCCTGCACTTATGTCGACTTATGCTGCAAAGCGCGTGCAGTCAGCACAGGACATCGCATCACGCTTTTCAGAATATTTTATCTATTCCTATTTGCTAACCCAAACATCCATAACGGATTGAGCATGGCTTTTTATTTCACTAAGCTTAGGGTATTTATGTAGATAAGATTGAACACGATTTTTAACACATATAGATATTGAACAGCCCAATCTGCCATCACTTTTTAGAATTTTCACTTATCTAAGTTATCTTTGCTAAGGCATTTCATGTGCGTATGTACGTTATCACATTTCACACACATTTAACAAAAATGAGGTCGTCTTATCAGCAAAGATAGTGATCAACGTTTGTTCCCCTAAGTTTTTTTTTCCTATATACTTAATAACACAAAATACATGCCAAATATACCTTAGTTCAACTGCGAATAAAAAATGTATAGAATCAAGAAATAATTGTACGGCAGTGATAGGTGAGACAAAGAGTAGGTATACAGAGATAACCAAAAAACGCATTCTGTCACAGAAACTAGGTACTCACGATTTCCGGAAAAGCTATAATAGTGTGGTGAACAATGGACAATCAAACCACAATGATGTCGTCTGCACAGCAGCTGATAAGGCTGAATTACTTGCCCAATGTTTAACCATAAACTCCACTTTGGACTCAGCAAACAACCATCTCCCTAAATTCCCATTGCGGACTGAAGCCACACTTGAAAATCTGGTCATCACCCCATCTCAGGTCAGGGTCATCATAAAAAACCTCAACACCTCCAAAGCTTGTGGGTCTGATCTTATACCTGTAATAGTAATAAAGAAATGCTCTGCAGAACTGGCCCCTATCCTCTTCAAACTCTACAACAAATGCCTTGCTGAATCTTGCTTTCCTGATAGCTGGAAAATTGCCTCTGTGGTCCCAGTATTCAAGAATTATGGGAATAGAACAGATCCTCAGAACTACCACCCAATACGTCTACTCGCAATCTTTGCTAAAATCTTTGAATCCTGAATCAATCTAGCGATAGTCCAGCACCTAGTTAATGCTAAACTTTTTTCTGACCGCCAGTATGGATTTAGACAAGCACGATCTACTGCGGACATCTTAACGGTCATCTCTGAACACATATATCATACACTGGACAAGGCAGGTGAAGCTAGGGCGGTAGCGCTTGATATATCCAAGGCCTTTGACAAAGTATGGCACAAGGGGCTCCTCCTAAAAATTCACTCATATGGTATTACTGAACGAATATTTAATATAATTAGATCCTTCCTAACCAAAAGAAAGGTCTAGGTTGTCCTCGATAGCCGTTCATCTAAGCAACATGACATAAATGCAGGTGCACCCCAGGGATCCATTCTCAGACCTTTGTTGTTCCTGATTTTCATAAATGACCTCCCTGATGACATTGAGTCTGAGATAGGTATATTTGCTGACGACACCACTCTGTATTCTCATCATGTGTGCAAAACGAATGCACACATATTACAGGCAATGGCTGAATCCTTAGAAAATGACCTCCAGGCTGTAGTGAATTGGGGGCAGAAATGGTTGGTAACATTTAATGCCGCAAAGACAAAGCCCCTTTCCTTCAATAACTACAAGAAACCTCTTCAACCACCGATTGCTATGGCAAATAACACCCTACCTGAGAGTCCAACATTCAAACTCCTCGGCCTAACATTCACAGGTAACATGAATTGGAACAAATACATTGAAGACATTGCCAAGGTTGCTGCAAAGAAGGTGGGCTCCCTCTACTGTGCTAGTAAACTCCTCACACCTGACATTATCCTGTATCTCAATAAAGCCACCATCCACCCATATATGGAGTATTGTTGTCACATCTGGGCTGGTGCATCATCCACTAGTCTTTCCCTCTTAGACAAGGTCCAAAAAAGAGTTGCCAACTTAATAGGTCCTTCATTATCCACCAAGCTCCAGCCCCTGTCCCATCGCCACAATGTTATGGCTTACATACGTAGACGTGGAGGGGGGGGGGCAATAATAGTTTCAATCCATAAACATTGAAATGAAATGACTATTATTATCGGAGTATTTTTGTTTAAATAAATCTTTCTGAGTAGGATTTTAAAAATGTTTGATATATTTAAATAAAAAAATGTTTGATATATTTAAATAAAAAAATGTTTAATATTTAAATTAAAAAATGTTTGATATATTTAAATAAAAAATGTTTGATATATTTAAATAAAAAAATGTTTGATATATTTAAATAAAAAAATGTTTGATATTTAAATAAAAAAATGTTTGATATATTTAAATAAAAAAATGTTTGATATATTTAAATAAAAAAATGTTTGATATTTAAATAAAAAATGTTTGATATATTTAAATAAAAAAATGTTTGATATATTTAAATAAAAAAATGTTTGATATTTAAATTAAAAAATGTTTGATATATTTAAATAAAAAAATGTTTGATATATTTAAATAAAAAAATGTTTGATATATTTAAATAAAAAAATGTTTGATATTTAAATAAAAAAATGTTTGATATATTTAAATAAAAAAATGTTTGATATATTTAAATAAAAAAATGTTTGATATATTTAAATAAAAAAATGTTTGATATATTTAAATAAAAAAATGTTTGATATATTTAAATAAAAAAATGTTTGATATATTTAAATAAAAAATGTTTGATATATTTAAATAAAAAAATGTTTGATATATTTAAATAAAAAAATGTTTGATATATTTAAATAAAAAAATGTTTGATATATTTAAATAAAAAAATGTTTGATATTTTTAAATAAAAAAATGTTTGATATTTAAATAAAAAAATGTTTGATATTTAAATAAAAAAATGTTTGATATTTAAATAAAAAAATGTTTGATATTTAAATAAAAAAATGTTTGATATATTTAAATAAAAAAATGTTTGATATATTTAAATAAAAAAATGTTTGATATTTAAATAAAAAAATGTTTGATATATTTAAATAAAAAAATGTTTGATATTTAAATTAAAAAATGTGTAAGTCACATAAGAGTTATCTCCGACTTTGAAAGTGCACATGCACCAACTTTTCTATTTTTAAGAAAGAAAAGAAAAGTTTATGATAATTAGTGTGAGCGAAAGAAAGAAGGAAAGAGAGGTAAAAAGACAGAAAGACAGACAGAGAGAGAGAGAGAGAGAGAGAGAAAAAAGGGAAAGAAAGAGAAAGAGAGAGAAAAAGAGAGAGAGAAAAGTCACAGAAAGAGAAAACAGAGAGAGAAAAAAGGCAAAGAGAGGGCTAGTTAGGGTTAACAGAAAATGACAGAGTTTTTTTTTACCTTTTCAAATCCAAGTTCGCAACTGGAAGAAAGGGCCGCATTGAGGGCCACCATATGTTCATAATCACAATGTACATCCCAGAGAGCTCCACCGCAGAGCTGTTCGGGGCCTTCAAGTTCAGAATAACCACAGTCACTTTCCTGTTTTTCCTTTCTGGCATCTATGCCAAGTTCCTGTAAAAAAAAATAAATAAATAAAATAAGATGTTAAAAACTCGTGAAAGTACCCGGGTTTCTTAAATTTACCTTTAGTGTACAATCGTCTATATTGTCTACGTTTCTTTTGTCTTCCACATGGCCAGCTTTTGTTTTCGATGAAATAATCGCAAGAAAACTTATTGTTCAGATATTTTCGTTATATTTCTTCTGAATTCAGAGAAACCGTTTCTGTTTACAGCACCTATTATTCTGAAATGGTCGCCCATCATTAAGTACTAACCAGGCTCAATATTGATGATCCTGGTCACGGTACCAATTTGTATATGTATCGTCATCCTTCTTATATGTGGCCTTCTTTCTTTTCTCCCATATGGTTAGCTTCTGTTTGGGATGAAATAATCACAAGAAAATTATCGTTCAGATCTTATTCTTATTAGTTCTGAATTCTTTTTTTTCTTTTAACTGGTTTCAAAAACAACACTGACATTAGTTCAATCGGTTAGTTAACTTTCTTAGAATTTAATCTATATCTATTCCCCTTATTGCAACCCTGTCTGCGATGATTGTCAGATTCGCATGAAAAATTGTCTGAAGATTTAATTTTAAGAAAGTTAACTAACCGATTGACTTAATGTCAATGTTGTTTTTGAAACCATCAGGATATAGGGTACGACTGTTATTAGCATCAATTTTTTCGTTTTACACCGTGCATTTGATTACATGGCTAATAAAAACACAGAACTGCTGGCCTCTGGAACTCTCTCCCTGCCCCCTGTTTTCCCGACAGAACAGACATGCAGAAATTTCAAACTAATGTAAACAGACATCTCGCTGCGCAGATCCAAGTTAGGTTGACCCCCCCCCCCCCTTCCTTCTCCCCCTTTCTTTTCTCAGTAGCCCCTTACGTCTACAGTGGCGGCCTGCCTTGTTTGGGGTGAACTATGTTAAAAAAAAAAAAAAAAAAGAAAAAAAAATTACGTTTCCGCTTGTTATCCACATTTTTATAAAACGTCAATCAGCTTCTGTTTGAGATGAAATATTCACGAGAAAACTTATGGTTCATATCTTTTCTTTTTTATTAATTCTGAATTTCGAGAAACATTTAGCATTGACCCTGGTATTTATTGTCCATATGCTATTTCGAAACGTAAGCATGACCAGGACCGGCGTTACAGTTATAAAAGTGTGGGGGTGGGGGGTTCTTCTAAAATGTGGGGGGGGGCGGTTAAACACAAGCATATATAACTTCATTATTGATGACCGTAAAGTGTGTGGGTGGGTGGGTGGGGGGGGCTAAGTCAAAAAGTGTGGGGGGGGGGGGGATTGAGCCATCCTCCCCCCCCCCCCGGTGCCGCCGTCCATGAGCATGACAAACCGACAGACAGACAGACCAGTTGATCGACAGACATAGTCTGTCATAGAGATGCGTGCACGTATCTAGAAATATCTTTTTGTTGTGATGTCGGTGGTTGAATGGTGACACATTGAACGATGTAGAAATGAAACGATAAAAACGATTCTTAAATTGAAAATGATTTATTCAAAACATAATGCAATGAATAACAAGCCGCGCATGCGTGGTCCCCCTCTGTATGAGGCTCGATGTGGCGAGTGTAAAATGCAATAATTTGGGCAATTTGGGGCATTTTTGATCCCCCTTTGACTCCCTGGGGGCGCGAACCAGAATTTTTCTGACGTCAAGGATGCTCATTTTATATCCAGAACAATTGCCTCTACATTTTGGCCAAGTTTCAGAAAAATTGAATGGATGGATCAAATGTTATGGGAGAAAAGGGTCATTTTTTGCCATTTTGGGAGCTTTTGACCCCCTGGGGGCGCGAACCAGATTTTTTCCAAGGTCAGCGATACTTATTTTCCATTAGGAATAATTGCCTCCATATTTTGGCCAAGTTCCAGAGAAATTGAATGGATGGATGAAAAGTTATGGGGCAAAAAATGTCATTTTTTGCCATTTTGGGGCCTTTTGACCCCTGGGGAGCTAACCAGATTTTTTTTCAAAAATCGGAGAATGTCACTTTCTAACCTAACAAAAGTTACAACTTAATGCAAAATTTCAGAGAAATTCAATGGATAGTTGCGGAGAAAAATCCGGACGGACGGACGGAAATGCCTCAAAACATAGGTCCCCCCGATTCTATAAATTAAACTATGATGTTAGTGGAGTTAATATGTGTCGCTAGATCGTGATTGGTAGCATCCATCTTGAATTCCATCCCATAATGCCATGTCTGTGGCAAGGGCAGATAAATCCTGCTTCAATGTTTCTTGACAAGGGAAAATAATTCGAAAGTACAAAAAGCATTATCTCCCTTTAAAAATAGATGAAATATTTTTTTCAATTACCTAAGGAAGAACTTGAAGTGCACACGCTCTAAATAAATATATCTGATGTTGATTGTCTCACCGTCATCATTGTTGTGAGCTCCGGTTGCTTTTTTGTTCGTTGATACGAATCACGCCGACACCTGTTGGTTAGTATATAACGAGGTTTGTTGAAAGGACACAACAGAAACTTAAAATGCTGTGTGTGAGAGAGGGGGGGGAGAGAGAGAAAGTAAAGGAAAGAAAGAGAGAGGAGGAGAGAGAGTAAGAGAAAGAGGGGGAGAGAGAGAAAGTAATGGAAAGAAAGAGAGAGGCGGAGAGAGAGTAAGAGAAAGAGGGGGAGGGGGGAGAGAGAGAAAGTAAAGGAAAGAGAGAGGCGGAGAGAGAGTAAGAGAAAGAGAGAGAGGGGGGAGAGAGAGAAAGTAAAGGAAAGAAAGAGAGAGGCGGAGAGAGAGTAAGAGAAAGAGACAGAGGGGAGAGAGAGAAAGTAAAGGAAAGAAAGAGAGAGGAGGAGAGAGAGTAAGAAAAAGAGAGAGAGAGAGGGGGAGAGAGAGAAAGTAAAGGAAAGAAAGAGAGAGGAGGGGAGAGAGTAAGAGAAAGAGAGAGAGAGGGGGAGAGAGAAAGTAAAGGAAAGAAAGAGAGAGGAGGAGAGAGAGTAAGAGAAAGAGAGAGAGTGGAGAGAGAGAAAGTAAAGGAAAGAAAGAGAGAGGAGGAGAGAGAGAAAGAGAGAGAGAGGGGGAGAGAGAGAAAGGAAAGAAAGAGAGAGGAGGAGAGAGAGTAAGAGAAAGAGAGAGAGAGGGGGGGAGAGAGAAAGTAAAGGAAAGAAAGAGAGAGGAGGAGAGAGAGTAAGAGAAAGAAAGAGAGAGAGAGAGAGAGAGAGGGAGTAAGAGAAAGTGAGGGAGAGAGAGTAAGAGAAAGAGAGAGAGAGAGGGTGGGGAGAGAGATATAGAGAGAGAAGGGGGAGAGAGAGAGAGAAAGTGAGGGAGAGAGAGGAGGAGAGAGAGAGAGTGTGAGAGAGATAAAGAGAGAGAAAGTGAGGGAGAGAGAGAGGGAGAGAGAGGAGGAGAGAGAGAGTAAGAGAAAGAGAGAGAGGGGGTGAGAGAGATAAAGAGAGAGAGGGGGTGAGAGAGATAAAGAGAGAGAAGGGGGAGAGAGGGAGAGAAAGTGAGGGAGAGAGAGGAGGAGAGAGAGAGTAAGAGAGGGACAGAGAGAGAGAAGGAGAGAGAAAGAGTGAGAGAGAGAGAGATTTCACTACATCAGTCACCCGACGCATGTTGTCCCCGTTTTGGGGGTAGCACACAAAAAACACGTCTTTTCACGTTCAAATCTCGTAGGTTAGAAGCGAGGAAGATAACCCGTTCGGAAATCATATGATTTGCTTAACTTCCTTTCGGTGCCCTCCCCCGCTGACCTTGGGTTTACTTTCGGCAGCCTTGTAACTCTCGCTTCCCTTATTTTGTCCTTTAGTCCTCACATTCCATGAGCGATGTTTCTGACAAAGGGGGAAGAATTGCTGTTTTCTGGGTCGGAATCTATCCATCTAACACTTAGTGTTGGCAGGTTTTTGACCATGAAGTAGTTTTTTTTCTTTAGCCCCTTACATCAAGTGGCTTCATGGCTTGTCACAAGCGACTTTCATAATAAAAAAAAAACTTTTCCCTTTACTACGACGATGTAACATCTGCCCTTTTATTTAAATATTAATTTTATTTTATTTTAAATATTAATTTTATTTAAATATCAATTTTATTTTATTTTACATTTATTTTAAATATTAATTTTATTTAAATATTAATTTTATTTTATTTTAAATTTATTTTAAATATTAATTTTATTTAAATATTAATTTTTTATATACTTTGCACATAATATTGTCGATATTTTTCTGCGTACGTTTCTATTTTTTTTAATTTACTTGTTTTTAAATACTGACAATGTTCGTCCCGATATTTTTATTTTAATGGCTGCCATGTTGGTTCTTGTACAGAGAAGCGTCCGTTTTAAATTATCAATACCACACACAACAAAAACAGTATTATATACTTATGCAGCAGATTTAAATAAGTATCCTCACCGAAAAGTAGGAAAAATGATCGAGTAGAATTTTAATTAAAAATAAAAATCAGTTTCATCGTATTTTGATGACTGCCATTGATTTATTACTTGTTAATATGAAGACTGGGTTATCTCCCCTTGAATTTCGTGTTTTCGCTCAAATTAATTTTTTTTTATATATTCAGAAGTTCTCAGATTTATAATGAAATTAAATAATTTATATAGAAAATTTCGGATTCATATAAATTGTGTATTTTAATTAGAAAAGTTAAAAAAGTACTTTTACTATCTTACCCGGCGCAGTTTACCCCCTAAAAAAAGTTCAAATTCTACTTTTTTGTGCAAATACATTTAAACAGCCTAAAAAAAATATCCGCAAAGAAGGAATTTTTCATAAAAATAAACATACAGTGAGTGTTTTTCTTGCTTTAAATGTTGTTTTGGTGCTTCTACGAAGACGCGTAAGTTTTAAAGCATCAATAACCTAAAAAAAAACAACACGTTCTTGTTGCTTTAAAGTACAAAAAAAAAAATTTTTTTTTGTCTTTTCCTAAGAGAGAGTTAATTAAGGGGCAGTAACTGTGAATTGTAATTTTGAGCCAGATTTTGTTTTTAATATCTAACAACTTTGATTTTGTATTAAATTGCGATCATGGATCTGAACTTGTTCCAGTTTGAAGACGTACATTATTTTACTTCCGAAAAAGCTAAACAGATCGATTTCTTGCAAGCCCATGGGCTTATTTCTGGCGAAGAAACCTGCAGTTGTGGGCATAACATGCGACTTGTGCCATCAACAGTGAAAACTGATGGATTTCTTTGGCGTTGCACGAGTGGTTACTGTGCAATAGGGACCTCCAATTGCATGTGAAGAACGGTGACGTCACTATTTCATGTGTACGTTAAGAAGTCATACATTCGTTTTGCTTTACCGATTGCAAAAAAAACTCTCTCAAATAAAGTTATACTTGTTTTAAAGTAAAATAGTTTAGTTAAAGGTTACATTATCAAATTCTGAAAGAAACCCTTCTTCATTGTCCGATGAAACTACGAAATTTTCTTGTTTTACGACACACGGGGTAGTGTTTACTAAACATCGCGTGAGACATGGCAAGATATTATCTATGTACGGATGAACAGAAGTGAAACAAATTACTTTACTACTATGGTGTAAACAAAATTAACGGTTTGTTTTAACCATTTTTTTCTTCCTTGAGACAGATTATTACTTTTTTTTTACTGAAAAAAAAAAACAGAATTGCCTGAATAACTTACATATTCACTTTGGCGCTGTTTTACTGAATGTGGAAGTGCCGCGATTCCGAAACTTAATATATTAATATATATATATATATATATATATATATAAATAGGTTTGTTAATGATTAAAAATATTCGTCAATTGAATAATAAAAATTCAAAGTAAAAATAAGTTTATATTTCGAAATGGATAAACATTTTAATTTGAAAAAAGAAAAATGATAAAAAGTATTATAAATATATAATAATAATAATAATAATAATAATAATAATTACTTTTGTCAACGTTTTTTCTTATTAGTGTTACTGTTTACAAATTAGCGTGCGGCGTGCACCAATTTTACTCTAAAAATGTATGCGCATGCGCGTGGGACAATTTCACTTTAAAAATTGACGTGTTAATTATGGCTAGTATTGCGTTCCATAGTTGCGGCAAAATCAGTTAGTGCAAAAAAATTTTCTTACTTCTAGCAAATGAAGTAGTTTTTTCCAAGTACATAATATGACATCCGCCACAACTTTTGTCTTTTACGATTCATAATACTTCGGGCTATATTATATTAAAATATTTTGAAAAATTTCGAACACGAATATGTTCAAAAATGATGTTTAAAACCGATAAACTCGATCAATACGATCAAATGAATAAATGTCTCTGAAAATAAAAATTATTTCGTAAAACTTTTTTTTTTTTTGCATTTCAATAAATCACAGTATATTTTATTGAGAAAAGGTAAAAAAAAATTCAAAACATAATAATATTGCTTTTATTTCCACTTTTTATTTGTGCATTCACGGACCAGTTTACTAAAACAGTTTACGTAAAATTTAATAAAATTAATCCAATGTGTTTTTTAAAAGAGTTTAGTTTTATATAAGAAAAAAAAATCGCCGGATGACAATATATTTCGTTCAATATTTCATAAAATGAAACAGGGGGGGGGGGGGGAATCACGTAAAAAAAAATATTTTCCCTAATATATTTTAGGAAAACAGCATTTTAAAGATAAATTAGTCCTATAATGAATAAGTATTGAAAATTTCGTGAAGATCTGGCCATAACTTGATTTATGCGAGATTTATTAAAAATGTGCCTATCACAGCGCACATAAATGCTTATACATAAGAACGTTAGTTTATCACGTAAAAAAAAGTACACAACATTTTAACTTCACATTTTCATGAGTTTCGTATGCTGGAAAAAATTCTAAAAAATCATCAGCAGTTTATTTAATGTATCCTCTTTTGAATGGTAAAAAAGTTTTGTTGATAATCTTAATCTAAATTAAAGTTACATCGTGTTATATATAAGGGGGGGTAAATAGTTCACAACCAATTGGAGGTCCCTACTGTGCAAGTATAACGTCGATTAGACGGAACTCTATCTTTGAGCTGGTGATACCAGATCAGGCTGCCCTGTGGCTCCCTGAGACGAAATTCACCTACATTGACGTTTTTTTTTTTTTTTTTTTTTTTTTTTTGTAAAACTTAATTATGTTCTACAAAACCAAAAACAAAAACAACAGCCCCTCTCCCTTTCTCCCTCCCCTTTTTTATTTTATTTTTAGAACTTGAAGCATAAATCTTTTACTATAATGACCAGATTCGGCATTAAATAACCCAAAAAGGGTTGATATGCCGTAAAACAAAACTACCAAACCAAAAACGATGATTAAACATTTGAAGATATAAAGAACTTGAAGCATAAAAACTTTTACTATAATGACCAGATTCGGCATTAAATAACCCAAAAAGGGTTGATATGCCGTAAAACAAAACTACCAAACCAAAAACGATGATTAAACATTTGAAGATATAAAGAACTTGAAGCATAAAAACTTTTACTATAATGACCAGATTCGGCATTAAATAACCCAAAAAGGGTTGATATGCCGTAAAACAAAACTACCAAACCAAAAACGATGATTAAACATTTGAAGATATAAAGAACTTGAAGCATAAAAACTTTTACTATAATGACCAGATTCGGCATTAAATAACCCAAAAAGGGTTGATATGCCGTAAAACAAAACTACCAAACTACCATACCTATCTTTGAGAAATCCAAATTACCGATTCGAAATATAATGAAATTTACAAAATTCAAATTTAAACCAAATAAATTCTTAAATTTTCCATTACTGTATTCTTTTACGTTCATTTATTAATAATTAATTTCCAGTTAATTGCTTTCGATGTAATAACACCAGTTGAATAGAGTTACTGCCCCTTAATTAACTCTCTCTCAGGAAAAGACAAAAAAAATTTTTTTTTGTACTTTTAACCAACAAGAACCAAAAAACAATATCATATACTTACGCAGCAGATTTAAATAAGTATCCTCGCCAAAAAGTAGGAAAAATGATCGAGTAGAATTTTTTTTTTTTTTTGCAAATGATGCGAAAAATGGTATTATTGAAGCAAGTAGTAATAAGGTTTGGTATGGTAGTTTTGTTTTACGGCATATCAACCCTTTTTGGGTTATTTAATGCCGAATCTGGTCTTGTTTTCTTCTCTTTTTTGTTTCTTTCCCCTTTTAATATCTGTTTCTATTTAACCCATAGTTGGGACCCTAACAGGTACTACCACTCCGGGTCAGGGTGGACCTGGGAGCAATGGTAATTAAGAGGAGGCTCCACATTCCCCAAAGTCCGTAAGCCGGATCTCACCATCGGATGTAGTTTAAGGTCATATCCAGGACCGGGAGTAGGGTAGGAAAAATAAAAATAAAAAAGGGGAGGGAGAAAGGGAGAGGGGCTGTTGTTTTTGTTTTTGGTTTTGTAGAACATAATTAAGTTTTACAAACAAAAAAAACAACAAAAAAAAAAAACGTCAATGTAGGTGAATTTCGTCTCAGGGAGCCACAGGGCAGCCTGATCTGGTATCACCAGGTAGTAATAAGATACTACTTGTTTTTGCGATTACTTCTTAAGACTCTGAAAAAGTTGGCGGTAGAAATAAATTATTACCACCTCGTGTCCTGGAAGTGGGTATTCGTTTTACGTTAAATTTATATGCGACAAATTAAATTCCCAAATAAATTGATTCTCTTTCTGTTTTTAAGTCTGTTTATTATGTAATCGCCTAAGAAAGTAGAATTTATTTTTATTTCCGAGGAGAGCCTAGGGCAGGGGTGGGCAAACTACGGCCCGTGGACCGCATGCGGCCCGCCAAAGTAGTTTATGCAGCCCTCCAAAGTATTGAATACTGAATGCCCAAAAGTTTCTCCTTTAACATATAAACATTTTTTTTTAGTTAATTTATATGTGTACCTTGAAATTCTACTCAAAATTATTGATTAATTAAAAATAATTTTTTTTATATTTCTTAAACAGAGTTACTTTTCTTTTTTTTCAAATAAATGTTTTTTTTTTTTCAAATAAATGTTTTGTTTTTTTTCAAATAAATGTTTTTTTTTTTTTCAAATAAATGTTTTTTTTTTTTCAAATAAATGTTTACGTACGTGCTACCCTGTATCTCATCAACTATTTGATGGGTTCAGCTGATTTTTGACAGAGATAGAGGTTCTAGGGTTTAGTTCAGGGGTGGGCAAACTACGTCCCGCCAAAGGAGTTTATGCGGCCCTCCAAAGTATTGAATATTAAACAGAGTTACTTTTCTTTTTTTCAAATAAATGTTTTTTTTTTCAAATGCGTTTCATGTGAATCCTCTAGAGTACTTTAAAATACTAATAAATGAAAAATTATTGCATTTTCGCTTTGAAATCCATATATTTCGGCTACTTCAGATATCAATTATATTGGAAAATATACTATGCGGCCCAGTAAAATTTGATTTTTTTTTTTTAATGTGGCCCTTGCTTTGAAAAGTTTGCCCACCCCTGGCCTAGGGTGTATTGCTAGAATTTTATGAATATTTTCGTCGATTATATTCTCCTTTTGATTTTCAACTAAATTAATGGAGAAAGCGACGGAAGATGTTTGGGTCGGGAAGAGTGTTCGTCTCATACCGGTTGGATTTGTTTAAAAGCAAGAGTTTTTTTTTGTGTGTGTTTTAATTGTCATGAAATTGTAGAATTTTAATTAAAAATAAAAATCAAATTTCATCGTATTTTGATTGCTGCGATTGATTTATTACTTGACAGACTGAATTTCGTGTTTTTCGCTCGAATCAATGGCTGAACCCGATTAAACGATATAACGGATTTTTATTTTTTATTACAATTCTACTCGATAGTTTTTGCTAATTTTTGGTGTACAACCCTATTTTTGCTTGATACATAAGTATATCAAAGAGTTTTCCGGTTGATTCAATTGGAACTGCGATTTTCAGCGTTTTTCATATGTACCCCTCATCTGTACAAGCACCGAGACAATTATTAAAAAACTATAAATATACAAACCTTCATGTTGTGATAATAATTAAGAAATTGTTCTGTGTTTGTTTTCTGAGTTTTTGAGATGATGATTGATAATTTGGATCATTAGCGCGATTGTTTTCATATTCAGTGTTAATATCACAACGTTTCTTGTCGGCCGTTTGGTAGTAATTTTTATTTGAAATAATTTATTTTCATAAAAGTTACCTACATACATTTTACGTAAAATGATCATCCACTTCCGGGACATGCTAGAGTGCAATTTCAAATCCAAACGTAAGACTTTCTTTGTTTATTTTTTCATCAATTGTTTCCAAGGAAAACTTGGAAGCAAGTGATTGGACAAGACTGCACAGAATGGAATTTGAAGACTGCTGACCTGCTGAACCGTGAGTAGTGGAGAGCGAGCTTGCATAACATCGGTAAACGTCTGACCCATGAACAAAGGAAAAGTGACATTAAATGAATAGAAGAAGAAAAAGAAGAAGAAAAAGAAGAAGAAAAAGAAGAAGAAGAAAAAGAAGAAGAAGAAAAAGAAGAAGAAGAAGAAGAAGAAAAAGAAGAAGAAGAAAAAGAAGAAGAAGAAAAAGAAGAAGAAGAAAAAGAAGAAGAAAAAGAAGAAGAAAAAGAAAAAGAAGAAGAAGAAGAAAAAGAAGAAAAAGAAGAAGAAGAAAAAGAAGAAGAAGAAGAAGAAGAAGAAACTTACCATCTTCAATATCTGCTCAATCTCATTGAACGCCCATTCGGCTCCCTGGGCAGGGGTACTGTAGCCATCAAGAATACGAGCATTCCCAGACTGAAGAACTTGATTGTTGATTTTGTACAGTTCAGAATCATACCTACAAGAAAAGTAAATATTACAAAAATGTTGTCGATAGAAACATCCCATTTCGTCTCAACAGAAGAAAGGCATTATTCTCTGTCCGTGCGTCTGCTCCCTGGAACAGCATGCCAGAGGAGGTTGTGACGATGCTTACCATATCCATGTTTAAAGTCGCCTTGGACAAACATTCAGATAACATACAATTATGCCTCCTTGTTGGTCCCCCGATTTAAAAAATCGGGAGACCTATGTTTTGAGGCATTTCCGTCCGTCCGTCCGTCCGTCCGTCCGTCCGTCTGTCTGTCTGTCTGTCTGTCTGTCTGTCCGTCCGTCCGTCCGTCCGTCCGGATTTTTCTCCGCAACCATCGATTGAATTTCTCTGAAATTTTGCATGAAGTTGTAACTTTTGTCAGGTTAGAAAGTGACATTCTCCGATTTTTGAAAAAAGATCTGGTTAGCCCCCCAGGGGGTCAAAAGGCCCCGAAATGGCAAAAAATGACATTTTCTGCCCCATAACTTTTCATCCATCTATTCAATTTCTCTGAAACTTGGTCAAAATGTGGAGGCAATTGTTCCTAATAGAAAATAAGTATTGCTGACCTTGGAAAAAATCTGGTTCGCGCCCCCAGGGGGTCAAAAGCCCCCAAAATGGCAAAAAATGACCCTTTTCTCCCATAACGTTTGATCCATGCATTCAATTTTTCTGAAACTTGGCCAAAATGTAGAGGCAATTGTTCTGGATATAAAATGAGCATCCTTGACCTCAGAAAAATTCTGCTTCGTGCCCCCAGGGGGGTCAAAGGGGGGTCAAAAATGCCCCAAATTTATTACATTTTACACTCGCCACATCGAGTCACATACAGAGGGGGACCACGCATACGCGGTTTGTTTTTATTTTAGTGTATGATACATTTTTATCATAAACTACTAGTTTTTATTAGTAGAATAACTTAATGAGTTCTTATTTACTACAAGTTTTTATTAGTAGAAAAAGGGGCGGACTGGTTGATTCCATTTTCGCATGTGAATTCCATGGTTCAACAGTATTTATTTTCGATACAATCTATACTGTAATTGTGGTGTCTTTATTTTTCTGTTTGAGTAAACTATTGAAAACAAAGCTCAATACCAAGAACTACATAACTTTTCTTTAGGAATCTGTAGATATGGACGAAAACTTACCAGCTTCAAAGCATATCAGATGTTTCGCATGTCGGGCGGCCGTTTTTCCAGAGAGAAAAGACTCGTATTCGTATTTACAGATTTTTATAGTAAGAACTAATTTGCATGGGTGAGTATTAATTTACTCCTCTCCAGGAGTTAGGCACAAGGCCAGTTTTTATCTTACTCCCACAAGTAAGATGTGACCCAAGGTCGGGTCGGGAAAGTGGGGTTTAAAAATTGCCTGAGCAGTCTCGTCGGCATTCTCCAGTAGGGGCGCCTCAGGCAGTAAGCAATAAACTTACTCCTCCCCAAAGAGGGGAGGCGAAGCCTGGGAGGGTGGACCTCCTAGAACTGCACAGGACAGACCCATAGACTGGCGTAAATCAAGCCCCAAAGGCCAAGACAATACCAGTCTATGGGGTGCAGTATCCATCGGAACAGATACTACACTTTAATCTTAGCCAAAAGGCCAAGAACGTGAGTAACTAATCCGTATGTGACTGACTTCAAACAGACTGATTAAAAGCAGATACGAGTTGGATTTTTGACAACTGATATAAACACGTTTGTGTTGGAAATGTTGTCAGTGTTGTTACGGTGTTTGATGAGCAGGAGTTCCTTCTGAAGTTTGGACCGTTACTGTGACCTACAGGAGATTTGTTTCTTCTATCTTTTTCATGGCTTGCTGAACTTTTCTATCTTTTTGCCAATAAAATTGATTAATTGATCTGGTCATCTCGGGTTAGGGTTATAATTAAAACGCATTCTTGCTCTTCCTCTTCTTCTAGTGTTGCATGGAGTCATAGTCCGCATCAAAAGTTTACATACATAATAAAGGCAACAACACAGACACATACTTTTATACAAACGACTTGTTGGACACGGGTGTGTGTGTGTGTGTGTGCGTGTGGTTAGGGCCTTGTTGCTAGTGTCTCTACGTCCAAGCTAACTCTCCCATCTGTGATCTTCAGAATCTCAGCTAAAACTAACTTTGTCATTCGCGACCCTTCTCAGTCAAACTCTGTCATCAGTTCAACTGACTCCCTTTTCTTTACTTCGTTTTCCCAGTCTCTACCTAACCCTAACCTAACCCTAAACCTAACCCCCTCTTTTATTTCCTTTTCCAGTTTATGTCTTCACTTTATTTTTTGGGGCATTTTTTATCCCCATTGTACCCCCTAGGGTCGCGAACCAGAATTTTTCTGAGGTCATGGATGCTCATTTTATATCCAGAACAATTGCCTCTACATTTTGGCCAAGTTTCAAAAAAATTGAATGGATGGATCAAACGTTATGTGAGAAAAGGATCATTTTTTGCCATTTTGGGGGCTTTTGACTCCCTGGGGGCGCGAACCAGATTTTTTCCAAGGTCAGCGATACTTATTTTCTATTAGGAACAATTGCCTCCACATTTTGGCCAAGTTTCAGAGAAATTGAATAGATGGATGAAAAGTTATGGGGCAAAAAATGTCATTTTTCGCCATTTTGGGGCCTTTTGACCACCTGGGGGGCTAACCAGATTTTTTTTTTTTTAAATC
Organism: Sepiola atlantica; assembly: GCA_963556195.1. NCBI lineage: Eukaryota > Metazoa > Mollusca > Cephalopoda > Sepiida > Sepiolidae > Sepiola > Sepiola atlantica. The sequence goes on from OY744554.1 coordinate 37,416,729, forward strand.
GGAGAATGTCACTTTCTAACCTTACCAAAGTTACAACTTCATGCAAAATTTCAGAGAAATTCAATGGATGGTTGCAGAGAAAAATCCGGACGGACGGACAGACAGACAGACAGACAGACAGACAGACAGACGGAAATGCCTCAAAACATAGGTCCCCCGATTTTATAAATCGGGGGACCAATAAGAACGGGGTCGTAGTCCAATGGTTCGAATCTCGAACTGGTCACGAGGAGGTCAACAAAAACGAAACAAAGCGCGCAACCTTTGTCTGATTCGAGACTCGTCGTCGGGATCATCAATTTAGATATCAAAAGAAAGAGACGCTTCGATTTCCGAGATACCGTCATAAATTCGGGCAGGAATAATTCAAATATCTGACCCGTACAGAAGTACGTTTAAGTTAAGGAGAAATGAAAGAGAAAAGTGTTAGTAAAAAAAATATGAGTATGGACGAAGACAAAAGGTTAGAAGGTTCACGTGGTGTTAAATAAATGTCCTGTTAAACATGCAATAATAGAAGATAAATCCCCAAGGAAAAATGTTTGAGAGTCCATAATATAAAGGATAAATGTCCTGTTTGTAGGGAACACAGAATAGTTTATATTGTTATTGTTTGGAGTAAGCCTGTGTTGAAATGGTATTGGAGAAAAGTTCACGTGCAACAGGTCGCGATCTTGAATATACCAAACAACAATTGGAAAGAAATAGTGTAAAATAGGAAGACAAAATCTCATTCTAACATTTAAAACAACTTTGTTGACCGTTTTCGTTAAAAGGGGAAATGGAAGAGAAGGGTGTTAGTACTTGAATACATGCATGCATATGGGCGAAGAGGAAATTCACAGGGTGTTAAACAAATGTCCCGCTAGTAGGGAACAGAAAAGAGTCAATGTAAAACAACTTTATTGGTCGTCTTCGTTAACATGTGAATAGAAGGGGAAATGAAAGAGAAGGGTGTTAGTAAAGGAACACTTCCATGAGTATGGACGTGGTGTTAAATAAATGTCCCGTTAGTAGGGAAGAGAAAAGAGTTCATATATGAAGGGTAGGATGAATATTCTATTTGTAAAGAAAAGGAGTTCATATATGAAGAATATATGTTTGTACACAGGTGTGGAAGTCACGCCGTGTGTAAGTAGTTATGTGTGGTATATTAAGTTCACATGTGTACAGTGGTAGCCATGATGGATCTTTGTGTCTTCTTGTCGAAGTCGAACCCAGAGCCAGAGGCCCCCCCCCGTGGAGGGGGGGGGGTCTGTTGCGTCCCAAGAGAGAAGTTTGTGAGGTTGGTCCGAGCAACGTTGATGAGTTGTTGTCAGTCCCGGAACGTGGAAAAAAAAAAGGAAGTAAACATTGTGTGGTCCCTTTTATAATCTCTGGTTGTGTACTCAGCTCGCATGAGAAATAGTCTCTGATTGGGCAAGCCAGAAAGGAAGTTAAATGCTTTCACCAATCAGCGCCAAACTTAGAAATTAAGCACAGATTCGAAATCATAATAGTGGCTGCCATGTTGCATGCTGTTGGTGTCGCTTGTTGTCGCTTGTACCTCCGGTACAATACACCCAGTGATACTATTGGAGCACAGGTTGGAGCAGGTGCTAGTGTGAATGCAAGAATTAGGAATGGATGGTGTATGTTCAGGGAAATTTTACAGAGTGTTACCAGACATGTGTACTCAGTGTGATGATGTATCGAAGTGAAATCCGGCCAGTGAGGGTTGAGGATATGCGTTGCATGGAGAGACACGATGTGAGAATGATACAATGGATGTGTAATGTGTTTTTGAAAATCCATGGATTAAAGATAATGAGATTCCTCCTTGTTTTGAACTTCTGATGTTTTAATAACTATTGTAATTGTACAACTTTTATTTTCATCATTCATTTTTCTGAATTTATTGCTCTATTCAATATATTGAGCTTTCTATCATCATGATTATTATATCAGGATACATTATTTATCTTGAAATTCTTATTCGACGTTATCACAACGAGCTTCGTTAACATCTGAAGCATAAGATCAAGCGACACCAAGTCATTTTTTTTTTAAAAAGTAAGAAAAAAAATATATTGTCTATTATCCTGATGAAGATTCCTGTGTGAATCGAAAATTTGAATTTAAATAAATAATATGTTTATTTAAAAAAAAGCCTCTGTATTTTACTGGTTATAAAAACCGTTTCAATTACAAAATTTAAATGCATTCTATACAGTGGAACTCTTTACTAATATATATATATATATATATATATATATATGTATATCGAGGCAGCATTTTTTCCTTAAAACACGTATTATTAAAAATAACCGACAATTTTTGTCTGGTTATTTTAGTATTGATCCCTTCAATTTTCCGGATAAAAATCTTAATCTCGGAAGAAAATTGGCTGATGAAACTGCCATAATGTACATGTTCGGGTCAGAAAGTACTCTGGACCAACATGTACATTACGGCAGTTTCATCAGCCAATTTTCTTCCGAGATTAAGATTTTAATCCGGAAAATTGAAGGGATCAATACTAAAATAACCAGACAAAAATTGTCGGTTATTTTTAATATATATATATATATATATATATATATATATAATAATAATAATAAATATTTGTTATTGTTTATTATCTATGTACGTATACGTTTCGTCCTTAATAATCAGGACTCATCAGCATAGAGATATGCCTATTCACTACCGGTCATGCGATTCGAAACCCCAGATTACGAGTATTTTGCAACTCAAATCCGACGCCTTAACCACACGGCCAATTTTAAATAGCGAATAAACTGTGATAATTTTAACACTTTATCGGCGGCTTAACGTTCTACTTTTTTAATGAAAGGAACGATGCATTTAAAGCTAGTGACGTCATGCTGTGTTAATACTACACTTACAGTGCTCTACTTTTTCGAGGAGCGACAAATAATATATATATATATATATATATATATATATATATATATATATATATATATATATAGTCTTGGAAGTTTCTCAACCATTAAAACTATATTAAAAAAAATTAAAAAACCAAAAAAAAAACCTTAAGTCCCAAGTCGTTCAGTGGAAAATCACTCATGTAAGTCAATTTAACTTTTTTCAGTTATTATATTAGTTTGCTTCTAACATTATTTAAGGGATCATCAGTTGTTTACCATGAAAAACTGTTTCGGGAATTTAAAAACAAGACAGTATTTAATTTCATGGCTTCCCAGCAGAGTTGATCAGACCCAACTTCCCTTAAAAGACAAAAACATAAACGTTCCATATACTAAACCTAAGTTTTGTTCCGTATAAATGTTTTGCTAACTTATATTAGTTATTAAAAAAAGTAAAAAGTCCTCCTTACCTGTGTTGTTCGTCTGTCTAATAAAATTTATCCGTTACTTACAAAAATGTTGCTGCATTTTAAAATGTGTAGACGAATCCATTAAAAAAAATTTAAAATTATATATATATTTACATATATATACTTTTAGTGTATATATATATATATATATATATATATATATATATATATATGGTAAGTCAATGAAAATTGATTAGACCTGCAAATGGAAGCAAATCAATATCTTCAGTTGTTCAAAATAAGGAGCAGTTTAGTTAACAAAAACATTTATTTTTCTTCTCTTTCATTCCTTAAACCAGACTTTTCAAAGATTAAAATCTTATCATCAGAGGAGAATTATGATTGATAAGTTGACAGAAGAGGACTGTCAAAGTTCTAAATTTGAAAAAGTTTTTTTTTTAATTTTAAAGTTCAAACGGGTATGAAAGTCACCAATAACGAAATCCAAAAAGCGTGGGGCTCAGAAATATTGTGGGGCTATATATATATATATATATATATATATATATATATATATATATAGAGAGAGAGAGAGAGAGAGAGAGAGAGGAATATACGTGTAAGTAGACTTAAAAGAAAGAAAGAGTTTTTCAATGAAATAATGGTAATGTTCAAATTCCTTACTTTTCTCGAAAACAGAATATGGCAGGTCTCACTCCGGGACTGTCCAAATGACCCCAACTATACTCCGACTTTTTCATGAATGGATCTTTTAACTCCTTTTTGACACCGGACTTTTTTGCAATCGGACATTTGCTTGCATTCGGGCAGAGTTTTGCCCTGTGTTTCTTTCCCTACAATTTTTATTTTACTTTTTCAAATTTTAAATCTTGGCCTTTGCCAACTTATCTATCCCAGCGACTTCCTCTGATGATAAGATTTTGATCTTTGAAAAGCCTGGCTTAAAGAAAAAATTTAACTTGAATAAATTGCCTTTTTGCGGAATATACCTTGCTCTGAGCAATTGAATTGAAATACGATTTGGCTTTTGCTTTTCTAATTCCTTTTCATTCTTCTTCATATATATATATATATATATACAGGGTGGGCAAAAATAAGGGTCCTATTTTTAAAAATTCATAACTTTTTTATTTATTGATTTTAAAAAATTTTTTTTTTTAGAATAAGTAAAGGACCCCTACCGAAGCAAGCATGAGCCGTATTAGCCCTAAGGAACGTACCCTCATTTAGAAAACATTATTTTTGCTTAAAAAACTCAAAACAGTGTAAAAAACAATACTTTAGTTTTTGTAAGTTTTAAGAAGTGTTTTTCGGCTAAAATTTGTTTTGTTTATTTCAAAAAATCTCGGAAGGGTCAGTCTACACACACATAAAGTTTCGTGAGTTTAACTTTTATTTTGTGGAAGTTATTCAAATTCAAGTTATTCAAATTTAAAGATAGGACCCTTATTTTGGCCCACTCTGTATATATATATATATATATATATATATACATATATATATATATATATATATAGAGAGAGAGAGAGAGAGAGAGAGAGAGAGAGAGAGAAGAATATACATATAAGTAGACTTAAAAGAAAGAAAGAGTTTTTCAATGAAATAATGGTAATGTTCAAATTCCTTACTTTTCTCGAAAACAGAATATGGCAGGTCTCACTCCGGGACTGTCCAAATGACCCCAACTATACTCCCAACTGTTGAATCTGTGTGAAAAGAAAGGATTTAGAGTTGATTAAATTAAACGCTATTGTCCACATACCCTAAAAAAAATGAGAGCGCAAATGTTATACGAGACCTCTCTAAAAAAATATCCGACCTTTATTTTTTTCCGTTCAAAATAGAGACGATAGGGCGGCGCCACTCTGAAGGAAGACATGTGTGAATTTTATCACCGCCTTCCTGCAGCGCATTAGTCGCTGCATGTCAGTCACTGAGTGAGGTGCTACACAACGTGTTCGTCGGATTAACGATTCTCTCAAAATTATTGAACGGGTTGAGCAAAGGTACTGCATGAAATTTTGTCAATTTGTGATTCTCAAAGCAAAACAATTCTTAAAATTCAGCAGGTGTTTCGAGAAGATGAGTGGAACACAAATTAAGGAGTGGTTTAACCGATTCAAAAATGGCCGCACATCAGCGGAGAGTGACCAGCATTCTGGCAGACCCCAAACTGCTCGGAGTGCAGCTATTGTTGAGAGGGTGCGAAATTTGATGGAAGATCGTCGTTTAACCGTGCGGGAGATCTTCCAAGAGGTCAGAGTGAGTAAAGATTCTGCACATGCAATTTTGTGTGATGATTTGAACATGCACAGAGCGGCGGCGAAATTTGTGGCCAAGTTTTTGTCGCAGGAACAAAAGGACCTCCGTTTTCAAGTTGGACAGGACCTTCTGGAAACTGGCAACACTGATCCTGGGTTTCTGAACACCATAATAACTGGAGATAAGTCATGGATGTAAGACTCAAAAACAAAAAGACAGTCGTCGCAATGGAAGCATCCCGAGACTCCAAGACCAAAAAAGCGCAACAGATGCGAAGCAAAATCAAGGTGATGCTGACTGTCTTCTTTGACATCTGTGGAATTGTGCATCACAAATACGCATCGAAAGGACAAACAGTGACAAAGGAGTACTATCAAGATGTTTTCCGGCGTCTCCATGACACAGTTCGGCGCAAAAGACCAGACATGTGGACGGCGAAAAACTGGCAACTGCATCGCGACAACACCCCCGCACATTCATCCCAATTGATCTAACATTTCTTGGGCAAACATGGAACTCCAGTCGTTCGCCAACCTCTCTACTCTCCAGACATGGCTCCTTGCGACTTCTGGTTGTTTCGAAAATTGAAGATGCCACTGAAAGGTTCCCGTTTTGAGACTAGAGAAGAGATAATGCGGAATGCGACGGCAGAGATGAACACCATTCCAAAAGAAGACTTCCAGAGGTGTTTCCGGCAGTGGATGGATCTGTGGGCTAAGTGTGTGCAAGCACAAGGAGCCTACTTTTAAAGAAATTAGGGTCCCAACACCGTCACGTATTTGAAATATTTTTATTCTGGCCTAAGGTCGGATACTTTTTAGACAGGCCTCGTATATAATTAGCTTTTGGATTATTTGGCTTGCCTTATTTGTAACGTTGCTTTGTACTTTTTGTAGCTCGTATTAAAGACACAACATGGCCGATTTTTTCATGAATGGATCCTTTAACTCCTTCTGTTTTCTGTGGTAAAAGCCTAAAAATGTTTTTTGACCTAGCTTGAGGGTTTTTTTTCTTCGGTAGTGATCTGATTGTTTTCTGATGAGCTGCATGAATGAAAGATCCTGGTAATTACATGTTTATTCCCGGTTGTTGGTTTGTGCACAAAACATTTATCAAGTTACATTGAATTGCTTTGAATCTCGGGAAAAAAAAAATGAATAAAAACTTGGTCATTGGAATTTAACATACCATTGTTATATATATATATATATATATATATATATATATATATATATATATATATATAGGTAGCGGAGAAAGGAAATTGTAGGTAGGTAGGTCGTTAAAAGGCACGAGAAATGACATGAGAGGATTCAAAGTTAAACTCCAAAAACCACATCTTCAGGTGCGGTGAAGATAGATAGAATCCACTGGACTTTTTGACACCGGACTTTTTTGCAATCGGACATTTGCTTGCATTTGGGCAGAGTTTTGCCGTGTGTTTTTTTCCCCCACAATCTTTATTTTACTTTTTCAAATTTTAAATCTTGGCCTTTGCAAACTTATCTATCCCAGCGATTTCTTCTGATGATAAGATTTTGATCTTTAAAAAGCCTGGCTTAAAGAAAATTTAATTTGAATAAATTGCCTTTTTGCGGAATATACTTTGCTCTGAGCAACTGAATTGAAAAAAGATCTGCCTTTTGCTTTTCTAATTCCTTTTCATCCTTCTACCTATCTATCTGCTCTATCCTGTATATTGAGCTGTATACTTTTCACAATAGGTTTTACCTTTCCTAAAAGTTCGATTTTAGTTTACCACTTATATATATATATTTATATATATATATATATATATATATATATATATATATATATATATATATATATACTTCTATCAGTTACGCAGACTATCTAGTCTAAGAGAAGAAAAACAACATAACTTTCACTAATATGGAGGTTGTCCATTCGAATATGACCACTTTCGGTGTACCGATGTGATATTAGTGTAAAACCTCCGTGGATGTGGCTCTTCAAGTCTGCCAGACTTTTACAGACCATACCACAGAAGTGGCAGGTGTTGTGATGATCTGAGGGGGATGCCATAAATGAAGCCGCCTCTTGTTTGTGCTTGTTCGTGCACGTGACATAGTTACCAAATTGCAAGCTTGGCATCTTAGGTGTTCCATGTGTTGAATGTGTCATGTTCCATCTCTTCTTCGCTACTTTTCGATTTTGAATATGACCACTTTTGGCGTATCGATGTGATATTAGTATAAAGGTTCCCAGTGGGAGGCGCAGATGTGGCTCTTCAAGCCTGCCAGACTTATACAGACCATACCACAGAGATGGCAGGTGTTGTTATGATCTGAGGGGATGCCATAAACGAAGCAATCTCTTGTTCGTGCTTGATTTTGCCAAACATGCACTCGTTGGTGATTCAACAAACCTGCACGTGACATAGTTACAAAGTTGCAAGCTTGGCATCTTAGGTGTTCAATACTTCCTCGACGTGCTGGAGGTGTCACGTCCCGCCTCTTCCTCACTTCCTCGCGACTCTCTTCTGCTGCTGGTGTTTCATCCTATTCTTTTCGAAAAGTTTGCTGCCTTTAAAAATAACTTTCCTCCACCTTGATCCATCTACAGCCGTTCCCTCCCATCCTCCAATATCAATTCTAAAGCACTCTAAATCGTCTTTGAGACAATCTTTGAATCGCTTAAGAGGTTTATGCTGTGGACAAGTATTCCCAGTTAGTTCCCCATTAATCACCTGCTTTGACAGTCTGTCATCGGTAAGACGAATAAGATGACCAGCCCAACGAAGTCTGCGTTTACTTATACGAGACTCGATGCTTGGAACAGCAGCTCGTTCCAACACTTTGGTGTGTTAGGGGTAAAGCTATCCCAATGGATGTTAAGGAAGTGCCTAAGATAATTCTGCTGGAAACGTGAATATGAGCTCTGTAAATGGTTCCTGTCTCACAAGCATATAACAAAGTTGATACAACACAGGCCTCATACACAGAGATCTTAGTCTCTAGCCAGATATCACGTGGTGCCCACTTTTCCAACTGACCAAAAGATGCACCAGCCTGTTCAATACGTCTACTGATCTCAGCATCCAACGACCCGTTCCTTGAAATAACACTACCCAGATACATAAAACAGATCCACTACAGACAGTCGGTGGCCTTCAACAAATATATCCGGTTCCTGATACGGGTTGCCAGGGGCAAACATCGCCTTTGTCTTGCCCAGGCTTATTGTTAGACCCATGATTCTACACGCCCATACAAAACGATCCATGTTATCCTGCATATCATTCTGCGAGTGAGCAACGAGATCCACATCATCTGCATAAAGCAAATATCGAACAGTGGAGAATGTCCTTGACAAAATCTTAAAACGCTGTAAAACTTTATAATTAAAAGTTGTTGAAAGGAAAAGTTTTGTATTTTTATTTTAAATGATTTCTTTTAAAAAAATAAGTAATCAAATAGGTGGGTTTTTTTTTTTCGAAATATTGAAATATAAATTTTTCTACCAGATATTAAAAAAAATTCATTTTTACTTTATATTTAGTTTTCATTTTAAAAAAAAATGTACCAATAAGTTTTAATTATAGTTTTACATGAAAAAGATTTTGACTTTTAAAAAATTATGAAAAATTGATTATTATTATTATTATTATTATTATTATTATTATTATTATTGTTATTGTTGTTGTTGTTGTTGTTGTTGTTGATGATGATGATGATGATGATGATGATGATGATGATGATGATGATGATGATGGTGATGGTGGTGGTGGTGGTGGTGGTGGTGGTGGTGGTGGTGGTGGTGGTGGTGGTATTTTCATGTAAAACTTTATAATTAATTTCTGAAAGAAAAAATTTTGTACTTTCATTTTAAATAATTTCTTTTAGAAAAATAAGCAATGGGTTTCATTTTTAAGTGGGTCAAATTAATAAGTGACTGAAATAATTTGTCGATTATTTAATTGGATTTAAAACCCATGTTTATGTTTTTTTTATCTATCTATTATTATACTAAAGATGAGTTAACAAACGTTTGCTTCCCTAGGGATTTTTTCCTATATAATCACAAATACCTCATGATCACCGTTCAGTCTTGAAAGACAATGGGTGGTTGCACATGTAATTGTGAAGCAAGGGTTGCACATGTAATTGTGAAGCAAGGGTTGCACATGTAATTGTGAAGCAAGGGTTGCACATGTAATTGTGAAGCAAGGGTTGCACAATCCCAAACAACACCTCTCCTGAGTCGGCACTGCCTGATTCCAGTGGCAAGGAGGATTCCAGGACGACTGGAAACAATGCTTAGATAAGCGGAGAGCACATACAGCACCTGTGCGAAATCGAAGATACAGACCTTTGTCACAGTTAGTGAAAGCCAATGACAGAGTTACAGCAAAATAGATGGAAAATAAAGTAGGTGCAGGTATATCACCCTGTTTAACACCATTGTCAACTGCAATGGGTGCAGTTGACATCGTGCATTATTCTAGGATTTTGGTATTTTCTACTAAGAGTTTTCTGAATTCCAATCGGGGGCAGGAGTGGTCGTTAGTTAAGTGTTGGCGCTAGTATCAGACAAATGCATCGTCAATCTTCTCGACAAAGTCGTGGTAGTCAAACCTATGTATATGTTTTTTTCTTGGTTGTCGGAGACACAGTCTCCCAAAAGACATTTAAACTCATAAACTAAGATCTTAATTCGGACTATTGAAAGGATCTACCAAAGGATATCTAGACACGAGCTGTCTCTTATATTCAACAATACTTGCCTGCCTGAGAAGATACTGCCTAGATATATCGCATCTTAATGCTTATAAAGGTATTTATTATACCTATTCCTTATTAAATTTAACAATAGATGCTTTTTAAAAAAAAAAAAAAAATGAACTTTAAACACTTATACAAATCACGTGTTGCATCACGTTCTTCATATTTGATGATGGGAAACGACATCTTGCCCATTCGGCTATATAACAACAAGCCGTTAAGAGATAAAAAAAATACAAATCCGATGACATCAGGATATATTAACACACCGATGATGCCAGGTTTTGGCGAAATATCTGTATCACTTTAAACTAACAAAAAAAAATGCTAGTTTTAATAAAAAAAAGAAAACAAAAAAAAAAAAAATCGGTTTCGATTTAATGTTTTTCTTTTTTTTTTTTATGGAAAAAAAAAAAATTGATATCGCATCTTAATGCTTATAAAGGTATTTATTATACCTATTCCTTATTAAATTTAACAATAGATGCTTTTTAAAAAAAAAAAAAAAATGAACTTTAAACACTTATATATATATATATATATATATATATATGTGTGTTTTTTTGAAAGTTTACCAAAACATTTCGTTCAGGAAATCATTCATCACCACAAAAGACCTTTTTCCTCGTTGTGTGTTTATCCCAAATGTGTTTATCCCGTATATCATTGAATATATATATATATATATATATATATATATATATATATATATATATATATATATATATATATATATATATATCTAGGCAGCATCTTCTCTTGCAGGCAAGTATTGTTGAATATAAGAGACAACTCATGTTTAAATATCCTTTCAATAGTCCGAATCAGGATCTTAGTTTCGGAGGGGAATTGGCTGATGAATTTGCCATAGTTTAGATTTGTATTTTCAGACCCATCCGGGTCCATCTTCAGGGGAATGAGGTTAATCAGGTACAGACCATGTGTTAGTATTATAGAAGGTTTTGGCGGGAATTATGTAATAAGTACGAAACTATATTTAGAATTATAGACATTTTAGTATATTATTACTGATATTAAAGTTAGTATCAGACAAATGCATCGTCAATCTCCTCGACAAAGTCGTGGTAGTCAAGCCTATGTATATGTTTTTTTTTGGTTGTCGGAGACACAGTCTCCCAAAGGACATTTGATTGACGATGCATTTGTCTGATACCTTTCCATAGCCCAACACTTATCCAAAACTCTAATCGAGGGGGAAGACTTATTTGTGATTACAAGGTTATTGGTTTTTACTTTATTGTAGAAAAATGATCAGTTTTACTTTTTTATTTGGGTCAGTAGGGAGTACGTTTTTATTAATGATATTCCTAAGAACTTGGTCATCTGTTTTATAATTTTGGTGAAACTGGTTGCGATAAAATAGTTTAATAGTTGTGTTAAGTGGAGAATTGGATTTATCTATATATTAATACGATAGCGTGTGTGTTCGTGTGTCACGCTTCCGGCAATAGCTCTGCGCATGCGTGCCGCACTTAAATTTTGAAAACATTCAACTAACCTGCGTTTAGTAATATTTACATGTATTTAGCTCTGGCGCAATGGTTGGCGAGGTAGACTTTTTTACTTCGGCCCGACTGGTTTATAGTTCGATCCCAACCAACCTCTAAGATTTTTATTCTACATTTCGAGGGGAAGGGGAAGAAATAATACATTTTTTTTTATCACCTGGTTAAAAACTACTTTTTTGCGTTGCTTAAAACTTAAAACTATTTTTTGTTTTTATGTTGGCGTTTTTAATGGCATTGTCTATTTAATTACGTTGACTGATTAAAAAGTAGGGTATCGGCCAGTATTATTTATTTTTTTTTATTTTTTTGAACGGATGGCATATCAACCTTTTTTAGTAGATATGCGCAGTGTCTATCGTACACAAGTTACTATTTTAAACAATTATTTCACTCTTATCTTATCATAATAAAGCAAGCGTAACTTACTAACAAATAGAGGGTGCTTTGTTACATTAGGACCCGTATTGAAAATATCATTTCGTGTAATTTACACGGGTTCCGCTAGTTATAATTATTATCGTAGGAATTATTTTTAAACAGTCGAATTTGTTGGTCGATTACGTAGTTTGGGAAGCCATTATTAACTAGAGTTTTTTTTATATTGTTAAGTTCATGTTAGAAGATAGTAGGGGAGGAGGCAATTAGTTTTGCTCGAGTTAGTAAGTTTTTAATAATGACTATTTTTTATGGGTAGATGTAGAGAATTCATTGTAATTATTGCCTATTAAAACGTCTAAAAACTGGATTTTTTAATTAATTTTTATCAATCCCCCCCCCCCCTCCCCGAAACTAAGATTCTGATTCGGAGTATTGAAAGGATCTACCAAAAGATATCCAAACATAAGTTGTCCGTTATATTCAACAATATATATATATATATATATATATATATATAGTCATCCACATACAGACTGTTTCGCTGTATCACAGCTCTTCAGTGCGGCTAGACCAGTCAGTGCCTCAAGTCGGGATTGAAATTCAACCGTCGAGCTGACAGTCGGCGCTCCTACTCCTGCGCTATCATACGACACTGACTGAATGTAAGTAATATCTCAATGTAAACATTGTCAAGTGCCGGGAGCTCGAATTAGTTTTACCTAATGAGATATGCCTTAAAGCTAATGGCAGTTGGCATATCCTTACAAATAAGCTCTACCCAGGGAGGGAGCTTCATATATATATATATATATATATATATATATATATATATATATATATATATAGTCATCCACAGACAGCTGTTTCGTTGCCTACAGCTCAACAGTGTGGCTTAATGTAATTAGTGCAACCATTCTGAGATTCGAAACCCAAACGGCCAGTTGCATCCAAATGTGACTAGCAGTCAAGCACCGTATCTGTTAAGCTAAGGAACCTGATACTAAGGTAGAAGAAATTATAGCGCTATATATATATATGTACTTTCTTTGTTTACATATATTATTTATATTACACTTCCAGTAACCGACAGAACTCTATTATGTACAAAGATTATTTCTTGCTTTTATTTCTTGCGTTATTTTCTTATAAGAGGCATATTTATGTATATAAAATATAGTCAGCTACCGACAGCTGTTTTATCGCCTACAACTCATCAGTGTAGCTAGACGTAACAAGTGTATCGACGCCAAGATTCGAAACCCGAACTGCATCATATCGAAAAGACAAAACATCAAATGTTACTGTTTAGTTATCTGTATGAATAAATGCGAAAGTTTTTGTTCCATGTTTACAACAAATTTATGAATGAAAAGTTTATTATTTAATATTTTTTACAAGTATTTTAAGTACTGGACTTTGCAAAGCATGAGCGAAGCCAGCCTGTAAAAAATATAGTCATCCAAAGACAATTGTTTCATCGCCTGCAACTCATCAGTGTAGCTAGACATAGCGAGTGCATCCACGTCGAGATTCGAAACCCAAATTGCATCGTACCTGTTTGGTTCCGGTCCTATAAATGCCAGACATAAAAAAATTGACTCAGAATCAAATAAAGACCTGTCAGATGCATTCCTATACGGGTCTAACTTCGAGAATCCGACTGACTTAATTTTATATATTATATATTGATAAAAATGTACCTGTTTGGTTCCTGTCCCATAAATGCCAGACATAGAAAAATTGACTAGTCAGAATCAAATAAAGACCTGTCAGATGCATTGCTATATGGGTCTAACTTCGAGAATCCGACTGACTTAATTTTATATATTACTAAACAGAGCATCCGTCCCACGACGGGTATAAGCAATAAATTAGTTTTAAATTTTGCTGTTTTTTCTTTCTTTGTGGTGTATGGTATGGTTTTAGTGGGACCACCTCTAAATGGTAAAGTTTACAAAAAAAATAAATAATGTGCCTTCGTTACTCACCCTAGTTGCCTAGAATATATATTCCATAATTCATAATGATAAATTCAATAGTTTAGGATTTTACCAAGTACATACATATTATTGACGTTCACACGTGCATACCAATACTTTATAAAATGTATTACTTAATATAACTCAAAATTTGATGTAGAGCAATTCTTTTCTCTATGAAATATTTTGTATCTAACTTATTTTAAGTTTTTTGGGGAGGCGGGTGTGAGTTTGGGTGGCGTAAAGTTTACAAAAAAAATAATGTGCCCATGTTACTCACCGGGTTGCCGAGAATATATATTCCAAAATTCATAATGATCGGTTCATTAAAAATAAATTTAATTAAATAAAAACGAAAAAACTTTATTTATGCAACCCCATAAATGTTGACAATTAAAAAATCTAAATAATGTGCCCACGTTACTCACCGTGTTGCCTACAATATATATTCCAAAATTCATAATGATTCGTTCATTAGTTTACGACATTACGCTGTACATAGATATATATATATAGTTATATACACATGACTATATCGATAAAAATTTGCCTATTTGGTTTCTGTCAAGTGCATTGCTATATGGATCTAACTTTGAGAATCCGACTGACTTAATTTTATATAATACTAGCGGAAACCGTCGCCCGGCGTTGCACGGGAGAAAGTACTACCTATTGCATGACGTCGAATAAAAAAAGAAACGGCCTATTGTTGTTCCTCCCCCCCCCCCTCTACCGTGTTGGCGAATGCTATAAATTAAAAAAAAAAAGAAGTGGTAGAGTAGAATGGGATCGAACGCTGAAACTGGTGATCATGAAACCTGCCTCCCTAACGACTGCGCCACCGTTTCAAGTTAAAAGTATGTGTGAAAATAGGTCAATTAAGCGTGTTATGTTAAGATTCAGCAATGACACGGTTTATGTCATTTGTAGATGATGAAAATGACTGGATTTGGGCAAGTTTTCTATAATATGCTTGTTAAAGGTTTATGATTTTGAAAATGTAAATGTATCTGGGTCTACCAGTATCTTGGCGCTTATTGAATTAAATAGGATGTCGATTCGATCAAGAAATTGTAGCCGCCATGTTGAATGAATAAATGTTGCAGGAACTGTGTTCGTTAATTTCATTCGCTTAATTCCGGAATGAATATAAATGTAGAAGTCATAGGTAGAATTTGAAATAACGTAATCTGATAATCACGGAAAATCATCGGAGTGAACGGGAGCGGTCATTAAGCCTTTGCGTATTGCTTTATATTATGTAGTAAATTAATACCAGGCAAATAATCAATAAGAACCGGTGTTTTGTGAAAATTAAACTGTGTGTATTAGTTCCCGGTGTCGATGACTAGAGTGACAGTACAGAATTGTTAGGGAGAAAAGTTTTTGCTACCACATATATGGAGTTGGTTTTTCGGAGAGACGTCGATAGTGGGCCAAATGTAATATTTATTGTTAGGTAGAAAAAAATAATAACAAATTTACTAAAACACGCTCGAGTGAATAAGTGTAGTATAGTGGTGAGTTTAGTAGCCTGTGATGCATGTGGTTATTTTCCTATACTCCGAGAAGGTACAGGGGAAAAAACGTCTCTACTTTATATATTAGATATATTGATGAAAATGTACCTGTTTGGTTCCTGTCCCATAAATGCCAGACATAGATAAATTGGCTAGTCAGAATCAAATAAGGACTTGTCAGGTGCATTGCTATATGGATATAACTTTGAGAATCCGACTGACTTAATTTTATATATTAGATATATTGATGAAAATGTACCTGTTTGGTTCCTGTCCCATAAATGCCAGACATAGATAAATTGGCTAGTCAGAATCAAATAAGGACTTGTCAGGTGCATTGCTATATGGATATAACTTTGAGAATCCGACTGACTTAATTTTATATATTAGATATATTGATGAAAATGTACCTGTTTGGTTCCTGTCCCATAAATGCCAGACATAGATAAATTGGCTAGTCAGAATCAAATAAGGACTTGTCAGGTGCATTGCTATATGGATATAACTTTGAGAATCCGACTGACTTAATTTTATATATTAGATATATTGATGAAAATGTACCTGTTTGGTTCCTGTCCCATAAATGCCAGACATAGATAAATTGGCTAGTCAGAATCAAATTAGGACTTGTCAGGTGCATTGCTATATGGATATAACTTTGAGAATCCGACTGACTTAAATTTATATATTAGATATATTGATGAAAATGTACCTGTTTGGTTCCTGTCCCATAAATGCCAGACATAGATAAATTGGCTAGTCAGAATCAAATAAGGACTTGTCAGGTGCATTGCTATATGGATATAACTTTGAGAATCCGACTGACTTAATTTTATATATTAGATATATTGATGAAAATGTACCTGTTTGGTTCCTGTCCCATAAATGCCAGACATAGATAAATTGGCTAGTCAGAATCAAATAAGGACTTGTCAGGTGCATTGCTATATGGATATAACTTTGAGAATCCGACTGACTTAATTTTATATATTAGATATATTGATGAAAATGTACCTGTTTGGTTCCTGTCCCATAAATGCCAGACATAGATAAATTGGCTAGTCAGAATCAAATAAGGACTTGTCAGGTGCATTGCTATATGGATATAACTTTGAGAATCCGACTGACTTAATTTTATATATTAGATATATTGATGAAAATGTACCTGTTTGGTTCCTGTCCCATAAATGCCAGACATAGATAAATTGGCTAGTCAGAATCAAATAAGGACTTGTCAGGTGCATTGCTATATGGATATAACTTTGAGAATCCGACTGACTTAATTTTATATATTAGATATATTGATGAAAATGTACCTGTTTGGTTCCTGTCCCATAAATGCCAGACATAGATAAATTGGCTAGTCAGAATCAAATAAGGACTTGTCAGGTGCATTGCTATATGGATATAACTTTGAGAATCCGACTGACTTAATTTTATATATTAGATATATTGATGAAAATGTACCTGTTTGGTTCCTGTCCCATAAATGCCAGACATAGATAAATTGGCTAGTCAGAATCAAATAAGGACTTGTCAGGTGCATTGCTATATGGATATAACTTTGAGAATCCGACTGACTTAATTTTATATATTAGATATATTGATGAAAATGTACCTGTTTGGTTCCTGTCCCATAAATGCCAGACATAGATAAATTGGCTAGTCAGAATCAAATAAGGACTTGTCAGGTGCATTGCTATATGGATATAACTTTGAGAATCCGACTGACTTAAATTTATATATTAGATATATTGATGAAAATGTACCTGTTTGGTTCCTGTCCCATAAATGCCAGACATAGATTTGACATTTGTATTTGTTTCTTGATTGCTTGTAAGTGATGTTCAAAAGCCTAAGTAAAAAAAGAAGAAAGAAAAATCATTTTTTATGACAAGAAATATTTTATTCTGTTTTTTTCCATAAAAAAGTACATAGATTTCTTTATTTTTCTCTTCCTTCCTTTCTTTCGAACTCAATCCCATTTTTATAGAAGTCGACGGACTCAACCTATTTTGTATTTTTGTTTTCATAACTCTTTGTTGTGTTAATGAAACTGTTGGAATAAAATTGATTTAAATTGTTTGTCCTTTTAATCAAAGCTTGATGACCCTTTTTCTTCATATTCAACAAGGCCAGTAGGATGGATATCTATTCAACGACCCCTACTACAAAATGGCGATCTCGACACATCCATGCTGTGAGAGATAAGTATTTAAGTATTGGTGGGCAATTCATTAAAAAGAAGTTAGTGGTCAGGTTCCTGTTTTGCGATTCTTTTTCACAATAACCAGAGATTGAGGCTAAAGTGTAGTCCGATGAGCATTTTTTTTACCCTCTCCCCCCCAATTTTTTTTTTACCTTCCCCCGTACATAGAAATATCTTCAGTTAAGGAAAGAAGAAAAAAATTTTTGACCCCCCCACCCCCCCAATTTTTTTTTACCCTCCTCCATACATAGTAATATTTTCAGTTAAAAAAAGAAAAAAAAAATTTTTTTTACCCCCCCCCCCAATTTTTTTTTTTACCCTCCCCCATACATAGTAATATTTTCAGTTAAAAAAAAAAAAATTTTTTTTTTTACCCCCCCCCAATTTTTTTTTTACCCTCCCCCATACATAGTAATATTTTCAGTTAAATACTATGGTATTAGTCATACTTTGGGTGTGTGTACGATACCGCGTCATAGCTAAAGAACCCCGACGCTGTCTGATGATCGTTGTCCGGTAGTGTCGGCCCCAGTGACAATCTTTTTTGTCGACTCTCAGACACTCTGACATCCCTCGTTAGCTCGGTCAGAGGTGCCACTTCCCTTGTTGGTCTACTCTGATCTAATCTCTCTAATCTACTCATCTCCCGAATATATCTACTTTCGACCGGAAATCCTAGATGTCTGGTCTTTTATTTTTTAAATAGCGGCTATACGAAAGTAAATCCGACCGGATAAATTATTTTCACAGAGGAATTAACTTTAATTACATTTTATTGTTCTTATCAACATGGACCAACGTTTAAAAAAAAATGGCTATTCAGAATGAAATATTAATTTTGTAGGAAGGAACATATTGCTGACGAAAACTTAGAATCTCAGCTGGTCACCAAAACTGACTACATCCGTCTTTTTCTTAGCTCATTGCTATCTGACCACCCAGAAAATTACCACTAATGGTCAGGGCGCCATCTCGTCTAGGGAGTTCAATAGATTTGCTGGCCTCTCTATTGCCTGTGCACTTATCTCACTTCCTCATCATTTTTCGGCGGTTCCAGCTGCACTGGTGATAGTTGGGGGTTGGGGGTTGGGGGTTGGGGCAGTTTAAAAAAAAAGTGAAACAATAAAAATAATACAAGCAATCTTACCATTGTCGAGAGGCTAACATTGTCATCGATGTGCATGTTGACAACCATGAGGGTTCGCCCTTCACCCTGGCATATGGCTGATAGTTTGGGTAGGTATTCCTGTCAAAAGAAAAAAATATATACAGTATAAGTAAGTAAAAAAGTTTTTTGTTTTTTTTAAACTTTTATCTACCCCAAGAGAGGCACGTTGCCACCGAGAAGTAAGGGACTATTGTAATTAGGGGCCAGATTTTGTGCTTCTTCAGATTAGAACCCGTGTTAAAAATCGACTTAGCATCGTTAGGGTTACGGTCAGGATCAGTGTTAGTGTTAGCTTGGGTCCTAATCTGGAGAAGTGCCCCAGATCTATAGGAGGCATCCTAAACGGGGAGTTGTGCAACAAGGTGTTTGTTTACATTACATTTAAATTTCTGCATGTTGGTACATTCAGGGGAAACAGGGAGCAGGGATGGAATTCCAAAGGCAAGTGGTCCGAAGAAAGAGGCTATTAGAGTAGGAAGTTTTCTGGGGATCTCGACAGTGAACGGGTGGGAATTTGCTGCTAGTTGGTTTTGTCGGAAATATTTACGTTAAAGAGGTACAAGTGTAGTAAGTTTGTCGGAGCACGTTCCGTGGAAGTACTCGCAAAATAAGCGCAGAGATGCAACACTGCAGTGATGCGACAGGCGTTGGAGTTGCGAGTGCGGACCTATTAGGTTAGAGACTCTTTTTTGTAGCTCGTTCAAGAGGGAGAGACCAATGGTTGGTGCACCAGCCCAGAAACAATTTTAAAGTAGTTGAACACCCCCAAAAGGTGGACTGGCCTAATGCTGCATAGCCGTCAGGAATTCTTTAACTGCAACAAATATGGCCGACATGCATAACAGCTGTGCACGGTGACAAGTAGAAGCATAAGTAGTGGTGATGGTGTGTAAAGGTCGTCTGCCTCTCTTTCTCTCTCTTCTTCTTCGTTGCTGTGGTGATAGTAAGACAAGTTCTTGCTAAATGAACTTTTCATGGAAATAACGACAGAGTAGAGAAAGACTAGCAACCTCACTAGATTGCAAAGTCGATTTGTAAATCAGTGCTGAATGGCACCTCCCCATATGTGGCAGCATTACTCCACCTTCGGGCATATCTGACGAGTCAGGTATTTTCTAGAGCAGTAGAATGATCCACCCATATTTTCAGCACCCTTAGCCATGAAACCTGAAAACCAACAAACCATATTTTCGGAAACGTTAGCCATACACCCCCAAAACCAAACAACCATATTTGCAGCAACGTTAGCCATATGAACCTACAACCTACCAACCATATTTTCAGCAACCTTAGCCATAAACCCTAAAACGAACTAACCATATTTTCAGAAACCTTAGCCATGAAACCCTAAAACATACCAACCATATTTTTAGCCACGTTAGCCATAAAACTCCAAAACCAACCAACAATGTTTCTAGTAACCTTAGCCATGAAACCCCAAAATGAACTAACCATATTTTCATCAATCTTAGCCATAAAACCCTAAAACCACCAACACTATTTTCAGCAACGTTAGCCATAAAACTCAACACAAACCAACCATATTTTCAGCAACCTTAGCCAAAAAACCCTAAAACAAACCAACCATATTTTTAGCAACCTTAGCCATTAAACTTTAAAACGAACTAACAATATTTTCAGCAACCTTAGGCATAAAACCAAAAAACAAACCAACCATATTTTCAACCTTAGCCATAAAACTTTAAAACCAACCAACCAACCATATTTTAAGCAACGTTAGCCATAAACCCCCGAAACCAACCAACCATATTTTTAGCAACGTTAGCCATAAACCCCAAAACCAACTACACATATTTTCAGCAACCTTAGCCATAAAACCCTAAAACCAACCAACCACATTTTCAGCAACCTTAGCCATAAACCCAAAAAACGAACTAACAATATTTTCAGCAAACTTAGCCATGAAACCCCAAAACGAACTAACAATATTTTCAGCAACCTTAGGCATAAAACCGAAAAACCAACCAACCATATTTTTAACAACCTTAGCCATGAACCCTAAAACCAACCAACCATATTTTCAGCAACGTTAGCCATAAAACTCTAAAACCAACCAACCACATTTTCAGCAAACTAAGCCATTAAACCCTAAAACCCACCAACCATATTTTCAGCAACCTTAGCCAAAAAACCCTCAAACCAACCAACCATATTTTCAGCAACCTTAGCCATAAAACCCTAAAACCAATCAACAATATTTTGAGCAACGTTAACCATAAAACCCCAAAACGAACTAACAATATTTTCAGCAACCTTAGGCATAAACCCAAAAACAAACCAACCATATTTTCAGCAACGTTATCCATAAAACGTCGAAAACCAACTACACATATTTTCAGCAACCTTAGCCATAACACCCGAAAAAACATTTACGATATTTTTAGCAACCCTAGCTATTAAACTCTAAAACCAACAAACCATATTTTCAGCAACGTTAGCCATAGAACCCCAACACAAACCAACCATATTTTCAGCAACCTTAGCCAAAAAAAACCTAAAATCAACCAACCATATTTTTAGCAACCTTAGCCATAAACCCCAAAACCAACTACACATATTTTCAGCAACCTTGGCCATAAAACCCTAAAACCAACCAACCACATTTTCAGCAAACATAGCTATAAAACGCTAAAACCCACAACCATATTTTCAGCAACCTTAGCCATAAAACTTTAAAACCAACCAAACATATTTTTAGCAACGTTAGCCATAAACCCCAAAACCAACCAACCATATTTTCAGCAACCCTAGCCATAAACCCAAAAAACGAACTAACAATATTTTCAGCAACCTTAGCGATAAAACCCCAAAACCAACAGACCATACTTTCAGCAACGTTAGCCATAAAACCCTAAAATCAACCAACCATATTTTCAGCAACCTTAGCCATAACACCCCAAAACACACTTACGATATTTTCAGCAACCCCAGCTATAAAGCTCTAAAACCAACCAACCATATTTTCAGCAAACTTAGCCATAAAACCTCGAAAATTAACCAACCATATTTTTAGCAACCCTAGCCATGAAACCCCAAAACGAACTAACCATATTTTCATCAATCTTAGCCAAAAAACCCTAAAACCGCCAACACTATTTTCAGCAACGTTAGCCATAGAACCCCAACAAAAACAAACCATATTTTCAGCAACCTTAGCAAAAAAAACCCTAAAATCAACCAACCAAATTTTTAGCAACCTTAGCCATAAACCCCAAAACCAACTACACATATTTTCAGCAACCTTAGCCATAAAACCCTAAAACCAACCAACCACATTTTCAGCAACCTTAGCAATAAAACCCAAAAAACGAACTAACAATATTTTCAGCAACCTTAGCCATAAACCCAAAAAACGAACTAACCATATTTTCAGCAACCTTAGCCATAAAACCCCAAAACGAACTAACAATATTTTCAGCCACCTTAGCCTTGAACCCAAAAAACGAACTAACCATATTTCCAGCAACCTTAGCCATGAAACCCCAAAACGAACTAACAATATTTTCAGCAACCTTAGCAATAAAACCCAAAAAACGAACTAACAATATTTTCAGCAACCTTAGCCATAAAACCCAAAAAACGAACTAACAATATTTTCAGCAACCTTAGCCATAAAACCCAAAAAACGAACTAACCATATTTTCAGCAACCTTAGCCATGAAACCCCAAAACGAACTAACCATATTTTCAGCAACTTTAGCCATAAATCCTAAAACCAACCAACCATATTTTCAACAACCTCAGTGATAAAACCCTGAAAACAAACCAACCATATTTTCAGCAATGTTATCCATAAAACGCTGAAAACCAACCAACCATATTTTCAGCAACCTTAGCCATAACACCCCAAAACACACTTACGATATTTTCAGCAACCCTAGCTATAAAACTCTAAAACCAACCAACAATATTTTCAGCAACCTTAGCCATAAAACCCTGAAAATTAACCAACCATATTTTTAGCAACCTTACCCATAAAACCCCAAAACCAACCAAACATATTTATGATGATGGGGGATGATGATGATGATGATGATGATGATGATGATGATGATGATGATGATGATGATGGTGATGATGATGATGATGATGACGACGATGATGATGATGATGATGATGATAATGGGTATGGTGATGATGATGATGATGATGATGATGATGATGATGATGATGATGATGATGATGATGATGATGATGATGATGATGATTTCCGCAAATTAGCACAAAACTAAAAAAATAATGGAAAAATACCTTTTGTAGAATTTCAAGTTCACTTCTTACATCATTCGTCACGGACACAAAAATACGTACAACGTTAGCGATAATGTGATCGGGTACACTCGGTCCAATCTGTGTCAGCTTTCCGAGAGCCAAACTCCAATCCTCTATAAACAAAGAGAAATATATTCATTCAGTATATATATATATATATATATATATATATAATATTTATAGATAAATATTAAATTATTTATACCTACAGATGCTAGCATTTCAAGCTTATTGCTCTCATCAGTGCAGGAAAGTAATAATTTCAGACGGTCGGGAGGCGCGAACCTGGTTCACATAGTCAGCCTAGAATTTGCAAACAGTCACTATATCCACTCGGCCACCAGAAACTGTCACATAATTAAGGGAAATTAAGATCTATATATACCTAAAAACAGGCACAGATAGAAGACTAGTCAAAAGTGTTCGACGAACGTGTGTGTATATATATATATATATATATATATATATATATATATATATATATATATATTACTATTTCATATATCCACATAAAATTTTATAAGGAGATATAATTTTTTATGTATCAATTTTCAGTATTTACTTCAAGAGTGCTCGATACGTAAGTAGAACTAGGTAGTAAGTTAAAAATACATTTTAGCCTGACGATTCCCCCCGGGGATGAAACGCGGGAGCCTCTGTGTAGCTTAATTGCCGTAAATATATTTTCATAATGTACTATATATATATATATATATATATATATATATATATATATATATATAATGAAGATGTCCACATTAGAAACGTTGATGGAAGGCAATAAGTAGAATATTTTGAAAAACCAGAACAACGTCATTTATTTTTGTTTTTTAAAATAAATTATTTATTTATACTAATTCTAATAATTTAGAATAAATAAATAATTTATTTTAAAAAACAAAAGAAAAAATATGTTGTTCTGGTTTTTCAATATATATATATATATACAGGGTGCGCCAAAATAAGGGTCCTATCTTTAAATTTGACTAACTTGAATTTGAATAACTTCCACAAAATAAAAGTTAAACTCACCAAACTTTATGTGTGTGTAGACTGACCCTTCCGAGATTTTTTGAAATAAACAAAACAAATTTTAGCCGAAAAACACTTCTTAAAACTTACAAAAACTAAAGTATTGTTTTTTACACTGTTTTGAGTTTTTTAAGCAAAAATAATGTTTTCTAAATGAGGGTACGTTCCTTAGGGCTAATACGGCTCATGCTTGCTTCGGAAGGGGTCCTTTACTTATTCTAAAAAAAAAAAAAAAAAAAAATCAATAAATAAAAAAGTTATGAATTTTTAAAAATAGGACCCTTATTTTTGCCCACCCTGTATATATAAAATATATATATATATATATAAAATATATATATATATATATATATATAAAATATATATATATATATATATATATATATATATATATATACTAGCAGGAAGACCCGACGTTGCTCGGGATTGAATGCGGATCATGACTATGTACTCTTCCACTATACCCATAACACCATTTCTTAGTTTTTACTGCTCCCCTCATCCAGTGTTGCCCTTAATATACTCAGAAG
This sequence comes from Sepiola atlantica, assembly GCA_963556195.1. Taxonomy (NCBI): domain Eukaryota; kingdom Metazoa; phylum Mollusca; class Cephalopoda; order Sepiida; family Sepiolidae; genus Sepiola; species Sepiola atlantica. The sequence continues at coordinate 37,441,678 of OY744554.1, forward strand.
AAGCTGAAATGTTGGAAAACTCTCTGAATTAGTGTCTTTAAAAAAAATTTTTTTTAACATAGTTCACCCCAAACAAGGCAGACCGCCACTGTAGACTAAGGGGCTACTGAGAAAAAGGGTGAGAGTTTTGTTTTTTTGGGGGGTGGGGGGGGGGGGGGGGCTAAATTGGGAGCTGTGCAGCGAGATGTCTGTTTACATTAGTTTTAAATTTCTGCATGTCGGTAGTCAGGGAAACAGGGAGCAGGGTGGGAGTTCCAGAGTCCAGCAGCACGAGAAAAGAAGCTTTTGGAGTAGAAAGCTCTTCGGCATCTGGGGGCCTCCACAGTGTATGGATGGGATTTGGCAGATTATCGGGTTGGTCTAGTGAATTTGAGTCGTGGGGGTACCAGAGCAGCAAGCTCATCAGAGCAGAATCCATTGAAGTACTTGTAAAACAGGTACAAGAAAGCAACATTGCGGCGGTGGGATAGGGGCTGGAGCTTGGTGGATAGTGAGGGACCTATTAAGTTGGCAACTCTTTTTTGGACTTTGTCTAAGATGGAGAGACTAGTGGATGATGCACCTGCCCAGATGTGGCAACAATACTCGATGCATGGGCGTTTCATATGTTTGAATAAGGAAATTGATCACATCTTATGGATGAATATTTTATATAAAATTTGAAAACCAAAACATGATGGATAACATCATTTCTTTTTCTTTTTTTTTCTTTCAGACAAGACTTTCAATAAATATGTCATTTTCAAGCAAGACTTTTTACTTTTTTTTCTTTCTTCATTTTTCTGTCTCTATAGTGGATTTGCCCCTCTTGGGTTAATACAAGCAAAATGAAGTAAGGAAAAAAAAAAGGTAAAAAGTCTCGCTTGAAAATGATATATTTATCGAAAGTCTTGCCTGAAAGAAAAAAAAAAAGAAAAAGAAATGATTTTATCCATTTTCTATTGCATCATGTTTTGGTTTTCAAATTTTATATAAAATATTCGTCCATAAGATACTTCTTAAGATGTGATCAATTTCCTTATTCAAACATGCGCCAACCAGTGTAACACATCGCCTCGACTTGAACTTACTTTAAACTGTTGTCTTTAACACCTTGACGTATATTTTTACTGTTTTTACGGTGGATTCGCCCCTCTAGGGTTAATATCCAAAAAATTCAGAAAAAAATGGACCCTCGGCCATCCCTTTCTAGTGTCCACAAGTTCCAGGGGATGGGTCAGGTTTTATACTACAATCGTGAGTAGCTTCTTTTGTTTCCTTATACTCATACCCCTGCCAACGGGTAGAGGTGGCTTGCCACATCTCATCATTAGAATTTCACATGCAGCAACATGACATCTTTTTCTCACTATGAAAGCACACATATTCTATTTTTTAAATCGGGAGGCGGGGGGGGGGGGGGGGTACGAAAAAGAAAAAAATGGTAAAGAAAAAAATGGTAAAGAAAAAAAGAAAAGTAATTGTCTGACCTTTATTGACATTAGTAAATGGTCCTTCAAGTTCCATGAGACAATTAGCCAATTCAGGCCCTCGTAATGTGGGATGGAGCTGAAATGTGCTCCCAAGGGATGTCTCACTCTCCAGGGCCGTCCACCAATCACCAGGATAGGCACCACCTGAAAGTTAATGAGAATTTTATTATTACATCGTTGATTAAAATTATTAGATGGATAACAAAGCCCATCTAGGAAATAATGTTTAAAGGGAAATAACTCTTGTACTCTGAAGTTATCTCCCTTGCCAAAAGACATTTTGAAGCATGATTTATTTGCCCCTGCATTTGACAAAATGACAACAAAATGACGGACGCTTCACGACAGACAATTAAAACCTCCTCATTTCATAGTAATTCCCCCAGTTGTAAAATTGTTAATAAATCATTTATTATTTTTGATCTCCATAGAATCGTTTTCATCCAATTATTTCTTCATATTTGTGTCTTACCACACACAAACCACTTCACAACAAAAACGATACAAAAAAAAGAGAGAGATTTAGTTTTTAAGCTAATTTCATCTCTGTAAGATGTAATGAAACCAAGGAATGAACGGTAACAAAGAATACAATTGTGAATTACTTAAGACTTCTACCCGGTCATGGCTGACGGAACGAGAGCATGCTATCCCCGTGGATTAAATAAAGGATTCCATTCGAAATTCTGTACCGATTCCAAAGTTCTACAGAAAGAGTCCCAAATTCGACAATATACACCTGAAGAAGGTCAGAGGTTACATCAGTCAAAACGTTGTGAGAATAACACTCAAGATGATAACAGTAGTCCGAATAATCCAAGTAATAAAACTTCCTCATTTCATAGTTACTCTCCCAGTTTGCTTGACAATTTCTGATTTCAAAACCCTGTAAACCGTCAAGTAGATTTTTTTTGTGCTAGGAATGGTCAGTATCGGTCATTATAAAATTCTATATTGACCATCAAAAAGTCAATTAAAATAAAGACAAGATTACATATCCACTAAAACAAACGAGTGAAACTAATTGCCCCCCTTAAGGGGGAGGTTATGTTTTCGGTCCAATTTCTCACCATGTTTGTGTACAGTCTAGGGTCCATATCACTTGACCAATCGTCACCAAACTTGGAACAGATTTCATTTGGGGATATCTAGGTCAAAGGTCAAGGTCATGTAAAAGGTGAAAGTCACACTTTTGGCAATAACTTCGGTTCTTGACGGATAAAATTAATTCCCCGAACAGAACAGTTTTGCACCACTTTTATGTCACCTTACAAAGATTAAAATCGACATACAATGATACTAACACCTTATGTTTAGAATCCTTCTTTCAATTTTGATCAAAATCCATTACATGATTTTAATTCAAAAAAATGTCTAAAATGCAAGGCTTAAGGGGAATTCAGGGGAATTCAGGGGAATCTGGCTTAATTGGTGTCTAATGACTATGGATCAAATTTGATGCAAATCTGAAATATTTGATTATTCCCCTTAAAAAAACTTTAAAAAGAAAATAAATTTTAGGAATATTTATTAATTGATGTGTAATATGTATTGTTAAAATTTCATCAAAATCAGAGGTACCTGAATTTTCACAAAAGGCTCCACCCCCTTTTTATCCCGTTTGCAAAAGCTAAAATAAACTAAATATAGATCCCTAACGCTTTGCAGCCATGTTCCAAAACTCAAAATGATCTGTTAATTAGTTTAGGAGTGAATCCTGTGCACAGAAATATATAAACATATACACATTCCTAACTTTATATAAATAGAGATACATACATACACAAGTACAACACTTAGTTAATGCTAAACTTCTTTCTGACCGCCAGTATGGATTTAGACAATCACGATCTACTGCAGACATCCTAACGATCATCTCTGAACGCATGTATCATACACTCGATAAGGCAGGTGAAGCTAGGGCAGTAGCGCTTGATATATCCAAGGCCTTTGACAAGGTATGGCATAAAGGGCTCCTCCTGGAAATACGCTCATACGGTATTACTGGGCAATTACTTAATATAATTAGATCCTTCCTCGACAAAAGAAAAATCCAGGTTGTCCTCGATGGCCGTTCATCTAAGCAACATGACATAAATGCTAGTGTACCCCAGGGATCTATCCTTGGACCCTTGTTGTTCCTGATCTATATAAACGATCGCCCTGATGGCATAGAGTCTGAGATTGGTTTATTTGCTGATGACACCACCCTTTACTCTCGCCATGTTGGCAAAACTGACGCAATCATATCCGAGGCAATGGCTGAATCTTTAGAAAATGACCTCCAGGCTGTAGTGGATTGGGGTCATAAATGATTGGTAACTTTTAATGCCGCAAAAACAAAACTCCTTTCCTTCAATAACTACAAGGAACCTTTTCAACCACCGATTGTCATGGCAAATAACACCCTACCTGAGAGTTCATCATTCAAACTCCTCGGCCTAACATTCACAGGTAACATGAATTGGAACAAATACATTGAAGACATTGCCAAGGCTGCCGCAAAGAAGGTTGGCTCCCTCTACCGTGCTAGTAAACTCCTCACACCTGACATTATCCTGTATCTCTACAAAGCCACCATCCGCCCATGCATGGAGTATTGTTGTCACATCTGGGCTGGTGCATCATCTACTAGTCTCTCCCTCCTTGACAAGGTCCAAAAAAGAATCGCCAACCTAATAGGTCCCTCACTGTCAGCCAAGCTCCAGCCTCTGTCCCATCGCCGCAATGTAGCATCCTTGTGCTTGTTTTATAAATACTTCAATGGATTATGCTCCGATGAGTTGGCTACTCTGGTGCCCCCTCGACGTAAATTCACTAGACTAACTCGACAATCAACTAAATCTCATTCATTCACTGTGGAGGTCCCCAGATGTCGGAGAGCCTTCTACTCAAATAGCTTCTTTCCTCGTACTGCTGGCCTCTGGAACTCCCTCCCTGCTCCCTGTTTCCCCAACAGTACAGACATGCAGAAGTTTAAAACTAATGTAAACAGACACCTCGCTGTGCTGATCCCAATCTAGGTTGACCACCCCCACCTTCTCCCCTTTTCTTTTTCTCAGTAGCCCCTTACGTCTACAGTGGCGGCCTGCCTTGTTTGGGGTGAACTATGTTAAAAAAAAAAAAAGAAAAAAGTCCAATAGCTTAGAGACCAAGGGCCCATCTCTCTCTGAGGGGCACACAAAACAGGGACCGCACTAGAAAAGACAACTTGAGATAATCAGCTGCCAATCTATGAACATAAAAACCTACTATTTAGGCGAACCTCGTATCTGAAGGAACATTACTTTTTCAAAGGCTTCATCTCTCAGCATGAATTCCTGTTTAAAGAGTAACTAACTTTACCAAAGAGAAATCAAATTCTGGTTGGTCAAAAACTCCAGATCAGACATATTTCCAATTTCTTCTGTGGTTTCTTTTTATCCCTTGCATAAAACTTCATTAAACTAAATATAGCCAACATTACCCATCCTCACGCCTTACAGCTGTGTTCCAAAATTCATAGTTTAGGAGTGAATCCTGTACATAGAAATATATAAACATAAACACAAACCTGACTTTATATGAATATAGATATAATGGTAAAATAATAGAAACTTTTTTTTTTTTGACAGCATAGGGGCTCAGGGTTAAAAAAAATACCAAATCATTGGATCTCATATTTACCGAGAGAGTCCAATCCAGATTCTGGAGAATCGTTATCATCATAAGAATCTGACATGAATTCTTGGTTGAGTTTCGGGATTTTACTTTCCAAATCCCGTTTGGCCCGCAACAAATTCTGGATTTCGCTCTCCTTTGTCTCCCGGAAAATCTGAAACGGGTAGTAGAAATTATTTTAAAAGAAATATCGTTGGGAAATTAGTCAAAAACAATTTATTTGGGTTTACCTACTCATTTGTGACCTATTTGCGTTAAAAAAAAAATTTAACACTAGCGGAACCCGTCGCCCGGCGTTGCACGGGAGAAAGTACTACCTATTGCATAAAAAAAGAAACAGTATATTGTTCCCCCCCCCCCTCTACCGTGTTGGTGAATGTTTTAAATTCAAAAAAATAAAAATAAAATGTGGTAGAGTAGAATGGGATCGAACGCTGAAACTGGCGATCATTAAACCTCCCTTCTTAACGACTGCGCCACGGTTTCGAGATAAAAATGAATGTGAAAATAGGCAAATAAAGCTAAGCTTGTTTATTGCCGACCAAATATAAAGTTAAAAAATGACACGGTTTAGGTCATTTATTTGGGCAAGTTTTCTATAATATGCGTGTTAAAATCGAATATACGTACATAAACACAGGTACCAACATATTAAAAGTATTCCATAACTAAATGGAAATTAAGTAAAAACAAAATAAATAAATAAATTGATAAATAAATAAATAAATTGATAAATAAATAAATAAATTGATAAATAAATAAATAAATTGATAAATAAATAAATAATAGTAATAATAGTAATAGGAATAAATAATAATACATAAATAAATAATAGCAAAAATAAGAACTAATAAAATAAATAAGTAAACAATAAAACCAAACACACAAACGATAGAATAAAATGAACTCAACCACACACCCTCTTCTCTCTTTCATTCGGCCGTAGCGATAACTATAAAACACTAACTCCGGTCTTCTTATTTAAATTAAAAAAACAAACAAAACCCTAATCCTGAAGACGACTACGAAAGTCGAAAGCGCTTGAGAAAATGGCCGAATTAAAAACTATCGGCGAAGTACTATACGGATTGCCACCTGAAACCAGAAAGATGGCTCGACGGTTTGAGAACCTCACGAGGAAAATATACAAACGCGAAAGTTCCGTGATGTTCAACAACGCTTGCTTAGATATATATATATATATATATGTTTGAAATTTCATTAAAATCGAATATACGTATATAAAGTTTTAAAGGGTTTTTGCCCCCATGGGTCACGTAGATATTGGACACATAGAGGGTAACGATTGAACCCTGTACATTAAAAAAATATATAAAAATATCCGCATACCTAACTTTATATATATACTAGCGGAACCCGTCGCCCGGCGTTGTACGGGAGAAAGTACTACGTATTGCATGACGTCGAATAAAAAAAGAAATGGCCTATTTTTCTCCCCCCCCCCCCTCTACCGTGTTGGTGAATGTTTTAAATTAAAAAAAAAAAAAAGTGGTAGAGTAGAATAGGATTGAACACTGAAACTGACGATCATGAAACCTGCCTTCTTAACGACTGCACCACGGTTTCAAGTTAAAAATATGTGTGAAAATAGGCCAATTAAGCTAAGCTTATTTATTGGCATGCGTGTTATGTTAAGGTTTAGCTTCTGCCTAGCAAATGTAAAGTTCAACAATGACACGGTTTAGGTCATTTGTTGATGAAGTAAATGGATTTGGGCAAGTTTTCTATAATATGCGTGTTGAAGGTGTATGATTTTGAAAATGTAAATGTATCGGGGTCTACCAGTATCTTGGCGCTTATTGAATTAAATAGGATGTCGGTTCGATCAAGAAATTGAAGCCGCGATGTTGAATGCTTAAATATTGCAGGAACTGTGTTCGTTAATTTAATTCGCTGAAATCCAGAATGAATTTTAATATAGAAGTCATAGGTAGAATTAGAAATAACGTAATCTGATATTCGCGGAATATCATCGGAGTGAACGGGAGCGATCATTAAGTCTTTGCGTATTGCTTTATATTATGTAGTAAATTAATACCAGGCAAATAATAAATAAGGACGGACTGTTTTGTGAAAAGTAAACTGTGTTTATTAGTTCCCGGTGTCGATGAGTGGAGTGACAGTACAGAATTGTTAGGGAGGAAAGTTTTTGCTGCCACCTATATGGAGTCGGAGATGGCGGGCCAAATGTAATATTTAGTGTTAGCTGGAAAAAAATAATAAGAAATTTACTAAAACACGCTCGAGTGAATAAGTGTGATATAGAGGTGAGTTTAGTAGCCTGTGATGCATGTGGTTATTTTGCTGTACTCCGAGAAGGTACAGGGGAAAAATCGTCTCTACTTTATATATTAGATTAGGGCAACCTAACAAAACAGAATCGAGTTATTTCCCTTGAATCAAAAGGAAAGAGTTATTGCCCTTGGATAATAGAAGTCGTCTGCCATGACAGTTGAAATGTAAACAGAACGGCTCTCACGATCAAACAAGCATCTTGCGTTCACCGGTTTTCTACATTTCAATTTAATCAGTGTTTTTTGTTAAATAAATTTGTTAAAGGTTCTACTTCGTCCTTCCTTCATTTTTTATTTGAAATTAAACCGATAACAACGTGTAAACACCATCTCGTAAGGATCAACTGCAGATAGCTTCCACGCCATGCACTCTCTCTGCAGCAGTTTTTTCCAAGACTATTTAGGTCAGCCTCTCCCCCACCTACCGGGAACTTCCAAATCTCGAGCTATCGTGATGGCACCACTCGAACATTCCACGTGATAGTAGATGAAAATATCAAAGTCACGTAGGTGATAAACACATACATTGTTTAACCGAGAATCTATTCATCTCATTAACTTTTATCCTCGAGTGGCTTTTAGCCTTGATAAGTTGACTCATTAGTAAAAAAAAAAATTTTGTTCATTCCATTCATCATTTTCAATCCTTTCATAATATTCTTCATTATTCAACTGCCGATCTATCCATCTGTTAGGGCAACCTAACAAAACAGAATCGAGTTATTTCCCTTATGTCAAAAGAAAGAGTTATCACCCTTGGATAAAAGAAGTCGTCTGCCACGACAGTTGAAAAAGTAAACAGAACGGCTGTCACAATCAAACAAGCATCTCGCATCCAGCGGTTTTCTACATTTCATCTAATCTGTGTCTTTGATAAAGGTTTTACTTCGTCCTTCCTTCATTTTTGAGTTGAAATTAAACACCAGACGTAACACCATCTCAGTAATCCTTATCCTTAAGTGACTGGTGCTACCAGATCAGGCTGTCTAGAGATACTGGCATACTGACCAAAACTGCACCAAACATTGATGTTATTGTTTTTTTCCTTTCCCTTTGCAAATCTCAATAATTTTCTGCAAAGCCAAAAACAACATTTTTCCTCGACAAAACAACCAAACGAAACACGATGAATAAATACTTGAACATGTAAAGAACTTGAAGCATAAAAACTTTCGCCAAAATGATCGGATTTGGCATTAAATAACCCGAAAAGGGTTGATATGCCATAAAACAAAACAACCAAACCCTGGTGATACCAGATCAGGCTGCCCTGTGGCTCCCTGAGACGAAATTCACCTACATTGACGTTTTTTTTTTTTTTTTTTTTTTTTTGTTTGTAAAACTTAATTATGTTCTACAAAACCAAAAACAAAAACAACAGCCCCTCTCTCTTTCTCCCTCCCCTTTTTTATTTTTATTTTTCCTACCCTACTCCCGGTCCTGGATATGACCTTAAACTACATCCGATGGTGAGATCCGGCTTACGGACTTTGGGGAATGTGGAGCCTCCTCTTAATTACCATTGCTCCCAGGTCCACCCTGACCCGGAGTGGTAGTACCTGTTAGGGTCCCAACTATGGGTTAAATAGAAACAGATATTAAAAGGGGAAAGAAACAAAAAAGAGAAGAAAACAAGACCAGATTCGGCATTAAATAACCCAAAAAGGGTTGATATGCCGTAAAACAAAACTACCAAACCAAACCAAACACCATGAATAAATATTTGAAGATTTAAAGAATTCGAAGAATAAAAACTTTTTCCAAAATGATTGGATTCGGCATTAAATAACGCGAAAGGAGTTGACATGCCGTAAAACCTGTCCTATTAACAAGTAAAATAGTTTTTATTTGGCATACTCGAGTTATTTCCCTTGAATCAAAAGAAAGAGTTATCGCCCTTGGATAATAGAAGTCGTCTGCCATGACAGTTGAAAAGTAAACAGAACAGTTTTCATGATCAAACAAGCATCTCGCGTTCAGCGGTTTTCTATATTTCATTTAATCGTTTTTTTTTTGTTAAATAAATTTGTTAACGGTTCTACTTCGTCCTTCCTTCATTTTTTTAGTTGTTATTAAATCGATAACAACGTATAAACATCCAGACGTACCACATTTAATAGAAGTTCCATAAATATTGACTCTGAGGAAAGTAGCCATTTTTGTTTTACATTACTGACTAAACAAAGATGGCTCCTTTCCTCAGCTCCAATATTTATGGAACTTAAGTAAATACATCACTAACAACTCTAAATATTCAAACCTGACATAAAAGTAGCAACATCAACATATATTAATATTAACAAGCCGTGCGTGCGTGGTCCCCCTCTGTATGTGACTCGATGTGGCGAGTGTAAAATGCAATAAATTTGGGCAATTTGGGGCATTTTTTACCCCCCTTTGACCACTGGGGGCGCGAACCAGAATTTTTCTGAGGTCAAGGATGCTCATTTTATATCCAGAACAATTGCCTCTACATTTTGGCCAAGTTTCAGAAAAATTGAATGGATGGATCAAACGTTATGGGAGAAAAGGGTCATTTTTTGCCATTTTGAGGGCTTTTGACCCCCTGGGGACGCGAACCAGATTTTTTCCAAGGTCAGCGATACTTATTTTCTATTAGGAACAATTGCCTCCACATTTTGGCCAAGTTTCAGAGAAATTGAATAGATGGATGAAAAGTTATGGAGCAAAAAATGTCATTTTTTGCCATTTCAAGGCCTTTTGAACTCCTGGGGGGCTAACCAGATTTGTTTTACAAAAATCGGAGAATGTCACTTTCTAACCTGACCAAAGTTACAACTTCATGCAAAATTTCAGAGAAATTCAATCGATGGTTGCGGAGAAAAATCCGGACGGACGGACATGCCTCAAAACATAAGTCCCCCTATTTTATAAATCGGGGGACCAATTAAAATATATGCATGGAAATTCCAAAATAATATCTTAAAAGGAGTTTGTGACATATTTCCATGGAAACGCAGAGTCCACAATATTATTGTACCACTTTAGGACAGAACAGATATTACACTTCGATCGTAACCCGAAGGCCAAGAAAGTGTATTTTAGTTTGAATTTCACGTACGAAACAACAGCGACATCAAATAAAAAATTTGACATTCCTTTTTTGCATTGTATCTTCGGTGATCAGACGGTCCCATCTATTAAAAAAGGGGTGGAGGATGCTCTTATTGCAATTGGTATAGTCGTTACATAATTTTGTGACTTTTGAAGCCGTGCATAGCACAGCGATTCTATGATGCTTACGATGAGGTACTCAATAAAGTAGCACTGTTATTAAATCAAAGGGTTAGGGTTATGCTACGGGGTTGGGAACGTAGAAAATGCACAATGAGACATGTATAATATTTGAACGTTTTACTGTAACATAACATATTTATTCATTAATTAAAGCATGTGTGATACTATGGACTTAATACGCATCTAAGAGTGGTATACTATGGACTTAATACGCATCTAAGAGTGTGATACTATGGACTTAATATGCATCTAAGAGTGTGATACTATGGACTTAATATGCATCTAAGAGTGTGATACTATGGACTTAATATGCATCTAAGAGCGTGATACTATGGACTTAATATGCATCTAAGAGCGTGATACTATGGACTTAATATGCATCTAAGAGTGTGATACTATGGACTTAATATGCATCTAAGAGTGTGATACTATGGACTTAATATGCATCTAAGAGTGTGATACTATGGACTTTATATGCATCTAAGAGTGTGATACTATGGACTTAATACACATCTAAGAGTGTGATACTATGGACTTAATATGCATCTAAGAGTGTGATACTATGGACTTAATATGCATCTAAGAGCGTGATACTATGGACTAAATATGCATCTAAGACTGTGATACTATGGACTTAATATGCATCTAAGAGTGTGATACTATGGACTTAATATGCATCTAAGAGTGTGATACTATGGACTTAATATGCATCTAAGAGTGTGATACTATGGACTTAATATGCATCTAAGAGCGTGATACTATGGACTAAATATGCATCTAAGACTGTGATACTATGGACTTAATACGCATCTAAGAGTGTGATACTATGGACTTAATACGCATCTAAGAGTGTGATACTATGGACTTAACACGCATCTAAGAGTGTGATACTATAGACTTAATATGCATCTAAGAGTGTGATACTATGGACTTCATATGCATCTAAGAGCGTGATACTATGGACTTAATATGCATCTAAGAGTGTGATACTATGGACTTAATATGCATCTAAGAGTGTGATACTATGGACTTAATATGCATCTAAGAGTGTGATACTATGGACTTTATATGCATCTAAGAGTGTGATACTATGGACTTAATACACATCTAAGAGTGTGATACTATGGACTTAATACGCATCTAAGAGTGTGATACTATGGACTTAATATGCATCTAAGAGCGTGATACTATGGACTAAATATGCATCTAAGACTGTGATACTATGGACTTAATACGCATCTAAGAGTGTGATACTATGGACTTAATATGCATCTAAGAGTGTGATACTATGGACTTAATATGCATCTAAGAGTGTGATACTATGGACTTAATATGCATCTAAGAGCGTGATACTATGGACTTAATATGCATCTAAGAGCGTGATACTATGGACTTAATACGCATCTAAGAGTGTGATACTATGGACTTAATACGCATCTAAGAGTGTGATACTATGGACTTAACACGCATCTAAGAGTGTGATACTATGGACTTAATATGCATCTAAGAGTGTGATACTATGGACTTAATACGCATCTAAGAGCGTGATACTATGGACTTAATACGCATCTAAGAGTGTGATACTATGGACTTAATATGCATCCAAGAGTGTGATACTATGGACTTAATATGCATCTAAGAGTGTGATACTATGGACTTAATATGCATCTAAGAGTGTGATACTATGGACTTAATATGCATCTAAGAGTGTGATACTATGGACTTAATATGCATCTAAGAGTGTGATACTATGGACTTAATATGCATCTAAGAGTGTGATACTATGGACTTTATATGCATCTAAGAGTGTGATACTATGGACTTAATACACATCTAAGAGTGTGATACTATGGACTTAATATGCATCTAAGAGTGTGATACTATGGACTTAATATGCATCTAAGAGCGTGATACTATGGACTAAATATGCATCTAAGACTGTGATACTATGGACTTAATACGCATCTAAGAGTGTGATACTATGGACTTAATATGCATCTAAGAGTGTGATACTATGGACTTAATACGCATCTAAGAGTGTGATACTATGGACTTAATACACATCTAAGAGTGTGATACTATGGACTTAATACGCATCTAAGAGTGTGATACTATGGACTTAATACGCATCTAAGAGTGTGATACTATGGACTTAATATGCATCTAAGAGCGTGATACTATGGACTTAATACGCATCTAAGAGTGTGATACTATGGACTTAATACACATCTAAGAGTGTGATACTATGGACTTAATATGCATCTAAGAGTGTGATACTATGGACTTTATATGCATCTAAGAGTGTGATACTATGGACTTAATACACATCTAAGAGTGTGATACTATGGACTTAATATGCATCTAAGAGTGTGATACTATGGACTTAATATGCATCTAAGAGCGTGATACTATGGACTAAATATGCATCTAAGACTGTGATACTATGGACTTAATACGCATCTAAGAGTGTGATACTATGGACTTAATACGCATCTAAGAGTGTGATACTATGGACTTAATACGCATCTAAGAGTGTGATACTATGGACTTAATATGCATCTAAGAGTGTGATACTATGGACTAAATATGCATCTAAGACTGTGATACTATGGACTTAATACGCATCTAAGAGTGTGATACTATGGACTTAATACGCATCTAAGAGTGTGATACTATGGACTTAACACGCATCTAAGAGTGTGATACTATGGACTTAATATGCATCTAAGAGTGTGATACTATGGACTAAATATGCATCTAAGAGTGTGATACTATGGACTTAATACGCATCTAAGAGTGTGATACTATGGACTTAATACGCATCTAAGAGTGTGATACTATGGACTTAATACGCATCTAAGAGTGTGATACTATGGACTTAATATGCATCTAAGAGTGTGATACTATGGACTTAATATGCATCTAAGAGCGTGATACTATGGACTAAATATGCATCTAAGACTGTGATACTATGGACTTAATACGCAACTAAGAGTGTGATACTATGGACTTAATACGCATCTAAGAGTGTGATACTATGGACTTAATACGCATCTAAGAGTGTGATACTATGGACTTAATATGCATCTAAGAGTGTGATACTATGGACTTAATATGCATCTAAGAGTGTGATACTATGGACTTAATACGCATCTAAGAGTGTGATACTATGGACTTAATACGCATCTAAGAGTGTGATACTATGGACTTAATACGCATCTAAGAGTGTGATACTATGGACTTAATATGCATCTAAAAGTGTGATACTATGGACTTAATATACATCTAAGAGCGTGATACTATGGACTTAATATGCATCTAAGAGTGTGATACTATGGACTTAATACGCATCTAAGAGTGTGATACTATGGACTTAATACGCATCTAAGAGTGTGATACTATGCACTTAATACGCATCTAAGAGTGTGATACTATCGACTTAATACGCATCTAAGAGTGTGATACTATGGACTTAATACGCATCTAAGAGTGTGATACTATGGACTTCTTACGCATCTAAGAGTGTGATACTATGGACTTAATACACATCTAAAGGTGTGATACTATGGACTTAATACGCATCTAAGAGTGTGATACTATGGACTTAATACGCATCTAAGAGTGTGATACTATGGACTTAATACGCATCTAAGAGTGTGATACTATGGACTTAATACGCATCTAAGAGTGTGATACTATGGACTTAATATGCATCTAAGAGTGTGATACTATGGACTTAATACGCATCTAAGAGTGTGATACTATGGACTTAATACGCATCTAAGAGTGTGATACTATGGACTTAATACGCATCTAAGAGTGTGATACTATGGACTTAATACGCATCTAAGAGTGTGATACTATGGACTTAATATGCATCTAAGAGTGTGATACTATGGATTTAATATGCATCTAAGAGTGTGATACTATGGACTTAATACGCATCTAAGAGTGTGATACTATGGACTTAATACGCATCTAAAAGTGTGAGACTATGGACTTAATATGCATCTAAGAGTGTGATACTATGGACTTAATATGCATCTAAGAGTGTGAGACTATGGACTTAATATGCATCTAAGAGTGTGATACTATGGACTTAATATGCATCTAAGAGTGTGATACTATGGACTTAATATGCATCTAAGAGTGTGATACTATGGACTTAATACACATCTAAGAGTGTGATACTATGGACTTAATATGCATCTAAGAGTGTGATACTATGGACTTACTATGCATCTAAGAGTGTGATACTAGGGACTTAATATGCATCTAAGAGTGTGAGACTATGGACTTAATACGCATCTAAGAGTGTGATACTATGGACTTAATACGCATCTAAGAGTGTGATACTATAGACTTAATACGCATCTAAGAGTGTGATACTTTGGACTTAATACGCATCTAAGAGTGTGATACTATGGACTTAATACGCATCTAAGAGTGTGATACTATGGACTTAATACGCATCTAAGAGTGTGATACTATGGACTTAATACGCATCTAAGAGTGTGATACTATGGACTTAATACGCATCTAAGAGTGTGATACTATGGACTTAATACGCATCTAAGAGTGTGATACTATGGACTTAATACGCATCTAAGAGTGTGATACTATGGACTTAATATGCATCTAAGAGTGTGATACTATGGACTTAATATGCATCTAAGAGTGTGATACTATGGACTTAATACGCATCTAAGAGTGTGATACTATGGACTTAATACGCATCTAAGAGTGTGAGACTATGGACTTAATATGCATCTAAGAGTGTGATACTATGGACTTAATATGCATCTAAGAGTGTGAGACTATGGACTTAATATGCATCTAAGAGTGTGATACTATGGACTTAATATGCATCTAAGAGTGTGATACTATGGACTTAATATGCATCTAAGAGTGTGATACTATGGACTTAATACACATCTAAGAGTGTGATACTATGGACTTAATATGCATCTAAGAGTGTGATACTATGGACTTAATATGCATCTAAGAGTGTGATACTATGGACTTAATATGCATCTAAGAGTGTTATACTATAGACTTAATATGCATCTAAGAGCGTGATACTATGGACTTAATATGCATCTAAGAGTGTGATACTATGGACTTAATACGCATCTAAGAGTGTGATACTATGGACTTAATACGCATCTAAGAGTGTGATACTATGGACTTAATACGCATCTAAGAGTGTGATACTATGGACTTAATATGCATCTAAGAGTGTGAGACTATGGACTTAATACGCATCTAAGAGTGTGATACTATGGACTTAATATGCATCTAAGAGTGTGATACTATGGACTTAATATGCATCTAAGAGTGTGATACTATGGACTTAATATGCATCTTAGAGTGTGATACTATGGACTTAATATGCATCTAAGAGTGTGATACTATGGACTTAATATGCATCTAAGAGTGTGATACTATGGACTTAATATGCATCTAAGAGTGTGATACTATGGACTTAATACGCATCTAAGAGTGTGATACTATGGACTTAATATGCATCTAAGAGTGTGATACTATGGATTTAATATGCATCTAAGAGTGTGATACTATGGACTTAATACGCATCTAAGAGTGTGATACTATGGACTTAATACGCATCTAAGAGTGTGAGACTATGGACTTAATATGCATCTAAGAGTGTGATACTATGGACTTAATATGCATCTAAGAGTGTGAGACTATGGACTTAATATGCATCTAAGAGTGTGATACTATGGACTTAATATGCATCTAAGAGTGTGATACTATGGACTTAATATGCATCTAAGAGTGTGATACTATGGACTTAATACACATCTAAGAGTGTGATACTATGGACTTAATATGCATCTAAGAGTGTGATACTATGGACTTAATATGCATCTAAGAGTGTGAGACTATGGACTTAATACGCATCTAAGAGTGTGATACTATGGACTTAATATGCATCTAAGAGTGTGATACTATGGACTTAATATGCATCTAAGAGTGTGATACTATGGACTTAATATGCATCTTAGAGTGTGATACTATGGACTTAATATGCATCTAAGAGTGTGATACTATGGACTTAATATGCATCTAAGAGTGTGATACTATGGACTTAATATGCATCTAAGAGTGTGATACTATGGACTTAATACGCATCTAAGAGTGTGATACTATGGACTTAATATGCATCTAAGAGTGTGATACTATGGATTTAATATGCATCTAAGAGTGTGATACTATGGACTTAATACGCATCTAAGAGTGTGATACTATGGACTTAATACGCATCTAAGAGTGTGAGACTATGGACTTAATATGCATCTAAGAGTGTGATACTATGGACTTAATATGCATCTAAGAGTGTGAGACTATGGACTTAATATGCATCTAAGAGTGTGATACTATGGACTTAATATGCATCTAAGAGTGTGATACTATGGACTTAATATGCATCTAAGAGTGTGATACTATGGACTTAATACACATCTAAGAGTGTGATACTATGGACTTAATATGCATCTAAGAGTGTGATACTATGGACTTAATATGCATCTAAGAGTGTGATACTATGGACTTAATATGCATCTAAGAGTGTGATACTATGGACTTAATATGCATCTAAGAGCGTGATACTATGGACTTAATACGCATCTAAGAGTGTGATACTATGGACTTAATACGCATCTAAGAGTGTGATACTATCGACTTAATACGCATCTAAGAGTGTGATACTATCGACTTAATACGCATCTAAGAGTGTGATACTATCGACTTAATACGCATCTAAGAGTGTGATACTATTGACTTAATACGCATCTAAGAGTGTGATACTATCGACTTAATACGCATCTAAGAGTGTGATACTATCGACTTAATACGCATCTAAGAGTGTGATACTATGGACTTAATATGCATCTAAGAGTGTGATACTATGGACTTAATATGCATCTAAGAGTGTGATACTATGGACTTAATATGCATCTAAGAGCGTGATACTATGGACTTAATATGCATCTAAGAGTGTGATACTATGGACTTAATACGCATCTAAGAGTGTGATACTATGGACTTAATACGCATCTAAGAGTGTGATACTATTGACTTAATACGCATCTAAGAGTGTGATACTATGGACTTAATACGCATCTAAGAGTGTTATACTATGGACTTAATATGCATCTAAGATTGTAAGACTATGGACTTAATACGCATCTAAGAGTGTGATACTATGGACTTAATATGCATCTAAGAGTGTGATACTATGGACTTAATATGCATCTAAGAGTGTGATACTATGGACTTAATACGCATCTAAGAGTGTGATACTATGGACTTAATACACATCTAAGAGTGTGATACTATGCACTTAATACGCATCTAAGAGTGTGATACTATGGACTTAATACGCATCTAAGAGTGTGATACTATGGACTTAATATGCATCTAAGAGTGTGATACTATGGATTTAATATGCATCTAAGAGTGTGATACTATGGACTTAATACGCATCTAAGAGTGTGATACTATGGACTTAATACGCATCTAAGAGTGTGAGACTATGGACTTAATATGCATCTAAGAGTGTGATACTATGGACTTAATATGCATCTAAGAGTGTGAGACTATGGACTTAATATGCATCTAAGAGTGTGATACTATGGACTTAATATGCATCTAAGAGTGTGATACTATGGACTTAATATGCATCTAAGAGTGTGATACTATGGACTTAATACACATCTAAGAGTGTGATACTATGGACTTAATATGCATCTAAGAGTGTGATACTATGGACTTAATATGCATCTAAGAGTGTGATACTATGGACTTAATATGCATCTAAGAGTGTGATACTATGGACTTAATATGCATCTAAGAGCGTGATACTATGGACTTAATACGCATCTAAGAGTGTGATACTATGGACTTAATACGCATCTAAGAGTGTGATACTATCGACTTAATACGCATCTAAGAGTGTGATACTATCGACTTAATACGCATCTAAGAGTGTGATACTATGGACTTAATATGCATCTAAGAGTGTGATACTATCGACTTAATATGCATCTAAGAGTGTGATACTATGGACTTAATATGCATCTAAGAGCGTGATACTATGGACTTAATATGCATCTAAGAGTGTGATACTATGGACTTAATACGCATCTAAGAGTGTGATACTATGGACTTAATACGCATCTAAGAGTGTGATACTATTGACTTAATACGCATCTAAGAGTGTTATACTATGGACTTAATATGCATCTAAGAGTGTGAGACTATGGACTTAATACGCATCTAAGAGTGTGATACTATGGACTTAATATGCATCTAAGAGTGTGATACTATGGACTTAATATGCATCTAAGAGTGTGATACTATGGACTTAATACGCATCTAAGAGTGTGATACTATGGACTTAATACACATCTAAGAGTGTGATACTATGGACTTAATACGCATCTAAGAGTGTGATACTATGGACTTAATACGCATCTAAGAGCGTGATACTATGGACTTAATACGCATCTAAGAGCGTGATACTATGGACTTAATATGCATCTAAGAGTGTGATACTATGGACTTAATACACATCTAAGAGTGTGATACTATGGACTTAATACGCATCTAAGAGTGTGAGACTATGGACTTAATATGCATCTAAGAGCGTGATACTATGGACTTAATACACATCTAAGAGTGTGATACTATGGACTTAATATGCATCTAAGAGTGTGATACTATGGACTTAATACACATCTAAGAGTGTGATACTATGGACTTAATATGCATCTAAGAGCGTGATACTATGGACTTAATACACATCTAAGACCGTGATACTATGGACTTAATACACCTCTAAGAGTGTGATACTATGGACTTAATACGCATCTAAGAGTGTGAGACTATGGACTTAATATGCATCTAAGAGTGTGATACTATGGACTTAATACACATTTAAGAGTGTGATACTATGGACTTAATATGCATCTAAAAGTGTGATACTATGGACTTAATACGCATCTAAGAGTGTGATACTATGGACTTAATACGCATCTAAGAGTGTGATACTAGGGACTTAATATGCATCTAAGAGTGTGAGACTATGGACTTAATACGCATCTAAGAGTGTGATACTATGGACTTAATACGCATCTAAGAGTGTGATACTATGGACTTAATACGCATCTAAGAGTGTGATACTTTGGACTTAATACGCATCTAAGAGTGTGATACTATGGACTTAATACGCATCTAAGAGTGTGATACTATGGACTTAATATGCATCTAAGAGTGTGATACTATGGACTTAATACGCATCTAAGAGTGTGATACTATGGACTTAATACGCATCTAAGAGTGTGATACTATGGACTTAATACGCATCTAAGAGTGTGATACTATGGACTTAATACGCATCTAAGAGTGTGATACTATGGACTTAATATGCATCTAAGAGTGTGATTCTATGGACTTAATATGCATCTAAGAGTGTGATACTATGGACTTAATACGCATCTAAGAGTGTGATACTATGGACTTAATACGCATCTAAGAGTGTGAGACTATGGACTTAATATGCATCTAAGAGTGTGATACTATGGACTTAATATGCATCTAAGAGTGTGAGACTATGGACTTAATATGCATCTAAGAGTGTGATACTATGGACTTAATATGCATCTAAGAGTGTGATACTATGGACTTAATACGCATCTAAGAGTGTGATACTATGGACTTAATACACATCTAAGAGTGTGATACTATGGACTTAATATGCATCTAAGAGTGTGATACTATGGACTTAATATGCATCTAAGAGTGTGATACTATGGACTTAATATGCATCTAAGAGTGTTATACTATAGACTTAATATGCATCTAAGAGCGTGATACTATGGACTTAATATGCATCTAAGAGTGTGATACTATGGACTTAATACGCATCTAAGAGTGTGATACTATGGACTTAATACGCATCTAAGAGTGTGATACTATGGACTTAATACGCATCTAAGAGTGTGATACTATGGACTTAATATGCATCTAAGAGTGTGAGACTATGGACTTAATACGCATCTAAGAGTGTGATACTATGGACTTAATATGCATCTAAGAGTGTGATACTATGGACTTAATATGCATCTAAGAGTGTGATACTATGGACTTAATATGCATCTAAGAGTGTGATACTATGGACTTAATATGCATCTAAGAGTGTGATACTATGGACTTAATATGCATCTAAGAGTGTGATACTATGGACTTAATATGCATCTAAGAGTGTGATACTATGGACTTAATACGCATCTAAGAGTGTGATACTATGGACTTAATATGCATCTAAGAGTGTGATACTATGGATTTAATATGCATCTAAGAGTGTGATACTATGGACTTAATACGCATCTAAGAGTGTGATACTATGGACTTAATACGCATCTAAGAGTGTGAGACTATGGACTTAATATGCATCTAAGAGTGTGATACTATGGACTTAATATGCATCTAAGAGTGTGAGACTATGGACTTAATATGCATCTAAGAGTGTGATACTATGGACTTAATATGCATCTAAGAGTGTGATACTATGGACTTAATATGCATCTAAGAGTGTGATACTATGGACTTAATATGCATCTAAGAGTGTGATACTATGGACTTAATATGCATCTAAGAGCGTGATACTATGGACTTAATATGCATCTAAGAGTGTGATACTATGGACTTAATACGCATCTAAGAGTGTGATACTATGGACTTAATACGCATCTAAGAGTGTGATACTATTGACTTAATACGCATCTAAGAGTGTTATACTATGGACTTAATATGCATCTAAGAGTGTGAGACTATGGACTTAATACGCATCTAAGAGTGTGATACTATGGACTTAATATGCATCTAAGAGTGTGATACTATGGACTTAATATGCATCTAAGAGTGCAATACTATGGACTTAATACACATCTAAGAGTGTGATACTATGGACTTAATATGCATCTAAGGGTGTGATACTATGGACTTAATACACATCTAAGAGTGTGATACTATGGACTTAATACGCATCTAAGAGTGTGAGACTATGGACTTAATATGCATCTAAGAGCGTGATACTATGGACTTAATACACATCTAAGAGTGTGATACTATGGACTTAATATGCATCTAAGAGTGTGATACTATGGACTTAATACACATCTAAGAGTGTGATACTATGGACTTAATATGCATCTAAGAGTGTGATACTATGGACTTAATATGCATCTAAGAGTGTGATACTATGGACTTAATATGCATCTAAGAGTGTGATACTATGGACTTAATATGCATCTAAGAGCGTGATACTATGGACTTAATATGCATCTAAGAGTGTGATACTATGGACTTAATACGCATCTAAGAGTGTGATACTATGGACTTAATATGCATCTAAGAGTGTGATACTATGGACTTAATACGCATCTAAGAGTGTGATACTATTGACTTAATACGCATCTAAGAGTGTGATACTATGGACTTAATACGCATCTAAGAGTGTGATACTATGGACTTAATACGCATCTAAGAGTGTGATACTATGGACTTAATACGCATCTAAGAGTGTGATACTATGGACTTAATACGCATCTAAGAGTGTGATACTATGGACTTAATATGCATCTAAGAGTGTGATACTATCGACTTAATATGCATCTAAGAGTGTGATACTATGGACTTAATATGCATCTAAGAGCGTGATACTATGGACTTAATATGCATCTAAGAGTGTGATACTATGGACTTAATACGCATCTAAGAGTGTGATACTATGGACTTAATACGCATCTAAGAGTGTGATACTATTGACTTAATACGCATCTAAGAGTGTGATACTATGGACTTAATATGCATCTAAGAGTGTTATACTATGGACTTAATATGCATCTAAGAGCGTGATACTATGGACTTAATACACATCTAAGAGTGTGATACTATGGACTTAATATGCATCTAAGAGTGTGATACTATGGAC
Source organism: Sepiola atlantica (assembly GCA_963556195.1). NCBI lineage: Eukaryota > Metazoa > Mollusca > Cephalopoda > Sepiida > Sepiolidae > Sepiola > Sepiola atlantica. The sequence continues at coordinate 37,464,402 of OY744554.1, forward strand.
TTAATACACATCTAAGAGTGTGATACTATGGACTTAATATGCATCTAAGAGCGTGATACTATGGACTTAATACACATCTAAGACCGTGATACTATGGACTTAATACACATCTAAGAGTGTGATACTATGGACTTAATACGCATCTAAGAGTGTGAGACTATGGACTTAATATGCATCTAAGAGCGTGATACTATGGACTTAATACACATTTAAGAGTGTGATACTATGGACTTAATATGCATCTAAGAGTGTGATACTATGGACTTAATACGCATCTAAGAGTGTGATACTATGGACTTAATACGCATCTAAGAGTGTGATACTAGGGACTTAATATGCATCTAAGAGTGTGAGACTATGGACTTAATACGCATCTAAGAGTGTGATACTATGGACTTAATATGCATCTAAGATTGTGATACTATGGACTTAATATGCATCTAAGAGTGTGATACTATGGACTTAATACACATCTAAGAGTGTGATACTATGGACTTAATACGCATCTAAGAGTGTGAGACTATGGACTTAATATGCATCTAAGAGTGTGATACTATGGACTTAATATGCATCTAAGAGTGTGATACTATGGACTTAATACGCATCTAAGAGTGTGAGACTATGGACTTTATATGCATCTAAGAGTGTGATACTATGGACTTAATATGCATCTAAGAGTGTGAGACTATGGACTTAATATGCATCTAAGAGTGTGAGACTATGGACTTAATATGCATCTAAGAGTGTGATACTATGGACTTAATATGCATCTAAGAGTGTGATACTATGGACTTAATATGCATCTAAGAGTGTGATACTATGGACTTAATACACATCTAAGAGTGTGATACTATGGACTTAATATGCATCTAAGAGTGTGATACTATGGACTTAATATGCATCTAAGAGTGTGATACTATGGACTTAATATGCATCTAAGAGTGTGATACTATGGACTTAATATGCATCTAAGAGCGTGATACTATGGACTTAATATGCATCTAAGAGTGTGATACTATGGACTTAATACGCATCTAAGAGTGTGATACTATGGACTTAATATGCATCTAAGAGTGTGATACTATGGACTTAATACGCATCTAAGAGTGTGATACTATTGACTTAATACGCATCTAAGAGTGTGATACTATGGACTTAATACGCATCTAAGAGTGTGATACTATGGACTTAATACGCATCTAAGAGTGTGATACTATGGACTTAATACGCATCTAAGAGTGTGATACTATGGACTTAATACGCATCTAAGAGTGTGATACTATGGACTTAATATGCATCTAAGAGTGTGATACTATCGACTTAATATGCATCTAAGAGTGTGATACTATGGACTTAATATGCATCTAAGAGCGTGATACTATGGACTTAATATGCATCTAAGAGTGTGATACTATGGACTTAATACGCATCTAAGAGTGTGATACTATGGACTTAATACGCATCTAAGAGTGTGATACTATTGACTTAATACGCATCTAAGAGTGTTATACTATGGACTTAATATGCATCTAAGAGTGTGAGACTATGGACTTAATATGCATCTAAGAGCGTGATACTATGGACTTAATACACATTTAAGAGTGTGATACTATGGACTTAATATGCATCTAAGAGTGTGATACTATGGACTTAATACGCATCTAAGAGTGTGATACTATGGACTTAATACGCATCTAAGAGTGTGATACTAGGGACTTAATATGCATCTAAGAGTGTGAGACTATGGACTTAATACGCATCTAAGAGTGTGATACTATGGACTTAATATGCATCTAAGATTGTGATACTATGGACTTAATATGCATCTAAGAGTGTGATACTATGGACTTAATACACATCTAAGAGTGTGATACTATGGACTTAATACGCATCTAAGAGTGTGAGACTATGGACTTAATATGCATCTAAGAGTGTGATACTATGGACTTAATATGCATCTAAGAGTGTGATACTATGGACTTAATACGCATCTAAGAGTGTGAGACTATGGACTTTATATGCATCTAAGAGTGTGATACTATGGACTTAATATGCATCTAAGAGTGTGAGACTATGGACTTAATATGCATCTAAGAGTGTGAGACTATGGACTTAATATGCATCTAAGAGTGTGATACTATGGACTTAATATGCATCTAAGAGTGTGATACTATGGACTTAATATGCATCTAAGAGTGTGATACTATGGACTTAATACACATCTAAGAGTGTGATACTATGGACTTAATATGCATCTAAGAGTGTGATACTATGGACTTAATATGCATCTAAGAGTGTGATACTATGGACTTAATATGCATCTAAGAGTGTGATACTATGGACTTAATATGCATCTAAGAGCGTGATACTATGGACTTAATATGCATCTAAGAGTGTGATACTATGGACTTAATACGCATCTAAGAGTGTGATACTATGGACTTAATATGCATCTAAGAGTGTGATACTATGGACTTAATACGCATCTAAGAGTGTGATACTATTGACTTAATACGCATCTAAGAGTGTGATACTATGGACTTAATACGCATCTAAGAGTGTGATACTATGGACTTAATACGCATCTAAGAGTGTGATACTATGGACTTAATACGCATCTAAGAGTGTGATACTATGGACTTAATACGCATCTAAGAGTGTGATACTATGGACTTAATATGCATCTAAGAGTGTGATACTATCGACTTAATATGCATCTAAGAGTGTGATACTATGGACTTAATATGCATCTAAGAGCGTGATACTATGGACTTAATATGCATCTAAGAGTGTGATACTATGGACTTAATACGCATCTAAGAGTGTGATACTATGGACTTAATACGCATCTAAGAGTGTGATACTATTGACTTAATACGCATCTAAGAGTGTTATACTATGGACTTAATATGCATCTAAGAGTGTGAGACTATGGACTTAATACGCATCTAAGAGTGTGATACTATGGACTTAATATGCATCTAAGAGTGTGATACTATGGACTTAATATGCATCTAAGAGTGTGATACTATGGACTTAATACGCATCTAAGAGTGTGATACTATGGACTTAATACACATCTAAGAGTGTGATACTATGGACTTAATACGCATCTAAGAGTGTGATACTATGGACTTAATACGCATCTAAGAGTGTGATACTATGGACTTAATACGCATCTAAGAGCGTGATACTATGGACTTAATATGCATCTAAGAGTGTGATACTATGGACTTAATACACATCTAAGAGTGTGATACTATGGACTTAATACGCATCTAAGAGTGTGAGACTATGGACTTAATATGCATCTAAGAGCGTGATACTATGGACTTAATACACATCTAAGAGTGTGATACTATGGACTTAATATGCATCTAAGAGTGTGATACTATGGACTTAATACACATCTAAGAGTGTGATACTATGGACTTAATATGCATCTAAGAGCGTGATACTATGGACTTAATACACATCTAAGACCGTGATACTATGGACTTAATACACCTCTAAGAGTGTGATACTATGGACTTAATACGCATCTAAGAGTGTGAGACTATGGACTTAATATGCATCTAAGAGTGTGATACTATGGACTTAATACACATTTAAGAGTGTGATACTATGGACTTAATATGCATCTAAAAGTGTGATACTATGGACTTAATACGCATCTAAGAGTGTGATACTATGGACTTAATACGCATCTAAGAGTGTGATACTAGGGACTTAATATGCATCTAAGAGTGTGAGACTATGGACTTAATACGCATCTAAGAGTGTGATACTATGGACTTAATACGCATCTAAGAGTGTGATACTATGGACTTAATACGCATCTAAGAGTGTGATACTTTGGACTTAATACGCATCTAAGAGTGTGATACTATGGACTTAATACGCATCTAAGAGTGTGATACTATGGACTTAATATGCATCTAAGAGTGTGATACTATGGACTTAATACGCATCTAAGAGTGTGATACTATGGACTTAATACGCATCTAAGAGTGTGATACTATGGACTTAATACGCATCTAAGAGTGTGATACTATTGACTTAATACGCATCTAAGAGTGTGATACTATGGACTTAATATGCATCTAAGAGTGTGATTCTATGGACTTAATATGCATCTAAGAGTGTGATACTATGGACTTAATACGCATCTAAGAGTGTGATACTATGGACTTAATACGCATCTAAGAGTGTGAGACTATGGACTTAATATGCATCTAAGAGTGTGATACTATGGACTTAATATGCATCTAAGAGTGTGAGACTATGGACTTAATATGCATCTAAGAGTGTGATACTATGGACTTAATATGCATCTAAGAGTGTGATACTATGGACTTAATACGCATCTAAGAGTGTGATACTATGGACTTAATACACATCTAAGAGTGTGATACTATGGACTTAATATGCATCTAAGAGTGTGATACTATGGACTTAATATGCATCTAAGAGTGTGATACTATGGACTTAATATGCATCTAAGAGTGTTATACTATAGACTTAATATGCATCTAAGAGCGTGATACTATGGACTTAATATGCATCTAAGAGTGTGATACTATGGACTTAATACGCATCTAAGAGTGTGATACTATGGACTTAATACGCATCTAAGAGTGTGATACTATGGACTTAATACGCATCTAAGAGTGTGATACTATGGACTTAATATGCATCTAAGAGTGTGAGACTATGGACTTAATACGCATCTAAGAGTGTGATACTATGGACTTAATATGCATCTAAGAGTGTGATACTATGGACTTAATATGCATCTAAGAGTGTGATACTATGGACTTAATATGCATCTAAGAGTGTGATACTATGGACTTAATATGCATCTAAGAGTGTGATACTATGGACTTAATATGCATCTAAGAGTGTGATACTATGGACTTAATATGCATCTAAGAGTGTGATACTATGGACTTAATACGCATCTAAGAGTGTGATACTATGGACTTAATATGCATCTAAGAGTGTGATACTATGGATTTAATATGCATCTAAGAGTGTGATACTATGGACTTAATACGCATCTAAGAGTGTGATACTATGGACTTAATACGCATCTAAGAGTGTGAGACTATGGACTTAATATGCATCTAAGAGTGTGATACTATGGACTTAATATGCATCTAAGAGTGTGAGACTATGGACTTAATATGCATCTAAGAGTGTGATACTATGGACTTAATATGCATCTAAGAGTGTGATACTATGGACTTAATATGCATCTAAGAGTGTGATACTATGGACTTAATACACATCTAAGAGTGTGATACTATGGACTTAATATGCATCTAAGAGTGTTATACTATGGACTTAATATGCATCTAAGAGTGTGATACTATGGACTTAATATGCATCTAAGAGTGTGATACTATGGACTTAATATGCATCTAAGAGCGTGATACTATGGACTTAATATGCATCTAAGAGTGTGATACTATGGACTTAATACGCATCTAAGAGTGTGATACTATGGACTTAATACGCATCTAAGAGTGTGATACTATTGACTTAATACGCATCTAAGAGTGTTATACTATGGACTTAATATGCATCTAAGAGTGTGAGACTATGGACTTAATACGCATCTAAGAGTGTGATACTATGGACTTAATATGCATCTAAGAGTGTGATACTATGGACTTAATATGCATCTAAGAGTGCAATACTATGGACTTAATACACATCTAAGAGTGTGATACTATGGACTTAATATGCATCTAAGAGTGTGATACTATGGACTTAATACACATCTAAGAGTGTGATACTATGGACTTAATACGCATCTAAGAGTGTGAGACTATGGACTTAATATGCATCTAAGAGCGTGATACTATGGACTTAATACACATCTAAGAGTGTGATACTATGGACTTAATATGCATCTAAGAGTGTGATACTATGGACTTAATACACATCTAAGAGTGTGATACTATGGACTTAATATGCATCTAAGAGCGTGATACTATGGACTTAATACACATCTAAGACCGTGATACTATGGACTTAATACACATCTAAGAGTGTGATACTATGGACTTAATACGCATCTAAGAGTGTGAGACTATGGACTTAATATGCATCTAAGAGCGTGATACTATGGACTTAATACACATTTAAGAGTGTGATACTATGGACTTAATATGCATCTAAGAGTGTGATACTATGGACTTAATACGCATCTAAGAGTGTGATACTATGGACTTAATACGCATCTAAGAGTGTGATACTAGGGACTTAATATGCATCTAAGAGTGTGAGACTATGGACTTAATACGCATCTAAGAGTGTGATACTATGGACTTAATATGCATCTAAGATTGTGATACTATGGACTTAATATGCATCTAAGAGTGTGATACTATGGACTTAATACACATCTAAGAGTGTGATACTATGGACTTAATACGCATCTAAGAGTGTGAGACTATGGACTTAATATGCATCTAAGAGTGTGATACTATGGACTTAATATGCATCTAAGAGTGTGATACTATGGACTTAATACGCATCTAAGAGTGTGAGACTATGGACTTTATATGCATCTAAGAGTGTGATACTATGGACTTAATATGCATCTAAGAGTGTGAGACTATGGACTTAATATGCATCTAAGAGTGTGAGACTATGGACTTAATATGCATCTAAGAGTGTGATACTATGGACTTAATATGCATCTAAGAGTGTGATACTATGGACTTAATATGCATCTAAGAGTGTGATACTATGGACTTAATACACATCTAAGAGTGTGATACTATGGACTTAATATGCATCTAAGAGTGTGATACTATGGACTTAATATGCATCTAAGAGTGTGATACTATGGACTTAATATGCATCTAAGAGTGTGATACTATGGACTTAATATGCATCTAAGAGCATGATACTATGGACTTAATATGCATCTAAGAGTGTGATACTATGGACTTAATACGCATCTAAGAGTGTGAGACTATGGACTTAATATGCATCTAAGAGTGTGATACTATGGACTTAATATGCATCTAAGAGTGTGAGACTATAGACTTAATATGCATCTAAGAGTGTGATACTATGGACTTAATACGCATCTAAGAGTGTGATACTATGGACTTAATACGCATCTAAGAGTGTGATACTATGGACTTAATATGCATCTAAAAGCGTGATACTATGGACTTAATATGCATCTAAGAGTGTGATACTATGGACTCAATACGCATCTAAGAGTGTGATACTATGGACTTAATATGCATCTAAGAGTGTGATACTATGGACTTAATATGCATCTAAGAGTGTGATACTATGGACTTAATATGCATCTAAGAGTGTGATACTATGGACTTAATATGCATCTAAGAGTGTGATACTATGGACTTAATACGCATCTAAGAGCGTGATACTATGGACTTAATATGCATCTAAGAGTGTGATACTATGGACTTAATACGCATCTAAGAGTGTGATACTATGGACTTAATATGCATCTAAGAGTGTGATACTATGGACTTAATACGCATCTAAGAGTGTGATACTATTGACTTAATACGCATCTAAGAGTGTGATACTATGGACTTAATACGCATCTAAGAGTGTGATACTATGGACTTAATATGCATCTAAGAGTGTGATACTATGGACTTAATATGCATCTAAGAGTGTGAGACTATGGACTTAATATGCATCTAAGAGTGTGATACTATGGACTTAATATGCATCTAAGAGTGTGATACTATGGACTTAATATGCATCTAAGAGTGTGATACTATGGACTTAATATGCATCTAAGAGTGTGATACTATGGACTTAATACGCATCTAAGAGTGTGAGACTATGGACTTAATACGCATCTAAGAGTGTGATACTATGGACTTAATATGCATCTAAGAGTGTGATACTATTGACTTAATACGCATCTAAGAGTGTGATACTATGGACTTAATACGCATCTAAGAGTGTGATACTATGGACTTAATATGCATCTAAGAGCGTGATACTATGGACTTAATATGCATCTAAGAGTGTGATACTATGGACTTAATACGCATCTAAGAGTGTGATACTATGGACTTAATATGCATCTAAGAGTGTGATACTATGGACTTAATACGCATCTAAGAGTGTGATACTATTGACTTAATACGCATCTAAGAGTGTGATACTATGGACTTAATACGCATCTAAGAGTGTGATACTATGGACTTAATATGCATCTAAGAGTGTGATACTATGGACTTAATATGCATCTAAGAGTGTGATACTATGGACTTAATACGCATCTAAGAGTGTGAGACTATGGACTTAATATGCATCTAAGAGTGTGATACTATGGACTTAATACGCATCTAAGAGTGTGAGACTATGGACTTAATATGCATCTAAGAGTGTGATACTATTGACTTAATACGCATCTAAGAGTGTGAGACTATGGACTTAATACGCATCTAAGAGTGTGATACTATGGACTTAATACGCATCTAAGAGTGTGATACTATGGACTTAATATGCATCTAAGAGTGTGATACTATGGACTTAATACGCATCTAAGAGTGTGAGACTATGGACTTAATACGCATCTAAGAGTGTGATACTATGGACTTAATATGCATCTAAGAGTGTGATACTATGGACTTAATATGCATCTAAGAGTGTGAGACTATGGACTTAATATGCATCTAAGAGTGTGATACTATGGACTTAATATGCATCTAAGAGTGTGATACTATGGACTTAATATGCATCTAAGAGTGTGATACTATGGACTTAATATGCATCTAAGAGTGTGATACTATTGACTTAATACGCATCTAAGAGTGTGATACTATGGACTTAATATGCATCTAAGAGTGTGATACTATTGACTTAATATGCATCTAAGAGTGTGATACTATTGACTTAATACGCATCTAAGAGTGTGAGACTATGGACTTAATACGCATCTAAGAGTGTGATACTATGGACTTAATATGCATCTAAGAGTGTGATACTATTGACTTAATATGCATCTAAGAGTGTGATACTATGGACTTAATATGCATCTAAGAGTGTGATACTATTGACTTAATATGCATCTAAGAGTGTGATACTATGGACTTAATACGCATCTAAGAGTGTGAGACTATGGACTTAATACGCATCTAAGAGTGTGATACTATGGACTTAATATGCATCTAAGAGTGTGATACTATGGACTTAATATGCATCTAAGAGTGTGAGACTATGGACTTAATATGCATCTAAGAGTGTGATACTATGGACTTAATATGCATCTAAGAGTGTGATACTATGGACTTAATATGCATCTAAGAGTGTGATACTATGGACTTAATATGCATCTAAGAGTGTGATACTATTGACTTAATACGCATCTAAGAGTGTGAGACTATGGACTTAATACGCATCTAAGAGTGTGATACTATGGACTTAATACGCATCTAAAAGTGTGATACTATGGACTTAATATGCATCTAAGAGTGTGATACTATTGACTTAATACGCATCTAAGAGTGTGAGACTATTGACTTAATACGCATCTAAGAGTGTGAGACTATGGACTTAATACGCATCTAAGAGTGTGAGACTATGGACTTAATACGCATCTAAGAGTGTGATACTATGGACTTAATACGCATCTAAGAGTGTGATACTATGGACTTAATATGCATCTAAGAGTGTGATACTATGGACTTAATATGCATCTAAGAGTGTGATACTATTGACTTAATACGCATCTAAGAGTGTGAGACTATGGACTTAATACGCATCTAAGAGTGTGAGACTATGGACTTAATACGCATCTAAGAGTGTGAGACTATGGACTTAATACGCATCTAAGAGTGTGATACTATGGACTTAATACGCATCTAAGAGTGTGATACTATGGACTTAATACGCATCTAAGAGTGTGATACTATGGACTTAATATGCATCTAAGAGTGTGATACTATGGACTTAATACGCATCTAAGAGTGTGAGACTATGGACTTAATATGCATCTAAGAGTGTGATACTATTGACTTAATACGCATCTAAGAGTGTGAGACTATGGACTTAATACGCATCTAAGAGTGTGAGACTATGGACTTAATACGCATCTAAGAGTGTGAGACTATGGACTTAATACGCATCTAAGAGTGTGATACTATGGACTTAATACGCATCTAAGAGTGTGATACTATTGACTTAATACGCATCTAAGAGTGTGATACTATGGACTTAATACGCATCTAAGAGTGTGATACTATGGACTTAATATGCATCTAAGAGTGTGATACTATGGACTTAATACGCATCTAAGAGTGTGAGACTATGGACTTAATATGCATCTAAGAGTGTGATACTATTGACTTAATACGCATCTAAGAGTGTGAGACTATGGACTTAATACGCATCTAAGAGTGTGAGACTATGGACTTAATACGCATCTAAGAGTGTGAGACTATGGACTTAATACGCATCTAAGAGTGTGATACTATGGACTTAATACGCATCTAAGAGTGTGATACTATGGACTTAATACGCATCTAAGAGTGTGATACTATGGACTTAATATGCATCTAAGAGTGTGATACTATGGACTTAATACGCATCTAAGAGTGTGATACTATGGACTTAATACGCATCTAAGAGTGTGATACTATGGACTTAATATGCATCTAAGAGTGTGATACTATGGACTTAATACGCATCTAAGAGTGTGATACTATGGACTTAATACGCATCTAAGAGTGTGATACTATTGACTTAATACGCATCTAAGAGTGTGAGACTATGGACTTAATATGCATCTAAGAGTGTGATACTATGGACTTAATACGCATCTAAGAGTGTGATACTATGGACTTAATACGCATCTAAGAGTGTGATACTATGGACTTAATATGCATCTAAGAGTGTGAGACTATGGACTTAATATGCATCTAAGAGTGTGATACTATGGACTTAATATGCATCTAAGAGTGTGATACTATGGACTTAATATGCATCTAAGAGTGTGATACTATGGACTTAATATGCATCTAAGAGTGTGATACTATGGACTTAATACGCATCTAAGAGTGTGATACTATTGACTTAATATGCATCTAAGAGTGTGATACTATGGATTTAATATGCATCTAAGAGTGTGATACTATGGACTTAATATGCATCTAAGAGTGTGATACTATGGACTTAATACGCATCTAAGAGTGTGATACTATTGACTTAATACGCATCTAAGAGTGCAATACTATGGACTTAATACGCATCTAAGAGTGTGATACTATGGACTTAATATGCATCTAAGAGTGTGATACTATGGACTTAATATGCATCTAAGAGTGTGAGACTATGGACTTAATATGCATCTAAGAGTGTGATACTATGGACTTAATATGCATCTAAGAGTGTGATACTATGGACTTAATATGCATCTAAGAGTGTGATACTATGGACTTAATATGCATCTAAGAGTGTGATACTATTGACTTAATACGCATCTAAGAGTGTGATACTATGGACTTAATATGCATCTAAGAGTGTGATACTATTGACTTAATATGCATCTAAGAGTGTGATACTATTGACTTAATACGCATCTAAGAGTGTGATACTATGGACTTAATATGCATCTAAGAGTGTGATACTATGGACTTAATACGCATCTAAGAGTGTGAGACTATGGACTTAATATGCATCTAAGAGTGTGATACTATTGACTTAATACGCATCTAAGAGTGTGATACTATTGACTTAATATGCATCTAAGAGTGTGATACTATGGATTTAATATGCATCTAAGAGTGTGATACTATGGACTTAATATGCATCTAAGAGTGTGATACTATGGACTTAATACGCATCTAAGAGTGTGATACTATGGACTTAATACGCATCTAAGAGTGTGATACTATGGACTTAATATGCATCTAAGAGTGTGATACTATGGACTTAATACGCATCTAAGAGTGTGATACTATGGACTTAATACGCATCTAAGAGTGTGATACTATGGACTTAATATGCATCTAAGAGTGTGATACTATGGACTTAATACGCATCTAAGAGTGTGAGACTATGGACTTAATACGCATCTAAGAGTGTTATACTATGGACTTAATATGCATCTAAGAGTGTGATACTATGGACTTAATATGCATCTAAGAGTGTGAGACTATGGACTTAATACGCATCTAAGAGTGTGATACTATGGACTTAATATGCATCTAAGAGTGTGATACTATGGACTTAATATGCATCTAAGAGTGCAATACTATGGACTTAATACACATCTAAGAGTGTGATACTATGGACTTAATATGCATCTAAGAGTGTGATACTATGGACTTAATATGCATCTAAGAGTGTGAGACTATGGACTTAATATGCATCTAAGTGTGTGATACTATGGACTTAATATGCATCTAAGAGTGTGATACTATGGACTTAATACGCATCTAAGAGTGTGATACTATGGACTTAATACACATCTAAGAGTGTGATACTATGGACTTAATACGCATCTAAGAGTGTGATACTATGGACTTAATACGCATCTAAGAGTGTGATACTATGGACTTAATACGCATCTAAGAGCGTGATACTATGGACTTAATATGCATCTAAGAGTGTGATACTATGGACTTAATACACATCTAAGAGTGTGATACTATGGACTTAATACGCATCTAAGAGTGTGAGACTATGGACTTTATATGCATCTAAGAGCGTGATACTATGGACTTAATACACATCTAAGAGTGTGATACTATGGACTTAATATGCATCTAAGAGTGTGATACTATGGACTTAATACACATCTAAGAGTGTGATACTATGGACTTAATATGCATCTAAGAGCGTGATACTATGGACTTAATACACATCTAAGACCGTGATACTATGGACTTAATACACATCTAAGAGTGTGATACTATGGACTTAATACGCATCTAAGAGTGTGAGACTATGGACTTAATATGCATCTAAGAGCGTGATACTATGGACTTAATACACATTTAAGAGTGTGATACTATGGACTTAATATGCATCTAAGAGTGTGATACTATGGACTTAATACGCATCTAAGAGTGTGATACTATGGACTTAATACGCATCTAAGAGTGTGATACTAGAGACTTAATATGCATCTAAGAGTGTGAGACTATGGACTTAATACGCATCTAAGAGTGTGATACTATGGACTTAATATGCATCTAAGATTGTGATACTATGGACTTAATATGCATCTAAGAGTGTGATACTATGGACTTAATACACATCTAAGAGTGTGATACTATGGACTTAATACGCATCTAAGAGTGTGAGACTATGGACTTAATATGCATCTAAGAGTGTGATACTATGGACTTAATATGCATCTAAGAGTGTGATACTATGGACTTAATACGCATCTAAGAGTGTGAGACTATGGACTTTATATGCATCTAAGAGTGTGATACTATGGACTTAATATGCATCTAAGAGTGTGAGACTATGGACTTAATATGCATCTAAGAGTGTGATACTATGGACTTAATATGCATCTAAGAGTGTGATACTATGGACTTAATATGCATCTAAGAGTGTGATACTATGGACTTAATACACATCTAAGAGTGTGATACTATGGACTTAATATGCATCTAAGAGTGTGATACTATGGACTTAATATGCATCTAAGAGTGTGATACTATGGACTTAAATGCATCTAAGAGTGTGATACTATGGACTTAATATGCATCTAAGAGCGTGATACTATGGACTTAATATGCATCTAAGAGTGTGATACTATGGACTTAATACGCATCTAAGAGTGTGATACTATGGACTTAATATGCATCTAAGAGTGTGATACTATGGACTTAATATGCATCTAAGTGTGTGATACGATGGACTTAATATGCATCTAAGAGTGTGATACTATGGACTTAATACGCATCTAAGAGTGTGATACTATGGACTTAATACACATCTAAGAGTGTGATACTATGGACTTAATACGCATCTAAGAGTGTGATACTATGGACTTAATACGCATCTAAGAGTGTGATACTATGGACTTAATACGCATCTAAGAGCGTGATACTATGGACTTAATATGCATCTAAGAGTGTGATACTATGGACTTAATACACATCTAAGAGTGTGAGACTATGGACTTAATATGCATCTAAGAGCGTGATACTATGGACTTAATACGCATCTAAGAGTGTGATACTATGGACTTAATACGCATCTAAGAGTGTGAGACTATGGACTTAATATGCATCTAAGAGCATGATACTATGGACTTAATACACATTTAAGAGTGTGATACTATGGACTTAATACGCATCTAAGAGTGTGAGACTATGGACTTAATATGCATCTAAGAGCGTGATACTATGGACTTAATACACATCTAAGAGTGTGATACTATGGACTTAATATGCATCTAAGAGCCTGATACTATGGACTTAATACACATCTAAGACCGTGATACTATGGACTTAATACACATCTAAGAGTGTGATACTATGGACTTAATACGCATCTAAGAGTGTGAGACTATGGACTTAATATGCATCTAAGAGCGTGATACTATGGACTTAATACACATTTAAGAGTGTGATACTATGGACTTAATACGCATCTAAGAGTGTGAGACTATGGACTTAATACACATCTAAGAGCATGATACTATGGACTGTCCTTGTAAGGAAGAGTTAAAGAATGCTTTACCACTGAGTTAAAACGGGACGCCGAATTATTCTTTCTGTTCTTTTTTACCAACAACAGTTCAACACGCATGTAAACGACCAAACGTCTAGTCAAAAATCCAATTCCATTTTCTTTTTTTTTCTCTCTTTCTCTCTCTCTCTCTCTCTCCCTCAGCCACGTCAACCTTTCTCTGCCCTTTTACCAGAGCAAAGTGTCTACTCTTTTTATCACAACGAGAATCAGCCCCTGCAAACCAAGCCCCAATTGCATACGTAAACTCTTTTTTCCCCCACTTTCCCGACCTTGTGTCACATCTTACCTTGTGGGAGGAAGGTAAATAGAAGCAGTCCGACACGCATGTGAACGACCAAACGTCTTGTCAAAAATCCAATTCCTTTTTTTCCCCTCTTTCTTTTTCTCCCCCTCTTTCTTCCCCCCCCTCTCTCTCTCTCTCAGCACTTGTCCCCGGAGCAAAGTGTCTACTCTTTTTATCACAACGAGAATAAGCCGATGCAAACCAAGCCCCATTTGCATACGTAAACTCTCGTCGCGTGACAAAAGTTACATGTTTCCATTTTGTAACTGAAACACTCTGGGTTCAATCCCTGATGGACAATACACGGCGCAACCCTAACCCGTTTCCCTGTGGACCTGCATGATGGTTGCTACAGCCGTCCCCCTATGTAGCCGGAACCACCGAGAAATGATGAGGAAGTGAGATAAGTGGACAGGTGATAAGGAGACCAACAGATTGGACCAAGAGTGTGATTCTGCTGTGGACCTGTTTAGGGCCCTGAATGATAACACGGACACGGGTTTAGGTAGAACAAGTATATTGGAGAAAAGTATATACAACAGAGGAACAAGAGAAGTGGACCGTCAGTCCTGACTACCGGTGTGGACTGGGGTTTGTACAGCTATGTAATTCCTTCCCACATCAGGAATATGTGACATAAGGTCGGAAGGTGGGGGAGAGTCAAGCCAGCGCCCCTAAAGAAGGAGCACTCTGGCCTAGCAAAAATAGTCTAGGCAGCCCTGTCGGCATTCCCCGATCAGGACGCCTTAGGCAGTAAGCAATAAACTTACTCCACCCCAAAGAGGGGAGGCAAGGCCTGGGAGGGTGCACTTCCTAGGACAACCCAGGACCAATACCTCAGCCCGGCAGATAAAAGGCCACCGAAATGGCCCAGTTTCTGTCGAACTGATTGTCGAGAACGAATCCCTGACTGGTATTAACCCATCCCGAAGAACTCAATCAACCAGAGTTGCTGAGAGACTGAACAGGCTGAGGTTGCGCAACACCGAATAGCGTAATTCTTCCAGTATTTATTGAGAATGGAAGAGTTCAAATGTTCGGTATAAGTACGGCACCATAACAGATACTATGGACTGCCCTCCCCCACATAGCCAGGACCACCGAGAAATGATAAGAAAGTGAGATAAGTGGACAGGTGATAAGGAGACCAGCAAATCTATTGAACTTCCTAGACAGGATGGCACCCTGACCATTGGTGGTCAGATAGTGATGGGCTGAGAAGAGAGATGAATGTAGTCAGTTCCGGTGACCAGCTGAGAGTGACCAAGAAAAAGAAAGGACATCTAGGATTTCCAATCGAAAGTAGATATATTTGGGAGATGAGTAGATTGGAGAGATTAGATCGGAGTAGACCAGGGGTGGGCAAACTACGGCCCGCGGGCCACATGCGGCCTGCAAAAGGAGTTTATGCGGCCCTCCAAAGTATTGAATATTGAATGCCCAAAAGGATTCTAAATCAGTATCGTAAAATCGGAATGTAAGTAATCGGCAAATTGTTCTTCTCACTCTCTCTCTCTCTATTTCTCTCTCTCTCTATCTTTCTCTCTCTCTCTATCTTTCTCTCTCTCTTTCTCTCTCTCTCTCTCTATCTTTCTCTCTCTCTCTTTCTTTCACTGCCCTTTTTTCGGACAACATGGCTCTTCTCTTTTTTTTTATCTATCTCTCTTTCTCTGCTTCTTTATCTCAATCTTTTCTTTAAATCGAGTTACTTTGTTTTCAAACAAATGTGTTTCATGTGAAGTTTCTCCTTTAACATATAAAAATTTTTTTTTAGTTAATTCATATTTGTACCTTGAAATTCTACTCAAAATTATTGATTATTGAAAAAATAATTTTTTTTATATTTCTTAAACAGAGTTACTTTTCTTTTTTTTTCTTCAAATAAATGTTTTTTTTCAAATGCATTTCATGTGAATCCTCTAGAGCAGTGGTCCCCAACCGGTGGGCCGCGGACCGGTGCCGGTCAGTAGACCAATTGGTACCGGGCCGTGTAAGAAATACAGTTTAGAAATATAGTTTGCATACATGTGCGCAGTTTTTAAAGCTCTTTATCTCAGTTTGTACGCTTTGTCATAAGATTAGTCATACGCTTTGTAAGCTTAGTCACTAGTGTTGTAAGTGTGTTTGTGTGTCTTGAGACTCGTGTTGTGATTGCTCAACAGCAGTTGGCTGCCTTCGGCGTGACCTTGACAATGAGTCACACGCTGTCTTGCGCTCGCTTATACAGGTTGTCTCAAAACGAAGGAAAAAAGTTTTTTGCAAAGAACACGCACTTGAAATGAAATTATTATATATATTTATTATTATTTCGAGGCTTTTATTTTCATGTTATGTTGTTGGTACGATGCTACATGTAAGTTGCAAGTAACAATCTACCCCCGGGCCGCGGTAAAATTGTCTAACGCTTACCGGTCCGCGGCAACAAAAAGGTTGAGGACCACTGCTCTAGAGTACTTTAAAATGCTAATAAATGAAAAATGATTGCATTTTCGCTTTGAAATCCATATATTTCGGCTATTTCAGATATCAATTATATTGGAAAATATACTATGCGGCCCAGTAAAATTTGATTTTTTTTTTAATGTGGCCCTTGCTTTGAAAAGTTTGCCCACCCCTGGAGTAGACCAACAGGAGCTAACGAGTAGATGAGTTTGAGCGAATGACAATGGTGGTCTCGACAGACAAATTATCTCAGTTAGGTCTTAGCTGATAGACTGGAACTTAAGTCAAATGTGGACACTAGCGACGAGACCCAAACGATACACACATATATGCCCGTGTTCAACAAATCAAATGCATATCTGTGTTTATACTTTTATTATGTGAGTCTTTTTTACTTGTTGTTTTAGTTGGAAGATGATTGGTTTGGAAGAACGTCAGGATGAAGAAAGTCACTTTGTAGAGTTGAATATATCTGGCCGCATCTGACTGAAATTGAATACTGAATAAGAAAAGGGTCACCATCTTCTACGAATAACGCCAAACTCCTCCACTAAAGTATGAATCAACTTTTATTCAAAGGGGAACACTGAATAAAAAAAGTTGGCTTTAGTCGATAAACGAATGCTGTATCCTGGAGTTCCACATCTCGCCTGCGCGCTTCTCGCACAGGGCAGGAAATCTACTTAGGAACTGATTTGTCTCCAGTGGCAAATCCTCTGGGCAGAAATCAGTAGGCTTTCAGTGCATATATCAGTGGTGTACTAATTGCCTGTGTATTAATACGCCGACCAAATTACAACTTGACATAATGCAAGATATTACGAATATATATAGAAAAAAATAGATCTCTCATGTAACTGCCACATGCATATGTTCAAACACAAGCATTTGCTAATGAAAACAAAGTAACAATTTGGAGACAATGAAGTATACAAAAAACATGTGATTGCTA
Source organism: Sepiola atlantica (assembly GCA_963556195.1). Classification (NCBI taxonomy): domain Eukaryota; kingdom Metazoa; phylum Mollusca; class Cephalopoda; order Sepiida; family Sepiolidae; genus Sepiola; species Sepiola atlantica. The sequence continues at coordinate 37,482,809 of OY744554.1, forward strand.
CACTTGGCTAAGATCAAAGTGTAGTATCTGTTCCGATGGATACTACACCCCATAGACTGGTATTGTCTTGGCCTTCGGAGCTTGATTTACGCCGGTCTATGGGTCTGTCCTGTGCAGTTCTAGGAGGTCTACCCTCCCAGGCTTCGCCTCCCCTTTTTGGGAAGGAGTAAGTTTATTGCTTACTGTCTGAGGCGCCCTTACCGGGGAATGCCGACGGGGCTGCCCAGGCAATTTTTAAACCCCACTTTCTCGACCCGACCTTGGGTCACATCTTACTTGTGGGAGTAAGATAAAAACTGGCCTTGTGCCTAACTCCTGGAGTGCAGTAAATCAATACACTGTGAATACAACTTGTAATCCAGTGCACGCGTCTTTGGCGATCACCAATACAAGAGACAACATGGCCAGAACAACGAAGGAGAAGGAAACCCACAGTACAAACGTTGGGGGTTGACAATCGTCGGGGGCCAGCATGGTTTTACAAGAGATATAGTTTAATAAGGCAATGAAATATATATTGTTTAGAAAGTCAGAGATTTGTGTTATCTGTACGACTTTGGCTTTCGATTCACCATTGGGCGTGAAACGGATTAATACATAAACGATTCTTACCTTAAATTGCCGTTGTATTTTATCCCTGTCATTCTCAAAAGCCGCAGCACGCGCAAGAGCCTGGTTCTCAGCCTCCATGGCGAAATCCCGTTCTCCTCGCAATTTGGTGCACGACTTCTGCAGCGTCAACAATTCCACGCGGAACTTCTTATTCTCGTTGATCAGCTTCTGTTCCTTCTTCAACATGTTGGCGATTTCTTGTTCCTTATTCCGACGGTACATCTCGAATTCCTTGTTCTTGCGTTCGAGTTCTTGGCTGTCCAGATCGATGGATCGCAGACTCTCGTCCTTCGGTCTCCGCAGGCCCAACCGACCCTTGGGTTTCATCTCGATAGGAATCCTCTTGATGACCCCGTGGCTGTTGCTCTCGCAGTCGGCGCCTTCAATGTCGTCATCATCTGGAGAGTGAAGGAATGAGCTTCCCGTTCCCATCGTGGAGTCTACGAGATCCGCCACAGTAACTATTTGCGTTTTAATTTTTGCTGTTGGTCATTGTCCAACCCAACCGGTCTCATCCTTTTACTGTTTACCATAGTTTCATCCCATATCTGGTTAAAGAAAGAAAAAGTGCTCATTAATTTGAAAAACATATACATACTGCATTTTTTGTTTTCAATAAAGCAACATTACCAAATGAATATGGTCGAACCATCGACCGAAATCAGGGCTTTACGCGTTCCACTACTTTTGGAGCTGCTCCCGCTCCTGCTCCAACGCCCAAAATTGGAGCTGGCTCCTCTCACGCTCCCCTTTTTGAAAAAGGAGCCGCTCCTGCTCCAACTCCTATAAAAAAGGAGCGGCTCTTTTCAGCACTCCATAATGAAAATGTACCTTCTTTCATAAACGTTCTATTCTGCCAATGAGTGGTCGAAGGATAGGGGTGGGCGTCAAAGGATCTCGTCAATATGGGTGGGGATGTCACTTTAAGTGTAAGACCGTAAGATGATATTTGACAAAATCTCGCTAATATTTTGAGATGGGCTAAGGGTTATAGGAGAACATGTCGGATGAAGCATAGGATTACACGTAAATTTTCGTTTCCTGAGGTATAAAATAGAAATAGAAAAATCTCTGAAGTATTTTAAAACAATTTTAATTTTCATTACATGAACAGCCTATTTTTTCAAGGAAGGAAAATTTTTGACCCGATATTTTTTCTATTTATTTTGGAATTGAGTTTCGATCTGTAAATAAAGTTTCATCCCATATCTGGTTAATGAAAGAAAAAGTGCTCATTAATTTGAAAAAATATACATACTGCATTTTTTTCTACCTACATTGTATAAAAATGTTGAGTTTTGTTTCAATAAAGCAACATTACCAAATGAATATGGTCGAACCCATCGACCGAAATATCTTGGTCCAGCTTTATTGATGTGTTTGTGTCTTTATTTCTTCTAGCATGTTAACTTTTTTGTCCTCATTTCCATAACCAATTTCACATGCTGTCTAAAATTTTCATTTCCTATTTTCTCGCTCGTATACATATTAGCAGATGTATACAGGGGGTTTCAGGGCATCAAATATATTGAATATCTATATACTACGAAAACTCTTTGGATATGGCATAATCACGTTGACACACCGGTTCTCGGGAGATCACTGAAGTTAAGCGTGGCTGAATCTGAACAGTACCAAATAGGTGACTATTTGGGAATACCAGGCATTGTGTATAGGAGGATGGTAAAAACTTCCTGCATAAAAGAAAATACAGATGATACTTTTAGCAAGTTCTGTTCTCAATCATGTAGTGAAGTTCTGTTCTCAATCATGTAGTGGAGTTCTGTTCTCAATCATATAGTGGATCAATTTGTTTCGTTTTTTTTTATCGCATTCTAACACTGTATATATATATATATATATATATATAGCCATATATATATATAGCCATATATATATATATATATATATATATATATATATATATATATGATAATTTTATTTACACAGACATGTACAAAATCTGCGACACTGGCATGTCGATGTTATCGATCAACAGTTACTATAAACTGTGATCTCATCAGGCAGAGTTAGAATCCGATCTTAACCTCAGATCATATTTGGAGAGAACCTATATATATTATATATATATATATATATACTAGCAAAAACTATGTGCTCTCCGGGCGGCAATTACTGACGATGTAGTCTACTTTACAGAAACCAAAGAAGTAATTTTCATTTATGCTGGCTCCTTAGCCAGCATAAATGAAAATAACTTTCATATTTTTCTAGTTACAAATTATTATTATTATAAACTTGAGTTATCGTTCTTCCTTAGGTAGTATTATGATGAATGAACATATACTACCTGACAGACGATAATATCATGATGAACGAACACGACTTCCCTCCAGAAGGAAATCCGGGTATAGGAGTTCAATGTAATAAACAGTGCAAAAATAAAATTCAATTAAAGTAACACGGAATCACATAACTACCGGTGCAGTAATTTATTTCGACCCTACGACCTTTTCAAGCATCCAAGCGAGGCGATTACATTTTTGAAAATGAAAAAAGAGAAACTCACAATCACTATTCAATATACATATAGAGATTCTTGGTATATTTATTTACTCCCCTGCAGGAGTTAGGCACAAGGCCAGTTTTATCTTACTCCCACAAGTAAGATGTGACCACAGCTTGGGTCGAGTAAGTGGGGTTAAAAGCCAGCGCTCGAGAGGTGAGCACTCTGGCCATTTAAAAATTGCCTGGGCAGCCCCGTCGGCATTCCCCGGTAGGGGCGCCTCAAGCAGTAAGCAATAAACTTACTCCTCCCCAAAGAGGGGAGGCGAAGCCTGGGAGGGTGGACCTCCTAGAACTGCACAGGACAAACCCACAGACAGGTGGAATCAAGTCCCGAAGGACAAGACGACACCCGTCTATAGGGGTGCAGTATCCATCGGAACAGATACTACACTTACTTCCTAGCGTGTGCCATTCTTGGTATATGCACACTGAATGACATTATCAAAATAATGACATCACAAAATGATGACATCACTAAAGGATGACGTCATCCATTAAGACGGAGATGGGGGATAACCGGGCACAATGTATGACCTCACAAAATAATGATGGTTTATAATATGATAACATCGGGGGTGGGGAACCGAACCGTTATCGAGACACCTGGGAGTCTAGTATACTACTAAAATGCTGTGGATCTTGCTTGCTTGTCTCTGTGCACACTTGATGACGTCATCATTTTGATGGCATCGCAGAATAATGACATCACTAAGGGATGCTGTCATCATTTTGTTTTTATGTTGTCACAAAATTATGACGTCACTAAAAGATGATATCATCCATTACAAACAGTGGATGACGTCACAAAATGATGACATCATCAATCAAATAAGAGAGAGAAGGGAAGAGATCCTTTATCTAGACGACCCGTAAACCTCCGGGTCACGGGTCGTCTACTAGAGCCCTGGGTGTCTAGTAAGCTACTAAAATTCTGATGCTCTTGTTTGTTTGTTGGTGAGTCGGACTTCTGCATAGAGCCCACGAAGATCGTGCCTCAGGAATGTCCGGTCTGCGTGAAGTCCTCTTCCTCGTTGGTTGCAGCAGCTATTCATTCGTTAACTTGCAGGATTGCTGGTGTTCACCTCCGACACCGAGAACAGCAAGGCTCAGCGGTTGCATACGAAGTCGGGGAAGGTTTGACCTCGAACACAGAGGAATTGTGCAGAAGCAACATTGCCGCTTTAAACTTGATTGGTTTGAGGTTCCGTGGTGAGCTACGATGTTCACTCTTTCGCTGCCGAAGGTTCAAGTGCCCCGAAACATTTCTGCGCATGCGGCTGGACGCGCGTTTTTACAAAATAAAATTGTAAAATTCAATAAATTTATTTTGGACCAATCAAATGATTTTCCAAGTTGGTCCGGAATTCTGTGTCTGTGGGAGCCGATGAAAACCTTTAAAAGAGATGTGTATTTTCCAAAAAGACTAGTTGATTAAAAATTCAGAGATAGTGTTTGAAAATATGTCTGCTGTCTGCAACTCTACTCGACTCAAACAAGACTACCCAACACTATCAATATAGCAGTCAGCGAATCAGCCAAGGTAGGCGAACACACAGACACAGAAACAAAAACAAACTTTTGCATTTCCCTTTTTATCGTCTGCTCCTTTAAAAGTAAATTTATGAAAAGAACTATTTAAAAACTTCTCATTGAACTTTCTACATTGATTAATTTTCTCCAGTCATTGACTCAGTAAAATTTATTTCATATATTTGAGTGAGAAGTTTGCTCTCGATTTTTCAGACCAGTGGATTTTTCACAGCTCTTGAGTTATCGATTCAGTCTTCTTCGATATCTCAAATTCATTCCCCTTTGTTCACCAAAAGACATTCATAAAAGATCTATCATTTTCAATGAAAAAGTTTCCTTAAAACTTAATAAATATTTTTCCTTTTGTAAATTGAGAGTTTACTTTGTTTATTTTTGTTTATATCATTTCTACGAATTACCTTCGATAATTCGTCCCGTCCGTCTCTCACTCTCTTTCCTTTCCCTTCTCCCACATAATAAATCTATAAGAACAAACTAAAAACCTAATAGGCCAAAGTTCCGTGTTTGCTTGCCACATGCAGAGGCAGAGACGACCAGAGGACGACGGATCCTGATGCCGACTCCTCCACGATTTTTACCAGAGCCCTGTCAGCTGGCTAACGTCTCCACTGTCCTTACCACAGTAAGGAAAGGTTAAACTTTACGGGGGGGGGGGGGGACTGTTGTTTGTTCACTTGTTACCGTGCACACTTTTACATCTGTACATGAACGTTTTAGATGGTGGGAGGAAGGGCAAATTATAAGTGGTGGGAGGAAGGGCAAATTATAAGTGGTGGGAGGAACGGCGAATAATAAGTGGTGTGCCTTAAACTATGTAGAACTTCCATGAGCAAAGTTTCTTTCCTAGAACTACCCGTCTGTGGAACACAGTACAACGGGTCTGCTTCCCGGCAACTATAACATTGCTGTTTTCAAGTCGAATGTAAACAAATTCTTCTTGAGCCGTCCTCTTAAATAGTCAATTTCTGACCAGTTACAACCATCGTTACTAATGTTCCCGGTGTTTCACCGTCTGTCAAACACAATACCCTTAAGTTGGCCTTATACTTGAGTTGGCCTTATACTTGAGTTGGCCTTATACTTGAGTTGGCCTTATACTTGAGTTGGCCTTGATAATCGGTGACTAGATTGTAAAAAAAAAAAAGCATACACACAACTTTGCTTCATATATTTATACTAGACCACCCGCGACCCGTTGGGTCAGTTTGTTATATTAGCTATGGAATTCATGTATGTGCGTGACACTTGTGGAGAAAACAAAAAAACTATTTGATGAAATTAAATGTAATTGTTTAAAAAAGAATATAGATAGATTTCTATGCGTCGTTCTGTTTATTATAATTGTTTTTTTTTTTAAATTATAGTTACTGAATTATAAGTGGTTGGCCATACTTATAGGTAAATATGCACTGAACAGGTGAGAAAGGAAGGGGGTACAACCGGCTGTCTCGCGTACGTAACGAAAACAGAGGGAGTAGGAGTGGTGAAATCTGTGAGAGGAAAAGTGGGAGGTGGTTTCGTTCACCGCCGCTATTGATATTAATAATGATTGTTGTTGTTTTGTTTGTTTGTTTTTGTTTTTTAAAAGGGTGGAGCTTTTTTGAAACTGCGACAGACTTTACAAAGTCCTGCCGTTGAATGTTTTTAGCCGTGGAGAAAACAAAAAAACTATTTGATGAAATTAAATGTAATTGTTTTATATTTAAAGCGATATAAACATTTCCAGAATGAAAAATTTCATGCGTTCGTTAATAATCAGAGTTCAACGGAATTGGAATAACAGATTGGAAGACGATGCTATTTACGCATGCGCAACCGGATGTTGAAAACCGGAAAGCTGAAAGCTGATTGCAAACATACAAGACCCATAGACTTTTAGTATTATATATATATATATATATATATATATATATATATAATAAAATATGAAACTAAAACTATACTTTTAGTGGATAGAACTTATAGTGAAATGGTTTAAGCTCAATATACGAGATAGAGCAATTATAAAGATAGATGAAAAAAATGGATAAACATGTACGAATGACAAATTTATTCCAACTTCGATTGTTCAATGCAAGGTGTACTCGGTAAAAGTAAAAATAAACATGTTTTTTTTTACCGAGTACCCCTTGCATTGAACAATCAAAGTTGAAATAAATTTGTCATCCGTACATGTTTATTCCTCTTCTTTCATCTATTTATAAAAATTGGTATATTATTAAACAAATGTTTGTGGCAATGTTCAAGTACGCCTAACTGTAAGAGCAGTTTCTGCGGCGCTGCTACGGTGTTACGCCGCCATCTGTACCCGATAATAAACTTCGTACTTAACAACTTCCGGTATTCTTTAGTTTAATTTTCTCTAGTTTCTGGGAGTCAATTTTCTTGTTTTATTTCTTTTGTATTTTATGATAATGAATTATATCGTACAAGACGTACTAACCGCAGCACATTTCAATAGCTACCTGCAGGAGTTTCTCTGGCGTCGACAAGTAAAATTAAATTACTTCGGCCATATAATATATGCGATCCGACAGTACTATGATTTCTGAAACAACTTATTTTATTATTTTCCTTCTGTGATTATTTATTTTTAGTAACTGTGATTATTTATTTTTGTCAAATTAATTATTTAAAATAAAATGTTAACAGTTATTATTTATTTTTGTCTAATAAATTATTTAACATAAAATTCAGTACAAAACTAACCAAAACAGGAAGTTTTTATTATCGGAACCAATTTCGAACGGACACCGTTTCCGGTTGGAAACAACTTTGCTTAGAGTTAGTCGTACTTGAACATTGCCATGTTTGTAATATTTTAACTTTAGTTGCTTGATTGCTTAATAGAATTTTTGACATTTTCTGCGTTCCTGCTTCCAATTGTTTTCTCCCGATGATCTGACACCGGTTTTCCCGTTATTCTTCGACCCATTCGGTCTTTTATTGTTGTCTTCTGATAATGAAAGTTTTTCTTTCGAAAATTTAAGATTACCCTTTGCCGATCTGTTACTTACCGGACAGTATATACTATTTGGTATTTAATCAGTTTTCGTGAAATTATTAATAAATCGTTTTGAGTTTCACTTTCTCCCTGCGTTTATTTCTTTTCACTTTTCCATCTTACGGCAACCACATCGCATTGCTATAGCCTCGGACGACTAATCTGCACTTACATTTACCAGCAATGCTTCAAGCAAACTACAATCTCCTTTTATATATATATATATATATATATATATATATATATATATATATATATATATATATATATATATAGTAATCCAGGTAGGGTAAAAATCCATAGGGTAGAAATCCAAAGGGAATCAAACCGGGTTTATAAAAGAGTGCTCAATAAAAATATAGAGCTGTATTGTGAATGCTTTTATTCAAACATGTACAAGGTCTGCTACACTGGCATGTCGATGTTATCGATCTACAGCTCTCAAGAGCTGAGGTCTCATCAGGCAGAAAATCGTTTTTTGATTCAACTGGTTGCTGAATTCCAGGGAGAATGAAGTCAAGCAAAAAAGAAGAGGAGAAAGAAATAAAAGTCATGTGACCGATTTTAAAATATGATTGCCGTTAGAAATTACTATTTTCTTATTTTTATCTTTTATATATTTTATATATATATATCCAACGCTGAGCTGGGGTAGAGAGGGGGGGGGGCCGAGGAAAAGAAAAAGAAAAGAGAAGGGGAAAGAGATACAATTGCTGTCAGAAAAGTTTAATTTACAGCTGTTTATATTTTTATTTTGTATTTTTATCCAACGCTTAGTTAGGGGGGGGGGAAGAAAAAGAAAGAGAAAGGGGTTGAGGGGTGTTAGGGGTGGGTGTCTATAGCCATTTAGGATTTGTTGCGGGAATGGTTCTGAGTTAAATTCATATTTATTTTTATTCAGCGCTGGGCTGGATAAAGATGGGGGTCGAGGGAGATTAAACAAGATCGAAAGAGAAGATGAAGGAAGGGGGGGGTTTCAAATTTGTTGTGTCTGTAGATCGATAACATCGACATGCCAGTGTAGCAGACCTTGTACATGTTTGAATAAAAGCATTCACTATATATATATATATATATATATATATATATATATGAGGGTTTATAACTAAAAGGTAACTTTTAGAGAATTAGACCTATGGGTAAACATTATCAATAACGTTGGAAATTCTTTTAATAGTCCCAAACAATGTATTTTGTTTTAACTACGTGTTGGCATTAAAAAATATTTAATAAATAATATATTCTAAAATTAGGGCCCGTATATATATATATATATATATATATATATATATATATATATATATATATATATATATATATATATATATATATATATACAACTTCTTTGTAATATAGCAGGAAAAATCCCAGCAGACTGCTCGATTAATTAAGAATTAAAGTTAAAAATTAAAAATTAAGAGCGTAATATTTATTTATTTTGGTACAGAAAAATTAGTACAACATTCGTACCGTCGGTTTCAAGCACAGAAGGACTTAGCCATCCGGCTCTCTTCAGCTTCTGTTGTCATCTGTTTCAGAAATGTGAAGTCACGTGTCACTTTCGTTTGGACGCGTTATTTGCTTAAAGTGTTGTGTATGTTTGTTTGAATTTAGTGTAAGGAAGGTTTAATAAGGTTTGAAAAATATATACTAGACAAACTGTCTAGGCCCGGAGGGTCTAGTCTTCTATAATATAAATGAAGTTGTGTGTGTGCATCTATGTGTCCAGCTAAAAGTAAAAAAAACTATACAAGACACACCAACAAAGCTGATATATTCTTTTTCAGCATTGCCTCGGGCAAAACATAAGCACATACTTTTTTTTTTTAATATTCATTCTTTTGGGGGTCACCAAGTTGTGGCGGCAGACATTTCGAGCATTTTTTTGATATTCATTCTTTTGGGGGTCACCAAGTTGTGGCGGCCGACATTTCGAGCAATTTTTTGATATTCATTCTTTTGGGGGTCACCAAGTTGTGGCGGCCGACATTTCGAGCAATTTTTTTATATTCATTCTTTTGGGGGTCACCAAGTTGTGGCGGCCGACATTTCGAGCAATAACATTATTTAGAAAGCCATTCTTAACATGGAGTGAGGGGGGGGGGGGGCTTTGTTAACTATTCTGTACTTTCACCTAACAATTTAATCAACAAAAGATATCGTAAAAAATTACTTTACCTTGAAAATCTTATCTAAAAAATAGCCCGGTTCGTAAACTGCACAAGTACGAAAAAAAATAATATAAAAAATGTTCTTCACTGGAGAGGGGGGTAGCCCCGTATTTACAAGTATATCTCCTGTAAAAACGGTTCTAAAATCTATTTTCAATCGATATTTATTCGATAATTGCCGAATTTTCCTACTTGGCCAAAATTGACGAATTTTCCGTTGACGAATTTTCCGTACCGAATTTTTCTGTGACGAGTTTTCCTAAATTCGTTAAATATATATATAATTTTTTTTTTTAATTTGGCAAACTTCTTAATGGTTTCCCTTCATGTATTGTCTCCAAGATTTTGATCAACTCGTGAAATTTCATCTTGTGCCATGTTAACCTATTTACCCACTTGTGCCATTTTTTACTGTGCCATTTTTACATAAATTATAAATTTGTTGTCTTTAATTTTTATTTTGCAAATATTAATTTGTTTTATGATTTTTTGCGGATAATTTTTTCTTGGCAATATTCAATATTTAGATGCGCCATTATTGTGATAATATAGTTCAATTTAAATTTTTAATAAACACTGTTTGATTTTATGATTTGTTTCTGACAAAACAAAATATACTCTTCTGCGAAAAACAGACAAAACTAGTCGATAAAATTTGGCCGCCATTTATGGGAGCTAACCGCTTCAATATACCCCCTAAAATATGTATATAGAGAAAACACGGAATATTTTGTATAGTCATAAAATCTAGCGTTTATTTTTTTTTGGGGGGGGGGGGATTTGTTTTTTTCGATCTAGCGGTTTTTGAAAATCTCAGTTGGCAACACTGCATTTACGTGACTGAAATAGGAATTAACCACTATAAAAAATATAACAAACCAAATTTAAAAAATGTATACATGAACTAAAAAATAATTGGGTATCTTTTACAATAATCCGCAGAGTCGCTAACGAACGAGAACGGGGTAAAAAAAATAAATATACAAAAAGTGATGATGACCTACGTCGAGAATAGATATTTTCCTACTTACCTATGACATTTGTTTGTATGTTTACGTAGTATAAATGGGTTTTTATTAGATGTAAAAAAAAATTCTTGTTTTTTTTTGGCACGGATTTTTACTAAAAAAAAATGGCGCCGATAAGACTATTTTCCAGCCTCGCTTAATAACCCCCCCCCCCCCCCCCCCATGTTCGTGTGACAAAAATATTGATTTCTAATAAATAGCAGTTGGAACGGCTTAAAAATACAAACAAATGTCACAGATAAGTTGGAAAATAACTTTTATCGGCTACAGTTACTTTTATTTGTTGTATATTTGTTTTTTGAGCGTTACTTTTGACTCTGCGGATTATTGTAAAAGACACCCAATATTTTGTACTTTAAAATTATCTTGTTTTATTTTTGCGAAATTTGCGGAAAGAGATAAACAATAATTACAAAAATTCAAAGAAAAACGAATAAAACTTTTTTTTTCACTTAACAAAATGAATTCTGGGGTATCTTTCAGAATGATCAGTACAGTCGCGGACGGGGTCCAAAAAACTAACGAGAACGGGGTTATAAAAATAAATATGCAACAAGTGAGTTTAACCTACGTCGAGAAGAGATATTTGTCTACTTACCTATGATATTTGTTTGTATTTTTACGTACTATAAATGGGGTTTTATTAGATGTAAAAAAAATTTCTTGTTCATTTTTTACTCGTTTTCTTTAGACAATATGGCGTCTTACGAGCAAGCGCCATTTTTTTTTTTTGCAAGTTCGCGTGATAAAACTATTGATTTCTACTAAATAGCAGTTGGAACGGTTTAAAAATACAAACAAATATCACAGGTCAGTTTTAAATTAACTTTTATCGACGACAGTTACTTTTATTTGTTGTATATTTGTTTTTTTTTTAGCGTTTTCAGCGTACTGATCATTCTGAAAGATACCCGAATTCTGTATTTAATAATAAAAAACCGAAATATTAATTTGGCCAATTATCAAATTTAAAGTAAATAATTTTAAAGTTCATGCAAACAAACAAACAAAAAATTAAAATAATACATCTTTTTTAGGTACTTATCCAGATTAGGACATAAGCTAACCCTAAACCTAACCCTAACCAACGCCAAGTGGATTATAGCTTGGGTTCTAATCTGGATAAGTACCAACATTTTAAAATGTTAATTTTTTTTGCAATTTTTTTTCTTTCTTTAAACATGCCGTTGTTTAACCTCAACACTAACCCTAAGTCCGGGTTGTCATAAAAAAAACTAATTTTTTTTTTTTAATAATTTCTAATTAAAACTAATTAAATATTTATTAAATAATTGCTGGATTTATTTATTTTTAATAAAAAAAAAAAAAACGAAATATTATTTTGGCCAATTAATTGAATTATCCAATTTAAAGTAAAAAGTTTATAATTTCATGCAAAAAAAAAGAGAAAATAATCAAAATACCATTTTTTTTTCTTTTAGAATAATTGAGTTACTTGGTTTTGTATTAATAGACTTAATCAAAGTATATTTTTTTTAAATTAAAAACTTTTTGCAGCAAATAAAAATAGAAAACGAAAGAAACCCTAACACTAATACGGGATGTCAAAAAAAAAAAACCCAGAAAAACAAATTATTTAAATTCTAATAAAAAAATATTATTTACAATTTTTAAATTATTCTTTTTTTTTGTCGAAATAGTTTCTGGCTTTTAATTTAGAAAAAAAACAAAGAAACTTTTTGTTGTTGGTTTTTAAATCATTCCATGCATAAACTAATTAATTTTTATTTACCTGTACACTTTTCATCAATTAATATATTTATTCTGGATATTTTTAAAAACATAAAAAAAAGTAATTCTGCGCTTATTTATTTTTAAACAAAAGTTTGTTTTTTTAGTGTTTTCTTTTTTTTTTGTACTTATGATATTTCATTGATGCTATTTTTTTGCCTCGTGCGCATTAGTTAGGTCTGGTAGAATAGCTCCTTCTGCATTAGTTTCGCATTTATTTAAAACCCGGTGTAAGATATAATTATTCCCCTATTTAAAAATAGACTAACCATTGAGACTTTATTTTAAATAAATTTACCTAGCCTTGCCCGGCTTAGAGAAAAATAATTCAAAATACAGTCACAGTTACACCTGTTTCCTTTATTTTCCCGATATGTTTTTTTTTAAAATAAATTTGTAGATTAACATCTTTAGCTAAAGTGTAGTATCTGTTCCGATGGATACTGCACCCCATAGACTGGTATTGTCTTGGCCTTCGGAGCTTGATTTACGCCGGTCTATGGGTCTGTCCTGTGTAGTTTTAGGAGAGCCCACCCTCCCAGGCTTCGCCTCCCCTCTTTGGGAAGGAGTAAGTTTATTGCTTACTGCCTGAGGCGCCCCTACCGGGGAATGCCGACGGGGCTGCCAAGGAAATTTTTAAACATCACTTTCCCGACCCGACCTTGGGTCACATCTAACTTGTGGGAGTAAGATAAAAACTGGTCTAGTACCTAACTCCTGGAGAGGAGTAAATCAATACCCCTCTCCCCCCAAAAAATGAGATTCTACTTTTTGTTAGGCTATTACGTGTGAAAACCCTGCAAAACTTGGTGGAAAGAAAGATAAAAATTAAAAAAAAAACACTAGACCAACTTGACAATCAGCTAAATCACATCCATTCACTGTGGAGGTCCCCAGATGCCGGAGAGCCTTCTACTCTAATAGCTTCTTTCCTCGTGCTGCCGGCCTTTGGAACTCCCTCCCTGCTCCCTGTTTCCCCGACTGTAGCGATATGCAGAGGTTTAAAACTAATGTAAACAGACTGTAGCAGTTACCTCCTCTTTTCAAAACATAACTACACCGGTTTGCCGGTAGGTGTCGCTTTTTCACCGACAGGTGGCACTGTAAAGCAACACCAGAGTTATCTGCCCTTCTGACTATAAAAACCTTTGCAAACGGAAAATCCAGCTCTCTTTCACCGACCAGCATCGGCAGAACAACGCTGGCACCAGCGCTCCATCTCTCTCTCTCTCTCTCTCTCTTCTCTGGTCGACAGAACGACGCTAATACACTAGCGTTTCGTCTCACGCTTTTCTCTTCAAATGGAATCGGCATAACAACTACCAACACACGTGGTCAAACAACGGTAAGAGTTCTCAACTCATTTTCTTTGTGTACGGCTTTCAAAGACTTTTCCTACGCCGGATTCTTTTCTTCTTATACCTTTTCAAGAACTGTTTTTCCATCGACACACATGCATACATCACACACTTCATCATTCCACGTACACACACGTTCAATAAACCTTATTTGAACTACCTCATTTTGTTTATTAATTATTACTCTGCCTTTGCATGCAACAATTGCTTGATTTACTGAACACGTCTATAATCGGGGGAACACGACCCGCGATACCTAACAAGACATCTCGCTGCGCAGATCCCAACTTAGGATGACACCCAAAACCTACACCCTAATTCTCAGTAGCCCTTTACGTTTACCCTTGTTTGGGGTGAAATATGTTTAGAAAAAAAAAAAATTAGGGATTCTAACTTTTTAGAGCATTAACTAAGTTTTTTTTACCACTAGCCCTAAGTTCAGCTGGTAAAGGTGTGAAACCACACATAATCGCCTAAAAAAGTAGACCCGCCCGCAAAAAAAAACGTACAGGATTTATCTCCCATAGTAGAAAAGAAAATGGTTTATTCTCCTCAAACGCTAAAAGGGTCAAGAAATGGGGGATCATTTTACGTTAAATTTATATTCTAATCTGATCTCACACTGTAAATTTTAAGATATTTTTTTTGTTCTTTTTTCTTTCCGCCAGGTTTTTTCGGGGTGTTCACACGTAATCGTCTAAAAAAGTAAAATCTCGTTTCTTTTGGTGTGACTCAGAGTTTCCGATCAGCAACCAGTTACTGTAGTCCTCACGCTTCTACACGTCTCTCGTGCTCCGGGCTGATAACTCCTGCATTAGTTGATGTGGCGTCACCAAATTTTGGGCCGTACTCACAGGACGCTAGCACTAATGAAGTCCACCTTCTTGAAGCAAACCCGGTGGGTTCGAAACCTCTTCGTCGCCTGGACAGTACCCCCCCACCCACGTTGTGATTGCTTAATCGAGAAACGAAGAATGATACATGTGAAAATAAAATAAATGGTAAATCGAACAGTCCAAGTATTCAAAACACAACAATATTCTTGGTTTGGGTTTAAAGATAAGAATATGTATTTTTCCCCCAAAACTAGTATGTACAAGGACTCAACGTCTTTCGTAGGTAGAGGGGGTTTAATTGTCTTTGGTTCCAAATGCAAGCTTCAGAATTTTAACCTTTGACTTTCCAACTTGCTAACCCTAACATTAATCTAACTTGCTAACCCTAACCCAACTTGTTAACTCTAACCCTTATCCTAACCCTAACCAAACTTGCTAACCCTAACCTTAACCAAACTTGTTAACCCTAACCCTAACCTTAACCCAACTTGCTAAATAGTAGACATTCTATCTGAAAAACATATGGTGCTTGTAGATTATGGCAACGAACAAAATTTCCTTTCAAAAGGGAAAATAATTCGATTTTTTTTTTTACGGGGACTCATAACGAAACGATTATATTCGAATTTTTTTTCTTACAGGGAAATCGTAACACAGATGGAGAAGCAACAGAATTTTGTAATAAAATACATTAAGTAACGGTAGTAAAATGGAAATAAATTAGATTTATTCAAGTAACTTTAACATCACATAAAATATAAAAATATAAAGTACATATTTGAAAAAAGGTTTTACACTAGGTACAATTCAACTATCTGGGAGAGAATGCTTCCCATATAAAGTACATATTTGAAAAAAGGTTTTACACTAGGTACAATTCAACTATCTGGGAGAGAATACTTCCCATATAAAGTACATATTTGAAAAAAGGTTTTACACTAGGTACAATTCAACTATCTGGGAGAGAATACTTCCCATATAAAGTACATATTTGAAAAAAGGTTTTACACTGGGTACAATTCAACTATCTGGGAGAGAATACTTCCCATATAAAGTACATATTTGAAAAAAAGTTTTACACTAGGTACAATTCAACTATCTGGGAGAGAATGCTTCCCATATAAAGTACATATTTGAAAAAAGGTTTTACACTAGGTACAATTCAACTATCTGGGAGAGAATACTTCCCATATAAAGTACATATTTGAAAAAAGGTTTTACACTGGGTACAATTCAACTATCTGGGAGAGAATACTTCCCATATAAAGTACATATTTGAAAAAAGGTTTTACACTAGGTACAATTCAACTATCTGGGAGAGAATACTTCCCATATAAAGTACATATTTGAAAAAAGGTTTTACACTGGGTACAATTCAACTATCTGGGAGAGAATACTTCCCATAAAAAGTACATATTTGAAAAAAAGTTTTACACTAGGTACAATTCAACTATCTGGGAGAGAATACTTCCCATATAAAGTACATATTTGAAAAAAGGTTTTACACTAGGTACAATTCAACTATCTGGGAGAGAATACTTCCCATATAAAGTACATATTTGAAAAAAGGTTTTACACTGGGTACAATTCAACTATCTGGGAGAGAATACTTCCCATATAAAGTACATATTTGAAAAAAAGGTTTTACACTAGGTACAATTCAACTATCTGGGAGAGAATGCTTCCCATATAAAGTACATATTTGAAAAAAGGTTTTACACTAGGTACAATTCAACTATCTGGGAGAGAATACTTCCCATATAAAGTACATATTTGAAAAAAGGTTTTACACTGGGTACAATTCAACTATCTGGGAGAGAATACTTCCCATATAAAGTACATATTTGAAAAAAGGTTTTACACTAGGTACAATTCAACTATCTGGGAGAGAATACTTCCCATAAAAAGTACATATTTGAAAAAAAGTTTTACACTAGGTACAATTCAACTATCTGGGAGAGAATACTTCCCATATAAAGTACATATTTGAAAAAAGGTTTTACACTAGGTACAATTCAACTATCTGGGAGAGAATACTTCCCATATAAAGTACATATTTGAAAAAAAGTTTTACACTAGGTACAATTCAACTATCTGGGAGAGAATACTTCCCATATAAAGTACATATTTGAAAAAAGGTTTTACACTAGGTACAATTCAACTATCTGGGAGAGAATACTTCCCATATAAAGTACATATTTGAAAAAAGGTTTTACACTGGGTACAATTCAACTATCTGGGAGAGAATACTTCCCATATAAAGTACATATTTGAAAAAAAGGTTTTACACTAGGTACAATTCAACTATCTGGGAGAGAATGCTTCCCATATAAAGTACATATTTGAAAAAAGGTTTTACACTAGGTACAATTCAACTATCTGGGAGAGAATACTTCCCATATAAAGTACATATTTGAAAAAAGGTTTTACACTGGGTACAATTCAACTATCTGGGAGAGAATACTTCCCATATAAAGTACATATTTGAAAAAAGGTTTTACACTAGGTACAATTCAACTATCTGGGAGAGAATACTTCCCATATAAAGTACATATTTGAAAAAAGGTTTTACACTGGGTACAATTCAACTATCTGGGAGAGAATACTTCCCATAAAAAGTACATATTTGAAAAAAAGTTTTACACTAGGTACAATTCAACTATCTGGGAGAGAATACTTCCCATATAAAGTACATATTTGAAAAAAGGTTTTACACTAGGTACAATTCAACTATCTGGGAGAGAATACTTCCCATATAAAGTACATATTTGAAAAAAAGTTTTACACTAGGTACAATTCAACTATCTGGGAGAGAATACTTCCCATATAAAGTACATATTTGAAAAAAGGTTTTACACTAGGTACAATTCAACTATCTGGGAGAGAATACTTCCCATATAAAGTACATATTTGAAAAAAGGTTTTACACTGGGTACAATTCAACTATCTGGGAGAGAATACTTCCCATATAAAGTACATATTTGAAAAAAGGTTTTACACTGGGTACAATTCAACTATCTGGGAGAGAATACTTCCCATATAAAGTACATATTTGAAAAAAAGTTTTACACTAGGTACAATTCAACTATCTGGGAGAGAATACTTCCCATATAAAGTACATATTTGAAAAAAGGTTTTACACTAGGTACAATTCAACTATCTGGGAGAGAATACTTCCCATATAAAGTACATATTTGAAAAAAGGTTTTACACTGGGTACAATTCAACTATCTGGGAGAGAATACTTCCCATATAAAGTACATATTTGAAAAAAGGTTTTACACTAGGTACAATTCAACTATCTGGGAGAGAATACTTCCCATATAAAGTACATATTTGAAAAAAAGTTTTACACTAGGTACAATTCAACTATCTGGGAGAGAATACTTCCCATATAAAGTACATATTTGAAAAAAGGTTTTACACTAGGTACAATTCAACTATCTGGGAGAGAATACTTCCCATATAAAGTACATATTTGAAAAAAGGTTTTACACTGGGTACAATTCAACTATCTGGGAGAGAATACTTCCCATATAAAGTACATATTTGAAAAAAGGTTTTACACTGGGTACAATTCAACTATCTGGGAGAGAATACTTCCCATATAAAGTACATATTTGAAAAAAGGTTTTACACTAGGTACAATTCAACTATCTGGGAGAGAATACTTCCCATATAAAGTACATATTTGAAAAAAGGTTTTACACTAGGTACAATTCAACTATCTGGGAGAGAATACTTCCCATAAAAAGTACATATTTGAAAAAAAGTTTTACACTAGGTACAATTCAACTATCTGGGAGAGAATACTTCCCATATAAAGTACATATTTGAAAAAAGGTTTTACACTAGGTACAATTCAACTATCTGGGAGAGAATACTTCCCATAAAAAGTACATATTTTAAAAAAAGTTTTACACTAGGTACAATTCAACTATCTGGGAGAGAATGCTTCCCATATAAAGTACATATTTGAAAAAAGGTTTTACACTAGGTACAATTCAACTATCTGGGAGAGAATACTTCCCATATAAAGTACATATTTGAAAAAAGGTTTTACACTAGGTACAATTCAACTATCTGGGAGAGAATACTTCCCATATAAAGTACATATTTGAAAAAAAGTTTTACACTAGGTACAATTCAACTATCTGGGAGAGAATACTTCCCATATAAAGTACATATTTGAAAAAAGGTTTTACACTAGGTACAATTCAACTATCTGGGAGAGAATACTTCCCATATAAAGTACATATTTGAAAAAAAGTTTTACACTAGGTACAATTCAACTATCTGGGAGAGAATGCTTCCCATATAAAGTACATATTTGAAAAAAGGTTTTACACTAGGTACAATTCAACTATCTGGGAGAGAATACTTCCCATATAAAGTACATATTTGAAAAAAAGTTTTACACTAGGTACAATTCAACTATCTGGGAGAGAATGCTTCCCATATAAAGTACATATTTGAAAAAAGGTTTTACACTAGGTACAATTCAACTATCTGGGAGAGAATACTTCCCATATAAAGTACATATTTGAAAAAAAGTTTTACACTAGGTACAATTCAACTATCTGGGAGAGAATACTTCCCATATAAAGTACATATTTGAAAAAAGGTTTTACACTAGGTACAATTCAACTATCTGGGAGAGAATACTTCCCATATAAAGTACATATTTGAAAAAAAGTTTTACACTAGGTACAATTCAACTATCTGGGAGAGAATGCTTCCCATATAAAGTACATATTTGAAAAAAGGTTTTACACTAGGTACAATTCAACTATCTGGGAGAGAATACTTCCCATATAAAGTACATATTTGAAAAAAAGTTTTACACTAGGTACAATTCAACTATCTGGGAGAGAATGCTTCCCATATAAAGTACATATTTGAAAAAAGGTTTTACACTAGGTACAATTCAACTATCTGGGAGAGAATACTTCCCATATAAAGTACATATTTGAAAAAAAGTTTTACACTAGGTACAATTCAACTATCTGGGAGAGAATGCTTCCCATATAAAGTACATATTTGAAAAAAGGTTTTACACTAGGTACAATTCAACTATCTGGGAGAGAATACTTCCCATATAAAGTACATATTTGAAAAAAGGTTTTACACTAGGTACAATTCAACTATCTGGGAGAGAATACTTCCCATATAAAGTACATATTTGAAAAAAGGTTTTACACTAGGTACAATTCAACTATCTGGGAGAGAATACTTCCCATATAAAGTACATATTTGAAAAAAGGTTTTACACTAGGTACAATTCAACTATCTGGGAGAGAATACTTCCCATATAAAGTACATATTTGAAAAAAAGTTTTACACTAGGTACAATTCAACTATCTGGGAGAGAATACTTCCCATAAAAAGTACATATTTGAAAAAAAGTTTTACACTAGGTACAATTCAACTATCTGGGAGAGAATACTTCCCATATAAAGTACATATTTGAAAAAAGGTTTTACACTAGGTACAATTCAACTATCTGGGAGAGAATACTTCCCATAAAAAGTACATATTTGAAAAAAAGTTTTACACTAGGTACAATTCAACTATCTGGGAGAGAATACTTCCCATATAAAGTACATATTTGAAAAAAGGTTTTACACTAGGTACAATTCAACTATCTGGGAGAGAATACTTCCCATATAAAGTACATATTTGAAAAAAAGTTTTACACTAGGTACAATTCAACTATCTGGGAGAGAATACTTCCCATATAAAGTACATATTTGAAAAAAGGTTTTACACTAGGTACAATTCAACTATCTGGGAGAGAATACTTCCCATAAAAAGTACATATTTTAAAAAAAGTTTTACACTAGGTACAATTCAACTATCTGGGAGAGAATGCTTCCCATATAAAGTACATATTTGAAAAAAGGTTTTACACTAGGTACAATTCAACTATCTGGGAGAGAATACTTCCCATAAAAAGTACATATTTGAAAAAAAGTTTTACACTAGGTACAATTCAACTATCTGGGAGAGAATACTTCCCATATAAAGTACATATTTGAAAAAAGGTTTTACACTAGGTACAATTCAACTATCTGGGAGAGAATACTTCCCATATAAAGTACATATTTGAAAAAAGGTTTTACACTAGGTACAATTCAACTATCTGGGAGAGAATACTTCCCATATAAAGTACATATTTGAAAAAAGGTTTTACACTGGGTACAATTCAACTATCTGGGAGAGAATACTTCCCATAAAAAGTACATATTTGAAAAAAAGGTTTTACACTGGGTACAATTCAACTATCTGGGAGAGAATACTTCCCATAAAAAGTACATATTTGAAAAAAAGTTTTACACTAGGTACAATTCAACTATCTGGGAGAGAATACTTCCCATATAAAGTACATATTTGAAAAAAGGTTTTTTACACTAGGTACAATTCAACTATCTGGGAGAGAATACTTCCCATATAAAGTACATATTTGAAAAAAGGTTTTACACTAGGTACAATTCAACTATCTGGGAGAGAATACTTCCCATATAAAGTACATATTTGAAAAAAGGTTTTACACTGGGTACAATTCAACTATCTGGGAGAGAATACTTCCCATATAAAGTACATATTTGAAAAAAGGTTTTACACTAGGTACAATTCAACTATCTGGGAGAGGAATACTTCCCATATAAAGTACATATTTGAAAAAAAGTTTTACACTAGGTACAATTCAACTATCTGGGAGAGAATACTTCCCATATAAAGTACATATTTGAAAAAAGGTTTTACACTGGGTACAATTCAACTATCTGGGAGAGAATACTTCCCATATAAAGTACATATTTGAAAAAAAGTTTTACACTAGGTACAATTCAACTATCTGGGAGAGAATACTTCCCATATAAAGTACATATTTGAAAAAAAGTTTTACACTAGGTACAATTCAACTATCTGGGAGAGAATACTTCCCATATAAAGTACATATTTGAAAAAAGGTTTTACACTAGGTACAATTCAACTATCTGGGAGAGAATACTTCCCATAAAAAGTACATATTTGAAAAAAAGTTTTACACTAGGTACAATTCAACTATCTGGGAGAGAATGCTTCCCATATAAAGTACATATTTGAAAAAAGGTTTTACACTAGGTACAATTCAACTATCTGGGAGAGAATACTTCCCATATAAAGTACATATTTGAAAAAAGGTTTTACACTGGGTACAATTCAACTATCTGGGAGAGAATACTTCCCATATAAAGTACATATTTGAAAAAAGGTTTTACACTAGGTACAATTCAACTATCTGGGAGAGAATACTTCCCATATAAAGTACATATTTGAAAAAAAGTTTTACACTAGGTACAATTCAACTATCTGGGAGAGAATACTTCCCATATAAAGTACATATTTGAAAAAAGGTTTTACACTGGGTACAATTCAACTATCTGGGAGAGAATACTTCCCATATAAAGTACATATTTGAAAAAAAGTTTTACACTAGGTACAATTCAACTATCTGGGAGAGAATACTTCCCATATAAAGTACATATTTGAAAAAAAGTTTTACACTAGGTACAATTCAACTATCTGGGAGAGAATGCTTCCCATATAAAGTACATATTTGAAAAAAGGTTTTACACTGGGTACAATTCAACTATCTGGAGAGAATACTTCCCATATAAAGTACATATTTGAAAAAAGGTTTTACACTAGGTACAATTCAACTATCTGGGAGAGAATACTTCCCATAAAAAGTACATATTTGAAAAAAAGTTTTACACTAGGTACAATTCAACTATCTGGGAGAGAATACTTCCCATAAAAAGTACATATTTGAAAAAAAGTTTTACACTAGGTACAATTCAACTATCTGGGAGAGAATACTTCCCATATAAAGTACATATTTGAAAAAAGGTTTTACACTAGGTACAATTCAACTATCTGGGAGAGAATACTTCCCATAAAAAGTACATATTTGAAAAAAAGTTTTACACTAGGTACAATTCAACTATCTGGGAGAGAATGCTTCCCATATAAAGTACATATTTGAAAAAAAGTTTTACACTAGGTACAATTCAACTATCTGGGAGAGAATACTTCCCATATAAAGTACATATTTGAAAAAAAGTTTTACACTAGGTACAATTCAACTATCTGGGAGAGAATACTTCCCATATAAAGTACATATTTGAAAAAAGGTTTTACACTAGGTACAATTCAACTATCTGGGAGAGAATACTTCCCATAAAAAGTACATATTTGAAAAAAAGTTTTACACTAGGTACAATTCAACTATCTGGGAGAGAATACTTCCCATAAAAAGTACATATTTGAAAAAAGGTTTTACACTAGGTACAATTCAACTATCTGGGAGAGAATACTTCCCATAAAAAGTACATATTTGAAAAAAAGTTTTACACTAGGTACAATTCAACTATCTGGGAGAGAATACTTCCCATATAAAGTACATATTTGAAAAAAAGTTTTACACTAGGTACAATTCAACTATCTGGGAGAGAATACTTCCCATATAAAGTACATATTTGAAAAAAAGTTTTACACTAGGTACAATTCAACTATCTGGGAGAGAATACTTCCCATATAAAGTACATATTTGAAAAAAGGTTTTACACTAGGTACAATTCAACTATCTGGGAGAGAATACTTCCCATAAAAAGTACATATTTGAAAAAAAGTTTTACACTAGGTACAATTCAACTATCTGGGAGAGAATGCTTCCCATATAAAGTACATATTTGAAAAAAGGTTTTACACTAGGTACAATTCAACTATCTGGGAGAGAATACTTCCCATATAAAGTACATATTTGAAAAAAGGTTTTACACTGGGTACAATTCAACTATCTGGGAGAGAATACTTCCCATATAAAGTACATATTTGAAAAAAGGTTTTACACTAGGTACAATTCAACTATCTGGGAGAGAATACTTCCCATATAAAGTACATATTTGAAAAAAAGTTTTACACTAGGTACAATTCAACTATCTGGGAGAGAATACTTCCCATATAAAGTACATATTTGAAAAAAGGTTATACACTGGGTACAATTCAACTATCTGGGAGAGAATACTTCCCATATAAAGTACATATTTGAAAAAAAGTTTTACACTAGGTACAATTCAACTATCTGGGAGAGAATACTTCCCATATAAAGTACATATTTGAAAAAAGGTTTTACACTGGGTACAATTCAACTATCTGGGAGAGAATACTTCCCATATAAAGTACATATTTGAAAAAAGGTTTTACACTAGGTACAATTCAACTATCTGGGAGAGAATACTTCCCATAAAAAGTACATATTTGAAAAAAAGTTTTACACTAGGTACAATTCAACTATCTGGGAGAGAATACTTCCCATAAAAAGTACATATTTGAAAAAAAGTTTTACACTAGGTACAATTCAACTATCTGGGAGAGAATACTTCCCATATAAAGTACATATTTGAAAAAAAGTTTTACACTAGGTACAATTCAACTATCTGGGAGAGAATACTTCCCATAAAAAGTACATATTTGAAAAAAAGTTTTACACTAGGTACAATTCAACTATCTGGGAGAGAATACTTCCCATAAAAAGTACATATTTGAAAAAAAGTTTTACACTAGGTACAATTCAACTATCTGGGAGAGAATGCTTCCCATATAAAGTACATATTTGAAAAAAGGTTTTACACTAGGTACAATTCAACTATCTGGGAGAGAATACTTCCCATAAAAAGTACATATTTGAAAAAAGGTTTTACACTAGGTACAATTCAACTATCTGGGAGAGAATACTTCCCATATAAAGTACATATTTGAAAAAAGGTTTTACACTAGGTACAATTCAACTATCTGGGAGAGAATACTTCCCATATAAAGTACATATTTGAAAAAAAGTTTTACACTAGGTACAATTCAACTATCTGGGAGAGAATACTTCCCATATAAAGTACATATTTGAAAAAAGGTTTTACACTGGGTACAATTCAACTATCTGGGAGAGAATACTTCCCATATAAAGTACATATTTGAAAAAAAGTTTTACACTAGGTACAATTCAACTATCTGGGAGAGAATACTTCCCATATAAAGTACATATTTGAAAAAAGGTTTTACACTGGGTACAATTCAACTATCTGGGAGAGAATACTTCCCATATAAAGTACATATTTGAAAAAAGGTTTTACACTGGGTACAATTCAACTATCTGGGAGAGAATACTTCCCATATAAAGTACATATTTGAAAAAAAGTTTTACACTAGGTACAATTCAACTATCTGGGAGAGAATACTTCCCATATAAAGTACATATTTGAAAAAAAGTTTTACACTAGGTACAATTCAACTATCTGGGAGAGAATACTTCCCATATAAAGTACATATTTGAAAAAAAGTTTTACACTAGGTACAATTCAACTATCTGGGAGAGAATACTTCCCATATAAAGTACATATTTGAAAAAAAGTTTTACACTAGGTACAATTCAACTATCTGGGAGAGAATACTTCCCATATAAAGTACATATTTGAAAAAAGGTTTTACACTGGGTACAATTCAACTATCTGGGAGAGAATACTTCCCATATAAAGTACATATTTGAAAAAAGGTTTTACACTGGGTACAATTCAACTATCTGGGAGAGAATACTTCCCATATAAAGTACATATTTGAAAAAAAGTTTTACACTAGGTACAATTCAACTATCTGGGAGAGAATACTTCCCATATAAAGTACATATTTGAAAAAAAGTTTTACACTAGGTACAATTCAACTATCTGGGAGAGAATACTTCCCATATAAAGTACATATTTGAAAAAAAGTTTTACACTAGGTACAATTCAACTATCTGGGAGAGAATACTTCCCATATAAAGTACATATTTGAAAAAAGGTTTTACACTGGGTACAATTCAACTATCTGGGAGAGAATACTTCCCATATAAAGTACATATTTGAAAAAAAGTTTTACACTAGGTACAATTCAACTATCTGGGAGAGAATACTTCCCATATAAAGTACATATTTGAAAAAAGGTTTTACACTAGGTACAATTCAACTATCTGGGAGAGAATACTTCCCATATAAAGTACATATTTGAAAAAAGGTTTTACACTGGGTACAATTCAACTATCTGGGAGAGAATACTTCCCATATAAAGTACATATTTGAAAAAAGGTTTTACACTAGGTACAATTCAACTATCTGGGAGAGAATACTTCCCATAAAAAGTACATATTTGAAAAAAAGTTTTACACTAGGTACAATTCAACTATCTGGGAGAGAATACTTCCCATATAAAGTACATATTTGAAAAAAGGTTTTACACTGGGTACAATTCAACTATCTGGGAGAGAATACTTCCCATATAAAGTACATATTTGAAAAAAGGTTTTACACTAGGTACAATTCAACTATCTGGGAGAGAATACTTCCCATATAAAGTACATATTTGAAAAAAGGTTTTACACTAGGTACAATTCAACTATCTGGGAGAGAATACTTCCCATAAAAAGTACATATTTGAAAAAAAGTTTTACACTAGGTACAATTCAACTATCTGGGAGAGAATACTTCCCATATAAAGTACATATTTGAAAAAAGGTTTTACACTAGGTACAATTCAACTATCTGGGAGAGAATACTTCCCATATAAAGTACATATTTGAAAAAAGGTTTTACACTGGGTACAATTCAACTATCTGGGAGAGAATACTTCCCATATAAAGTACATATTTGAAAAAAGGTTTTACACTGGGTACAATTCAACTATCTGGGAGAGAATACTTCCCATATAAAGTACATATTTGAAAAAAGGTTTTACACTAGGTACAATTCAACTATCTGGGAGAGAATACTTCCCATATAAAGTACATATTTGAAAAAAGGTTTTACACTAGGTACAATTCAACTATCTGGGAGAGAATACTTCCCATAAAAAGTACATATTTGAAAAAAAGTTTTACACTAGGTACAATTCAACTATCTGGGAGAGAATACTTCCCATATAAAGTACATATTTGAAAAAAGGTTTTACACTAGGTACAATTCAACTATCTGGGAGAGAATACTTCCCATAAAAAGTACATATTTGAAAAAAAGTTTTACACTAGGTACAATTCAACTATCTGGGAGAGAATGCTTCCCATATAAAGTACATATTTGAAAAAAGGTTTTACACTAGGTACAATTCAACTATCTGGGAGAGAATACTTCCCATATAAAGTACATATTTGAAAAAAGGTTTTACACTAGGTACAATTCAACTATCTGGGAGAGAATACTTCCCATAAAAAGTACATATTTGAAAAAAAGTTTTACACTAGGTACAATTCAACTATCTGGGAGAGAATACTTCCCATATAAAGTACATATTTGAAAAAAGGTTTTACACTAGGTACAATTCAACTATCTGGGAGAGAATACTTCCCATATAAAGTACATATTTGTTTAGTCTACTAACTTTGCCGTATCTCTAGTTAAATAAAGACTGTCTCGAAGATTTAACGCATTGGCATCCATTTTCGGAAAATTAAGAAACGAATTAAGACTGTTTTAATTATCCCCCCCCCCCCGAAAAAATCAAATTATCTCCCCTTTCGATTCACTCTCCTAGAAATAAGGAAGGAAATTTACTTCGTTACTATCATGCAAAAGCACCAAACTTATTTTTTCTGGGTTTTTAGAAAAGAAATCCGCTCGAAAAAGGAGAGGAGGTACGCAGCTCTCCCAACTTCAACTAACTTCGACTGTATTACTGTGTCTTAATCTCTCTGACTCTGATAAATTTGTGCTCCACACAGCTTTATATACCCAGGCAAGACCATTCGGCATCGCCTGGATAAATTCTACTTTCCTCAGCCAGCAAGCAATCCGATTAGTCACTGGCTTACATCGACCCACCTTGGCAGCCGGACTTTTTGTATCAATCACTCTTCATCGTTTCAGTGCGGATCAGATTTTCCCATGCACTCAACTTTCTCTTTGTCAATTTATGATAGCGATAACATTTGAGCTGACTCTTGACCTCTCATGAGGTTAGGGTTAGGATAAGGATCAGGGTTAGATTAGGGTTAGGTTAGGTTAGGTTTGGTTACGGTTAGGGTAGGTTAGGGTTAGGATCAGGGTTAGGTAAGGGTCAGGGTTAGGTTACGGTTAGGGTAGGTTAATGTAAGGGTTAGGTTTGATTAGGTTAAGGTTAGAGTAGGTTAGGGTTAGGATCAGAGTCAGGGTTAGATTAGGGTTAGATTAGGTTTGGTTAAGTTACGGTTAGGGTTAGTATCAGAGTCAGGGTTAGGTTAGGGTTAGGTTAGGATCAGGGTTAGGTTAGGGGTCAGGGTTAGGTTAGGATTAGGTTAGATCATAATGAATGTTTTAATAAAAGATTATTGGGGAGGATGAAAAAATTGTTGCAGGGGTGATGATGATGATGATGATGATGATGATGATGATGATGATGATGATGATGATGATGATGATGATGATGATCGGCTTTGTGATTAAGAAAGGAGACACAGACATAAATACGGCAATGGCAAAAGAAGAAAAAACCTCGCATGTGCAACAAAATATAAAGGTGGCATTTATTTCAAAGAAATCAATATATGACCGTTATGGAAAAGAGTTCATGATTGAGCAAGTCGACACGAAAGATGATGGAGTGTTACCATAGGATGGTGGTGATTGTTATCCTGACTGAAGTGTCCTTTGGTCTTTTCGCTGGGAGCTGTTGCTCTTGACGTAGCTGTAAAACTTTGGCTGGCCGGAGAACAAGCTGTAGATGATGATGATGATGATGATGATGATGATGATGATCGGCTCGAGCTACGGTTTAAAACGAGCTGCTGTAGTTGCTGTGACGATAGTGATTATGATAGCAGTCATTGTTAACGTGCAGTAGAAGGAGGAGGCGAAGCTGTTGCCGCTGCTGCCGACTGTTGTTCTGTCGAGCAGGGATTCGAGAGGAAAAGGCCGCTGTTGGATTGCCTGACAGCAATCCCCAGGGGTGATCCCCATTTGTGAGCCTGGAGTGAAGGAACGCACCCTTTTTATACTGTTCTGCCAGCTGCTGCCGATAAAACGCTTGATGAGATCGGATTGGTCGGCTCCAGTGACGATGTGTGCAGCTAGGAAAGGAGACACAGCCATCAATACGGCAATGGCAAAAGAAGGAAAAACAAACTTACGTGTGCAGCAAAATATAAAGGTGGCATTTATTTCAAAGAAATAAGTATGTGAACGCTAGGAAAAGAGTTTATAATTCAGCGAGTCGACAGAAAAGATGATGATTTTCGCATTCATCCCATCAAAATTAACTGTCTGGTGATTGATCAAAGAGAATCGTCTTGTCCAATCTGATGGGGCTATTTTAAAATACAAGGGAGGTAATTCATTAAAACAATAGACAAAGGGAGATAATTATTTTAAGAGAAAAAAGGGAAGTAATTTTTTTTATATATATAAAACGCCATCCTAGGGAGTAAATTACCAGCAGCTGTTGGTCCCAAACCAAGCTGGAAAAAAGATAGAGAGCGTGTGTTGCAGGGAGGCGGAGGGGAGATATGCTGATGATCGGTCTTGGAACAAAGAAAGTAGACAGAGCCAAAAGAAGCAATTTCCGGGCATTTTTTTCGTACCGGATGAATGTCTGGCAAGGTTTGGTTGCAACATCGTTGCTGGAGAATGTTCATAGTCCCTGAAGGATGATGTTGCTTTTTTGCTGAGCCTGACTTTTTAACAAACAGTATTAAGTCAATGACTCGATAGTATTGTTGCTTGTTTTGGCTGAGTTTTTGAGATGTTCAAAACTATGGTAGGGTAAGTCTGGACGATCTTGTCATTTTCTTTGTCGGACGTTGCCCGTGTCAGATCATGTCGCAGGGATCGATGCTGGTGATCAGGAGACACAGACATAAACACGATGATGGTGATTGTTATCCTGGCCGAAGTGTCCTTTGGTCTTTTCGCTGGGAACTGTTGCTTTTGATATAGCTACTGTAGAACTTTGACTGGCCTCAGAACAAGCTGCATATGTTCAGGATGATGATATCAAGCGCTACTGTTTTAGCTTCACTTGCCTTATCCAGTGTATGGTATATGCATTCAGAGATGACCATTAGGATATCTGCTGTAGAACAGGATTGCCTAAATCTATACTGCAGGTCAGAAAGAATTTTAGCATTTATAAGGTGGTAGACTATCGCTAGCTTGATTAATGATTCAAAGATTTTAGTGAAGAGCGGGGAGAGACTAATGGGGTGATGCTTTGCGGGTCAGTTCTTTCAGCAGATAATTGAACACTGGTAGCACAGAGGCAATATTTCAAGCAAACAGGGAAGCGAGATTCGGCAAGGCATTTGTTATAGAGTTTGGAGAGGACAGGGGCCAGCAGAGCATTTTTTATACAATTATAACAGGGATAAAATCAGACCCACATATTTGGAGGTGTCAAGGGTTTTTATGATATCAAGGACATGGGAAAGAGGTGATGATCAGATCATCAAGTGTGGCTTCTGTACATAGTGGGACATTTTGGAGGGAGTGGGTTTTAAAGTCCAGGGTACAGGTTAAGACAAACCAGTGGGCAATCAGTTCAGCCTTATCTGTTGCTGAAAGAAGATGATGACGATGATGAAGATGATGAATAAGATGATGAAGATGATGAAGATGATGAATAAGATGATGAAGATGATGAAGATGATGAATAAGATGATGAATAAGATGAAGATGATGAATAAGATTATGAAGATGAATAAGATGATGAAGATGAATAAGATGAAGATGAATAAGAATAAGATGAATAAGATGAAGATGAATAAGATGGTGGTTGGATAATGGGGGAACTGTTGATTGCCCATTGTTCACCGCACTATTATAGATTTTCCAGAAATCACGAGCCCCTAATTTCTGCGACTCAATGCGCTTTCTGGTCATCTCGGTAAACCTACTCTTAGCTGCGGCTATTACACTTTTACAATGGTTTCTTATTTTTAAGAAGTAGATACACTCTGCCTATCGCCTAGCTTTGCACTCCTTCTTTGTCTGTTTGCCAGGTGCAGAGGTAATTTCACAGGGACACTTCAAAGACACCCAGTGCTTGGCTGGGACATCGAACGCCACTATTTCCCTCTATCTGGGCAACTTGGGGACACTTTCTTGTCACTTTAATTAAACCTAATTCTTATAAAACTTACGGTGTTGTATTGCTGGTTATTTCTGGCTATTGAGTTCACCAACTCTTAGTTCTCGTCGACTTCGCTGTCTATTCAAAGGGGCGATATGTCGCATTTACTTAGATCTGTTTCTCAAAGAGGTGATATGTCGTATTTGCTAGATTCTATTTTCGAATCGCCGTCGTCCTATACTGACTCACGTTCGTGCTTTTCAGTCGCTGGTCGCTAATATTTGTATTGCCTTTTCTCGCCTGCAAACCATTGTTTTCTCTTCGTCGCCGGCAGCCATTGTCGCTTGCTTGTTTCTGCCGCTGTGTGACTATTTGCGCTCCTTTTTCTTCTGCAACAATTTGTTGACAACTGCCGTCGGGACTGCCATAGTTCATCGTTCCTTGTTCCCGCAGGCGTCGTTGTCTCATTCTTAACGGGCTGTTGTCCTCGCTAGCTGAAAATCCAACTTAACTTATAACAAGACTTTTTTTCTGTTTCAAAGAGCCGTTTTTTTTATTTCTATATAATTAACCGACTTGAACGAGTTCTTGGGAATAAAGAGTTATTTCCTTAGTTAACTTGAGATAGGGAGGAGGTGAGGGGTTCACTACTGGCTCTTATGTTTTTGTCATTCAGTATCTTTCTCGTAACCGCTCACATGATTGGCGATGTTGGCTCTCTGCTTCCAAGCCAATTACTGATTCAAATCCCAATTCAATTCTCTCACGGTGGACAGCTCTGACGTCACAAACTTCGTGATATCCGGGTGTGCCCTGAGCTTTAACCCTAAGGTCAGACAGTTGTCATCGTGATCGTGGGAACACACCGAACCGAACTGCACGGGGATGACTCCGCTACCGCGTAAGTCAAACCCGTCTCGAACAGATGCGTCCAAGCCATTATCTAACACTCCCATAAAGGTTTTTATAATCCCACAAGTTACGTCCGTCATTATATAACAACGGTAGCTTTCTCGGCGAGATCAATTATCTGCACAAGTTGTGGTATGTTCTGAATAGTACAACTAAAG
The DNA here is from genome assembly GCA_963556195.1 of Sepiola atlantica. NCBI lineage: Eukaryota > Metazoa > Mollusca > Cephalopoda > Sepiida > Sepiolidae > Sepiola > Sepiola atlantica. The sequence goes on from OY744554.1 coordinate 37,514,824, forward strand.
TTTATTTTTACCTACTATACACACATACTATACACCTAAGCTTCCATTTCAAGTACCCAGGTTTCACGTCCCCGGAATCGCTGTAGATTTTATAAAAAAATAAAATAAAATAAAATAAAAACACTTCATGAAAAAACATGACGGTCGTCAGCCTCTCATCGAATCCAAGGACGTGAAATTTGAGTACCTGAAATGGATGAGCAATCGTATATATATATATATATATATATATATATATATATATATATATATATATATATATATAAGCGTATATACATAGTGGAGATTACCTTTCTAAGAAATGTTCCTACTTCAATCATGTCTCCATTTTTTTTGGACATATATTTCTTGATTTTCTAGAGAGAGACAGAATGGATAAGCAATAAAGCTAAACTTTAAAAAATAAAATAAAGCCTCCCCCCCCCCCCCAGCTTCAATCATTTGTTGGACATAAACAAATTCCTTGATTTCTCCAGCTTTATGAACAATGGAAGAGAAACTAAATTATCTCAAAAGAAAGAAGAAAAAAAAACTCAGCTAAACAAGAACAACATATTGAAATGCTGCGGTAATGGCCGCCATTCCGTTCGGAATAAATAACGTATGACATTCGATTTCGTTTTTCGTTTTGTTTTCCCAACCAAAATGTCTTCCGTTTATATTCGGTCAAAGTTAGTAAATTGAACAGTATTGATTTACTCCTCTCCAGGAGTTAGGCACAAGGCCAGTTTTTATCTTACTCCCACAAGTAAGATGTGACCCAAGGTCGGGTCGGGAAAGTGGGGTTTAAAAATTGCCTGGGCAGCCCCGTCGGCATTCCCCAGTAGGGCCGCCTCAGGCAGTAAGCAATAAACTTACTCCTCCCCAAAGAGGGGGAGGCAAAGCCTGGGAGGGTGGACCTCCTAGAACTGCACAGGACAGACCCATAGACAGGCGTAAATCAAGCCCCGAAGGCCAAGACAATACTAGTTTATGGGGTGCAGTATCCATGGGAACAGATACTACACTTTGATCTTAGCCAAAAGTGACACACTCTTATTCTAACATTTAATAACAACTTTATTGAGTCGTCTTCGTTAGTATGTGAACAAAAAGGAAAGAGGTTAGCATGTCCATAAGTATGGATGAAGACAAAAGTAAAGGAAGTCCATTACTTTAATTCCAACCTACTTTTTCCCCTTCAATCTTGAACCGCAGCCATCTGGTCAAACACCCCCCTCCCCCCCTCTTCCTCACCTCCCTCTCTGCCATCCACTTTACCCCTGCTCATCCCCCACCTCTTTCTCTTACCACCAGCTACAGTAGTCCTGGCTCACCCCATCCTTCCATTTTTTTCCCAACTCATTCTTTTCTACATTCATTTCTATTTCTCCAACAAATACGGACGTCAACCCAGTAGTTGGCCACTATTTCATTCTATTTTTCCCAATATGTCTACCCTACATGTATCTGTGCTTGCATGACATTCTTTCTCTATTTTATCATCCTGATGAAGTCTTATAAAGACGAAACGTTGATGTACACATAAAAAACATCCATTTTTTGGTTTTCCTTTTTCATTTTCCCATATATATATATATATATATATATATATATATATATATATATATATATATATATATATAGGCAAACATTATTAAATAACACGGAGTGGTTTTGTTTGATGCGACTTTTTTACTTTTTCAATTTTCCGAATTGTCCATCTAATGTTTCGGTCGAATTGATGTAAATATGATCCATGGAACAAGAAACCCATGGATCATATTTACATCAATTCGACCGAAACATTAGATGGACAATTCGGAAAATTGAAAAAGTAAAAAAAAAGTCGCATCAAACAAAACCACTCTATGTTATTTAATAATGTTTGCCTAAATGAAAATATGCTGCCTAAATACACACAATATATATATATATATATATATATATATATATATATATATATATATATATATATATATATATAAGAGAGAGAGAGAGAGTAAGATAATACTTTAAAGATATAAATAATATCTTTAACCAGTAGACTATCAAGATAAAAACAAAGCTCAATATAGTGTATAGAGCAATAATATTAATTGAATGACATAATAAAATGAAAAATTAATCAGATTTTATTAAAGTTCAAAAACAAGGAGTGATACTGCGTCCTTAACTCGTGAGTTTTCAAAGAAAATCTTCTCATCAGAGGACCATTACCGCAATGACATTACTGCAGATAATAAAATTAAACTTTGAAAATATATAAAAATATATAAAAAAATACATAAAAGTATATTAAACATAAAATATATTGGCCCAAAACACACTTTTTTGTTAAACTTATACAGTTCATCCAAGTCATAAAGTTTAAAACAATTTCAAGAAAGATGTTAAAAAAGATGTTATATATATATATATATATATATATATATATATATATATATATATATATATATATATATATATATTTATTTATTTATTTATTTATTCAGGTACAGAAAAATTAGTACAACAATGTTGTACTAATTTTTCTGTACCAGAATAAATAAATATTATGCTCTTAATTTTTAACTTTAATTCTTAATTAATCGAGCACTCTGCTGGGATTTTTCCTACCATTTTACAAAGAAGTTATATATATATATATATATATATATATATATATACACTAATTGGTTTTGCCGGCTCGCCATTGCCTCGCAAAATTTTCTACTTGAAATACTTGAAACATTGATTTAAAATAATAAACATTTCATTCATAACTGTGTTGTAAACACGAAACAAAATTTACCTTATTTATTGATATAGATAGATACACAATGGAATGGAATGGAAAAAATTCCAAGGACGACGTTTGGCGCCATAATGCATTTACATATATTAATCTTTACATGTATTAAATGTTAATTGTTTTCACCTATTTTCTGAAAACCGATTTGTTCTTTATGATATAATATAATCGGCTTTCTCTTCAGGCTAACTTTAAAATATTTTCGCTGCCTTTTTTCCCATTTTAAAGCATTTTCTTTGACATATTTGCCCAGGAAGTATTGTTAATGGCGAATATTTTCCACCTCACTCTCTTCTGAGCCTGCCTGCCTGCATCCATGAGCGTACCTCTTATTGGACATTTTACCCTTTGGATTTTCTATTTTCGCCGCACCTGAAGTTGTGGCTTCTTGGAATTTAACTTTGAATCCCCTCTCACAACCTTTCGGGCCTTTTAACGACCTACCTATCTACATCTCATTCTCTCCGCTGGACTTTTCGACACCGGACTTTTTAGCAATCGGACATTTGCTTGCATTCGGGCATAATTTTGCCCTGTGTTTCTTCCCCTACAACTTTTATTTTATTTTTTCAAATTTTAAATCTTGGCCTTTGCCAACTTATCTATCCCAGCGACTTCCTCTGATGATAAGATTTTGATCTTTGAAAAGCCTGGCTTAAGGAAAATTTAACTTGAATAAATTGTTTTTTTTGCGGAATATACCTTGCTCTGAGCAATTGAATTGAATTATGATTTGGCTTTTGCTTCTCTAATTCCTTTCCATTCTTCTTCATATATATATATATATATATATATATATATATATATATATATATAGTGTGTATTTAAGCAGCATATTTTCATTTAGGCAAACATTATTAAATAACATGAAGTGTTTCTGCTTGATAAGACTTTTTTTTTTCTTTTTTTTTTTTTTCAATTTTCCGAATGGTCAATTTAGTGTTTCGGTCAAATTGCTGTATGTAAGTTCCATGTGTTTCTTGTTCCATTTTCTTTCCCTTTTCTTTTCTTATTTTGAGCATTGAAATTGGTTCTTCTTAATGTATTTTGGGTCTGAAAAGTTCCAATGCCATGGGAGAATGTATCTCCAACAATAATAATAAAACTAATTCTTACATCGGTTTCACAACCACAACACTTTCCCGAAGACTAACCTTACATCTCTCCGACACTAGCTCCATTTGCCAACACCTAAACAAACATGACTGCCCCCTTTTCTCAATACAAACAGTTAACAATACTAAAATAAACAAACAGTTAACAATACTAAAATAATACACCACGATACCAACATCAAAAGATTAAAAATTCTTGAAGCCCTCTACATAAAAACTAAACATCCCTCAATCAATAATGTGAATTACGAAACTAGCCACAATATTTTAAAGTGTCTAGCATAGTAATTAACGTTATCCAATTCTTAGCCGTTAAGCAATCATACTTTTGAACGTAATAATGTTCGCATGTAACATCTCAATATTAGAGACTCTCTTTTTAAAGTTACGGTTCTTTTGATGAATTATTGTAGTATAATGAGTTAGTCAATAAATTATCATTATGTTCATTTGTAACGTTAATTACTATGTTAAACACTTTAAAATGTTGTGACTAGTTTCGTAATTAACATTATTGATTGAGGGATGTTTAGTTTTTATGTAGAGGGCTTCAAGAATTTTTAATCTTTTGATGTTGGTATCATGTATTATTTTAGTATTGTTAACTAGCTAAGAATTTGGTAACGTTAATTACTATGTTTAACACTTTAAAATGTTGTGAGTAGTTTCGTAATTAACATTATTGATTGAGGGATGTTCAGTTTTTATGTAGAGGGCTTCAAGAATTTTTAATCTTTTGATGTTGGTATCATGTATTATTTTAGCATTGTTAATGTTGTGAAGTTGTCCAACAGTAAATAATAAATAAAGGAAGTCAAGTCGAGGGTTGGTTTAACAAGTGTATTAACAAAGTAAGAAACTGACTAGCACGTGGCTAGACAGTTACAAGACTGTGCTTTGTCTTCTCTGTGTCTCTCTGTGTCTCTGGTGACTCGCACTATTTATAGTAACAGCCGGTGTTGTTTCTCCTGTGTAAGAACGGCCAGTGTAACAATATATGTTTTTATTGATTTTGTACGTACATAAAAGGTATATTTATGCAAACATTGTTAAAAATAACAGAATATATAGATGTATGTGTATTGTGTGTGCGAGTGAGTGAGTGAGTGAGAGAGATATGAAGGAAGGGAGGAGGAAACAGAGGGAAGAGAAAGTGACTAATTGTGTATTTTGTTTTTTATTTATTTTATTTAACAGGCTTTGCAAACTCACTTTTTTTCTGATTCAAACAATATAGCTCATGCCCAATAGATGACATTTTTCTAGTATGTATATAAATTTATAGATGTATGATTATGTAGAGAGAGGGAGAGAAAATTAGAGAAAGATAAAGGGAGAGAGGGGGTGAGAAGGAGAGAGGGAAAAAGAGAGAGGGAGAGAGGGGAGAGAGGGAACAAGAGAGAGAGAGAAACGGAGAGAGAGAGAGGGGGAGAGAAAATGAGAGAGAGAAAGAGTAAGAGATAGATAGATAGAGAGAGAGAGAGAGAAAGAGGGAGAAAGAGGGAGAGGGAGATAAGTAGAGGGAGTTGTCCAACAGTAAATAATACATAAAAGTAGTCAAGTCGAGGGTTGGTTTAACAAGTGTATTAACAAAGTAAGAAAGTGACTAGCACTGGGCTAGACAGTTACAAGACTGTTCTTTGTCTTCTCTGTGTCTCTCATGACTCTGGTGACTCGCACTATTTATAGTAACAACCGGTGTTGTTTCTCCTGTGTAAGAACGGCCGGTGTAACAGTTAACTAGCTAAGAATTTGGTACCGTTAATTACTATGTTAAACACTTTAAAATGTTGTGACTAGTTTCGTAATTAACATAGTGTTTAACATAGTAATTAACGTTACCAAATTCTTAGCTAGTTAACAATACTAAAATAATACACCACGATACCAACATCAAAAGATAAAAAAATTCTTAAAGCCCTCTACATAAAAACTAAACATCCCTCAATCAATAATGTGAATTACGAAACTAGTCACATTTTAAAGTGTCTAGCAATAAATTACCATTATGTTCATTGTCACATTATTGGTGGGTCAGGAAATAGTTTTATAAATCAGGGGGTACTTTACGGGAAAAATGTTGAGAACCCTTAATTTAACGAATGTTTATGAATTTCAACCTTTTCGCGGGATTTAATTAATTCCAGGGCAACACTGTGTGTACCTGTTCGTTTGATTTGTTGATGGACACATTTGAACTGCCATCTCCATCACCTCCCATGCAGACAAATACAAATGAGAATTATCAAAGATCTCACAGGAGTTGGCCAAAGCGCAGTCACACTAGAGTAAAGCACCTCCAAGTTGACCCCAGGTGCGCTCGATACAGTTAAAGACTAAAACGGGGAGATGTTAGGACACCTAACGAAAACGGAATTACCTCCCTTGAACCATTTCGGGAGTTAAGAGTTATCGCCCTTGGAAAAGGGTTGTCTGCCCAGGGAGAAAGAAAACAAAGACCACGGCGTCAGACTGTGAATATATCAATCGCGTCCAGCGGCCAATTAACTCATTAATTTTCTGTGTTCAGTTTTAATAAATCTGTTAAATGTTTCTCTTGATAGTTCATCCATTTATTTACAAGTTATTTATAATTAACCTAAATTACACCATGTGTACGTTAAGTATATAAAAAGGTGAATTCTTTTGTGTGGAACTGTAGCCAATACTCATTGGCAAAATCACTTAGATGAAGAGGAATAACCGAATAATGTCACGGATCCAGAATGATTTAATACTAAAATTGTTCCTCTTCATTTCACAAACGGATAAGTGTTGATACAATCATCAGTGCGTTCCTTTTTCTAATTACTATGATGTTTCATATATTTAAATTTTGTAAAATTTTTATTTATAAAAAAACTATTGGACTATTTAAAAAATAAAATAAAGTATTTAAAAAATATTTTCAATTAAAACTATTTAAAAAATACTTTCAAACAAAAAAAAACATTCTTATTATAAAAAATAGTAAATACACTATTTAAAAAATACTTACAAACCCCAGGAACAAAAAACATTCTTATTATAAAAAAATAGTAAATAAACTATTTAAAAAATACTTTCAAACCCCAGGAACAAAAGACATTCTGATTATTAAAAAATAGTAAATAAACTATTTAAAAAATACTTTCAAACAAAAGAAAACTTTCTTATTATAAAAAATAGTAAATAAACTATTTAAAACATACTTTCAAACCCAAGGAAAAAAAAAGCATTCTAATTATAAAAAATAGTAAATAAACTATTTAAAAAATACTTTCAAACCCCAGGAACAAAAAACATTCTAATTTAAAAAAATAGTAAATAAACTATTTAAAAAATACTTTCAAACCCCAGGAACAAAAAACATTCTAATTATTAAAAAATAGTAAATAAACTATTTAAAAAATACTTTCAAACTCCAGGAACAAAAAAACATTCTCATTATAAAAAAAATAGTAAATAAACTATTTAAAAAATACTTTCAAACCCCAGGAACAAAAAACATTCTAATTATTAAAAAATAGTAAATAAACTATTTAAAAAATACTTTCAAACAAAAAAAAACATTCTTATTATAAAAAATAGTAAATAAACTATTTAAAAAATACTTTCAAACCCCAGGAACAAAAAACATTCTAATTATAAAAAATAGTAAATAAACTATTTTAAAAATACTTTCAAACCCCAGGAACAAAAAACATTCTAATTATAAAAAATAGTAAATAAACTATTTAAAAAATACTTTCAAACAAAAAAACACTCTAATTATTAAAAAATAGTAAATAAACTATTTAAAAAATACTTTCAAACAAAAAAAAACATTCTTATTATAAAAAATAGTAAATAAACTATTTAAAAAATACTTTCAAACCCCAGGAACAAAAAACATTCTAATTATAAAAAATAGTAAATAAACTATTTAAAAAATACTTTCAAACTCCAGGAACAAAAAAACATTCTCATTATAAAAAAAATAGTAAATAAACTATTTAAAAAATACTTTCAAACCCCAGGAACAAAAAACATTCTAATTATAAAAAATAGTAAATAAACTATTTAAAAAATACTTTCAAACAAAAAAACACTCTAATTTAAAAAAAATAGTAAATAAACTATTTAAAAAATACTTTCAAACAAAAAAAAACATTCTTATTATAAAAAATAGTAAATAAACTATTTAAAAAATACTTTCAAACCCCAGGAACAAAAAACATTCTAATTATAAAAAATAGTAAATAAACTATTTAAAAAATACTTTCAAACTCCAGGAACAAAAAAACATTCTCATTATAAAAAAAATAGTAAATAAACTATTTAAAAAATACTTTCAAACCCCAGGAACAAAAAACATTCTAATTATAAAAAATAGTAAATAAACTATTTAAAAAATACTTTCAAACAAAAAAACACTCTAATTTAAAAAAAATAGTAAATAAACTATTTTAAAAATACTTTCAAACAAAAAAAAACATTCTTATTATAAAAAATAGTAAATAAGCTATTTAAAAAATACTTTCAAACCCCAGGAACAAAAAACATTCTAATTATTAAAAAATAGTAAATAAATTATTTAAAAAATACTTTCAAACAAAAAAAAACATTCTTATTATAAAAAATAGTAAATAAACTATTTAAAAAATACTTTCAAACCCCAGGAACAAAAAACATTCTAATTATAAAAAATAGTAAATAAACTATTTTAAAAATACTTTCAAACCCCAGGAACAAAAAACATTCTAATTATAAAAAATAGTAAATAAACTATTTAAAAAATACTTTCAAACAAAAAAACACTCTAATTATTAAAAAAATAGTAAATAAACTATTTTAAAAATACTTTCAAACCCCAGGAACAAAAAACATTCTAATTATAAAAAATAGTAAATAAACTATTTAAAAAATACTTTCAAACTCCAGGAACAAAAAAACATTCTCATTATAAAAAAAATAGTAAATAAACTATTTAAAAAATACTTTCAAACCCCAGGAACAAAAAAACATTCTAATTATAAAAAATAATAAATAAATTATTTCAAAAATACTTTCAAAAAAAGAAAGAGAAAACGAAGAAGAGAAAGAAGAATTTCGTTGTAATTTGCAGGAGACAGAGACATGCCGAGGCTGGTGCAGCTACTGATGCGACAGATGGTTGACAGTGACAAAGGAAGAACCTGTGTTGCAGGGAGAGGGTGTGAGACGGTTGAAAAGGGAGAGATAGGATGAGAAAGGGAATTCAAAGGAGAGGAGAGAGTAAGAGAAGAGGGAAAGAGAGAGGAGGAAGGAGATTGAGAAAGAGAGAGCGACTAAGTGACTCAACAGTATATATATACATATATATATATATATATATATATATATATATATATATATATATAGAGAGAGAGAGAGAGAGAGAGAGAGAGAGAGAGAGGGAGAGAGAGATAGAAGAAAAAAGAGTGATAAATATGCGACGATTGTCTAAATTTATTTCAAATTTCAATTGTTCAATGCAAGGTGTAATCAGTAATAAACTAGTGTTTATTTTTCTTTCCTTAAGCCAAGGCTTTTCAAAGATCGAAATTTTATCATCAGAGGAGAAATACAGATGAATAAGTTGGCTTTCGAAAAAACCAAAGTTCAAATATTTGAAAAATATGAGAATTGTTATTAAAAAAACGTATTGAATGAAAAGAAAAGTTCCGTTGATAAAAGTCCGGTGAAATTGTAGAAAGTGAAGAAAAACTCTTTGTGTGGGAGCAGATTGGAGAAAGTGCTCAAAGTGTAGGTAAGTCCAGATGCACTTGGATTTTTCACTTAGAAAATAGATTATTCAGTTAAGACCGGGATTAGGCCAATAAAAACAAGCCTGATGATACTCGATTACAGGGTACAGAGCATTTATATGTGATTTTTTGAAGGCTTACCAAAACATTCTGTTCAGGAGACCAATCATCACTACAAAAGACTTTTTCTTTAAAAGATTATTTATTGATAAATAAATAAATAATCTTTGTGGTGATGATTGGGCTCCTGAACGGAATGCTTTGGTAAGCCTTAAAAAAATCACACACACACATATATATATATATATATATATATATATATATATATATATATATATATATATATATATATATATATATGTGATGTTAGTTGAAGTCAATATAATTTGAACATTGTTCCAAGAATTTAAAACCAACGAGCATTTGGCATACGATCGTTTCCAAGACGTTTTGAAAATGTTTTATTGTTCATTATTTGTTGTTATTCTTTAATAATACCAGAACGTCTCTTCGTCAGCGCCTTTTATAACATCGCGTACAGAAGTTTCCTGAAAAGACGCATCAGATTTCGGTACAAAAGATTCATCACGACTGACAGGATTATTCAGAGCAGAAGCGTGAGAGCGAATTGATTAATCAAATAAAACATTCAAAACATTCAGAGTATTCACATACGGGTTGACTCGAAGGGGGGACAAATTACATCGGTGTTAAAAAATACATTAGTGAACATTCTTCAATAAAAAGCGGGATAGAAAAGTGAATAACGGTCGCACTGCTCTATTAGCAGCGATAAGATAATGTTTTCCCAATGATAAACAATTTTAGGATCTCATAAAACAAGATAAAATAAAATGCAGTGAAGTTAGATTTGGTATATGAGATGGCTACATTTGGAAATAGAATAGCCAAATAATAATTATTACTGGTAGATGAAATTCAATAATAATAGTAGTTTGAAATAATACAAAAAGATGAGAACAATTAGCATGGACGGTGGCACCGGGGGGCAGGGGGGGGGGCTCCAGCCCCCTTCACTTTTTAACTTGCCCCCCCCCCACTTTACGGTCATCAATAATTAAGTTGATATGCATGTGTTTAACCGCCCCCCCCCACACACTTTTTAGGAGAAGCCCCCCCCCCCCCACTTTTATAACTGTCCCGCCGGCCCTGATTAAATAATACAGTTAGTTTAAAAAAATTGATGAAGAGGGAAAAAAATTGATGAATGAGAAAGGAAAAGGAGAAATAGAAGAAACTAGAGTTAATCTAATTAAAACACAACGAATATTTGGCATACGATCGTTTCTAAAACAATTTGGAAAATGTTTGTTTTTTTGTATTATACATTTGATGATTTAAAAAGGTATCTTTATCACGGTCCCTTATGAAATCAAATACAGAAGTCAAGTAAAAAACATCAAATTTTAGTATTACTTAAAGAAAAAAACGATATCCAGTGGATATGGGAAAACACAACCGATTACAATGCAAGTTCACAGTACTCAATTTGTAAGAGCAATAATCATGACACCGGTAATAATAGACATTTCAAAACTTTATTTACATCAATTAAAAAAACAGATTTTTTTTTATTGAAGATTTGTTATATTTTTATAAAAATATAAACAAACATATATTTGATAATTTATTTTGCTCACAACTTATTTTATTATACTAAAAATACAATTCTAAATTTTCCGTTAAAAAGAAAGAGTTTCTTTTATCATTTACTAGCGGAACCCGTCGCCCGGCGTTGCACGGGAGAAAGTACTACCTATTGCATGACGTCGAATAAAAAAAGAAACGGCCTATGGTTCTTCCCCCCCCCCTCTACCGTGTTGGCGAATGTTTTAAATTAAAAAAAAAGAAAAAAGTGGCAGAGTAGAATGGGATCGAACGCTAAAACTGGCAACCATGAAACCTCCCTTCTTAACGACTGCGTCACGGTTTCAAGTTAAAAATACATGTGAAAATAGGCCAATTAAGCTAAGCTTGTTTATTGGCATGTGTGTTATGTTAACATTAAGCTTCTGCCGACCAAATGTAATGTTCAACAATGACACGGTTTAGGTCATTTGTTGATGAAGTAAATGGGCTTGGGCAAGGTTTCTATAATATGCGTGTTAAAGGTGTCTGATTTTGAAAATGTAAATGCATCGGGGTCTCCGAGTATCTTGACGCTTATTGAATTAAATAGGATGTCGATTCGATTAAGAAATTGTAGCCGCCATGTTGAATGAATAAATGTTGCAGGAACTGTGTTCATTAATTTCATTCGCTTAATTCCAGAATGAATATAAATGTAGAAGTCATAGGTAGAATTAGAAATAACGTAATCTGATATTCGCGGAAAATCATCTGAGTGAACGGGAGCGGTCATTAAGTCTTTGCGTATTGCTTTATATTATGTAGTAAATTAATATCAGGCAAATAATAAATAAGAACGGGTGTTTTATGAAAATTAAACTGTGTTTATTAGTTCCCGGTGTCGATGAGTAGAGTGACAGTACAGAATTATTAGGGAGAAAAGTTTTTGCTACTACCTATATGGAGTTGGTTTTTCGGAGATGGCGGGCAGAATGTAATATTTAGTGTTAGCTGGAAAGAAATAATAACAAATTTACTGAAACACGCTCGAGTGAATAAGTGTAGTATAGTGGTGAGTTTAGTAGCCTGTGATGCGTGTGGTTATTTTGCTATACTCCGAGAAGGTACAGAGAAAAAATCGTCTCTACTCTATATATAAGATGATCATCCGTACTTGAAATTTACTGCAGGATAACCCAGAAGTCAGCGGGGTCGCGAACCCTTCTGGAGAGCCGAAAAATCAAAGTAATTTGAAGAAATATGAAAATATGAAAAAAAAGGAAAAATCATGAGAAATAAATAATGAAATAATAAAAAAAAACAATTAATTATTTAATTAATTAATTAAAAAGTAATAGTTAACGATTTATATAAAAAAAAGTTAGAGTGCATTATTTTAGATTAATATAGATTGAAATGATTAGAAGATAAAGTCTACAAGAAAATAAGTCCAGAATTATCTAGCAGAAACAGCTTCCGGTGGCCGAGTGGATATGGCGACTGCTTGCAGATTCTAGGCTGACTCTGACCGGGTTCGCACCCCCGACCGTCTGAAATTGTTACACTGATGAGAGCAATAAGCTTGAAACGCTAGCGCCTGTAAGTTATAAATCTCTCTCTATATAAAGTAGATTTTTCTCCTGTACCTTCGACGAGAGTAAATAAATAACCACATGCATCTTCGGCTACTAAATTCACTATTGAAATTTATTAACGTCCCCTCACTGACTGGCCGCAGCCTTGTCCCTTAAGGGTCTCACGGATTGACTGTCAGGCATCCCAACCCCCTACTCCCTTAGGGGTCACGTGAGTCAGACCATAAAAACGCTTGCACGCCTCTTTTCGACCCACCTTTTGAACCTGGTAGGACCGCGGCTGGATGCTTCTGAGATAAAGCCCACGACGGCAGTCGCAGAGAGCCCCTACTCCTTCCTGTTACCAACCATCTTGGACTGAAGTGACTACATCTCGACAAGAGCCAGAATTGGAGGCGGATGCTTCTGAGACAAAGCCCACGACGACTGTCGCAGAGAGCCCCTACTCCTTCCTGTTACCAACCATCTTGGACTGAAGTGACTACATCTCGACAAGAGCCAGAATTGGAGGCGGATGCTTCTGAGACAAAGCCCACGACGGCAGTTGCAGAGAGCCCCTACTCCTTCCTGTTACCAACCATCTTGGACTGAAGTGACTACATCTCGACAAGAGCCAGAATTGGAGGCGGATGCTTCTGAGACAAAGCCCACGACGGCAGTTGCAGAGAGCCCCTACTCCTTCCTGTTACCAACCATCTTGGACTGAAGTGACTACATCTCGACAAGAGCCAGAATTGGAGGCGGATGCTTCTGAGACAAAGCCCACGACGGCAGTCGCAGAGAGCCCCTACTCCTTCCTGTTACCAACCATCTTGGACTGAAGTGACTACATCTCGACAAGAGCCAGAATTGGAGGCGGATGCTTCTGAGACAAAGCCCACGACGACAGTCACAGAGAGCCCCTACTCCTTCCTGTTACCAACCATCTTGGACTGAAGTGACTACATCTCGACAAGAGCCAGAATTGGAGGCGGATGCTTCTGAGACAAAGCCCACGACGGCAGTCGCAGAGAGCCCCTACTCCTTCCTGTTACCAACCATCTTGGACTGAAGTGACTACATCTCGACAAGAGCCAGAATTGGAGGTGGATGCTTCTGAGACAAAGCCCACGACGGCAGTTGCAGAGAGCCCCTACTCCTTCCTGTTACCAACCATCTTGGACTGAAGTGACTACATCTCGACAAGAGCCAGAATTGGAGGCGGATGCTTCTGAGACAAAGCCCACGACGGCAGTCGCAGAGAGCCCCTACTCCTTCCTGTTACCAACCATCTTGGACTGAAGTGACTACATCTCGACAAGAGCCAGAATTGGAGGCGGATGCTTCTGAGACAAAGCCCACGACGGCAGTCGCAGAGAGCCCCTACTCCTTCCTGTTACCAACCATCTTGGACTGAAGTGACTACATCTCGACAAGAGCCAGAATTGGAGGCGGATGCTTCTGAGACAAAGCCCACGACGGCAGTTGCAGAGAGCCCCTACTCCTTCCTGTTACCAACCATCTTGGACTGAAGTGACTACATCTCGACAAGAGCCAGAATTGGAGGCGGATGCTTCTGAGACAAAGCCCACGACGGCAGTCGCAGAGAGCCCCTACTCCTTCCTGTTACCAACCATCTTGGACTGAAGTGACTACATCCTGACAAGAGCCAGAATTGGAGGCGGATGCTTCTGAGACAAAGCCCACGACGGCAGTCGCAGAAAGCCCCTACTCCTTCCTGTTACCAACCATCTTGGACTGAAGTGACTACATCCTGACAAGAGCCAGAATTGGAGGCGGATGCTTCTGAGACAAAGCCCACTACGGCAGTTGCAGAGAGCCCCTACTCCTTCCTGTTACCAACCATCTTGGACTGAAGTGACTACATCTCGACAAGAGCCAGAATTGGAGGCGGATGCTTCTGAGACAAAGCCCACAACGGCAGTTGCAGAGAGCCCCTACTCCTTCCTGTTACCAACCATCTTGGACTGAAGTGACTACATCTCGACAAGAGCCAGAATTGGAGGCGGATGCTTCTGAGACAAAGCCCACGACGGCAGTTGCAGAGAGCCCCTACTCCTTCCTGTTACCAACCATCTTGGACTGAAGTGACTACATCCTGACAAGAGCCAGAATTGGAGGCGGATGCTTCTGAGACAAAGCCCACGACGGCAGTTGCAGAGAGCCCCTACTCCTTCCTGTTACCAACCATCTTGGACTGAAGTGACTACATCCTGACAAGAGCCAGAATTGGAGGCGGGCGCACGTGCAACCTGTTTCCAGAACTCCCACAAGATAAATTCGCGAAGCACGTTTTCGCAAACCTAAATTAACTTCCTCCTTTCTGAACTTTGAACTCACCATTTGTTGTATATATTTGCCCTCATGTTTTCTCACAAGTAAAACTGTTTTAAACTTATATACAATTGTTGTTGTGTTCCTTCTCTGAAAAGCTGTTGCCCTGTTTCTATTTTGCACTTATCTACATAATTGTTATTGCATTCTCACGTGCGAGAATTGAACTTTCTTCCAGGGATATTTAATCCCAACATCACCGCTTTATACACCTTATTCACTTGAGTGTGTTTCAAGAAATTTATGACTATTTTCAACAAAAAATGCTACTTTTAGACCGCCATCACAGACTCTTCGATTAAAATGTCTTGGAAAAAAAAAAAGAAATGGTAGTTTGCTTGAAGCATTGCTGGGAATTGTAATAAATGTATTAAGAAGGCTGAAGGCAATGCAGAGGACCGGATTGATGAGAAACTAGGAAGAAGAAAAATAAACAATCGAAGAAGAGATCTTACAACTATCTATTTATTTTTCTTTTCAATCTTACATAAACAGCAAGTATGGTGTTAGCCGTGTATATACATATATACATATATATATATATATATGTATATATATATATGTATATATATATATATATATATGTATATATGTAATAAATGTATTAAGAAGGCTGAAGACAATGCAGAGAGCCGGATTGATGAGAAGCTGGAAAGAACAAAAATAAACAATCGAAGAAGGGGGTCTTACAACTATCTATTTATTTTTCTTTTCAATCTTACATAAACAGCAAGTATGGTGTTAGCCGTCTATATACATATATACATATATATATATATATGTATATATATATATATGTATATATGTAATAAATGTATTAAGAAGGCTGAAGACAATGCAGAGAGCCGGATTGATGAGAAGCTGGAAAGAACAAAAATAAACAATCGAAGAAGGGGGTCTTACAACTATCTATTTATTTTTCTTTTCAATCTTTACATAGACGGCAAGTATGGTGTTAGCCGTGTATGACGTCCAGATAATGATTAGAAATCATTTGATATTTCGGGAAAATCTTCCCTTATCAAAAAATGGACACAAAAGAAACGTCCAACTGCGTGGAATTCACTAAGATGGAACGATTCCACACAGTCGGACTTTTCTTAATACATTTATTATAATATAAAACTCCCAAAGAAATTTAAAAACTGTTATATTGAAGCGATTGGCTTCCACAATGCCTGCCAAATTTGATCAATTAGTCCTGTCTGATTTTGTAAATAATACGGCATAATCCCGTTTACACAGCAGTTCTCGTTAGATCACCGAAGTTAAGCAACGTTGAGCCGGGTCAATACTAGATGGGTGACCATTTGGGAATACAAGACACTGTATGTAAGAGGACGTCGACACTGTAGCAGTTACCTCCTCCTTTCAAAACATAACTACACCGGTTTGCCGGTAGATGTCGCTTTTTCACCGACAGGTGGCACTGTAAAGCGACACCAGAGTTATCTGCCCTTCTAACTATAAAAACCGTTGCAAACGGAAAATCCATCTCTCTTCTTCACCGACCAGTTTCGGCAGAACAACGCTGACACTAGCATTCCGTTTCACTTTTCTCTTCTGGTCGATTGGCCTCGGCAGAAGGACGCTAATACACTAGCGTTTCGTCTCACGCTTTTCTCTTCAACTAGTCTCGGCAAAACAACAACCAACACACTTTTCTTCCGTCAACACATGGTCAAACAACGGTAAGAGTTCTCAACTCATTTTCTTTGTGTACGGCTTTCAAAGACTTTCCTCTCGCCGGATTCATTTCCTTTTATACCTTTTTCAAGAACTGTTTTTCCATCGACACACATGCATACATCACACACTTCACCATTCCACGTACACACGTTCAATAAACGTTATTTGAACTACTTCATTTTTGTTTATTAATTATTACTCTGTCTTTTGCATGCAACATTGCTTGATTTACTGAACACGTTTATAATCGGGGGAACACGACCCTCGATCTGAACAACACCTTCCGGCAAGAACTGCAAAAACCTAACGTCGTCATCATCCCTAACCGGGGTATACATGCGACTGAGGACCGCTTGTGAATTTGATATTCCCTAGAAACTTCCCCTGAAGGAGGAAGCCGGTTCAACCCGTCTAGGGTGAATGCTGCTTCTTTCGTTCGATTTTCTAAACGGTGAAAGGGCAAATCAATCCACCGTTTTAATTTATTCTCTGATTTTTACACATTATTTTGCAAATCCTCATTTGTTTTCTGATTTTTGCGGATTTCTTTTTTAAATTTTTAAATTTATTTTGCAAACATTAATTAATCATCAAATAATAAAGTCAAACAGTATTTATTAAAAAATTATTATAATTGCCACTCGGACTTAGGGTTGGTAGTAACGTTAAGGAAACGTATATTTTGTTCTATAAGAAACAAATGACAAAATCAAACAATGTCTATTAAAAAGAAATCCGCAAAAAATCACATCAATTAATAAGGTGGATTAATTTGCCCTGTTACCGCTTGGAAAAAATCAGACAAAACTAGTTGATACAAAAATTAGCAGCTACTTGGGGAGCTAACCGCTTCAACATAACCCAAATTAATATAGTGAATCAAATCAAATCGTTTTTCTTTATTACAGAAAATAAAGAAAAACAGGTTTTTAAATAGGGTTAATTCTGAAGAGATATTCGAATTTCGATGCAAACTTCGATCAGTTACTCCTGGTGTTTTAAGCCGAATTAAACTGATCGAGCGTTGTTTCGAATCTGTATTTTAAAAAAATTTTTTTTAATGAATATTTTAGTTGAGTATAGCTAGATGGTTGCTAGTGTTGTAGAGGTGGTGTTTTTAATGTGTTTTTAGTGGCGCTTAGAGTCGATAGAGTTGAATTTTTAGGGGAGCCGGATCGGTTAGTTTCGCCTGGACGTTGATTTGGTTAGGTCGCTGCTGCTGATGCTATCCCATGATGCCCCGGCCGCTTTGTGTGTGGCAACTTCGCGCGGAATTAGACAGTGGCTTGGAGGGCCACTCTCTCTTACAACGAAACCGCCCCATGTCATCCCATCTGGGGGGACGTTAATTTGCTGTAAATATACCAGACCCAACGGGGACCAGTAACCAGAATAGACAAGTATAAAAGAAAACCAGGCAGGGATCCCTTAAAAAAAAAAAAAAACGACAACAAAAAAATATATAATCGTTTTAAAAGTGAGGGGGGGTGGCCACAAACCAACCATTCCCTTTGGACTGTCTAAAAAGAAAAAAACGCCGTATAACTTTTTATATTTATATATCTGGTTTATATTTGTATTTTATTTTAAATACAAGGGAAATCTAATAGGTTTGTTATTAATATTATTATTATTATTATTAACTTTTACTTTGAATACAGATCTATTTATTGTATATATATACTGATGTAGTTTTATTTTTAGATGTCTGGACTAGATAAATATAGGTTTTTATGTATGTTTATTTCACTTACATGATAACAATTATTAGTTTCCCTTTATTTTAAATGTTTTATTTATTTATTTTAATATTTAATCAAAGTGTCTGCGACATTCTAAATATAATCTTAGCTTAGTATGTTTCATATACACTGCCATTTTATTTCTCGTTATAAGCAAGTACTTTTATAACCGGTTCCGCTTTTTTCTTTTTTTTTTTTTTAATTTGCGTACAAACCGCGAAAAATAATTATATATATACATTATTCGAATCCACTTTTATTTTTTAATTTCTACAGTTATGCATTTGCAAAAACGAAAAAACTAAACATCAAAGTCTACAAAACCTTTCTTCAGTTGAAAAAAAAAAAAAAACAATTTTTTTACAATCAAAGGTTTTTTTTTTTTTAGGTTTTGCTTTTTAAATTGATCTCAAAAAGCAAAAAATCAAAAAAAATTATTTCAAAAATTGTTTTTAACTTCCATTTCATGTTTAAAAATCAAAAAATTAAAAGTACTATAATAACTTTAAGCGCATATTTTTTTTTTAAATACAAATATTTAGCTGCCGTTTATTTTTAAGTGTTTGTTGTCTTTTGTTAAAGCCCTCTTTTTTTTTCAACCTAAATTTGTTTAAAAATACAATTAATATTTAAAAATATTGCCCCCCCCCCCACACGACACACAATTACATCAATTAATAATAAAACGTTACTAATTCTACAAAATTTGAACTGATCTGTGTGTTTTGGGTTTTTTTTTTTAAAACCCTAACCTAAGTTTTAGGTTTAGTTCGACAAAAGTCGGTTCAAATTCTGTAGAAGCACCAATAAAATTAAGGTGTAATTAAAAAAAGAAAAAAAAAAAATGTTATTCTAAACTTTATTTATTTATTTTTTTTTTTGCTTTTTAACAAAAAATTCTGTCGTTTATTTTCTTAACAAATGTTATTTATATATTTTATTATCCTAAGTAAGTTTATTTTTTTCTTTTAATCTAAAAGAAAAGAAGAAAAAATTACACCCTCCCGTAAGTAGGCAGAAATGAGGCCCAGAAAGCGAGAGAAAGAGAAACAGGGTGAGAAACCGAGCCTCCAGCCACACGCCGGGGGCGCCACTCACCATTCTTCACATGGGGCGCCTTCCTCGCACAATTCCACACAAAACCCCAACCACCAAAACACATTGGATACACAATTCGAAACAGTAAAAGCTGACCATGAACTCTTCCTACAAGCTTTTGAAAGTAAGTAAAAACATCCGTTTCTTCTTTGAATCAATGTTGGAAACAAATTGTGCTTGTATAGATCGCGATCCATGGCGGACAATATTGGCTCGGTAAATCCCGGTAGCAACAGTCGAAAAGCAACCGAACAAAATAGAAAACGTTGGGCATCCAAGGAACGAAAATACTTTATTTATATTGTATTTTATTTGTTTTTGCAATTACCGTTTTTTTTTTTCGACGTGGTTTCATGGGTAATCATTATTATTACCGACATAAATTATTTGAATGGAAATACAGTTGGGAAATTACTAAAAAAAAAAAGACAATTTTTGTTTACCTCTGTTCTTGGCCTTTTGGCCCAGATCAAAGTGTAGTATCTGTTCCGATGGATACTGCACGCTTGTCCTGTGCAGTTCTAGGAGGTCCACCCTCCCAGGCTTTTTCTCCCCTCTTTGGGGAGGAGTAAGTTTATTGCTTACTGCCTGAGGCGCCCCTACCGGGTA
The DNA here is from genome assembly GCA_963556195.1 of Sepiola atlantica. NCBI lineage: Eukaryota > Metazoa > Mollusca > Cephalopoda > Sepiida > Sepiolidae > Sepiola > Sepiola atlantica. The sequence goes on from OY744554.1 coordinate 37,535,116, forward strand.
ATGCCGACGGGGTTGCCCATGCAATTTTTAATGGCCAGAGTGCTCACTTTCTCGGGCGCTGGTTTTTCAAACCCCACTTACCCGACCTTCACATCTTACCTTGTGGGAGTAAGATAAAACTGGCCTTGTGCCTAACCTCCTAGAGAGGAGGTAAATAAATACTCATTTATGACCTATTTGCGTTTAAAAAGTTTTTAAAAGAGGTTAGGTTCTGTTTCGGAAACGTCGACCATAGATTTTACTGGCGTGACGTAAGTACAACGAGAAAGACGAAGCAAAGTATGTACGCCGTTCCGAATGTTACCGAAGCCCCCCTCCCTTCTCATGTTAAGAATGGCTTCTAAAACTACGCCAGTAAAATCTTATAAGCATTTTAAGTTTGCCTAAATACCAATTCTGAGCGAAGTTGTCATCTTTGTCTGGTCACTTGTTTACGGTAAGCAAGATGGCCACTCAGAATCGGTATTCGCGCGTACTTTAAACATGTAATTTTTTTAAAACAAACATTTTTTATTTTATTAATATATAAAAATATAACTTTAGTAAAGGTGTATTTTGTTTAAAAAAATAATACATTTTCACTAAGATTTTTAAAAATAATGGTTTCATTATATTCCGTGATTGTTGATTAATAAATATTGAAAATTTAATTAAAATTGGTTGATTTCCTGAATTTTTAAGTGAAGGGGGGTCAAAATGTTTTTACATTTTGGGAATCGGCCATTGATTTTGCACGTACCTAGCAAGTTTTATCGTATACGTAAAACGCCGAAATGAAGACTAAACCGGAAATATTAATAACTTTATAGCCTATGTAGTCGATGAAGAAAGAACGATAAATCCAGTTCACAATCCTGTCCTTTAACGAGATTATGAACCGGAGTTATCGTTTTTCCTTAGGTAGCCGCTTTCACAACGCGTTTATAAAGACGGCGACTATATTTTTTCGGTCTAGTTTTCATGTCGTTTCACGTGTAGGGTGAAATTTCCTATAAATTAGTGTTTTTGGTTAAATTGAAGGTGGCCACTATGTCAGGGTGATCAAATCTGAAGTCTAATATTTCAACCGGTGTTAGCGCCAAAAAAGTCCCCCGTTATATTTTGCTCCCCCCCCTTTTCCGAATAATTGTTGGTAATTCAGAAGTTGAGTCCGTCCGGTCATCAAAACAGAGCAATTGTACGTTTAGTTTTTGTAAGTATGGATGTCCGAAAAGGCCATAGTCTCGGTAAAAATCTAATGACGCTCTGCGCACGTGGCGCTAAAGGCAAACATGTAGTTTAAATAAACACATTTTCTTTATTTAAAAATCCGATGACGTTGATTTTATTAACTTTTAAAATAAATAAATTAAAAAAAAATCAGATTTTTTTATACAAATTTTCATCAAGAAATATGTCTGTAATGAAAAAATGTTGCTTCTACAGTTTAGCGAATACTTTAAATAAAAGGAATATCTGTTTGATGTACGTACTTGTCACAGGCTTAACATATCCCATACCAAAAAGCATGTAAATTAATAGTTTTTATTTCATGAGAGAAAATTACATTTTAACGAATAACGTTGAAATACGTCCTTATTATGAATTTCGGTTATCTCCCTTGAATAACTCGTAATGAAGGACGTATTTCCACGTTATTCGTTATTCGATGAAATTAGTTTTTCTTTCATAAAATAAAAACTACTTAATTAATTTACGTGATTTTTGGCATAGGATATATTCAACCCGTGACAGATACGTACATCAAACAGATATTCTTCGGTTTGTTTTATTTAAAGTATCCGCTAAACTGTAAAAGCACCGAAAAAATTCCATAACGTTAATTTTATTTAATTTTTTAATATAGATAAATAAAAAATTGTTAACTTTATGTACTTTCGGGCATCTTTTACGAGACTCAGCAGAGTAAAAACGCTAAAAAACAAATATACAACAAATAAAAGTAACTGGCGTCGATAAAAGTTAATTTAAATTATTTAGTTTTAAATTAACTTTTATCAATAGTTTTGTTACACGAACTTGCAAATACAAAATGGCGCTTGCTCGTAAGAGAGTGAGTAGAAGACGCCATCTTGTCTAGAAAAAAGTACTAGTTGAAAATGAACAAGAATTTTTTTTTACATCTAATAAAAACCCATTTATAGTACGTAAAAATACAAACAAATATCATAGGTAAGTAGACAAATATCTCTTCTCGACGTAGGTTAAACTCACTTGTTGCATATTTATTTTTATAACCCCGTTCTCGTTAGTTTTTTGGACCCCGTTCGCGCCTCTGCTGAGCGTCGTAACATATACCCAAATTCAATATGGCCGCTCCAGGTGCATTCGTTAGTAACCCCCCTAAATCGGCCATTTTGTTTCCCAAGTTGCGGTGACAAAACTATTGATTTCTAATAAATAGCGGTTGTAACGGTCTAAAAATACAAACAAATGCCACAGGCAAGTTAGAAAATAACTTTTACAGCCTACAGTTACTTTTATATATTGTATATTTGTTTTTTTTAGCGTTTTTACTCTGCTGAGCGTCGTAAAAGATTCCCTTGAATTTTGTGAAAACGGAAAAGAAAAAAAACAAGAATTCTTTTTTTTTTTTTACATCTAATGAAAACCCATTTATAATACGTAAAAATAAAAACAAATTACATAGGTAAGTAGGAAAATATCTATTCTCGTCGTAGGTCAACTTCACTTGTTGCAAATTTATGTTTTTAAACCCATTCTCGTTTTTTTTTTGGACCCCGTTCGCGCCTCTGCTGAGTCTCGTAACATATACCCAAAAGAAGAAAAATTAATAATAAAAAAAATGTAAATGGAAGGGAAAAAACATGAAACAAGAGAAATAAAGTTTTTGACATGAATGAAAGTTTTACACTGGGTAAAATTCGGCAATTTGTTCGAAAATAGTTCCCATTGCAGTGTCCTAGCTCTGGTTAAATATAAAATATCAGCAGATGCGAAGAACACGGAGGAACGCTGGCTTCCGGTGGAAAAAGGTTGAAGAAAGTGTCTACGAATGCCTGAAAGTGATACAATTTTTTTTTATTCATATTAATTTCAAACTTTTCTTTCATCATAATCTAATAATTAACATAATACAGACTATTTGAAAAATAATTTATTTGTTTTTATTTGATTGTTTTCAAAACATTTTTTTTAATAATAGTGAAAACCTTTTTTCTTGGAAATGGAGTAACTTCCGGAATCAAACTTTTTTCTTAGAAATGGAAATGCCCTAACCCTAAACCCTCCCAAAAAACATTATTTTCACTAAATATAAAAAAAACAAAACATTCCGTTGCTCAGAAACATTATTTCTTGAAAAAAAAAAAAGATTATTCTATTTTGTTTTTCTTCAATGACATTTTTTAAAGAGTTTTGAAAACAATCAAATAAATTATTTTTTCAAATAGTCTGTATTATGTTAATTATTAGAATATGATGAAAGAAAAGTTTGAAATTAATATGAATAAAAAAAATTGTATCACTTTCAGGCATCCGTAGACACTTTCTTCAACCTTTTTCCACCGGAAGCCAGCGTTCCTCCGTGTTCTTCGCATCTGCCAAAATATCTTGCAAGTTCAGAGTTTTAAAATCCAAACCGTTGTTGAAAACTTTGAGTTATCTCCCCCTTATTTGACTCTTCAAAATTAAAGATAAAAAATTGTTTGTTTTTTCGGCCCAACGATACATAAGCCCCCCCCCCCCCCATTGTTTTTTTTTTTTTAGGGTTAGGGAATTCAGTAACATTCGGAACGGCGTACCTTTCGTCTTTTTCCGTTCGTCACGCCTGTAAATTTTTGGTTGTATTTTCTGAAATTACTAAAAAGATTGCATGTAAACAAACAAAAAAAATTGGTAAATTTATAGAAGTGCACCTTTCGTATTTCGACCCCTAAAAAAAAAAAGTTCCTACTTTTTTGGGGCAAATTACATATAAACAGCCTCAACAAATATCCGCTATGAAAAAAAATTATGAAAATTTTTATTATTTTAGATTTTAGGAGGCGGGGGGGGGGGGTCACTTTCCTATATAAGTTATACGTAAAGTGAGCACGCATTTCTTGGCCACCGAATCTCACCTCTCGTATTTCGACCCCTAAAAAAAAAAGTTTCTACTTTTTGGGGCAAGTTACATGTAAACAGCCATTTTAGATGTTAGGAGGGGTGGGGGATCACTTTCCTATATAAGTTATACGTAAAGTGAGCACGCATTTCTTGGCCACCGAATCTCACCACTCGTATTTCGACCCCTAAAAAAAAAAAAGTTTCTACTTTTTTGGCAAATTACATGTAAACAGCCTCAACAAATATCCGCGCGCGCGCGGATATTTGTTGAGGCTGTTTACATGTAATTTGCCCAAAAAAGTAGGATACTTTTTTTTTTAGGGGTCGAAATACGAAAGGTGCACTTCTATAAATTTACCAAAAAATTCTAGTGTTAACTTTGGCACTTCTGCTGTATATGTTTAGCAGCTGCCGATTTAGAAATCGAAATTGAAGAGTTTCATTTTTTTTCCTCCAAGTACCATTCACTCAGAATTCACCGATCAAAACTTTTCAATTATAATTAAAAAATAAAAAAAAACACCAATCAAGACTTTTCAATTATAATAAAAAAAATCATTGTTGATTTTTCAGAAATTTTTAATTCATCTAATATATAAAGTAGAGACGCTTTTTCCCCTGTACCTTCTCGGAGAATAGGAAAATAACCACATGCATCACGGGCTACTGAACTCACAATTACATTGCACTTATTCACTCGAGCGTGTTTTAGTATATCTCTTATTCTTCTTTCCAAACTAACACTGAATATTACATTCGGCCCGGCCGCCACGACTCTCCAAAATACCAACTCCGTATAGGTGGTAGTAAAAACTTTTCTCCCTAACAATTCTGTACTGTGACTACACTCATCGACACCGGGAATTAATAAACACAGTATAATTTTCATAAAGCACCCATTGTTATTTCGTATTTGTCTGGCATTATTTTACTACATAATATTAAGCAATACGCAAAATTAACAACTGCTCCCTTACACTCCGATGATTATTCGCGAATATCAGATTACGTTCTATCTAATTCTACCTTCTACATTTAAATTCATTCCGGAATTAAGCGAATGAAATTAACGAACACAGTTCCTGCAACATTTAATGATTCAATATGGCGGATAACATTTCTTGATCGAATCGACTTCCTATTTAATTCATTAAGCACTAAGATACTGGTAGACGCGGATACATTTACATTTTCAAAAACGTACACCTTAAACACGCATATTATAGAAAAATTGCCCAAATGAATTTACTTCATCAAAAAATGACCTACACCGCGTCATTGTTGAAGTTTCCATTTGGTCGGCAGAATGTAAATGTTAACATAACACGCATGTCAATAAACAACCATAGCGTTATTAGCCTATTTACACATGTATTTTCAAATTGTAAGCGTGGCGCCGTGGGTAAGAAGGGAGGTTCAATGATCGACAGTTTCGGCGTTCGATCCCATTCGACTCTGCCACTTTTTTTTTTTGATGAATTTACAACATTCGCCAACACGGTATAGGGGGTGGGGTGGAGAAAGAACTATAGGCTGTTTGTTTTTTTTTATTCAACGTCATGCAATAGGTACTAATTTCTCCCGTGCAACGCCGGGCGACGGGTTCCGCTAGTATAATAATAAAAAAAAGTTGTTAACTGTTATGTTATACCCAAAAAGACATCAGCGTTGCCTTTTTTTTATGTTTTAATTTATACAATAAAAAAAATGAAAAAATCACTTCTGGTTGAATTATCTCCCCTTATTTTAAGGAAAAGGAAAGAAAATGTTCTGCTAAACATATACAGCAGAAGTGCCCATTATTTATATTACTTTATATAAGACCGATGAAAGGTTTTCACATTTTTTTTTCAAATTAATATAAAAAATAAAGCATTTAAGGGTTAAGTAAGACGGCTCTTAGAGTAAATGTGGTATTGTGGTGACTGAGATGATTCTAGTTAAGTGTAGGATAGATAAGTTGATTACTTTGGACCAAGGATGACCAAGGATCCCCTTTTTCCCTCACTTTTGATGGCCTTGTGCTTAATTTGTTTCAATGTAAAATGTTTACCTCATACCAAATGCACAATGCAAAGTGCAGTATCTGTTCTGATACTACACTTCAGTTTTCTGTACTCGGTCAGTGAAGGAGAAATCCTTCTAGACTGAGGCAAATTTAATTTTTGTCCCAACCCAAAGTGGATGAGTGGTTATAGCACTTGTCTTTGGGCTGGACAATAAAAAAAATAAAAAAATCACTTCTGGTTGAATTATCTCCCCTTATTTTAAGGAAAAGGAAATAAAATGTGCTGCTAAACATATACAGCAGAAGTGCCGTAACTTTATGTAATTACTTTTTTAAAAAAAAGTCATTGATTTCAGTTGTTACATTTTTACCGAGATTATTACCTTTTCTGACATCGATAGTTATAACGGTTGAACGTTACTATTGCTCTGTTTTGATGGTTGGACTCAACTTCTGAATTACCAAATTGTTTAATTATTAACAAGTAATAAAATCAAACTGTTCAAATGTCTTTTTTTCCGATGGTTTAGAAATACCCTATTGGGGGAAGCAACTAGTTTGAGTATGCAAGATGAAGTTCGGGAGACCGTTCATCTAAATTTATATAAAATTCACATCGAAATAAAAACATTTTTTTAAAAATGCCATCAGATTTGCTCAGAAATAAAGCCTTCTAAAAGATTTGATCAAATTTTGGAATTTTTCACATGTGCACCATTACGGCGCAAAAAAATGATGTGGCTTATATATATTTATATATATTTTTTCTTTTGGGCATTTATTTAAACACTATGAAGTACCTCTGGACCAAAAATTGTTTTGTTCACTCATAGTGTCTATTCAACGTTAGGTCTTTTTTTTCGGATGGTTCAGAAATACCCTATTGGGGGAAGCAACTAGTTTGGGTGTGTGAGATGAAGTTAGGGAAACCATTTATCTAAATTTATATAAAATTCACATTGAAATAAGTTTTAGAAAGTAAAACAGTCTCACAGTGATCAAATATTTATAACGGACTTCACAACAAAAACCAGTATACGACAACATTATCTACATACTGTTATTTTCTTTATGCCACTGAAATGCAGAAATCGTTTTTTCATACTCCTCATCAGTTATCGTGTATGTTCTTCCTGTATGTTGTTGGGGAGACAACACAAAGAATTTTCTTGATTGGAACAAACCATGTATCATCGATTTGCGGCCATGAATGTCTTGCACGGTCCATGAGGGTCGATGAACTTGACGGTTACATCACTTTCCTCGGCATTAATTTCATTCACAATGCCAATCCACCAGAAAGAATTATTAACACGTTACGGATTGGCATTGGTGAAATATCAGATCTCAAGAATTGATGGCAAGTTAAAATCATGGGTGTCTGTACACGATTCATCTTCGCTGGACAGCTTATGACCAGTGTTCAATGTTGATAACAGGACAAAATGGTGGCTGCTTTTGGTTCCTGGTACTGTGTTTCCTCTGGTGAATCTTGCCTCAAAAGACTTTCTCACTTCCTCCATACTGATATCCGCTTCCAGACATCTCCAGGCAGACTTCCAGCATTGATTTATAATCCAGGATCTGATTATTCAGAGGACGTTGACGCGACCGTTTAACCTTATGCCATTTTATTGAACCACCGATTCCATGGCTTGTAAAGAAAACTCACTTCGCATCAATTCCAAAGTTTTTATAATTTTTATATTGACCCCCTACCCCCAGTAACATGACTTGGAACAAATACATAGAAGACATTGCCAAGGCTGCTGCAAATAAAGTGGGCTCCCTCTACCATGCTAGAAAACATCTCACACCAGACATTATCCTATATCTCTACAAAGCCAAGTAGTAAGTCATTTTGTTGACGTGGGGCAATGATGCACGGATGTAGTGAACCGTCATTGTCTGGGTTTTGTACACGAATGCAGTGTCGTGGATGTTGTCATCAGAAATAAAACAACGAAAGATGCTATATTTCTGAATTTTTGAGATGAGGATTGATAATTTGTATACTTTTGGTTATTCGGACTACATTTCTCATCTTGAGTGTTTATCATCACAACGTTTCGGATGCTGTAATCTTCGGCCTTCTTCAGGTGTATCTCTTCGAACTCCGGAATATTTTTTTCAACTCGGGGAATTTGGAACGGAACCATGGCCATCCCTACTACAGGCCAGGCAATCGTGCAACTGGGGTCTTTGACTGGGGGCCCATGTGAATTTTCTTAAATATTCGATATAGAAGTTGCAAACAACGGTAAAATTCCTCTGTGATATTAGTTTGATGTTTTTATGTGTTTTACATACGAAATAATAAGAACCACAATGAGCTAATTGATAAATTTGACAATTATTGACAAATTCCTATAAATGAAGAGACGGGTAATTTAGAATGAACAAAGGCAAATGCATATTTCAATGAAGAATTTTTATTTCAATGTAGTATTTTTTTAGAGAATTTGTACTTATGTCAAAAGATCATTACTTGTATATTGTGGTTAAAAAGAAAAAAAAGGATCCGCACCAGTTGATGATATAGTTTGCAACTTCTATATCGAATATTTAAGAAAGTTCACATGGCCCCCAGTAAAAGACCCCAGTTGCACGATTGCCTGGCCTGTAGTAGGGATGGCCATGGCCTCGCTCCAATGAAAACTTTGGATTTCGTCTTGTATAAGAACTTGATAGTTTTCTGCAACATCTCCAAGGACAAGAACTTCATTCGAACAAAGATTCTCTTTTTATTCAAGTATCTAGTTTGACATTTTGCTAATTTGGGAGCTGCGCAGCGAGATGTCTGTTTACATTAGTTTTAAATTTCTGCATGTCAGTACCGTCAGGAAAACGGAGCAGGGAGGGAGTTCCAGAGTCCAGCAGCATGAGGGAAGAAGCTTTTGGAGTAGAAAGCTCTCTGAATGGATGGGATTTGGTAGATTGTCGGGTTGGTCTAGTGAATTTGCGTTGTAGGGGCACTAGAGCAGCAAGCTCATCAGAGCACAATCCATTGAAGTACTTGTAAAACACGCACAAGGAAGCAACATTGCGGCGGTGGGATAGGGGCTGGAGCTTGGTGGATAGTGAGGGACCTATTAGGTTGGCGACTCTTATTTTGGACCTTGTCTAAGAGAGAGACTAGTAGATGATGCCCCAGCCTAGGTGTGGCAACAATACTCCGTGGATGGGTGGATGGTGGCTTTGTAGAGATATAGGATAATGTCCGGTGTGAGATGTTTTCTAGCATGGTAGAGGGAGCCCACTTTATTTGCAGCAGCCTTGGCAATGTCTTCTATGTATTTGTTCCAATTCATGTTACCTGTGAATGTTAGACTGAGGAGTTTGAACGTTGGACTCTCAGGTAGGATGTTATTTGCCATGGCAATCAGTTTCGAACATGTGACGCTGAAAATTCACATAGTATGTTTTTCAATCCAAGGAACCCAAAAATGGCATCAGCTTTGCTCAGAAATGAAACCTATGAGATTTTATCAAATTTTGAAATTTTTTACATGTGCACCAATATGGGCCAAAAAAATGATGTAGCTGATATGGTAACAGGGGTTTTTTTTTTTCTTTCTTTCAAACTGAAAATATTCAAGAAAATGTAATTATTAAAATGTCGCTTACGCGACACAGAAACTGCTCTCAATCGGAAACCGCTTGGAGTTGCAGGCTCAAATTTTCAGGATTTCTTAGTTTTTATGATGCCCATCTGTGGTGCAAGTTACAACAAAATCGAAGGATATGGGTTTCAAAATCCAAAATTTCTGGATGATTTGACATGGAATTACCCAGTGGGTCCCTGTCAGTCGATGATGGGTGATGCATTCTTAGCCTAGTTGTCCCAGCTGTCTGCTTGTTGCCGAAGCAAAACTGCTTGTTGCTGAATGAACTAATGCGGAAGCGACAGTCTGTTGGTCACAAACGTGTGTGGTCTCTGGACTGTTGGCATTGGTGCTCTCCTTTCTACAGCAACGGTCATCAGCTTCTCCTCCCCTGCTTTCAGATGTTGGTTCAGGGTTCCTTTCAATCTTTAGCGGTCATCTACAATGCCCTCCCAAGACCCGATGTCGATCGCCTTCATGTTGCCTCACAACATCTTTGTATCGGAGTTGGGGGCTGCCAGTAGACTTACTCTTAGACGCCAGCTCTCCATACAGGACGTCCTTTGGAATGTGCCCATCCTCCATTTGATGGACATGGCCCAACCAGCGTAGTCTGAGGAGCGTGAACATGCTGGGAAGGATTGCGCAGGATAGGACCTGTGTTAAACACCTTATCCTGCCAAGAATGCGTCAGAGACTTCGCAGGTGGAAGGTGTTGAGTCACCGCTTCTGTCTGGCGTAGGTGGTCCACGACTCGCTGTCGTAAAGCAGTGTGCTGATGATGCAGGCGTTGTACACTGCCATCTTAGTCTTCACTGTAAGTTTGTGGTTCTTCCACACTCTGGATGTGAGGCGGGCAAGTGTTGTAACTGCTTTCCTGATCCTCTTCTCAATTTCAGTGTCAAGGGAGAGGTTGTTGGTTATGCTGGAGCCAAGGTATAAAAGGTAACGGTCGCATAGCCTGGACGCGCACGAGTGTCGTTGCCGACATCGCACACTGCCCATGGCCGTAGCGGCGGTGATTTAAGAATCACCGTGTCTAGGGCACAGCATATGGAAGGCGGAGCCCATCCCTCTCCTTCCGCTGCCTTGAACCTTCCCTGAGTTTTAGTCAGGTACCCATTTACTGCTGGGTGGACAGAGGGAGTTTTCAGACCCGAAAATTTGCATGCCGTGAGTGGGATCGAACCCGGGTCGTCCAGCCCAAAGACAAGTGCTATAACCACTCGTCCACAGGCCCTCCAAGGTATGTGAACTGGTTAACCACATTGAGTTCATAATCATCAATAGTGACGGAATGTGGTGTCTTGTCCCAGGACTTTTGACTTATTCAGACTGATGGTAAGCCCCAAATCCTTGCAGGCCTGTGAGAAGCGGTCCCACAGTGCCTGCAATTCCTGCTGGGCATGCGTTGCAACTGCTGCGTTGTCGGCAAACAGCATGTCTCTGATGAGAACTTCACGTACCTTTGTTCTGTCTCTGAGGCGGGCATGGTTAAATATCCTGCCGTTTCATCTGGTACGTAGATAGATTTGCTCGATTGCAGAGCCAAAGACGTGCTTCAGGGGGGATGCCGAAGAAGATCCCGAAAAGTGTTGGAGCAAGAACACACCCTTGCTTGACTCCGCTGCAGATACTGAAGGTGTTGGAAGAGCTCCCGCAGAACTGGACTATCCCCTTATATTATTATGCACTGCAGTTTCGGTGGACAGCCAATCTTCGGGAAGATTTTGAAAAGGGCGTCTCTGCTGACAAGGTCAAACGCTTGGTGAGATCTATGGAGGCGATGTACAGGGGCATCTACTGTTCCCTGCACTTCTCTTGCAGTTGGCGGAGAGGGAAGACCATGTCTACCGTTGATCTTTTCACTCGGAAACCGCACTGTGATTCAGGGTAGACAGGTTCTGCAGACAAATCAGGATGACTCTAGCGAAGATTTTGCTGGTAATGCTGAGGACGGAGTTGTTACAGTCGCTTCTCTCACCCTTGTTCTTGGAGAGGGTAATGATCTTGGCATCTCATGTCCTGTGGTATGACTCCCTCTTGCCAACACTAACCAAGAACTTTGTGCATCGGAAGCAGAAGAGTAGTCTTGCAGTGCTTGATCAAGCCTTGATCGCTACCTGGAGCCAAGTTGTCAACGGCCTTAGTCAGTTCCTCTGCAGTAGGCTCTGCATCCGCTGCTCCATGGTTGGTTGATGCTCAACGACATCAAGAACTGAGATGGATACAGTGTTCTTTCTGGAGTAGAGGTCGGAGTCGTGTTCCAGCCATTTCTTCATCTGCTGAGTCTTGCCTGTGATCACTTCATCAGTGGAGGATTTGAGGGGAGCCATCTTGCTTTGAACTAGTCCAAGTGCCGTCCTGATACCATCATACATCCCTCTGATGTTGCCTGTATTGACGGCTGTCTGGATTTCTTCCCTGAGCTCTATCCAGTACTCGTTGCCGCAGTGCCTAGCAGTCTGCTGAGCAATGTTCCTGGCAGTCTTGAAAATCTGCAAGTTTCTCCTGCTGGGTGATTGCTTGTATTCAGCAAGTGCGGAGCGCTTGACTTCTATGAATGGGGGTGAACTTGGCCTCAAACCAGTCGCGAGTTTTGGAGGTCTTCTTCCTAAAGGTAGCCAGGGCAGTGAGGTACATGTTGTCCCACACCATTTCCCATTTCTGACAGAATCTCCAGGCTGCAAGGACCGCAGCTCGCTCTCAAAGTTTTCTGCAAACTATTCCACGAGTTCTAGTTGAGATATGTTTCTGACGTCTATGCAGCGCTTCTCCTGTTTCTTGGAGCGGTGGAACCTCTTCAGTTGTAGCCTGATCTTGCAGCAGAATAAAGAGTGATCTGTGTCATAGTCTGCACTGTGATAGGAGCGTGTGGAGAAAGCTCTTGATAGCTGTGCGTCTGACCAAGATGAAGTCCAGTTGATGCCAGTGCGTTGAGCGTGTGTGTCGCCAAGAGACGTGTTGAGGTTGAGTCCTGAAGTAGGAGTTTGCGATCCACTATCTGTGATATGTGCAAAGCTCCTGCTGTTGGCCGTTCTCATTCATTTTGCCCACCCCAAACTGTCCCAGGCAGTAGGGCCACGAATCATGATCTGCGCCCACTCTGGCATTAAAGTTACCCAGGAGAACTAGTTGTTCCTTGCTTAGGATGCTTTTGATGGTGGATGCGGGATTCTCGTAGAACTCATTTTTTGCATATGTTGTGGAGGATAGTGTTGGGACATACCCACTGACAAGGGTGACTGAGCCTTCGGTGGTGTTGAGGCGAAGATTCAGGAGGGGTTCTGTACGATTGCTGCCTGGTTCTATCATACGCAACAGGTTGTTCCTTACTGCGAAGCCAATTGCATGCTCCCTTGGCTCATCAGAACCTTTCTCGTGCCAATAGAAAGTGTAGTCCTTCTTCAGTGTGCCAGAGTCTGCGATGCGCGTTTCTTGACGGGTGACAATGTCCATATTCAGTGTCTTGAGCTCGTAGTTTATGGCAGCCGTCTTTCTAGAGTCGCTACTGTCCTGAAGATTTTCAGAAAAGCCGGTCGTCATTGTCCGAAGGTTCCAACATCCCAGTTTCAGAGCTGCTTTCCTTTGTTGCCTGGTGTGACGTTTACAGTCTGCATGTCGGATGTCTGCTAATCCTCATGCACCCAATGCAGAAAGCAGGCTGTGGTGGAATGTCCGGTTAAGCGTTGTTGGATAATATAACGAGCAGGTTCTCTGTCTGTCCGTTGACAAAGATTTTTGTAACCGTAAGGGGGGGGGGGGTAATTACTATTTAATTAATTTCCAAGTCAGAAACATAAGAAATACATTAGGGCACATCTGAACAACTAAATAAACAATAAATAATTTCAACGCCGAGGTCATGATTTGAACTCGCAACCTTAACATCGAGTAATTTGGACTAATCTGTCCGATACACTACTACCAACTGAGCAAACGTGCCAAATTAACAAAAACAAGTTTGATTTAACTACTTAATTCTAAAGAAATGCTTTTTTCACTTCTTTTACTTAGCAATGAATGATCTTAAAATGAGGCTTATGTATCAAAACTGGATCCATCAGTGACATGGAGAGGGAGGACGTGTTACATGGGTAAAAGCAGGTCCTCCATATAACACCGGGCAAAAATATTTTTAGTCAAAAAAAATAATTTGTTTCCCTATATTTTTTTGTTTAAAAAAAGAAGAAAAAAAAAAGTTTTTTTCCTTTTTTAAACAAAAAAATATAGGCAAACAAATTTTTTTTTTTAACTAAAAAATATTTTCGGCCGGTGTTATATGGAGGACCTGCTTTTACCCATGTAACACGTCCTCCCTCTCCATGTCACATATAACACCGGTCGAAAATATTTTTAGTCAAAAAAAAAAATTTGTTTCCCTATATTTTTTTGTTTAAAAAGGAAGAAAAAAAAAAGTTTTTTTCCTTTTTTAAACAAAAAAAAATATAGGGAAACAAATTTTTTTTTTTAACTAAAAAATATTTTCGGCCGGTGTTATATGGAGGACCTGCTTTTACCCATGTAACACGTCCTCCCTCTCCATGTCACTGATGGATCCAAAGGAACAGCAAGGTTGTTACAGCTGGTAAAACACAGTTGTAAGCAACGTCGAAACTGCGTTAGGGGCTCCACTCCGGATTTTTCCTCAATTTTTCTCCTGAAGCCTTTCCCCATGGGTAGGTATTCCACAAGGCAGCGGAGGTTTAAATTCAGGGTTTACCTTCCCCTAGGTGGGCTGACGAGCTCCACTTACCTGGAGCAACTGGTCATGGTGCTAGTGACCCGGCTTCACCCTTTCTCCTGTCATTAGCAACAGGTCTGCTGGACCTATATCTAAGCCATACGTTTTTTTTTCTTCTTTTACGGTGAACGAGTGATATGAAAAACAAATATATACTTTTTTTCTCCTTTTTAATCTTCTGCTTTTTACAAAAACGAAGACACATTGCAATTAAATCAAATAACTTGCCCGCTGCAACAATTTCAATAGTGAGTGAGCCACTGTAACAAGCGATATGAAAAACATATACAGGATGGGCCAAAATAAGGGTCCTATCTTTAAATTTGAATAACTTCCACAAAATAAAAGTTAAACTCACCAAACTTTATGCGTGTGTAGACTGACCCTTCCGAGATTTTTTGAAATAAACAAAACAAATTTTAGCCGAAAAACACTTCTTAAAACTTACAAAAACTAAAGTATTGTTTTTTACACTGTTTTGAGTTTTTTAAGCAAAAATAATGTTTTCTAAATGAGGGTACGTTCCTTAGGGCTAATACGGCTCATGCTTGCTTCGGAAGGGGTCCTTTACTTATTCTAAAAAAAAAAAAAAAAAAAAAATCAATAAATAAAAAAGTTATGAATTTTTAAAAATAGGACCCTTATTTTTGCCCACCCTGTATATACTTCGTTCTTTTTTTTTTTTAAATGAAAATGCTTTGCGATCCTCTGATACAGGTTCAAATATCATAAGTCATGAATTAGAGAGGCCTCATTCTTCAATTTTTTTGCCCAAGAAACTTTTTGTCTTTTGCAAAGTTACTTTTGTTCAATTTTAGTCCCTGATTCTCCAAGAACTTTACTTTTTTCTTAGTTCTTTATTTTCTCCAAGTATTTTGCGATTATATTTTTTCAAATTTTTTAAAAAATGTTTTTTTAAAAAAATTTTTTTTTTATTTATTTATTTTTTTTATTTATTTATTTATTTTTTTTGTGCGTCTTGCTTTGAATTACATTTTTCTGTCTCTTAACTGATTTATTAAGTTTAGAAAGTTTCTTTAGAAGCCTTGCTATTGATATTTTGAGTTGAATATTTTTCTTACTTAGGGTAGATATTTCCTGAGAAGCCGTTTTATACTGTTCTCTTGTTTGGAAATTAACAGCCATGTTGGAGAGCTGATCCTGGGATTCTTTAAGGGATTGTTCAAGTGTCGTCTTCATTTTGACAGCAACTAATGGTTGTTCTGAAGAGGCTAAATTAAGAGGTTTATCCTGAGAAGGACAATCTGGAGTTTTTTCTTTAAATGCCTGCTCTTGGAATGGAGACATTAAAAACTGTTGCAATCTTTCAGGTTTTTTATATCCCTGTATTTTTTTACGTTCTTTTGAAAGTTTATTTTTCGTTATAATTTGCAGACAGAAGGTGATTCAGCCACATTACCATTATGTTAAACGTTAGATGTTTTTTAGTTGAATAATAATAATAATAATAATAAAGTTGAAGAACTGCCCCATTTGTCAGAGTGATGTCATTAGGAACACTTTTGAATAGTGCTGCATTTTCCAGTTTTTGCAATGAGATTCCGATTGCAGAGAGTTCTTCAGCTACAAAATAGGCATCATATGAAGCATCTAAAAAGATTTTCAGTTCAGTTTCTCCTTTGATAGAAAAAAATACTTTAGCTTTCATAAAGGCCCGTTGAATTTATCCAATCAATCTTGACTGTTCCACCTTCATATCTGGAAAGAGTTTACAGAACCAAGCAAAAACCTGAAATGAAAAAAATTTACAATTCTCTTATCAAAATAGAAATATTAAAGAAATGTCAAAAAAGAATAAAAATATTTTGTGAATTTTTTTTTTTTTTTTTAAAGAACTCTTCTATAAACCTGATATCTTCCCTGTGTAAATGATTTTGTTTTCATTAGTGTCCATAAAACCATGAAGGTAACAAGTTGAACTCAAAATAGACAAAACCCAGACTTCAACCCCCATGGACCAGGTCGTGACTAATGGACTGGTTGTGTGAGCTTATTGGCACCAAACAAGTACCTTGGTGATACCAGATCAGGCTGCCCTGTGGCTCCTGAGACGAAATTCACCCACATTGACTTTTTTTTTTTTTTTTTTTTTTTTTTTGTAAAACTTAATTATGTTCTACAAAACCAAAAACAACAGCCCCTCTCCCTTTCTCCCTCCCCTTTTTTATTTTATTTTTAGAACTTGAAGCATAAATCTTTTACTATAATGACCAGATTCGGCATTAAATAACCCAAAAAGGGTTGATATGCCGTAAAACAAAACTACCAAACCAAAAACGATGATTAAACATTTGAAGATATAAAGAACTTGAAGCATAAAAACTTTTACTATAATGACCAGATTCGGCATTAAATAACCCAAAAAGGGTTGATATGCCGTAAAACAAAACTACCAAACCAAAAACGATGATTAAACATTTGAAGATATAAAGAACTTGAAGCATAAAAACTTTTACTATAATGACCAGATTCGGCATTAAATAACCCAAAAAGGGTTGATATGCCGTAAAACAAAACTACCAAACCATACCAAACCTACCAAACAAGTACCCACCTTGGTCAATCCACTCTATAATCAAATCAAACATGCCATTACAAAGAAATAAAATCAAACCTAAACCAGACACCCAAACAACACTTTTGCCTCCGCCCTTGAGGCTTGCATTCTCAAATATCCGGGGACTTAGAACCAACATCAACGACGTAGAAACCTTTCTCCTGACAAACTCCCCGGATATCCTAGCTCTTAGTGAAACTAACCTCCAATCCTCAATCTCTTCTCACCACTTTGACATGACTGACTACCTCCCACTCTACCGTAAAGTCTCTGACAAACACATGCACGGGCTAGGAGTTTATGTTCGGAACACCCTCTCCCTGACTAGAGAACATAGGTTAGAATCAGATGACTACGACTACATGTGCTTTAGATTGACTTTACATCACAACGTTAGTTACTTATATTTCCTATACCGCTCCCCGTCGACCCAGGACTGTACTCTGCTAAACTCTGTCTCTGAAAGCATAGATAGAGCACTCTTAATTGACTCGAATGCCCAGATACATGTATTTGGGGATTTTAATGCCCACCACCGCGACTGGTTGGGATTCTCCAGCCTTACTGACGCAGCCGGCAACTCTACGTATAATTTCTCCTTAGCTCACTCCCTCTCTCAGACTGTTGATTTTCCGACCCGCATCCCCACCCGTGTGGACCAACAAGCCTCACTTCTAGACCTCTTCTTGACCTCAATACCCGAGGCTTGTGTGACGAAAGCTCATAGCCCACTCGGGAATGCTGATCACATTGTGCTAATGATACATATCACGCTAAAAAGTCGTCCAAAAGCTGATGAACCGTTGCTCAAAACAACAAGATACTACGAGCAAGCTGATTTTGAGTCAATCAGAGATCACATCAGTGACGCCCCATGGAGGGAAACCTTCTCACTCCCTGCCAACCAGTGTGCAAACGAATTAACTGAATGGGTCAAAGCAGGCATTGAAGCCTATGTCCTCATGCGAAAATTCTTTAGCAAGCCCCACTCTCCTCAATGGTTCACTTCGGAATGTGCAGCTGCCATTTCTGAGAGGCAACAAGCATTCCGTAAATTCGGCCGCCATAAGTCAGCTACTAATAGGCATAAATTTATAGAGTCAAGAAACAATTGCAAGGCCGTGATAGGGGAAGCGAAGAGAAGGTATAATGAGTTAACAAAAAAACGCACCCAGTCACAGAAACTAGGTACTCGCGATTTCTGGAAAATCTACAATAGTGTAGTGAATAATGGTCAATCTACGATTCCCCCACTTTCAAACCACAATGATGTCATTTGCACGGCCACTGATAAGGCTGAACTACTTGCACAGCGTTTCTCTTCTAACTCTACTGTCCTCTCCAAACTTTACAATAAATGCCTAGCCGAATCTTGCTTCCCCGATAGCTGGAAAATTGCCTCTGTGGTACCAGTCTACAAGAGTTCTGGGAATAGAACCGACCCTCAGAACTACCGCCCAATCAGTCTACTGCCGATCTTTGCCAAAATCTTTGAATCCTTAATCAATCTAGCGATAGTACGTCACTTAGTTAATGCTAAACTTCTATCTGACCGCCAGTATGGATTTAGACAAGCACGATCTACTGCAGACATCTTAACGGTCATCTCTGAACGCATGTATCATACTCTCGACAAGGCAGGTGAAGCTAGGGCAGTAGCGCTTGATATATCCAAGGCCTTTGACAAGGTATGGCATAAAGGGCTTCTCCTGAAAATACACTCATACGGTATTACTGGGCAACTACTTAATATAATTAGATCCTTCCTAAACAAAAGAAAAATCCAGGTTGTCCTCGATGGCCGTTCATCTAAGCAACATGACATAAATGCTGGTGTGCCCCAGGGATCTATTCTTGGACCTTTGTTGTTCCTGATCTATATAAACGATCTCCCTGATGACATAGTGTCTGAGATTGGTTTATTTGCTGACGACACCACGCTTTACTCTCGCCATGTTGGCAAAACAGACGCGATCATATCTGAGGCAATGGCTGAATCCTTAGGAAATGACCTCCAGGCTGTAGTGGATTGGGGCCATAAATGGTTGGTGACTTTTAATGCCGCAAAGACTAAGCTCCTTTCCTTCAACAACTACAAAAAGCCTCTCCAACCACCGATTGCCATGGCAAATAACACCCTACCTGAGAGTTCATCATTCAAACTCCTTGGCCTAACCTTCACAGGTAACATGAATTGGAACACATACATTGAAGACATTGCCAAGGCTGCCGCAAAGAAGGTTGGCTCCCTCTACCGTGCTAGTGGACTCCTTACACCTGACATTATCCTGTATCTCTACAAAGCCACCATTCGCCCATGCATGGAGTATTGTTGCCACATCTGGGCTGGTGCATCATCTACTAGTCTCTCCCTCCTTGACAAAGTCCAAAAAAGAGTAGTCAACCTAATAGGTCCCTCACTGTCAGCTAAGCTCCAGCCCCTGTCCCATCGCCGCAATGTGGCATCCTTGTGTTTGTTTTACAAATACTTCAATGGATTATGCTCCGATGAGTTGGCTACTCTGGTGCCCCCTCGACGTAAATTCACTAGACTAACTCGACATTCTACTAAATCTCATTCATTCACTGTGGAGGTCCCCAGATGCCAGAGAGCATTCTACTCAAATAGCTTCTTTCCTCGTGCTGCTGGCCTCTGGAACTCCCTCCCTGCCCCCTGTTTCCCCGACAGTACTGACATGCAGAAATTTAAAACTAATGTAAACAGACATCTCGCTGCTCAGAATCCAATTTAAGCTGAACCACCAATCCTTCTCCCCTTTTCCTTTTTCTCAGTAGCCCCTTACGTTTACAGTGGCGTCCTGCCTTGTTTGGGGTGAATCATGTAAAAAAAAAAAAAAACCATATCCAGATGACTTGGTATGTTATTACAGAGTCAATAACATCCCCAAGTTCGACTTCCATTAACTTTTCAAAACTTTTTCCAAAAAGGTTTTGCTAAACTTCTGAACAAATAAAAGAATTTACGGTTATTTTAAAAATTAATTAAAAGAAGCATTTTTTTTTTTTATGGAACTTTTAGTTTCAACAAAAAAAGTTACGTTAAACTTTCGAATAAAAAAAAAGTATTTTCTATTTTTCCTATTTACTTTCATCCTCACGAGGGCAGAGTTAGACACAAGGTCGATTCTTAATGTGTGGAAAATTCAGCTCCTTCCCCCCCAAAAGCGGCATTCTGGGTTGGTACAAAAATTAAAATTGCCTCGGTCTAGAAGGATTTTTCATTCACTGACCAAGGACAGAAAAGACTAAGTGCAACATCGGAACAGATACTACACTTTGCTCCTAGCCAAAAAGCCGAGGAATTTTAATTGTTATTTATAAACAAAAAAGAAAGTTTCGCTAAACTTCCAAATAAACCTCTTAACAAATTAAAAACAAGTCATTTTATGAACTTTTTACAAGAGTTTCGCTCATTTTTTTTTTTTTTTTTTTTTTTTTTTCGTTGTTGCTATAAAACTTTTTACAAAATAGTTTCGCTAAACTTTGGGATAAAATGTACCTATTCAAATTGTGGGTATCTTTCAGAATGATCAGTACGCTGAAAACGCTCAAAAAAACAAATATACAACAAATAAAAGTAACTGTCGTCGATAAAAGTTAATTTAAAACTGACCTGTGATATTTGTTTGTATTTTTAAACCGTTCCAACTGCTATTTAGTAGAAATCAATAGTTTTATCACGCGAACTTGCAAAAAAAAAAAAAAAATGGCGCTTGCTCGTAAGACGCCATATTGTCTAAAGAAAACGAGTAAAAAATGAACAAGAAATTTTTTTTACATCTAATAAAACCCCATTTATAGTACGTAAAAATACAAACAAATATCATAGGTAAGTAGACAAATATCTCTTCTCGACGTAGGTTAAACTCACTTGTTGCATATTTATTTTTATAACCCCGTTCTCGTTAGTTTTTTAGACCCCGTCCGCGACTGTACTGATCATTCTGAAAGATACCCAACTTACTCCTCCCCAAAGAGGGGAGGAAAAGCCTGGGAGGGTGGACCTCCTAGAACTGCACAGGACAAGCGTGCTGATCATTCTGAAAGATACCCCAAATTGTTTCTTCTGAACAAGCAAAACCATTTTATTTCTTTGGTTATTTGGAAGAGTAACCCATCCCTGATTTTAGCTTTTGTAAGTATGGATGTTCGGAAGAACAATAATCTCGGTAAAAATCTAAACAACCTAGATCAATGACTTTTTTCTTTGTAATGGAATAAAAAATAGATAAGTCTTTGAATTGTCTTTTTTTTTTTTTTTTTGCATACAATTTATTATTTTTCTATTAAAAAAATTAGATAAAATTAACGTCATGGACTTTTTTCATTACATACATATTTCTTGAAGAAAATTTTTATGTGTCCAAAAATATGAAATTTTTATCTATTAATACTTAAAAAAAATAAGTTAATAAAATTTTATGTCATGGGATTTTTAAATAATTTGTTTTTGTCCAAAATTGATGTATTTTTTCTGTGTTTACAAATAATTAATTTCTTTAAACGTTGAATACAAACGGATATAGTATAAGATGAATATTACATTTTTTAGATTTTTACAGAGTCTGGTCATTTTTACGGAGATTATTGTCCATCCATACTTACAAAAGCTAAACGTATAAATCGGGTGGGTTACTCTGCCGAAAGACCATTTCTTTTTCTGAACCACTTGGTCGTCGAAAGAATAGTATTTTCTTAATTTTATTACAAATATGTATCTATTAAAAATACAAAATTTTACCAATTTTATATATACATATATATATATGTGTGTGTGTGTGTGTCAGGTTGTATATGAAAAGAAATCAAATAAAGTGCTCGATCATATAAGAGAGCTAATATAATTTATTTAGATACTGTATATTACATATTTCAGCAACGTACCGCGGTTTCATCCAAAAGGGCAGATTTAGACATCTTTAGTAAATCTCTGTGCTCAGTGGAATCATCGGCAAGCTGAAACGATTGTAGTCACGGCCCGATAGGGAATGGCGTCAACAATGACAGAAAACGGTGTATCTCTGAGGGGGTCCCCGAAAACATCCGGTGTGGGATAGTGATTAACTAAGACTTAAGAGAGTTCGATGTTAGTTCGTGTTTGAAAGGCCTTCATGTTATTCCCTAGCAAGTTTTATTTATTTATTTATCTGTTAGCAAGTTTTATTTATTTATCTGTTCTTTTGTGGATTTGTAATATTATTGTTTTACCTAGTCTGAAAAGATACAAAAATCGGAGAATGTCACTTTCTAACCTGACCAAAATTACAACTTCATGCAAATTTAAGAGAAATTCAATGGATGGTTGCAGAGAAAAATCCAGACGGACGGACATGCCTCAAAACACAAGTCCCCCGATTTATAAAATGTCATTTATACCATTATATAAAGCAGGGTTTACCCAATAGTAAGCAACAGAAATAATTTTTAAAATCGTAACACACTGTGAACTGCTTGGATATAAAAAGAGGGGGTCAAAGTGGGGTCAAAAATGCCCCAAATTGCCCAAATTTATTGCATTTTACACTCGCCACATCGAGTCACATACAGAGGGGGACCACGCACGCGCGGCTTGTTTTTAATTAAATTTTTATGTTTTATTCACTAAAGTTTTCAACTTGGAAATTTTTCATGAAAATTAATTTAAAATTCTATACTTCGCCTACCAAATTAAAGAATAACCTTTCTTTTATAAGATGGAATGATTTTGCACAGACGACATCTTGCGTGATTTACACAAAATGGAAAATGCTCTAAATCGGAAACCGCTTGTAGTTGCGCACTCAAATTTTCAGGATTTCTTAGTTTTTAGAATGTACATCTGTCGTGCAAGTTACAAAAAAATCTGGATATGAGTTTAAAAAAGCCTACATTTCTGGATGATTTGACATGGAATTACCCATTGTTCAGTGCAGAGCAAGCAACAGACAGCAAGACTGTAGAGACCTGTGCGCCAGCTGGGTCCACTTTAAGGAGCTCTTGCTCAACGTCTTGGCCGGCTGTCTCAACGACAGGGTTACTGTTGGTTTTTGTGGGGGTTACCTGTCTCTATTGAAATATAGTGAGCAGGAACATCGTTTTCGGTAATTACTATTTACCCACATGTGTACGTATAAGAAAGAGGAGAGAAGAGTAATGAGGAACCGTGTCTTTGATACATAGCAACCGGTTGTTTGCTTTTTTTTCTTCTTCATCACTGACTACTTGAGATTAAGGGGAAGAGAAAGTGAATGATCTTATAAGATAGAATGATTTTTCAAAGTGTAATAAATGATAGCATGAACAGCACAGGCATTAGAAAATAGGACTAAAAATTTTCTAACGTATGTGCTGTTCACGCCATCATTTATTACACTTTAAAAAAATCATTCCATCTTATAAAAGAAAGGTTATTCTTTAATTTGGTAGGTGAAGTATAGAATTTTAAATTAATTTTCATGAAAAATTTCCAAGTTGAAAACTTTAGTGAATAAAACATTATAAAAATTTGTTGTTGAAAAAACATGGAACTAAATGCTTTTGTCATTAAAATAGAAAAGAGGAAATTGGAGGATTTTTATCAGGTTGATTTGTTTTTGTTTAGACAGTCGAGGGGAGAATTGTGAATCAATAAGACTTGAAGCTGGGGGTGGAGTCTGGCTCTTACGACCGCGGGTGGATTATTGACGAGTCTGATAAGTAAGCAGACCTTTAGAACGGCATCTTGTGATGTCTCCGTTTGCTTATCTGGTACAAGAGGTGCGATAGTTTATGAACTGACATACTCTCGGAGGACAAAACTCAGTTCCTTTTGATAACATCTGCAGCGAACCTAAGCCCCAGCCGCATTCGGGAAGGAAGGGGGGGGGTTCTTCACTGGACTGAGATAATATACTAGTATTTTCCAAGAATCCTGAAGAACATTTTAAACATCTGGAACAAGTATTTGGAGGATGGGCTAAAGTTGAAACTGTAGAAGTTTCTGAAGAAAAGGACTAGGTATTTGGGTTCTATCCTTGACACGGGCGGAATCCGTTCGGATCTCGACCATGCCAGAACCCACGACCGTTAGGCAGATTTGAGGGCTTATAGGAGCAATCGGCTATTATAGGCGATTTGTACAAGCTTTTAGCCGGTTAGCTGGACTACTGACAAAAAAGCTACCAGGTTTAAGTAGACTGGGGGGGGGGGGGGCAATGACTATTTCTTTTGTTACCATATCCAAATTTAGATAGGACACCAATGACAGAAATATAGGCATGGTATTAACGCAGAATACTGAAAGAGGTTCCTATATTCCTGTCGCATCGGCTCTCAGAGACACCGCAGAGATGATCAATACGTAAAGCGGACACCTACGCGATTTTATGAGTGGGGGAACTTCGGCACTTCTGTCGTATATATGAAGCAGCAGATTTTCTGTCCTTCTACTGAAAATAAAGGGAGGTAATTCAACCGGAAGTGATTTTTTTACAACATAAAAAAAAAAATGCAAGACTGATTTGTTTTTGGGTAACAAGAAACAATTTCTTTTTTTTATTATATGAAGTAAAAAAAATTTTAAACTCTTAACCCTAAACCCTAAGAAATCAGGCGGTGTGCCTGTAAAAAATCTATTGTTTTTTGCGGCTGGTTCATTAAATTACCAATGTCTCGAAGATTAATCTCATTTAACTCCATTTTCTAAATACTAAATTCAACTTCCGGTGAATTCTGAATGAATGGTACTTGGAGAAAAAAAAACCGGAACTCTTCAATTTCGATTTCTTAATCGGCAGCTGCTTCATATATACGACAGAAGTGCCGGAACTTCTTTTGACCTGCGTTTGGTGGGGTGCCCTAGCTTAATATGTAGTGCCGTTAGTAAAGGCATAGAGAGCCTGTCGTGGGGCAACAATTGTCTGAAGATACCCCTTCACATCCATGATGTTGTCAAAGTCGCTTCGAAGGTAGAGTTTTCTGTATCAGATGTGTCCGTGTTCGGTCTGGACATTCATTTTGGATCTCTTCCCATGCAGAACAGCTGGTGTAAGGAAGTTTTGAGGATTCCCCAATGATCTCCGCAAGTGAAGTCTTGAATACGGTGGCCTCCGCACTGAGGAACAACTTTGGCGTGACGAGTGACTGCATTCAGGAGCATCACGGCTGACCAAATCAGCAGGCATGTTTGCTCTGTCGGCGAGATGTTAGATGGAAGCCTGGGATGGTTGTTTCAGACCCATGTTAATTGTGGCTTCACCGGCGGTGTTGTCAAGCCACGTTATGCCAACTACACGCTCTGTGATTATCGGTTTCGACCAAGTTCTGACTGATGCTATCCGACATGAATCCAAATGAGGCTGGATGGCAAAGTCTTCGCAATTGCCGTCAGGCATGGAGTTCCAATTTTTTTTTTTTTATGTTGTGTTCCCTTTCTCCAGAGTGAACCTGGTTTTTCCAATTACATTAAGTAGGGAGGGTTAGGGTTAGCTGTTTATCTGGTGGAATGTCGAACCATGTTTTCTGTGGCACTACTGTGTACAATGATTCGCACCAGATGATGATTTGAAAACATATCGATGTAGCGGGTGACTTCCTCGTCTTCTGTAGGAAGACTATCATGGCATCTGCTATGAGTATCTACGCCTAGCAGGGAGTCATCAATGAAGGCTGTTAATTTCTGGAATAAACCTGGGCGTTCATCCGATTGTGGTCTTGTTTGGTCGAAGTCTAGTTGAGAGCTATTAGTCTGGAGACCATAATGTTGTCTTATTGTCTGCCAAACACTATTATTTACTGTTTGCCTAAATTATATAGATATAGATTGAAAATAATTTTTTTTTTTTTTTTCAAAATATTCTCCTTATTGTTGCCATTCACCAACGCTTCCATGTGTGACTTTTCAATCTACCTTATTCACGTAACCGCGTGCTACACACAGCGGCATATCAACATTAATCGTCGATAACATCAAGACGAATTTCAACTTGACTGCGATAAATATGTCTCAATCAAAAAGGATTAAACGAAAAAAGGAGAGGAAAAAAAGAAATATGCTTATACTTTTGACAAGGGTGTATATCACCGAAAGTACTCAAGTTTTTTAAGTAAAATAATTTATTTTAAAAAAACAAATAAATTGCGTTGTCCAGATTTTCAAAATATTCTCCTTATATTATATATATATATATATATATATATATATATATATATATATATATATATATATGATAATTTTATTTACACAGACATGTACAAAATCTTCGACACTGGCATGTCGATGTTATCGATCAACAAATATGATCTGAGGTTAAGATCGGATTCTAACTCTGCCTGACGAGATCTCAGTTTATAGTAACTGTTGATCGATAACATCGACATGCCAGTGTCGCAGATTTTGTACATGTCTGTGTAAATAAAATTATCATATATAAAGCTCTATTTTGATATTGAGCACTTTTTATAAACCCGGTTAAAATTCTCTGGATTACCACCCTGTGGATATTTTTCACCTGGATTATTACCATTATTATATATATATATATATATATATATAATAATAATATTTGTTATTGTTTATTATCTATGTACGTATACGTTTCGTCCTTTTTCAATAGGGACTCATCAGCATAGAGATATGACTATTCACTGCTCGTCATGCGATTCGAACCCCCGGATTACAAGTATTTTTCAACTCAAACACGACATCTTTAACCACTGGGCCAATCGTAAACAGCGAATAAACGATGATAATTTCAACACGTTATCGGCGGGCTTAACGACCAGAGTGTTCTACTTCTTTTTAAGGGAACGAACGATGCATTATAAAGCTAGTGACGTCAAGCTGTGTTAATACTACACTTACAGTGCTCTACTTTTTCGAGGAGCGACAAATAATAAATATTTGTTATTGTTTATTATCTATGTACGTAACAACCGTCACCATCTTTGTTGTCCACCATCTTAAGTGATTTCTGAAGATACTTGCTTTTATATCATTTCTTGGAATCCAATTCTTCTGACAAAGAACGAAATTGCTTTTTTAGAAAATTTCTGGAGGATAGAGAGAAAAACTAAATGAAATATGAATAATTAAAAAAAAAAGAAAACAAAAACTGTATCTGCTGCTTGTCCGTTTGAATAGAAATGGAATTCCTCGAACCAAAAGTTTTTGTTCAATTAGGAAGAGCACCTGGCGTTTCTGAGTTTCTCAAATAGTAATGTCATTACACGTTGCTTGTTTGCTACGACGTTGGTGTTTTAACAATAGCATTCCGTGATACGTCGGGGTGATATTTTGCCACCTGTCTCAACATCATCTTGACAAATAATATTTTTTTTGAAAAGCAGTGTGTTGGTTGAAATCAGATACTTCTATACACTGTGTGTGTACGCGCGCGTGGTTTCTTCTCTAAGTTAGCCTCGAGGAATGGGGCATATTTGCAGGCAGTATGTAAGATTATTTCTCCACGCTTCAATGAAAGATAGTTTCATTCTCTCCCAGCACCACTGATTCCGGGTGCGTGCGAACATAATTAAAGATATTCAAGCAACTGATATGTATTCAGTCGAATAAGCAATTAGTTTATGGATTATCTAACAACTTGAATGAAGTTGTACGAATTCTCACCAGTTTGGCTGGGTGAAAAGTTAAGCGATGCGTCGGTAGTCTAGTCGAGAGACGATAATACTTTCAGGCGGTTGCCCAATTATTTGGTGGGTAATATCCTCCTTATTTAAATTTCTGGTGCTTAAGCATATCCGCCCCGACATTAAAAAATTTAAAGAATGTATAAACGTTAATATGTACTTACGTGTTAGCTGAAAATAAGATTGTGCAGAAAAAATTACGCAAATTCATCCAGTAGTTATTTAATTATAAGAAAAAGAAAAAAAAATGATTTAAATGATTTTACGTAGATTTTGACATTTTTGTAAACAAGGGAGATAACAATTTTTTTTTTTTTACCCAGTTAAATTTTTTTTTTTACCAATTGCGGAAAAACAGCTTATAAGTACGATATAAGAGAAAAAAAATTAACAAAAGACATAACCAATTTTGGAAAAACAACTTATAAGTACGATATAAGAGAGAAAAAAACGTAGCATTTTATTGACCCACAGGATAAATTTCGGCAATCTGGAATTAGTGTTGCAGCATCCCTTGAAGGCACTGTGACTAGAAAACCCTAATTTTTTAATTTTGAGTTATGTCATTTTCCGGACAATCAGAAAACCCCAAACCAAGAAATCGTGAAAATATGAGTTATCGTTCTTGACCACTGGAAAATCTAAGATACAAAATGGTGGAAATATCTACCGAGGGAAAAAATCGTTAAAATCGTTTTTTTTTTATAATTAAATAACTACTGGATGAATTTGCGTAATTTTTTCTGCACAATCTTATTTTCAGCTAACACGTAAGTACATAATAACGTTTATACATTCTTTATATTTTTTAATGTCGGGGCGGATATGCTTAAGCACCAAATTTCTTTTATATAATTCTTTGGGAGTAGCGTATGTGGGTAAATAAACTGCTGCCACCACCACTGCCAATAAGTAAAGATGTATCGCACGAAACCGTTTGAAGGTACGAAGAGACTTTATTCTCGAGCGTACAAACACAAGAAAACAAAAACAAACAATAAGGTTAACTCAGCGAGTCACAAGCAGACGAGAAGGGCCAATAACTCTATCATACTTAGAGTTAATGCCTCTGTCCGTTAACTATGTCAATAACGTAAAAAGTTTGTTAAATCAGAGTGAGAAAGAAAGAAAAAAACATATCTACATTTAAAAGTAGATGAGGACCCTTAGTTCCCCCACTCAAATGAGATTTTACTTTTTAGGCGATTACGTGGGAAAACACCCTGAACAACTTGGCGAAAACGGCAACACTTTTTATGCCCGCCATTAATCAAAATCAAAGATTTGTCTAACGTGACTCAAATTAACGATCAATCGCAACCATTTCAAATTAAAGAAAAATCTCTTTCTCTTTCTCTCTCTCTTTCTCTCTCTCTCTCTCTCTCTCTCTTTCTCTCTCTCTCTCTTTCTCTCTCTCTCTCTTTCTCTCTCTCTCTCTTTCTCTCTCTCTCTCTTTCTCTCTCTCTCTCTTTCTCTCTCTCTCTCTTTCTCTCTCTCTCTCTTTCTCTCTCTCTCTTTCTCTCTCTCTCTCTCTCTCTCTCTTTCTCTCTCTCTCTCTCTCTTTCTCTCTCTCTCTCTCTCTCTCTCTCTTTCTCTCTCTCTCTCTTTCTCTCTCTCTCTCTTTCTCTCTATCTCTTTCTCTCACTCTCTCTCACTCTCTCACTCACTCCTGGAAAAAAAATTAAGTCGTTGCCAAATTACTACATGACTTTTAAAAGAATTGCTTTAAATGTCTATACCTCCCCACTATTTCTGTTCCAGTTGACCCTCCAAAAAATAAATATTAGAAAGCAAATTTAAAAAAAAATGCCTATATTTTGTTCAAATGCTGAAAAAGATTATAGCTTTGTGAGTGTCTTGTGTAGTTTTCCAACTTTTAGTTGGACAAACACACACAACTTTCCTTTATATAATAGATACGGGAGATGATTTTAAAATGTATTTTTTATTTTTAAACATTTTTTATTAACAAGTTTTTTTTTTTCTTTCATTTAAGAACCAACACAGATCTACCGATATCTACGGGCCAGAAATATTGTCTCGGTAAGTAACTGCCCTTCATATTCTTGATACAACACTAAACGTGTTTTGGTATCGCAAGGTACCAGCATAAACTCGTCCACTTGGAACAGATTCAAATGATTGACATGATTGTACAATTGTGGTATCACAGAGCCTTTTTGGCGTGTTTTTCTTGATGAGGAGTGAGCGGGATACTTACTAAGTGCCCCTTGTTAATCGCATTTTGTCAGGATGAATTTGGCAAAGACCAACGCCATAAGTTATAATAAGAAAACTAAAATGGTGAGTCTGAATAGAAATGGTGAGTCTGAATAGAAATGGTGAGTCTGAATAGAAATGGTGAGTCTGAATAGAATGATAATAATTACGAATCAATGACCATAAAATTCAATCGGAGCCAAGAAACTGAAATCTCTACTCTATCCCCAAATGTAAAAAAAAATATCTCTCGAGGTGAACATCTCCACTTATTTTGATTTTTGTGTAGTCAGGCCGTCTTCGCACCTGAAGAGCCTGATATGGGACGAGATAAATTATCACATCAGAGTTAAGTGGTGTTTTGAGTTATTTCAATTCTAACATTATTTTTGCTCTACCTACATTTGAGCAGGTATTCTTGTCATGGTCAAGATAACTAATGTACTGTGTTATATAGGATGGGCAAAAATAAGGGTCCTATTTTAAAAAATTCATAACTTTTTTATTTATTGATTTTTTTTTTTTTTTTTTTTTTTTTTTTTTTTTTTTAATTTTTTTTTTTTTTTAAATTTTTTTTAGAATAAGTAAAGGACCCCTTCCGAAGCAAGCATGAGCCGTATTAGCCCTAAGGAACGTACCCTCATTTAGAAAACATTATTTTTGCTTAAAAAACTCAAAACAGTGTAAAAAACAATACTTTAGTTTTTGTAAGTTTTAAGAAGTGTTTTTCGGCTAAAATTTGTTTTGTTTATTTCAAAAAATCTCGGAAGGGTCAGTCTACACACACATAAAGTTTGGTGAGTTTAACTTTTATTTTGTGGAAGTTATTCAAATTCAAGTTATTCAAATTTAAAGATAGGACCCTTATTTTGGCCCACCCTGTATATCATCATCATGAGCCAGTTTATTTGTTGAATTAGGCCACAATTGATCCTCGGATGAGGGTGGGGTCTGATTGTCTAGTCTCAATCTAAGTTTTCCTCTCCATTCTTGTTTTTTGGTGAAGCCTGACGGAATCCATAGCTTTCCTATTGATCACGTCCACCCAAGACAACTCGGGTCTGCCAGTGGTCGTCGTCTCTGCTGGCATGTTCAACTGTCAGACTTTAGCAATCTAGCGCTCAACATGCCCCAACTAACGCAGTCTGCATGATGTCCGTGAGGCTTTTCAAGTTGACTTGTGCAAATAGAGATTCCAAAGGTATTTTATTTGCCTCCTCTCCGGGAGGTTAGACACAAGGTCAGGTGTGGGTTTTTTAATGAAAGTGTTTCTGTGGAACGAACCGGATTCGAACCCGGCACACCCAGGTCCTCAGTCCGCATCGTTAACAACTTCGCCACCGTGCCATCCCCTAGAGATTCCAAAGGTATGCTTTGTTTAGGCCTTACTGAACAGATCCATCTGACCATTACCTGCATTAACAGGCATACTTGCAATGTGTAGCTGCCACGAGGTTACAACCTCCACCTGATGACAGCACGTCTTCAAGGTAAAGAAATTCCGTCGCTATTTCAAGCTTGTCATCACCTCCGTGGGGGGGGGGGGGGTTAAATATGACCCCCGTAATATATTGCCCATGTGTATTCCAAATATTCCTTGTCTGAAATTTATGGATTTAAACTGAAAAAAAAACAAAAACTTCATATCATCAAATTCGGTTTAACATCCGTGTTGGACGGCTTTAAGGAATTGACTTCCAAACTAACTTATCTCTGGCCAAGTCTTTATTTAAACTACATAACGTGAAATGCGACAGATTTTCTTAGTTGAGGCAAGATTTTTATAGGCCCGATGCCCTTTTCTGACGCCAACCCAGTGAAGTGATGGGGACCGGTGCTTTTATCGACACACCATGTCTAACCCTAACCTGCCCTTAAAAAACACGTAAAAATTCTCTCTTCGTGTATGTTTGTTGGTTTTCACATATAAATATATTTTATTAATACACCTCGTGTATGTTACGTAAACAGTTCTCAGCTTGGGTTCTCGTCTTTATTATTAGAATAACTAAAGCGTAACACTAAATTCTCTGAAGCTCCCGAATTGGGACTTCACCATCGGATACACTTTAGGGTCATATCCAGTTTAGGGTCATATCTAGGACCATGGATAAAAATCCACCAAAAATGAAAATGGAAGAAAAAAAAGGTCTTTTTTTTTTCTTTCTTTTTTTTTTTTTTTTTTTTTTTTTTTTTTTTTTTTTTTTTTTGAAGCATCTGTAAAGATTTAAATTTCAAAAATAGGCAAAATGCCGTTAGAAAAGCATGAATTTTTGTATCATAAAAGTATTAACTTTATATATACGTTATATAATTAGTAAAGTCCTTTTTTGTTATTGAAGTACCCGCTTGATGTCAGGGAGTGGTCTGATGGTAGTTTGGTTCGTTTTATGGCATATCAACCATTTATAGGAGGATAATTTATTATTACAACATTTTTCATTTGAGTAGTCAAGTTCGAAAAGTTTTATCTCCCTCCCCCCCCCCGTCCTTTTTTTTCTAGTTCTTAAATCTCCACCATTTCGCCATATTTGAAAATATGGTTAAATATTTGGTGATATCATTAGATTCGAACTTGGTAATTACATTGTAAAAAAAAAAACTACCACCTTAGTAGTGTGTACTCTGCCTATTCCTTTTTTGCCAACTAATTTGTTTCTATTTGCGTACGAACAGACTCCCAAAAGGCCAAAACCTTTTTTTTTTATACTGTGTTTACAAATAAAAACATTTATTTGTTTCGCATTTGAGATGTGGTTGTCACTACGGCTTAGCTGTAAGAAGCTTGGATTCATGTCGTACTATCGGTTGCGCGGAAGAGTATCTTAGTGTGTCTGTGCCGTGGAGGCATCTGTAGAAGAGCTCTTATAGTCCTGGCATGGTACCACACTAGCTCCCTGGAGTAAACGATAGGCACATCTCTTGAATAAAAGTGTTAATTATACCCGGTTCGGTATTTGGCGGGAATTACGGCGTCGTCATGAGACGTCATTACTTCTGGCTTTATTAATTCTCAGGAGAGAATTAATTATCTGCTTGGACCGCTGCGGAAATGAAGGCTTGTAATGAGGGAACAGGCAAGCATACTTTATATATAAAAAATATAATTATTTATTTTTGGGAAGAAATGAAGTTTTGTTAGGAAGGAACAGACAAGCATACTTTATATATAAAAAATATAATTATTTATTTTTGGGAAGAAATGAAGGTTTGTTAGGAAGGAACAGACAAGCATACTTTATATATAAAAAATATAATTATTTATTTTTGGGAAGAAATGAAGGTTTGTTAGGAAGGAACAGACAAGCATACTTTATATATAAAAAATATAATTATTTATTTTTGGGAAGAAATGAAGGTTTGTTAGGAAGGAACAGCCAAGCATACTTTATATATAAAAAATATAATTATTTATTTTTGGGAAGAAATGAAGGTTTGTTAGGAAGGAACAGACAAGCATACTTTATATATAAAAAATATAATTATTTATTTTTGGGAAGAAATGAAGGTTTGTTAGGAAGGAACAGCCAAGCATACTTTATATATAAAAAATATAATTATTTATTTTTGGGAAGAAATGAAGGTTTGTTAGGAAGGAACAGACAAGCATACTTTATATATAAAAAATATAATTATTTATTTTTGGGAAGAAATGAAGGTTTGTTAGGAGGGAACAAACAAGCATACTTTATATATAAAAAATATAATTATTTATTTTTGGGAAGAAATGAAGGTTTGTTAGGAAGGAACAAACAAGCATACTTTATATATAAAAAATATAATTATTTATTTTTGCCGAAGGAACATAATTTTTTTTTTTTTTAAGTTGATGTGCGACCGACTCGCACGAGTCGAAAATACAAGCTGTTCTCCAATTTCTATCGCTATGATAAACGAGAGAGAAGTATACTTGAAAAGAAGGGAGGATAGAGAGAATAAACCAGTCACTGCGGCTCTTAATCCACACACGTTTTGTTATCAACACGTTATTTGGATTTTTAACCTTTTCAATGTCGATGTCAGCGGCTCTTGTTTTCACCTTTAACTCTAACCTGACAGCCGTCTCGATGGGCTGTCAACTCTGCTTGAGCAAATGCTGACTGCATTTGTCATATTTAATACAAGAATAATACATTTTCGATTCTACGTATCTCGCTCTGAGTACAAAGAATGTTTGGCGTAAGGCTTTTAAATGTGGGGATCTCTAGCTCCCACGAAAGGGTCACTATCCTTGCCACATTCAAATTATTCGGGTTCGAACAGCGGTACAGTTACATCATCCATACTGATGATTATTGGTGAATATGAAACATGTCTATGGGTATTAAAAATATCTATACATATATATATATATATATATATATATATATATATATATATATATATATATATTTGTGTAATTAGGCAACATTCCTTCTCTTATGCATGTTTGGTTAAACAGTAGCGACAGCTTCTGTTTATTTATTTTTTGATTCGTTTTTTCGATTCGTCGCACGACCGATTTGGTATTGTCGTCCATGTTGTATAAAAAAAATCGCCATATTTTTGCGAACGGTCATCTATGCATGTATGCAAAATAAAAAAAAACGTTCGCGAAAATATGGCTTTTTTTTTTTTCCTTTATACAACATGGACGACGATACGAAATCGGTCGTGCGACGAATCGAAAACCGAATCAAAAAATAAATAAACAGAAGCTGTCGCTACTGTTTAACCAAACATGCATATATATATATATATATATATCTATTAATAATGGAGTTTATGTATCTGTCTGTCTGTCTGAAGCCGAAACTCCATCAGAGTAGGATCGTTATTTACTAAGTCCGCCAGCTTCGTTATATACTGCTAGAAAAACCGGCGGTAACACTATGCACGTTTTGCAATTTACATAATCAATTGCTTATCAACTTCTAATAAATTACTATTCGCAAATATACACGCATGGTTTTGTCCTTCAGATGTTAACAGGTATTTACGCTATTTTACACGCTGATACTCTTACTTATAAATTATAATTTAGACAGACAGATACATAAACTCCATTATTAATCGATTTCTTTTATTTACATACACGTAATGCGTCCCTCCCTCCCTCCCCTCGGTAATTAAATATGGCGCAACTGAATAAACAGCCAGCATTAACGCTGGCATTCACCGTGCTTTTTTTTTTTTTTTTTAACCGTACTAAGTTAGTTTATTTTCTTAATGTTATAAACCATTATGTTTTAAAACACAAATTCACTGAATCAAATTGTTTAATTAAAATAATAATTGATTAAAAAATTACTATTAAAACACACACACGCACACACACACATTATACCGAATTTAGTTTTCCACTTTAGGACCCGCGCCGCAATACAAGCGCTTAATTTGTAAACAAA
The DNA here is from genome assembly GCA_963556195.1 of Sepiola atlantica. NCBI lineage: Eukaryota > Metazoa > Mollusca > Cephalopoda > Sepiida > Sepiolidae > Sepiola > Sepiola atlantica. The sequence goes on from OY744554.1 coordinate 37,570,352, forward strand.
CGCTGGTATTACCGTGTTACTTTAACTAACGCTGTTAAGCTTTAATTCACAATTATTTCATGTTTTATTTATTAAAATAAAAGATGTGATTTTTTTTTTTCTTTTCTGTCAACAACAAAAATAATATAACTGATTTTAGAAACATATTGTTTAATTAAAAAAGGTCATTAAAAACACGCGCGCACATAAAAGAGTACGGATTTTTACATTGTTTCATTTTATAAACACTTTTCTTCCGATTCGAAAAATATTGTTTTTTTTAATTGTTGATTTTAACAATTTTATTGAATCAAATTGTTTAATTTAAATAAAAATCGATTTAAAAATTACTACTAAAAAAAAAAAAACCACACACACACCCACACTAACAAATTTAATTAGGTAAACTTTCTTTCCGAGACCATTTACATAAGTAACGATGTTCACTATATTTGATTTTTTGGTGCTTTCACACTTTAGGACCTGCGCTAACTTTGACTCCATCGTTAATGTTAGGGTCAGAGTCAAAGTGGGTGTTAGGGTTAGTGTTTGGGTCATCGTCAAATTCAGCACAGATCCTACAGTAAAAAAAATACAGATTTTTTTATTGTTTTATTTTATATACACCTTTCTTCCGATCCAAAAAATACTGTTTGCTGTTGATTTTAACAATTTTACTGAATCAAATTGTTAAATTAAAATAAATATTGATTTAAAAAATATTTCTATTTATGGAGAAGGTTAATACAAAAATCGGGGTGGGGTCGAAATTTCTTTTTTCATTATTTACATCTACAACTATTTTTGGTCATAAATAAAGAATATACACGTATAACCACCCAAGAAATATGACTGAGGCTACATCAGTTTACATGTCAGCGTTAATTTCTGACGCGGCAGCCTAGCAAAAATATGCGGCTGGAGGGAGCATATATTTGCTAGTATATATAATTATTAAAAGGAAAAAACTATACACACATTAAGGTTGTATACATTATAAATTATTTCGACCCTTTAATTAGGTCTCCTCAGACGTATAAACAACCACGTAAAAAAAAACGTGGTTTATACGCCTGAGGAGACCTAATTAAAGGGTCGAAATAATTTATAATGTATACAACCTTAATGTGTGTATAGTTTTTTCCTTTTAATAATTCTGTTTAAAGGTACATTGAGCTATTTTATTCGGATTCTCAACGCAATATTGAAATCTACACACTATATATATATATAATTTTTATATAAATATATATAATATTGTTATGCCCCGGACAAGAGCGATATTATGCTGTATTGTCCAGACATAACACAAAATATTTATATTTTTGCTTGACTCGTAAAGGAAATTTCCCGAATTCTATAATGCTGTTTTAAACAAGGGAACAACACAATTAGAAGGAATAGATCGACACAAGGATAAAAAATGAACAAATAAATTAATTGTAGTAACGAAAGATTTAAAAAAATAATAATCCAATGCAAAGTAAGAATAATGAAATGTTCTTTCCGATGAATTCAAACAATAATAAAGTTCACTTATCTCTTCAATTGTCTTGTTTTCTTCAACTCATTTTTCTTTTCTTACGACTACTCGCCCTGAAATTCTCGATCCGACTCCCCATAACTTTCTATGTCTTATTGATTCACAATTCTCCCCTCGACTGTCTAAACAAGAACAAATCAACCTGATAAAAATCCTCCAATTTCCTCTTTTCTTTTTTTCGTTTTTCTTTTACCTTATAAGATCATTCGCTTTCTCTTCCCCTTAATCTCAAGTAGTCAGTGATGAAGAAGAAAAAAAAAGCAAACAACCGGTTGCTATGTATCAAAGACACGGCTCCTCATTACTCTTCTCTCCTCTTTCTTATACGTACACATGTGGGTAAGGAGAACGGACAGCAAGCTACTATGTTGTGTGTGCTGCTTGCCTTTGTGCATAGGTACAGCCTTTCTTTTCCACCAATAATTTGTTTTGAATTTTCTTTGCGTTTCCATCGTAATATTAATTTTATCCATTTTCTTATCTTTCTTTATCATTACTGCATTGCCATTATCATGTCGCAATATATATATATATATATATATATATATATATATATATATATATATATATATATATATATATATATGTGAAGAAAAGTGAAGATAAAATGATCCGACGTAATGTAAAAATGTATTCATCAATGTTTCGTCTTTATTGAAAGACTTCCTCAGGATGAGAAAGCAATGTAGAAACATCATACAGAATATTAATTTTGATTTGTCAGAAAGTGTCCAGACTTCGGCATGGTTGTTGACGGTGACAAGCAGAGAGTGAAAAACATGTTTTTGGTAGTAGCGTTATCAGCAGTGGCCGGTCTCCTTCAAACGGCGCAAGATGAATGGGATTGATGGCTTCGACTTGTTAGTTTATGGCTATTTTAGCTAGGATGTTTTGACCCCGCAAATATATCTGAACCGTTCACAACAATCATTAAGGAGGACTTTGCCCTCAGGTCCAATGCTCATAAATTAATGTTTGGTGCTATTCATTAGTAATTTTATTGTCATATTTTTATATATATATATGTATATAAAAAAATAGGACAATAAAATTACTAATATATATATATATAAAAAAAATAGGACAATAAAATTACTAATATATATATATATATATAAATAGGACAATAAAATTACTAATATATATATATATATAAAAATAGGACAATAAAATTACTAATATATATATATAAAAAAATAGGACAATAAAATTACTAATATATATATATATATATATATATATATATATATATAAAAAATAGGACAATAAAATTACTAATATATATATATATATATATATATATAAATAGGACAATAAAATTACTAATATATATATATAAAAATAGGACAATAAAATTACTAATATATATATATATATATAAAAATAGGACAATAAAATTACTAATATATATATATATATAAAAATAGGACAATAAAATTACTAATATATATATATATAAAAATAGGACAATAAAATTACTAATATATATATATATATATAAAATAGGACAATAAAATTACTAATATATATATATATATAAATAAAAATAGGACAATAAAATTACTAATATATATATATATATATATATATATATATATAAATAATAATAGGACAATAAAATTACTAATGTATATATATATATATATATATATATATATATAAATAAAAATAGGACAATAAAATTACTATATAAATAAAAATAGGATAATAAAATTACTAATGTATATAAATAAAAATAGGACAATAAAATTACTAATATATATAAATAAAAATAGGACAATAAAATTACTAATATATATATAAATAAAAATAGGACAATAAAATTACTAATATATATATAAATAAAAATAGGACAATAAAATTACTAATATATATATATATATAAATAAAAATAGGACAATAAAATTACTAATATATATATATATATAAATAAAAATAGGACAATAAAATTACTAATATATATATATATAAATAAAAATAGGACAATAAAATTACTAATATATATATATATATAAATAAAAATAGGACAATAAAATTACTAATATATATATATATAAATAAAAATAGGACAATAAAATTACTAATATATATATATATAAATAAAAATAGGACAATAAAATTACTAATATATATAAATAAAAATAGGACAATAAAATTACTAATATATATAAATAAAAATAGGACAATAAAATTACTAATATATATAAATAAAAATAGGACAATAAAATGACTAATATATATAAATAAAAATAGGACAATAAAATGACTAATATATATATATAAATAAAAATAGGACAATAAAATTACTAATATATATATATATATATATATACTATATAAATAAAAATAGGACAATAAAATTACTAATATATAGATATATATATATTAAATTCTGTTAAAATTAGCTTTTTGTGTAAAAAGAATGTTCAGATTACTTTTGTGTAGATAAAATTTAAAAACATTAAGAAGATAAGGTATGGTTTTGAGAAACCAGCGCAGTAAGATAAGCGCACTCTGGCTTACAAAAGATACCTGAATTTCCCCGTCAGCATTCCCTGACAGGGGCACCTCGGGTGATTGGCAATAAACCAACCCCTTCTCTGAGAGAATGTAAAGCCTGGGAGGGTTGATCTCCTAAGACTGAACAGCAACAGCAACAAATTTTATGAATCAATAATACAATATATTATTTTAAAATACTGTATATATAGTAGAAACGAAAGACCCAAAGACAGCTATTTGAATGCGTAATTTGCATAACTACTTTTTAAACAGTTCATAATAAATTGTTTGTTATTCATTTGTAATTCTATTGTCCTATTTATACTACATATATATATAATGTTTTGTTGATATTAACAAAAATTAAAGTAACTTGATTTTTAAACATGTTGCCATCCGTTTCTAAATTGTAAATTTTAAAAAAAATGAAATACTTGAAACCAAAATTTTAAATAAACATTGAATAAATTTCACATTTATTCATTCAGAAATGAAACGTATGTCCATGGGATCAATCATGAATTTAAAACCAATAAAGAAGAAAATGTGGCATTGTCAACAAGAGAAAGAGAGCAAGCAAGCAGTGACCTTCTCCCCTATTTTTTGAACAGTTCATATAAATTATTATAAGAAAGGTTGGATCAATTGTACTTGAGGCACCCCAGAATGAGCAACAACCAAAAAGATACATTTTGCCTTAACGTCGATTTTTTTTTTTTTTTTTTTTTTTTTTTTTTTTTTTTAAATACTGAATCATAAACAAAATATATACATATATAATCACAGATCTTTTTTATTAAAAAAGTTTGTTTTTTTATTTACAAAAGTTTTACTAATAGCTTAAAAAAATACATAATTTTATTTACAAGCTAGTTTTGTTATACATACATTTTTAATTAAAAAAAAAAGTTTTGTTTTGTAAACTTCAGAGATTTATTTTAAAAAAAAAACAATTTTTTAACTTACAGACTTTTTATTAAACAAAATGTATAAGCAACCGAAACACATTAAAAAAAAACAAAAGAATGCTGAGATGACGTCGCATAATTTGAAAACGGTATTTTCTACGTGCTTTTCATGCCACGTGAATTCCTTCAAATAGGAATCCAAGTAAAATCTAAAACTACGCATTAATTTAAACCGTTTATGACGATTCCAAAATCTTTCTATTTTCTGTGTATCAGCGTTATTGTTTGGATTTACAAAATAACGTTCTGTAAATAAGACTTTTAAAAAAAATTTTTACAAACACCACTGGGGCTACTGAGAATTAGGGTGGAAGTTTTGGATGACATCCTAAGTTGGGAGCTGTACAGCGAGTTGTCTGTTTACATTAGTTTTAAACCTCTGCATGTCGAGGGAGCAGGGAGGGAGTTTCACGAGGAAAGAAGCTATTGGAGTAGCAGGTTCTCCGGCATTTGTGGACCTCCACAGTGAATGGATGTGATTAAGCTGATTGTCGGGTTGGACTAGTGTATTTACGTGTGGGGAGGGGGGCACTAGAACAGCAAGTTCATTGGAGCACATTCCATTGGTGTACTTGTAAAACAAGCACAAGGATGCAACATTGCGGCGATGGGACGGGCTGGAGCTTGGTGGATAGTGAGAGACCTATTAAGTTAGCGACTCTTTTTTGGACCTTGTCTAGGAGGGAGAGACTAATGGATGATGAACCAGCCCAGATGTGGCAACAATACTCCATGCATGGGCAGATGGTAGCTTTGTAGAGATACAGAGTAATGTCAGGTGTGAAAAGTTTACTAGCATGGTAGAGGGAGCCAACCTTCTTTGCGCCAGCCTTGGCAATGTCTTTAATGTATTTGTTCAAATTCATGTTACCTGTGAATGTTAGGCCGAGGAGTTTGAACGTTGAACTCTCAGGTAGGGTGTTATTTCTGAAAACTGAAAAGTTAATTTTGCCAAAGAATGACTTCCTGTCAACTTGCCCCTACATGTTCACTCCATGTGTTTCTCTAAAGTTGCCCTCTCCGAGGGCACACATACACACACAGGGGGCCATACCAAAATTCATCTTGGTTTCAGCTTTTTTTTTTTTTTGCCATTAGCTACTCATTCCGATGGATACTGCACCCCATAGACTGGTATTGTCTTGTCCTTTGGGGCTTGACTTACGCCCGTCAATGGGTCTGTCCTGTGCAGTTCTAGGAGGTCCACCCTCCCAGGCTTCGCCTCCCCTCTTTGGGAAGGAGTAAGTTTATTGCTTACTGTCTGAGGCGCCCCTACCGGGGAATGCCGACGGGGCTGCCCAGGCAATTTTTAAACCCCACTTTCTCGACCCGACCTTGGGTCATATCTTACTTGTGGGAGTAAGATAAAAACTGGCCTTGTGTCTAACTCCTGGAGAGGAGTAAATCAATACTCATATCCCTGTTCTTGGCCTATTGGCTAAGATCAAAGTGTAGTATCTGTTCCGATGGATACTGCACCCCATAGAATGGTATTGTCTTGGCCTTCGGGGCTTGATTTACGCCGGTCTATGGGTCTGTCCTGTGCAGTTCTAGGAGGTCTACCCTCCCAGGCTTCGCCTCCCCTTTTTGGGGAGGAGTAAGTTTATTGCTTACTGCCTGAGGCGCCCTTATCGGGGAATGCCGACGGGGCTGCTAAGGCAATTTTTAAACCCCACTTTCCCGACCCGACCTTGGGTCACATCTTACTTGTGGGAGTAAAATAAAAACTGGCCTTGTGCCTAACTCCTGGAGAGGAGTAAATCAATACTCATATCCCTGTCCTATAAAATGTGTAATTTTCTTTCTCTCTTTAAGCCTATTATATCAAGATATTGATATCATTGTTACTACATATGTATGTTACCTCTCATGCTATGTTCTCTTTTTTACAGTTATTAGAATTCCTGTAATTGTAGTCCTATAAAATGTCATTTTCGTTTTTTTTCTTTCTTTTCTCTCTTTCAGCCTATCTTTCTTCATCGTAATCTTCATTATATGAAACACAGGCGTTCTACCCGCAGCATAAAAAGGTAAGAATTTCAAGAAAACTAACTTGAAGATGTTCTCTTCTTGAAGGACTATACATTATTTGACTACAACTAGCCGTCCCAACCAGGCATTGCCCAGGATTATTTTTACTTACATGTTCTTTTTAACTCTAATATGATAACGAATAACTTCTACAACTTTGAGTCCGTCTTCCTCCTTCTCCTTCTCCTTCTCCTTCTCCTCCTTCTCCTTCTCCTTGGTTTAATTCCTTGCTGTCATTCATTTTAAATTACTACTAATCTTCCTTCCCACTTTATTAACTTACAGCTTTTCCGATCGACGTTTATATGCTAACTGCTGATTTTTTTTCTTTTTTAACATTTCTTTCTTTCTCTCTTTCTACTGTTTATTACACGTGACTATTTTTTTATCCAAATTGTGTCCTTTGTATAAATTTGAAAACTTTTCTGTTTTTAATTAAAGCTCTGCTACCAACCGATGATGATTGTATTTTAACAATTGAAATATTTTGGTAGAACTATTCAATATGTGTTTTTAAGTTTATTTTTGCTAGTTGTTGATTTGCTTATCCTTTATTCCATTTTTATTTTTACATATATATATATATATATATATATAATGGTGCAACTCAATTTTTTGTGGTACCTGTAAGCATTGGGTACACAAGTGCAGTGGAATTACAGGTAGGTTGATGGAGGATAACCAGTTTGTGTGTAAGACAATGGGGGACGGATGAGAACTCTGATGTGGAGAAAGTATATATGGATGGCGAAGCTATTGAGGTTGTCGAAGTTTTGTTACCTTGATGATACCATTGGAGCACAGGATGGAGCAGGTGCTAGTGTAATTGTAAGAGTCGATAACGTGAAGAGTCTATAACACGTGTACACAGTATGGAAGTGAAACCTGGTTGCAGACATGCGTTGCATGGCGAGAAATGATCTGAGCATGATACGATTGATGTGTAATGTGAGTCTTAAAGACAGGCCTAGATCTGATGACCTCAGAGGAAGATTAAATTTGGACAGTATAGGTAGATGTGTGCTGAACGGGAGATTCCGATGGTGTGGTCACATTGAAAGAATGGATTAAAGTAAGTTCTTGTGTTAGTTTAGGTAGCAGATTCAATTCAGAGGGAAAACATGAAAGGAACTGATAAGAATTGACTTGAGAGAAATACGGATAAATAAAGACCTGGCCAGAGATAGGTTAGTTTGGAAGTCAACTTAAAGCCATCCAACACATGTAAAACGGGCGTTAAGATGAATATGATGTATGTTTTATTGCCTTTTTTTATTAAAAAGAAAAGAATTAGTCTAAACATTAATGAAATCGGTGTAGCACATTACTCAACAAGTCCTGGGCCTAACAGAACAATAACTTTTTGGCAAAATTCAACTTTATTCATCAACATAGTCTCTTTTTAGGGTTATATGCTAATTTCAACGCTTCTCTAACAATTCAATGCCTTTTTTTTGTAAAACGATTTGGCTTTGGCCTCAAAATACGCCTCAGTTTCCGATATCGCTTCTTCATTGGAACCAAATCTTTTTCCCTTGAGCATTCTTTTGGGGTCTACAAACATCTAGTAGTCACTGAGAGCCAGATCTGGAGAATAGGGTTGGTGCAGAAGCAATTCAAAGTGCAATTAATGTAGTTTTGCGATCTACGTGTGACATGAGGCAGTGTCTTGGTGAAAAGCATTTTCTTTTTCTTCATTTGTGCCCCCCCCCCCCCCCCCCCCCCTTTTTTTCTTTCTCAAATGCACCAATAATTTTAGTAGAGTTGGGCGGTTTTGAAATTTTGGTTTCGGTATCGGTTTCGGTTTTTTTCCCTTAAAACCTCGGTTTACGGTTCGGTTTTTCGTTTTTTTTTGAAAAAAATTTTGTTACTATGGAAGCTATTCATTCTCTTGTGTGATGATTAGTTATTATTCAACGTTTAGTTGAATTATGCCACTGTTTCGATAATTTTGTGACTGAATCATTCTCCATGATATGAATCATATAAGTTTTAAGGTGTTGACTGTTGTAATCAAAGTTCTGATACCTTTTTAACAGTTAACTCGTTAAAACAGTGACCAAAGATTCATGAAAGATTTCTGAAGAATAAAACTGAGTTTGAATATACATTCTATCTAATTCTTTAACCCATCAGAAGCTAAAATATAACTCAGAAATGCAAGAAATTAAAAAACGAAAATTTATTTAAGCAAACAAAATAATTTTACAAATAAAATTAAGCAAAAATGATGATGAAAATGAAATATTGTCAAAATTATTTGACAGATAAAAATTTTAATTTTTTAATAGGTGAAAATGTTTGCAAGACGTGTCTTGTCGCGTAAAATAAACACACCATATACTTCTCGAATTGCCGGTGTTGACTGTTGGGATGTCTGTCATTTTGTGTGCTCGAAGTTCTGTCAACTGGTGCGTGTTGGGGTTTATATTTGTTTTTAAGACAGGGTAATAAAACTTTATAGACATGCGTAAAAGACTAGTAGTACACCCGAAAACCGCGCCAAGGGAAAAGGAAGGATGGTTAAAAAAAAGTAGAGATTATTAATTCACCTAAAGTCATTTTTTAAGCTTTAAGGTAATTTTAGTCATAGAATTCATGACTTGGATTAAAGTTTAATAATTAAACTTTGAATAAATAGTCAACTCTAAATAAATACCATATTAACAATTTAGTAAAATATAAATCGTTGCATAGTCTACTTTTTGAATAACCCATTTTTGGGAGAGAAAACTGTATAGTTGAGAGATAGTTCTCTAGAAATTACAATTTATGTATGAAGTGGCTTTTCAAAAGTAAACAATGAAATGCCTAATGTTTAAAATAATTTTAAAAATCCGAATAAAGTGACACTAGCATTGGCAACTACTCTTTTTCTTTTTAAATGTTTATACTTACTCACTACTTTTCGTTTATTTACTTTTACAAGTATTTTTTTAAATTTCATTTTAATAACTTATTTTTTTTAGATAACTCTGAAACAAACAAATAATTATTTCACAATTTTGAGTTGAATCAAATAGATTTTCGACATCATACGGAACGCGTTTGATTTTTTCTTCTTCATTTGAAAATAGTTTATGCTAAAAATACGATGTCATGTTGTCTGTCGTATTTCTCTTTTTTTTCATTTGAAAATTCAAAATGTTAATGATAAACAAACTGTAAACAAAGATTTCTTCCTACAAGTAGCAATACACATGAAAAAATTTAAATTGCTTAAAATATCTCAATAATGGCATATATAGAAAGAGCTTGATGATCTAAGAAAGAATTTTTAAAATTTTTTAAATCTGACTAAAAATAAGGAAGTTATGACTATTTTTGTGCCTCGCACAATTGGATATTTTCCCCTCTTTAATACCATATGCGTTTCGTCACATTTTTTACACTAATTTTTCAGTTAAAATGTTATATCTTTGTTAAAACACAAGATTAAGCAATGAAATTTACCATATAAGTGTATTTTTGTACAAGGAATCAGAATATGCCACTGAAAATCTCCAGAAATTAATGGTTTCCAAGTAATCTGCACTAAGTGCACATAAATATGCTGCAATACCTTAAAAATACCATGAATCCATTAAAAGAAAGAAGTTAGAAAACTTGAAAAGTTGAATTGTAATACATTTTATGTACAAGAAACTAAACTCTAATACTAGGACTGTTTAAAAATGAATATATTGCAAGATTTCTTTAGCATTATTGTAGATTTACACCTTCTGCTAACTCACCCCCTTACCTCTCCAAAATATGAGATTCTACTTTATTTTATTTAGGCAATTACATGTTAGCACCCTGAAAAACTTGGCAGAAAGAAAGAAACAAAAACAATTATTTTAGAATTTAAAGTGGGGATCAGTTTCACATAAAATAATCCCCCATTTCAAGGCCATTCTAGCGTTTTAGGACAGTTAATTATTTTTTCTATGGGAGATAAATCCTGTGCGTTTTTCTTGTTTGTTTTTTTTTTTTTGTTGTTTTTTTAGACGATTATAAGGGTTTTTGTGGGAGGAGGGGGGCTTACCACTTGAACTTCAGGTTAGTGGTAGGGCTAGGGACAATTAAGTGTAAACACCCTAAAAACTTAGCAGAAAGAAAAAAAAACAATTCATTTAGAATTTCGAGTGGGGGATTAGTTTCACATATATTTAATGCAGAATAATTCACCATTTCCGGGCCATTCTAGCGTTTTAGGGCATTAATCAATTTTTTTCTATGGCAAATAAATCCTGTGCGTTTTTTTTTATGGGCGTCTGCTTTTTTTAATTTTTTATTAGACGATTATGTGTGGTTTTAATGGGCTTTTTTGTAGGATTGGGGCTTCCTACTCGGACTTAGGGTTAGTGATAAGGTTAAGGAAGGGGTTTTGTTTTGGATGGAGGTTGCCATTCGGACTTAGTGTTAAGGGAGTTTTTTAGGAGTGGCTTGCCACTCATATTTAAGGTTAATGGTACGATACGTTCAAGATGGTATTTTTAGGAGGTGGGCTTGTTAGTCGTACCTAGAGTAATTATTTATTTTATAAATTTCACTAAAAGGCAAGAATAGCTGGGAAATCGGAGATCATTTTACATTAAATTTATATGCGAAACTGATCCCCCACTCTAAATTCTAAACTATTTTTTGTTTTCTTTTTTCTTTTTTTCGCCAAGACTTTAAGACGTAATCGCCTAAAAAGGTAGAATCTTAATTTTTTTTTTTTTAAATTGGCGACTAGAAATTCATTACTACTAGAAGTTCGAAAGTTGAGTGAAAACCAGTATTTTTTATAAAAGAACCAAATAGTATTACCTTTTTTAAGCACAAAAAGTATTTTTATCTTACTTTTAAAGAAGTTTATAAACGAATTTTACAACGCTTTACAAGACGCTGCTGCTGATTGATTGTTATATCAGCAATACTAGCAGCCATTGTTGACTTTCGCTCAAAAAAAGGACAATATTTTTTAGGATAAGATAATTTAAAATTACTATTACCGAAAGACAAAACAATGTACAATTATAATTTTAATGCATAAAAAAAGATGAAAGATTAATTTATTTACTAGTTGGGTACGAAAAATGTAACAACATTTTCTATATTCATATTTTAAAATGTTTAAAATTCGTTCTAGAATGAAAATAAACAAAAATCGCCTCGTGTTTATAGCAGTAATTGCAGTAATATATTTGTTCAATCTGTCCTCTTACTAATATAACATTTTTTGGTAATATTTAATTTTATTCAAATCGGAAAATCTTTTCAACCGTGTTTCCTTGTATATGGTGGCTTACTGTAGTAAAAACACAATACCGAACGGTTACGGTTTAAAAAAAAAAAACGATTCGTATTCGGTATGGATACGAAACCGAAAAACTGCGGTTTTTCGGTAAAACCGCCCATCTCTAAATTTTAGATAATATTCGCTATTAACGGAGCTTCTTTTTTTCTCAAGGTAATCAATAAACATGCCTTATGCATTCCAAAATAAGAAGCCAAAACTTTGTCTGCTGATGTTAACGTTTCTGTTGCTTTGTCCGGCTTTCATCCACTGTTGTCTACTCAGCTGACTGCCGATTTGTCTCCAGAGTAAAGCAATCGATCCATTGTCACATATTTACGCAAAAACTCCTTTCTGTCATGTTGGAACCGTTGCAAACAACGCTCTTGGATCATCGACACGTTTTTGATCCACTGTGAGCAAACGTAGCATTGACCTTGAACGCAGCTTTCTCGTTGATAAATGTTAACGCAAAATGATGAATACACTTTCGCCTTCTGATATCTTAACTTTACTCGCGTCAACTATTATCTCACGCAACTTCAATTTACGACCGGTGAAGACGAGTTTGTGGACTTTTTTCGTATTTTCCGAGACAACTACTGAATTTGGGTGACCTGAGCGTTCAGCATCATTTGTGTCTGTATGACCGCGCTTAAAGTCGTCATACTACCTTTTAACCATCGTTTCCGGCACATGTATCCATACACATATTTAAACATCTCTTTGTCGATCTACAATCTTCTATAATATTATTTTTACTTTCAGGAAAGATTTCCCTGTGAGTTCAATTCTTGCCAGAGTTGATGCCAAGTATAAAAAACTTGCTTTGAATGAAAGGTAAGAAATTTTTTTTTTTTTTTGCATCGATTTTAATGTTCCATATCTATTCAAAATGCTTCATCGGGCGCCATCTTTATTTCTCACAATATGCATGTCCAGCATCATCTTTATTTGGACCCCTTGTGCATCATTGGCCATACATATCTTAACAACAACAGCACAATATTGACGGTTCGCGTTTTTATTTTCTGGTTCTACCAGATCAGGCTTTCTGAAGATACTGACTTCCTGACCAAAAATGCACCAAACATTAATTTTCTTTTTTTCCTTTCCCTTTGCAAAACTCAATCATGTTTTGCAAAGCCAAAAAAAACAATTTTTTTTCTTACAAAACAATCAAACCAAACACCGTGAATAAATATTTGAACATATAAAGCATAAAACTTTTCCCAAAATGTCTTGATTCAACATTAAATAACCCGAAAAGGGGTGATATGCCGTAAAACAAAACAACTAAACCTTTTTTTTTTTTATCTCTGGCCAGAAAAATGTATCATGAACCGTGATATCAAATTGCCATTACTATGTATCCCAAACTTCCTCTCCATGCTGATGGTAAGGATATATCTTACGCCCTCTAGAGGCGTCCGTTCTTGCCTGAGTCTAGTCAAGGAAAAGAGAACGACCAATTTCTTGCTTGTGGCGTCAAACTTGCTCTCTCCTCATCCCTCAATATATAACATTACAGATTGGTGACTATGGCTATTGAGGATTATACCACTCAACCGAGAGAAACCCTTTGATTTCAGCAGTTGGTAGAATTTCCTGAAAGCACATGAAAATCACATTTCCAAATAAAAACTATTGTTTATACTTATGTATCAGGCAAAAATAAGTATCCTCACCAAAAATTAAGGAAAATTATCGAGTAGAATTTTAATTAAACATGAAAATCAGTTTTATCATATTTTGCCGACTGCCATTCATTATTACTTGTTTAAAGGACAGACTGATTTATCTCCTCCTGCTTTACGGGTATTCCGCTTGTATCAATGGCGGATCGGCAAAATACGATAAAACTGATTTTTAATTTTAATTAAAATTCTAATCGATAAATTTTTCCTAATTTTTTTTATGTAGATACCTATTTTTGCCTAATTACGTAAGTATATCAGAGTTTTCCGATTAATTTATTTGGAACTGCGATTTTCACGTGACCATCGAGGTGGCATGTTCATCATCATCATCCCATACCAATATGAATTCATGCGGAACACGCAGTTTGTCAACGTACATTCCTGAAGTTTAGTTCATGGCTGCTGCTTGTTATTTTTCTTGTCTCCGTCGGGTCAAGAATGATTTCAGAGATCCAGCCTTTCATGTGAAGAATTTTTTTTTTTTTTTTTGGATAAGCAATGTGATTAGACTGGGCTCATTTTCTGGAGAGATTGGTGAAGAAGATTTTCGAAGTCAAAAGTCTGATTTTAATAAATAAATGCCCCCCACAATCAGGACCACCGGGAGAGATTAGCTAGGAAATGAATAACAGTATAAAAGCATTCTTCTTTTTTGCGTGGCTTTAAAGCATGTGGTCATACAACAGTCTCCCACTTTTTTTTTTACGCTTCCCTTTGCATTATTGTTGCACTTTGTAAGATCTTTCAAGCGGCACCGATTTGGC
>OY744554.1:37585301-37625301 GCA_963556195.1 Sepiola atlantica
AACCAGACTTCGAATAGGACACACGCAGATCACTCACAAGCATTTATTGGAAGGAGAGGAGTCTCCAATGTGCATAGCATGTCAACAATCTTACACAGTCAAACATGTATTAATAGACTGTCAAGATCTGCAGCAAACCTGAAACAAGTATTGTGACTCCCCAAATTTAAAAGACTTGTTTGAAAACATAAATGTGACGAAAATTTTAGACTTCATCAAGGAAGTTGGACTGTTCCAAAAAATCTGATTGCAAGCTCTTCATTTTTACTTTTCATTGTCTCAAGACAACTTTATTCGGCATTACATAAACCATAGTTGGTTGCTATGCCGTAAAACAAACCAAATCTGTTCTTGAGTAATGATCGTACCCTCTGTGAAATTTCCTTCCGAAAGCAATATATTTTAGGAATATAAATAATTATATTATCTATAGAATTATATTTGACAACTTTATTCTGCATTAAATAACCCATAAATTGTTAATATGCCGTTAACCCCCCCCCCCCCTCCAAAAAAAAAAAAACCCCCCAAACCAACTGGACTCTAACTTGACAGACCCAGGTCATCAGCCCACTATCACCTCTTTTTTTCTCATTACTTGTCATATTAAATCCTCTAAATGTTCAAAACCACTTAAAATTTATTTTAATCTTATCTTTCAGGTACAAATCTGAATACATGAATATTTCATTTGCAGGCTTTTTTGATAAACAAGGTAAGTGTTATGTTTTCGTAAACATTTTATTTATATAGTTCAGAAATCAAGGGAGGCGCGAGAGCGCTCTATCCCTTAATAGACTACACGAATGGCCTATGCTGGAAATCTCATTTCTTTGATCAATCATAACTCAAAAACCAATAAACCAAATTAGTTAAAACTTTGCACAAAATTTTTATTTGATAGGTTCTATAAGTGTGTAGAATTTCAGCATCATTAGTCAAGGCAACCCAGAGATCCAGAAAGTTCAATCATGAAATCATGTTATCTGTGTGTACGTACACAAGTACGTATGTGCCACCCTGTATCTCATCAACTATTTGATGGATTCAGCTGATTTTTGGCAGAGATAGAGGTTCTAGGGTCTAGTTGATGGCATTTTAATTTCAGTTTACCATATACCTTAGTTTTCCAGAAAATTCAAAAAAACATTATGAGAAGGCAAAAGTAGTGACATTCCATGGAAAATGCCAGTATACTGAAATCATATGCCCTCACTAGGGTTAAGATGAAAATTCATATATACTAAATGTACAAAAGCAAGGAAATTCACAAATGTTTACACTTTTATTGTCATTAAGGGTATGACTACATATCAACCAAACCATTTCATTATCACATCACTACAGTATAAATCTCTATGCATGAGTGGATGAAGTGTGTGAGGTGCACTGAAGAAAAATTCCTACCAGTAAAATACATAGCCCTGTTGTGCTCGCATACCCTTAATGACAATAAAAGTGTACACATTTGGGAATTTCCTTGCTTTTGTACATTTAGTGTATATGAATTTTCATCTTAACCCTATTAAGGGCATATGATTTCAGTATACTGGCATTTTTCATGGAATGTCACTACTTTTGTAAAGGCTATGCCTCAATACAATGGGCATTTTAAAGGTTTTTTGATAAACAAGGTAAATATTGTTACTTATGTTTTGGTAAACATTTTATTTATATAGTTCAGAAATATATAAAGAAACAAAAATATTATTCAGGTTTGAACATAGATTTGTTTATTTTAGTTGTTTATTAGAAGAGTTTTAAACTCTTATGTCCGGACATTTCAAAGTAATAAATATACTCGTCTTTAAAGGGGGAACAACTTGTATGTTTCTATTAAAAAAAAAGAAGATCTGTGAATATATAGTACAAGAAGACATGAGGAAGCGGTTCTTCGGAGCATGTCATCAATCCTATTAGACTTCTTAATCTGTTGAAATTTATTTTCTGGACTCATAATAAAATTGATTTTGCACAATGGCATTGTTTTACAAGTGGAATAAAATAACTGTATCGTGCAGCCTAAAAAATCAGGAAATCGCCAATGCTCGGCCAATGAGAAAAACAATTTTTTTCAAATAGTTTAAACTTCTTTTCTGCGAAGTGTGCGCTTTTGAAAAAAAATCTCTGCAAATTTCGGTAATAAACACCCTTGTCAGTAGTATAAGCATTTTTTTTTTTCTCTTCTTTTTTCTCCCCTAACTGTTAAGTCAAGTACTCAAGTTTTAAAAAAAAGAAGTTTTTAAAGTAAATAAATAATTTATTTTAAAAAACAAATAATTTGCATTGTCCAGGTTTTCAAAATATTTTTAAAAAATATTCTCCTTATTATTGCCATTTCAGCAACGTTTCCATATGTGACTTTTCAAATTACCTTATTCACGTAACAGCGTGTTACACAGCGGCATATCAACATTAATCGTCGATAACATCAAGACGAATTTCAACTTGACTGCGATAGATATGTCTCAGTCAGGGAGAAAAAAAATATGCTAATACTTCTGACAAGGGTATTTATTACCGAAAGTACTCAGGTCTTAAAGAAAAAGAAGTTTTTAAAGTAAATAATTTATTTAAAAAAAACAAATAATTTGCGTTGTCCAGGTTTTCAAATATTTAAAAAAGAATATTTTCCTTATATTATATATATATATATATATATATATATATATATATATATGTGTGTGTGTGTAAGTTCAAATATCTTGATATATATATATATATATATATATATATATATTTCATGAATTCATTTTTAAACATTTTTTCTTTTTCTAGCTTCCTCAGATGTTGAAAATGTTGAAGTTGAAGCCGTATTATTAAAAATATGTCACAAAAAGAGAAAGGTATGTATATTGAAATGTTTGTGTTTATATATATATATATAACGCACAGCTCAATAAGTTCCGAACCTAACTAATAAAACAACTTTTAGACCAAATTCGACTTATTCATCAACATAGTCTCCTTCTAGGGTGTTATGGTACCCACCCTTACGAACTACATGAACTCTTCCGCTTCACTATAAATACCAGGAGCACATGACTCTCGGGGTTGGAACTACCTCAGACGTTCGACCACTCTCTTTTATATTTCGCTGTATTTGCATTCTCTATTATATACTTTGTTTCACTTAATCCTAAGTTTGTGTTTTTTTTCCGGACCCTTACAGGTCCACAACCTAGGGCGATACACTTATATGGTTGTTTAGCAATTCGATGCCCTTTTTTGTTGAACGCTTTGTCTTTGGCCTCAAAATACACCTCAGTTTTTTATATCACTTTATTGGAGCAAAAATCTTTTTGTGGAGCATTCTTTGGAGATCAAAGTGTAGTATCTGTTCCGATGGATACTGCACCCTATAGACTGGTATTGTCTTGGCCTTCGGGCTTGATTTACGCCGGTCTATGGGATTGTCCTGTGCAGTTCTAGGAGGTCCACCCTCCCCGGCTTTGCCTCCCCTCTTTGGGGAGGAGTAAGTTAATTGCTTACTGCTTGAGGCGCCCCTACCGGGGAATGCCGACGGGGCTGCCCAGGCAATTTTTGATGGTCAGAGTGCTCACCTCTCGGGCGCTGGCTTTTCAACCCCCACTTTCCGACCCGAGCTTGGGTCACATCTTACTTGTGGGAGTAGGATAAAAACTGGCCTTGTGCCTAACTCCTGGAGAGGAGTAAATTACTCTTCAAACAGCCAGTTGTCACAGGGGTGGGGAGTCAAGATCAAGATCTGGAGGATAGGGTGGGTGTGAAAGCAATTCAAAGTGCAATTCATGTAGTTTTGTTATTGTTACTGTAGACTTGTGAGACGGTGCATTGTCTTGGTGAAATAGCACTTTTTTTTCATTTGTGGCCGTTTTTTTTTTTTTTTTTTTTGTTTTTGTTTTTTTTTTTTTTTTTGTAATTACTTCCTTCAAATGGACAAATAATGCTTATAATATTCACTATTGATGGTTCTTTGCATATTATCTTTTTAATATAAGAAAACGCCGGATCGTTAGAGCTTTACGTTCTGACTTTTCCCCATTTGGCTCGATTTTATTTCTCTCTCTCTCTCTCTCTCTCTCTCTCTCTCTCTCTTCTCTCTCTCTAGCTTTATCTTTTTTTTTTTCCTGTCTTTTTTCTCTCTTCCTCTTCATCATGTTTCGTCTTGCTTTCCCTCCCTTTTCCCTCCTTTTTTTTTTTTTGTCATACATCAAACGATTCATGAGAAAGGGAAGTAGAAGACTTTTGTTTCATTAATGAATGTCTTCCTGTCTCGTTTAAAAACATATCAGTCGATACTTTCAGTATGAAAACAATGGTATTGTAGTTTTAACACCTTTCGCTAACCCCCACCCCCCAAATGAGATTCTACTTTTTCTAGGCGATTATGAGAACATCCTAGCCCTCCTAGGTTGGTAAATTGGTGTGTGGGTGGTGGTTGATCTCTTGGAGAGGATTTCTCGAATTGCCGGTCCGTCACGCTTAAGTTTAAAATGTAATTTGAATGCATCTTTAAGAATATTTAAAATTTTTATTTATTGTTAACTGTTTTCTTGTTTTTCTTCCCTTCATTGGCAGGATGTTTCATCCCCGATCATGCAGACGAAACTAGGCAAGGTCGAAGTGCCTCTGAACCCTCACCCCTCTGACTCCTCGTTAATGGGACCAACTGCCAACTTGTCTGGCTCTCTATCGATATCCCAAGAACACTTTTATACCAACAATGGTCATGCCGTCAAATCATACGTTCTACTGTTGCGAGTTCCTTGCCCAGTGAAGCGTTACCTTTCCAATGGTCTGTGCAATGGAGATATTTTGGATGGCCCAGGTTAGTAATTATCTACAGTCTTTCTCTTGAAATTGAATTTTTTTTTTTTTTTTTGTAAAAATTTGAATTCTTGAAAAATGATAAAGTTCTTAGAAAGCTATACAGTGCAATTTTT
This sequence comes from Sepiola atlantica, assembly GCA_963556195.1. Classification (NCBI taxonomy): domain Eukaryota; kingdom Metazoa; phylum Mollusca; class Cephalopoda; order Sepiida; family Sepiolidae; genus Sepiola; species Sepiola atlantica. Next base: position 37,590,227 of record OY744554.1, read on the forward strand.
TTTTTTTTTTTTTTAATTTTTTTATTTAAAAATTTTTTTTATTTTTTATTTTTTTTTATCAACCCTCATCATTCTAGGAGCGGCGCTTTCAAGGAATATAAATAATTACTCTACTTATGAAATTATATTTGACAACTATAATTCTAAACCAGTGGTATAGGTCTATTTCTTGTAGTATTGTCAGTTTTTTCCAGCTTGGGTTTTGTTATTCTCAAAAAGTAATGTATTCTAGGAATATAAATAATTATCCTACCTATAGAATTATAGGTGCTTCTGCATATCAACCCTGACATGTTAGACCGCTCTTAAAAATAAAATAGCTAAAGAAATGTATAAACTTTGTTATGTACTTACGTGGTAGATGAAAAAAAGACTGTACACCAAAAATTATGCAAATTCATCCAGTATTTATTTAATTATAAATAAAAACGATTTTATCACTCGGTAGATATTTCCACCATTTTGTATCTTAGATTTTCCAGTGGGCGAGAACGATAACTCATATTCTCACGATTTCGGGGTTTGGGGTCTCCATTGTTTACAAAAATGTCAAAATGTACGTAAAATCATTTTTTTCCTTTTTCTTATAATTTAATAAATACTGGATGAATTTGCGTAATTTTTTCTGCACAATCTTATTTTCAGCTAACACGTAAGTACATAATAAAGTTTATACATTCTTTAAATATTTCAATGTCAGGGTTGATATGCAGAAGCACCGAATTATATTTGACAACTTTATTCGGCATTAAATAACCCATAGATGGTTGATATGCCTTAAAACAAACCAAACTTTGTGTTTCTCGATAATCGCGACCACTTGCTTTCAAATTCACCACCTTGCACAAAAATGATGAAGCCGCAAAAATAAAAACTATCGGAAGTATACTAGATGATGAAGTTGCAAAAAATAGTCAAAACTCAAATGTGTAGTGGAGACTAAAGATGACTTTTTTCCATTTGCCCCCTGGACTCTCTTTATAAAGCTTTACATAATAATCACTTTAATATCAAGACAAAATATTTACAGGATACTTTGAGAATTCTCACATTCATCTATATGTAAATATAGTTTTTGTGGACACCCTGATAATTATCCAAATTTTATTGGATTTGAACGAGTCGTAAAAAAATATTTGTATTTATTTAAAAAAAAAAATGTTTTTTTTCTCCCCAGAAGAACCTCCGCACAAACGAAGAAAAAATGGGAAAATGTCACCGTTTGAAGAGGACGTGGTTTTGTATGGGTCAGAACTTGTAATTTACGACAAGCACAAACACTGCCTAATGACAGACGGAAACTACGAACTCTCCTTACAGGACCTCAGCTCCAAGATTGCCCCGAAGAAGAACACAGCGACATGGGAGACAGTCGTAGAGGGCAAGGTCACTACTAAATTTTTCACGTTCCCCCCCCTCCCCCCCCTCTCTCTCTATTCTTTACACATTGCACTTTTCTTTTTTTTGGTTCCCCGATTTATAAAATCGGGGGACCTATGTTTTGAGGCATTTCCGTCCGTCCGGATTTTTCTCCGCAACCATCCATTGAATTTCTCTGAAATTTTGCATGAAGTTGTAACTTTTGTCAGGTTAGAAAGTGACATTCTCCGATTTTTGAAAAAAAATCTGGTTAGCCCCCCAGGGGGTCGAAAGGCCCTGAAATGGTGAAAAATGACATTTTTTTGCCCCATAACTTTTCATCCATCAATTCAATTTCTCTGAAACTTGGCCAAAATGTGGAGGCAATTGTTCCTAATAGAAAATAAGTATCGCTAACCTTGGAAAAATTTGGTTCGCGCCCCCAGGCGGTCAAAAGCCCCCTAAAATGACAAAAAATGACCCTTTTCTCCCATAACGTTTGATCCATCAATTCAATTTTTCTGAAACTTGGCCAAAATGTAGAGGCAATTGTTCTGGATATAAAATGAGCATCCTTGACCTCAGAAAAATTCTGGTTCGCGCCCCCAGGGGGGTCAAAAATACCCCAAATTGCCCAAATTTATTGCATTTTACACTCGCCACATCGAGTCACATACAGAGGGGGACCACGCATGCGTGGCTTGTTATTTTTCTTTTCTTTCTTTTTTTTTTTTTTCCTTATACGCAAGCTGAAAACTAGCCACCATACAGGTTAAGGTTTACTTCCACCGGAAACTAAATATGTTAGTTGTTCTCATCCTTCCGGCGGCTATTAATTGAGCTCTATATATTCTTCTTTTTCTTTTGCGTTAGTCCCGAGCTACGGGGTCCGCAATTATTGATTTTTGTCTCCACTTGGCATGATCACAGGCTTGGTCCGGTTTAGGTCGGTTTTATGTATAACTTAGCGTTACATGAATTATTTGGACTACTGTTCTCATCTTTAGTGGTATCTTCACAATGTTTATGTTTATATAAATGTTTTTATATATATATATATATATATATATTTTAAAGACATTTTAATCCAAGAACTTTATTCTTTGTTGATTTTTCTGATAATTTTGTGGTGTTGCAGAGACGATATTTACATAAAAATGTTGTTTGGCTCATAGCAAATGAAACGGACTGTAAAAATTACATCTCACAGAAATGTTTTTTGGAAATGAAAAAAAAAAACCCAAAACATGGTTATTGGAATATAAAATGTATATATATATATATATATATATATATACACACACACACACACAGTGATATGTAGTAATAAAAGTAGTGATATATATTAAGAAATGTTATGTTTTTTGAAAATGTGAAATTAAAAAAATTTAAAAAAACATGGTAATTGGAATATAAAATGAACAGGACTTATATATATATATATATATATATATATATATATATATATAGGGTGGGCCAAAATAAGGGCCCTATCTTTAAATTTGAATAACTTGAATTTGAATAACTTCCACAAAATAAAAGTTAAACTCACCAAACTTTATGTGTGTGTAGACTGACCCTTCCGAGATTTTTTGAAATAAACAAAACAAATTTTAGCCGAAAAACACTTCTTAAAACTTACAAAAACTAAAGTATTGTTTTTTACACTGTTTTGAGTTTTTTAAGCAAAAATAATGTTTTCTAAATGAGGGTACGTTCCTTAGGGCTAATACGGCTCATGCTTGCTTCGGAAGGGGTCCTTTACTTATTCTAAAAAAAAAATTTTTTTAAATCAATAAATAAAAAAGTTATGAATTTTTAAAAATAGGACCCTTATTTTTGCCCACCCTGTGTATATATATATATATATATATATATATACACACACACACAGTGATATGTAGTAATAAAAGTAGTGATATATGGTAATAAGTAGTAAGACTGCAGATTAAAAAAACAAGAATAGGTTTAAGGCTCCCAAAATTCATACTAGAATTGTCCGCAAGGACCCGTGACGCAGTGGATATAGTACTAAGTAAAATTCAGCTCCAAGTGATAGTCATCTGAAGGTTGATGGTTCAATCCCAGTCATGGCCGATGAAACGAGAGCATGTGGATTAAATAAAGGGTTCCGTTCGAAATTCCGTCCAGATTCCCAAGTTCGGAAAGATACACCTGAAAAAGGCCGGAGGAGGTTACAGCGGCTGAAACGTTGTGAAGCCTGAATAATCCAAATTATCAATCCTCATCTGAAAAATATATTGTAATTTTAAAAACTAATTGTTTACATTTGAATTACCTCCCTTGAAAATTAATAACATAATAATTAAAAAAAAGGTTTTGGTAATTTATCTTTTTTGTATCACTTTAATTACTGTTAATATCAACCACTATTGCATATATATATATATATAAGAAAAAAACCCAATAAAATTACAAATGAATACCACCAAACATTTATTATGACTGTTAAAAAAGTTATGCAAATTAGACATACAAGTAGCTGTGTTTGGGTCTTTACTTTCTACTATATATACAGTATTTCGAAAGACTATATTATTGATTTGTCTCACATGTGTGTGTTATTAAGGTACGTTCGAGTCATCTCGGCTTCTAAATTTCTACTAAGACTGATATTTACATTTCTCGTCGAGCTCTATCGCCGTTCTGTTTTTTTTTCTCTCGGTTTAGTTTCAAATTCTCTACTACTATTAACATCCACAAGACAATTGCATATATATAGGAAAAATAGGACAATAAAATTACAAATTAATAACACTAAGCATAACTTTATTATAAACTATTAAAAAAAGTTATGCAAATTAGGCATTCAAATAGCTGTCTTGTGTTCTTTCGTCTGTACTATATGTATAAATACAGAATTTTAAAATATTCAGTTTTATATTCTCATTCATTTCCCAGCTAATCTCTCCCAGTGGTCCTGGTTATGGAGGTGAGGACATTATAGTATCACATACCACGTGCATCCTATTTATCATTGAGTGACATAATCACTGAATGGTGAAACTAGGTGCATATTGTATTTCTTAGTGATGTGAGTGCTCAGCTTTTTTGCCTACTTTAATCAATCACTTTTAATATCCACAAAACAATTACATATATATAGGAAAAAATAGGACAATAAAATAACAAATTAATAACGCTAAACATTAATTTATTATAAACTGTTAAAAAGTTTTCAAATAGCTGTCTCGGGTTCTTTCGTCTGTACTATATATATATATATATATATATATATATATAACATTATTGCATCATCTTTTCAGAACTATATCGAACAATTAATCCGATATATAAATTTATTCCCAAAAACGACAACAAAAAAGCACCCTAATTTCACAAACCCAAACGGCAAACTTCATAGGCGCTCTTTTCATATTTTTTCAGACTAGGTAAAACAATAACATTTCAAATCCAAAAAAGAACAGATAAATAAATAAAACTTCCTAGGGAATAAAATTAAGGCCTTTCATACACGAACTAACATCGATCTCCCTTAGGTTTTAGTTAATCACCATCCCACACCGGGTTTTTTTTCGGGGACCCCCTCAGAGATACACCGTTTTCTATCATTGTTGACGCCATTCCCTGTCAGGATGGGACAATCATTTCAGCTTGCCGATGAGTCCACCGGGCACGAAGATTTACTAAAGATGTCTAAATCTGACCTTTTGGATGAAACCGCGGTACATTGCTGAAATATGTAATATACAGTATCTAAATAAATTATATATATATATATATATATATATATATACACACACATATACATACATACAGTATTTAAAAATTTAAGTTACTTTAAAAAAAATTTTTACATAGTTCACCCCAAACAAGGCAGGCTGCCACTAGACGTAAGGGGCTACTGAGAAAAAAGGGAAACGGTTGGGGGGGGGGGGGGGGGTCAACCTAAATTGGGAGCGTCTGCAGCGAGATGTCTGTTTACATTAGTTTTAAATTTCTGCATGTCAGTACTGTCAGGGAAACGGGGCAGGGAGGGAGTTCCAGAGGCCAGCAGCACGAGGAAAGAAGCTTTTGGAGTAGAAAGCTCTCCGGCATCTGGGGGCCCCCACAGTAAATGGGTGGGATTTAGCTGATTGTCGAGTTGGTCTAGTGAATTTATGTCGCGGGGGCACCAGAGTAACCAGTTCATCGGAGCATAATCCATTGAAGTATTTGTAAAACAAGCACAAGGAAGTAACATTGCGGCGATGGGACAGGGACTGGAGCTTGGTTGACAGTGAGGGACTTATTAGGTTGACGACTCTTTTTTGGACCTTGTCAAGGAGGGAGAGACTAGTGGATGATGGTGTGAGGAGTTTACTAGCACGGTAGAGGGGGCCTACCTTCTTTGCTTATTATAGATTTAAATAAAAGTAACCCGTTTTGATGGTAATTTGAGTGATGAAATTCTTGCATTTATTCATTGAACTAGCGGTTAGGGTTAGCGGTATTCACTTGGCGTTGCTCATGTGGAGATATATTGCCGGTTGGAATAATTTCAAATGTAGTAATGTTTACAATTTTTACCTTGAAAGAAAAGTTAAAGGTGCTTGTGCATATCAGCCCTGACATTGAAATATTTAAAGAATGTATAAACTTTATTATGTACTTACGTGTTAGCTGAAAATAAGATTGTGCAGAAAAAATTACGCAAATTCCTCCAGTAGTTATTTAATTATAAATAAAAAAACGATTTTATCACTCGGTAGATATTTCCACCATTTTGTATCTTAGATTTTCCAATGGTCAAGAACGATAACTCATTTTCACGATTTTGGGGTTTGGGGGTCTCCATTGTTTACAAAAATGTCAAAATGTACGTAAACTCATTTTCTTTCTTTTTCTTATAATTAAATAACTACTGGATGAATTTGCGTAATTTTTTCTGCACAATCTTATTTTCAGCTAACACGTAAGTACATAATAAAGTTTATACATTCTTTAAATATTTCATTGTCAGGGCTGATATGCATAAGCACCAAGTTAAAAATAAAATTTGCAATATGAGGTCAGGTAAAAAAAAAAAGTATCACAGTAATGTTTTCTATTCAAAAAATGTTAACTGCTTGTAGCCACTGCGTTTCTTACAGGCAACGGCAAATGGGTTTAACGAATCGACACTCATTCTTTTTATTTCATTATTTTAAATCTTGAAAATACCAAAAAAAATTTAGTTAAATGTTTAAACTTTTTTTTTTTTAATATATTTTTCACGGAGATATTCTTTATTTTTATTTTTTATGAAACAAAGGAAATCTATTTATAAAAAAAATGAATTTCATTTCTTTACAATCTAATATATTCTGGTCATTTTATGAACCTAACCGATAATTGCTCATAGTGACCCCAGATGGGATTGAAAAAAATTTCAATGATATCTTTACATTATGTGAAAAATGTAACCCTTATTGAAACATATTTGAATGTTTCAATAACACATAAAATAATAGACATATATACTAGACAAATACCCGTCCCAGGGGTTGAAAGGTCCTTGTCCGTCAACTACCGCTCTTCCCACACGATTGAAGATCAAGAGGGAAATTGTCCAGCGCTGGTCATCAAAGTTGGTACTACTGAAGAGCAAACGGTCATTTCAAGCGGAACGGCAACAAAAAAATAAATAAATCCGATTTGTGTTTTGTAGAAAAGTAATTATTTGGTAAAACACGTTCGTATACAGTTCAGCACTTCTAACTTTTGTTGTGTTTTCGGGCCAGCAAGTATTGGCAAGTTCTGGGGGCAATTTTGGTCTGGCGTTTTCAACCCTAAGTCTAGTGGTTTGTCTCTGAAAGAATCAAAAAAGAGTCCCCGAAGCCTGTTACGCTTCACCTTAAATTGAGATTGGATGTTTTGGGACTTGGTATGACTCCGCCATTTTCAATAATTTTTTTTTTTTTTAAATACATAATCGTCGTAATTTCTTGTAACGTTTGCCATTTCCAATCTGTGGGGATCCGCCTTCCTGGCTTTCAAGTAGTCGACTGGTCTCTACTCTGCCTCTTTTTCCTTCTTCCTTATCTATTTCTCCTCCCCTCTCAAAGCTTATCTTCATATTAATAAATGCATTTTCCAAAAGCACATTAACTCGTCGTAATTCTTTTGCAACGTTTGCAGATTTTGCTTACGGGGAAACCTCTTGGTCGATAATTAATCTTCGATGTTTACTCGTCTCCGTTTTCGGCAGTGAATGGCTGCGTTGTTTTTGATTACGAAAACCAGATGCCCCCATCACCCAATTCTCCATTCGTTCGCCTGGTAATCCGAACTCTCGTTACAAACAACTTTAAGTAATGTAAATTATCGTCTTTTTGAACATTATTATCCAATTTTGTTTAGGGGAAAATATTTCTAGATTATTTTTTCGTTTTATGATTAAAAAAAAATTAAAAAAAGAAAAATTGTATTTTAGTCTTGACCCTTTCAATTGTCACAGCTTAATTAATGTCTAATTACTATAGATCAAATTCAATACAAATCTGGTATTTTTAAATTTTTAAATGGGAGATTGTACCCATATTATACCCTCCTAAAAAACCCATTAAAATACTCCAAAGAAAGTGAAATTTGAGGAATATTCATTAATGATACTAGATATCCCAAACTGATTTTTTTTTTTCTTTCAATATACAAAAAAACTTTTTGGGTATGCTGAAAAAAATTTTTTTTTTCTTTCAATATAAAAAAAACTTTTTCTGTATGCTGAAAAAAAAAAAAAAAAAAAAAAATTTAAATGACAAATTTATCTTGGTATCTCAATTAGTACCAGAGTTATGGCCATTCAAAGTTAGTCGGACATCGTGTTTTGTGTGATACTGAACAAAAGGCCAACGTAATTGGTCTATAACTGAAGATAAAAGCTTTAAATAAGTGAAAAATCTTTAAATATAATGCCATAGTTCATTAAAAGAAAGATGATATAGATGGAATTAATAATTCTTAAATATACCCGGTCTTAAACATTGGTGAAAATCACATGCCGTCACAAAAATTGTGCGGAAACGATACAGAAGACCAACTTTGACTGTTCATAGAAGTTTTATTTTAACAGTTAACACATTGAAACTTATTATTATGATTCATAACATTATACGGACTAAAAAACTTTTTCATTTGTACATTCATAAAAACCTCTTATTTTTAGCATGTAAACATTGTCCGAGGTCAAATTTGGCAGTTGGGCAGAAAAATGGGCCAAATGTACACCATAGCGAACTTTTTGTAAAAAGTCACCCATTAAAGATACAAGCTTGAATCTTTTATACTTGATTAATTTTAGGTAAAAGGTAAAGGTAAAGGTTGCATAGCCTGGACGCGCACGAGTGTCGTTGCCGACATCGCACACTGCCCATGGCCGTAGCGGCGGTGATTTGTTAAGAATCACTGTGTCTAGGGCACAGCATATGGAAGGCGGAGCCCATCCCTCTCCTTCCGCTGCCTTGAACCTTCCCTGAGTTTTAGTCAGGTACCCATTTACTGCTGGGTGGACAGAAGGAGTTTTCAGACCCGAAAATTTGCATGCCGTGAGTGGGATCGAACCCGGGTCGTCCAGCCCAAAGACAAGTGCTATAACCACTCGTCCACAGGCCCTCCTTAATTTTAGGATGAGGAATTTAAAAAAAAAAGATTTTCTTTCTAATATTCAAAGATTTTGCGGAGTTATCCAACTTTCAGTATGTAAAAAAATAAAATGGGATTACCATCGAAACTTGGAAATCTGTTATAGAAAAGAAATCAGTGGTCAATTTTTAAACAAAGGCTTCTTATAAATTTCTTGAAGACCTATAACGGTCAGCCAGACTTTGTCAGTGAAGCGATTGAAAATCTTGTCCCTGGTTATTGTGATTCTTCTCTCCTCCGATAACAGGTTCAAATAAGTCGTTTTTCAATTTTTTTGCCCAAGAAACTTTTTTGTATTTTGCAAAGATACTTTTTCCTTGTTCAATTTTAGTCCCTGATTCTCCAAGAACTTGACTTTGTTTCCTAGTTCTTTATTTTCTGCAAGTATTTTGCGATTATATTTTTTTCTGATTATATTTTTTTTTTGTCCGTTTTGCTTTGAATGACATTTTTCTGTCTCTTAACTGATTTATTAAGTTTAGAAAGTTTCTTTAGAAGCCTTGATCTTGATATTTTGAGTTGAACATTTTCCTTGCTTAGGGTATATATTTCCTGAGAAGCTATTTTATACTGTTCTTTTGTTTGGAAATTAACAGCCATGTTGAAGAGCTGATCCTGGGATTCTTTAAGGGATTGTTCAAGTAGCGTCATCATTTTGACAGCAACGGTTTGTTGTTCTGGAGAGGCTAATTTTTCATGAAAATTAATTTAAAATTCTATACTTCGCCTACCAAATTGAAGAATAACCTTTCTTTTATAAGATGGAATGATTTTTCAAAGTTGAATAAACGATATTGTTAACAGCACAAAGGTTAAAAAACAGGACTAAAAATTTGTTGTTGAAAAAACATGGAACTAAACCATGGCCATCCCTACTACAGGCCAGGCAATCGTGTAACTGGGATCTTTTACTGGGGGCCATGTGAATTTTCTTAAATATTCGATATAGAAGTTGCAAAATATATCATCAATTGGTGCGGATCCTTTTTTTCTTTTTAACCACAATATACAAATAATTATCTTTTGACATAAGTACAAATTCTCTAAAAAAAAAAAATCCAACATTGAAATAAAAATTCTTCATTGAAATATGCATTTGCCTTTGTTTATTCAAAATTACCCGTCTCTTCATTTATAAGAATTTGTCAATAATTGTCAAATTTATCAATTAGCTCATTGTGGTTCTTATTATTTGGTATGTAAAAACACATCAAAACATCAAACTAATCTCACAGAGGAATTTTACCTTTGTTTGCAACTTCTATATCGAATATTTAAGAAAATTCACATGGCCCCCAGTAAAAGACCCCAGTTGCACGATTGCCTGGCCTGTAGTAGGGATGGCCATGAACTAAACGCATTTGTCATTAAAATAGTTACATAATTCAAATCAATCTGCAAAAAAAACTAATCATTGTACAAGAAAAAAAAATGATATCATTAGAAAGAGGAAAGGTTAAATTTTATTTACATACTAATTTTATAACCTGAGAAATAGCTGAGATATCATAAGTTAAATTTTACAAAAAATTTTACAAAAAATTTTACAAAAATTTTTTACAAAAAAATTTTACAAAAATTTTTAACAAAAAAATTTTACAAAAATTTTACAAAAATTTTTTACAAAAAAATTTTACAAAAATTTTACAAAATTTTTTTACAAAAAATACCCATTTTCGCAGCATAAACAGACCAGTTTGGGATACCTAATGATACCTCTTGTTTAAATTTCATAAAAATCGACAATACTTGAATTATTACAAAGGGCTTTCACCCCGTTGCATAAAACTAAATATAGTCCATATTTGGATCTCATACGCCTCATTCATAATGATCAGTTAATTAGTTTAAGAGTGAATCCTGTACATACAAATATATAAACATATACACATACCTAACTTTATAAAAATAGATAGTCAGTGAAATCTATCCAGTGTTTATAAACTAGAGTTCATGAGCAAAAAAAAGATTATTTGGGGCATTTATGACTATATTGGTTATTATTAGACTGGGCTATCTTTAAGGAGAGATGAGAAAAATTATAGGTTATTTGGGCCATCCGTAAATAATTTGTAACGGTAGAAGCCTGATTTTCTATTATTTAAAAGAAAGTCGTATTATCCGCGTGTGTTTATGCGTCAGTAATAATCTCAGAAACTAAACAAGATACACCTACGAAACTTACATATTCTGATTTAGTATGACCGTGCTTAGGTTCGGGTAAAAAAATTATCACCGTAAAGTTTATATGAGCAAAGGAACTTTGCAAATTAATAACCACCCACTCTATAGTAAAGACCAATGTGTATTTATTTGTATATTAATATATATATATATCCGTCCCGTCACATAAAATTTAGCAAGTAAGCCTGATTTTCTATTATTTAAAAGAAAGTCATATTATCCGTGTGTGTATGCGTGAATCCTGTACATAGAAATATACGTAACGATACATACAAATATATAAACATATGTAACTTTATAAAAGTAGAGAGAGATCGTATATAGATAAATAAACGATAGATTTGCCTCCGAGAGAACCTGTTCGCAGTTTCGTACTGAATTTGACGTAAGCCTGTTTGTATGTTTCAGGGCATCGGTCCGTTTGAGGTGTTTACTAAGTGTCCGACGTTAAAGTTTACATTGAGCTGGACGGAACAGACAAACACCAGTTGTCTTCTAAGTGGATCCAATACTCAGAATGGAAAGGTGAACGATCCGTCTTTGGATGGCACCACTCCCTTGCAGGAATTGCATACCTACAACCACCACCACCATCACCATCATCATCACCATCAACAACAACATCACTACCACCACCACCATCACCATCATCATCATCATCCTAATCATGTGATTCATAATGAAGACTCAGGTAAGAAGTAAGACTGAACTTTTTTCTTGTCTCTCTCTCTCTCTCTCTACCCTTCTTGCCTCTCTCTCTCTCTACCCTTCTTGCCTCTCTCTCTCTCTCTACCCTTCTTGCCTCTCTCTCTCTCTCTACCCTTCTTGCCTCTCTCTACCCTTCTTGCCTCTCTCTACCCTTCTTGCCTCTCTCTACCCTTCTTGCCTCTCTCTACCCTTCTTGCCTCTCTCTACCCTTCTTGCCTCTCTCTACCCTTCTTGCCTCTCTCTACCCTTCTTGCCTCTCTCTACCCTTCTTGCCTCTTTCTCTCTCTCCCTTGCCCCTTTCTCTCTCTCCCTTGCCCCTTTCTCTCTCTCCCTTGCCCCTGTCTCTCTCTCCCTTGCCCCTGTCTCTCTCTCCCTTGCCCCTGTCTCTCTCTCCCTTGCCCCTGTCTCTCTCTCCCTTGCCCCTGTCTCTCTCTCCCTTGCCCCTGTCTCTCTCTCTCTCCCTTGCCCCTGTCTCTCTCTCTCTCCCTTGCCCCTGTCTCTCTCTCTCCCTTGCCCCTGTCTCTCTCTCTCTCTCTCCCTTGCCCCTGTCTCTCTCTCTCTCTCCCTTGCCCCTGTCTCTCTCTCTCTCTCCCTTGCCCCTGTCTCTCTCTCTCTCTCTCCCTTGCCCCTGTCTCTCTCTCTCTCCCTTGCCCCTGTCTCTCTCTCTCTCCCTTGCCCCTGTCTCTCTCTCTCCCTTGCCCCTGTCTCTCTCTCTCTCCCTTGCCCCTGTCTCTCTCTCTCTCCCTTGCCCCTGTCTCTCTCTCTCTCCCTTGCCCCTGTCTCTCTCTCTCTCCCTTGCCCCTGTCTCTCTCTCTCTCCCTTGCCCCTGTCTCTCTCTCTCTCCCTTGCCCCTGTCTCTCTCTCTCCCTTGCCCCTGTCTCTCTCTCTCCCTTGCCCCTGTCTCTCTCTCTCTCCCTTGCCCCTGTCTCTCTCTCTCTCCCTTGCCCCTGTCTCTCTCTCTCTCCCTTGCCCCTGTCTCTCTCTCTCTCCCTTGCCCCTCTCTCTCTCTCTCCCTTGCCCCTCTCTCTCTCTCTCCCTTGCCCCTGTCTCTCTCTCTCTCCCTTGCCCCTGTCTCTCTCTCTCTCCCTTGCCCCTGTCTCTCTCTCTCTCCCTTGCCCCTGTCTCTCTCTCTCTCCCTTGCCCCTGTCTCTCTCTCTCTCCCTTGCCCCTGTCTCTCTCTCTCTCCCTTGCCCCTGTCTCTCTCTCTCTCCCTTGCCCCTGTCTCTCTCTCTCTCCCTTGCCCCTGTCTCTCTCTCTCTCCCTTGCCCCTGTCTCTCTCTCTCTCCCTTGCCCCTGTCTCTCTCTCTCTCCCTTGCCCCTGTCTCTCTCTCTCTCCCTTGCCCCTGTCTCTCTCTCTCTCCCTTGCCCCTGTCTCTCTCTCTCTCCCTTGCCCCTGTCTCTCTCTCTCTCTCCCTTGCCCCTGTCTCTCTCTCTCTCCCTTGCCCCTGTCTCTCTCTCTCTCCCTTGCCCCTGTCTCTCTCTCTCTCCCTTGCCCCTGTCTCTCTCTCTCTCCCTTCTGACCTCTCTCTCTCTCTCTCTCCCTTCTGACCTCTCTCTCTCTCTCTCTCCCTTCTGACCTCTCTCTCTCTCTCTCTCCCTTCTGACCTCTCTCTCTCTCTCTCTCTCCCTTCTGACCTCTCTCTCTCTCTCCCTTGCCCCTGTCTCTCTCTCTCTCTCTCCCTTGCCCCTGTCTCTCTCTCTCTCTCTCCCTTGCCCCTGTCTCTCTCTCTCTCTCTCCCTTGCCCCTGTCTCTCTCTCTCTCTCTCCCTTGCCCCTGTCTCTCTCTCTCCCTTGCCCCTGTCTCTCTCTCTCCCTTGCCCCTGTCTCTCTCTCTCCCTTGCCCCTCTCTCTCTCTCTCCCTTGCCCCTCTCTCTCTCCCTTGCCCCTGTCTCTCTCTCTCTCCCTTGCCCCTGTCTCTCTCTCTCTCCCTTGCCCCTGTCTCTCTCTCTCTCCCTTGCCCCTGTCTCTCTCTCTCTCCCTTGCCCCTGTCTCTCTCTCTCTCCCTTGCCCCTGTCTCTCTCTCTCTCCCTTGCCCCTGTCTCTCTCTCTCTCCCTTGCCCCTGTCTCTCTCTCTCTCCCTTGCCCCTGTCTCTCTCTCTCTCCCTTGCCCCTGTCTCTCTCTCTCTCCCTTGCCCCTGTCTCTCTCTCTCTCCCTTGCCCCTGTCTCTCTCTCTCTCCCTTGCCCCTGTCTCTCTCTCTCTCCCTTGCCCCTGTCTCTCTCTCTCTCCCTTGCCCCTGTCTCTCTCTCTCTCCCTTGCCCCTGTCTCTCTCTCTCTCCCTTGCCCCTGTCTCTCTCTCTCTCTCCCTTGCCCCTGTCTCTCTCTCTCTCTCCCTTGCCCCTGTCTCTCTCTCTCTCCCTTGCCCCTGTCTCTCTCTCTCTCTCCCTTGCCCCTGTCTCTCTCTCTCTCCCTTGCCCCTGTCTCTCTCTCTCTCTCCCTTGCCCCTGTCTCTCTCTCTCTCCCTTGCCCCTGTCTCTCTCTCTCGTCTTGCCCCTGTCTCTCTCTCTCGTCTTGCCCCTCTCTCTCTCTCTCTCTCCCTTCTTGCCTCTCTCTCTCTCCCTTCTTGCCTCTCTCTCTCTCCCTTCTTGCCTCTCTCTCTCTCTCTCTCCCTTCTTGCCTCTCTCTCTCTCTCTCTCCCTTCTTGCCTCTCTCTCTCTCTCTCTCCCTTCTTGCCTCTCTCTCTCTCTCTCTCCCTTCTTGCCTCTCTCTCTCTCTCCCTTCTTGCCTCTCTCTCTCTCTCTCTCTCTCTCTCCCTTCTTGCCTCTCTCTCTCTCTCTCCCTTCTTGCCTCTCTCTCTCTCTCCCTTCTTGCCTCTCTCTCTCTCTCTCCCTTCTTGCCTCTCTCTCTCTCTCTCCCTTCTTGCCTCTCTCTCTCTCCCTTCTTGCCTCTCTCTCTCTCTCTCTCCCTTTTTGCCTCTCTCTCTCTCTCCCTTCTTGCCTCTCTCTCTCTCTCCCTTCTTGCCTCTCTCTCTCTCTCCCTTCTTGCCTCTCTCTCTCTCCCTTCTTGCCTCTCTCTCTCTCCCTTCTTGCCTCTCTCTCTCTCTCCCTTCTTGCCTCTCTCTCTCTCTCTCCCTTCTTGCCTCTCTCTCTCTCTCTCCCTTCTTGCCTCTCTCTCTCTCTCTCCCTTCTTGCCTCTCTCTCTCTCTCTCTCCCTTCTTGCCTCTCTCTCTCTCTCTCTCCCTTCTTGCCTCTCTCTCTCTCTCCCTTCTTGCCTCTCTCTCTCTCTCCCTTCTTGCCTCTCTCTCTCTCTCCCTTCTTGCCTCTCTCTCTCTCTCCCTTTTTGCCTCTCTCTCTCTTCCTTCTTGCCTCTCTCTCTTTCTCTCTTCCTTCTTGCCTCTCTCTCTCCCTTCTTGCCTCTCTCTCTCTCTCTCTTCCTTCTTGCCTCTCTCTCTCTCTCTCTTCCTTCTTGCCTCTCTCTCTCTCTCTCTTCCTTCTTGCCTCTCTCTCTCTCTCTCTTCCTTCTTGCCTCTCTCTCTCTCTCTCTCTCTTCCTTCTTGCCTCTCTCTCTCTCTCTCTCTTCCTTCTTGCCTCTCTCTCTCTCTCTCTCCCTTCTTGCCTCTCTCTCTCTCTTCCTTCTTGCCTCTCTCTCTCTCTCTCTCTTCCTTCTTGCCTCTCTCTCTCTTCCTTCTTGCATCTCTCTCTCTCTCTCTCTCTCTCTCTCTCCCTTCTTGCCTCTCTCTCTCTCTCTCTCTCCCTTCTTGCCTCTCTCTCTCTCTCTCTCCCTTCTTGCCTCTCTCTCTCTCTCTCTCCCTTCTTGCCTCTCTCTCTCTCTCTCTCCCTTCTTGCCTCTCTCTCTCTCTCTCTCCCTTCTTGCCTCTCTCTCTCTCTCTCTCCCTTCTTGCCTCTCTCTCTCTCTCTCCCTTCTTGCCTCTCTCTCTCTCTCTCTCTCCCTTCTTGCCTCTCTCTCTCTCTCTCCCTTCTTGCCTCTCTCTCTCTCTCTCCCTTCTTGCCTCTCTCTCTCTCTCTCCCTTCTGACCTCTCTCTCTCTCTCTCCCTTCTTGCCTCTCTCTCTCTCTCCCTTCTTGCCTCTCTCTCTCTCTCCCTTCTTGCCTCTCTCTCTCTCTCTCTCCCTTCTTGCCTCTCTCTCTCTCTCTCTCCCTTCTTGCCTCTCTCTCTCTCTCTCTCCCTTCTTGCCTCTCTCTCTCTCTCTCTCCCTTCTTGCCTCTCTCTCTCTCTCTCTCCCTTCTTGCCTCTCTCTCTCTCTCCCTTCTTGCCTCTCTCTCTCTCTCCCTTCTTGCCTCTCTCTCTCTCTCCCTTCTTGCCTCTCTCTCTCTCTCCCTTCTTGCCTCTCTCTCTCTCTCTCTCTCTCCCTTCTTGCTCCCCCCCACCCTTTTCTCCCCTTTAAATATGTACATGTTGACAACGGTAAATTCAAAATTAAAGTTCTTAAGAGCTGTTTCAACTACAGTTTCATGACAACATGGGGGCACAACAACTAGTGTGGAAAAAAAAGAGTAATATTTATAGTACTAATATGAAACCCCTTCCCATCTCTGAAGAAGGAATTTATTCCCGAAAAATTTAAATTTTAAAGATGCTTAAAAAAAAAAAGAAAAAAAAAAGAACTTTCCCAAATTAATACCAGTGTGTTTGTCTTGCTTATTACCGGCCCTGCAAAGTCACAACACTGACGACAAGGATTAAAGACTTACAATGCCACAACAGAAGTTGAAAAAGATTTTCATGAATTTAAAAATTCATGAAAATCTTATTTTAATCAAATGGTGAATTATGTATTTACAGAAAACTATATATTAGTAGCTGTACATACCCAGGGTTACCCGGGAGTCTTTATTTTAAGTTTGCTCATGGAACCCCTTCCTCCACCCTCTCTGAGGCTACCAGATCAGGCTGTCTGAAGATGCTGGCTTCCTGACCAAAAATGCACCAAACATTGATGTTATTGTTTTTTTTCCTTTCCCTTTACAAAACTCAATCATATTGTGCAAGGCTATGAATAAATATTTGAACATGTAAAGAACCTGAAGCATAAAAACTTTTACCAAAATAACCGGATTCGGCATTAAATAACCCGAAAAGGGTTGATATGCCGTAAAACAAAACAATCAAACCGAACCCAACCCTGGAAATTGGATTAAAAAAAAAAAAAATTCTTTCTTTATCAAATCAAGACAATAAAATTATGCTTCCATGTTGTATTATTTTAATTTTTCGTCGTCTTGTCTCATGCTGAGGTTAGACGTTTCGTGAATGACTTTCAACTTCTGTTGTCATTTCGCTTGTGCCACCCACATTATTTATTTTTATAAAATGTCATATATAAAAAAAAAAATGTAAACGATGTCATTATTATATGACATCTTATAAAAATAAATAAATTTGCTAACTTATATAAAAAAAAAAATGCAAACGATGTCATTATTATATGACATCTTATAAAAATAAATAAATTTGCTAACTTATATAAAAAAAAAAAAATGTAAACGATGTCATTATTATATGACATCTTATAAAAATAAATAAATTTGCTAACTTATATAAAAAAAAAAATGTAAACGATGTCATTATTATATGACATCTTATAAAAATAAATAAATTTGCTAACTTATATAAAAAAAAAAATGTAAACGATGTCATTATTATATGACATCTTATAAAAATAAATAAATTTGCTAACTTATATAAAAAAAAAAAATGTAAACGATGTCATTATTATATGACATCTTATAAAAATAAATAAATTTGCTAACTTATATAAAAAAAAAAAATGTAAACGATGTCATTATTATATGACATCTTATAAAAATAAATAAATTTGCTAACTTATATAAAAAAAAAAATGTAAACGATGTCATTATTATATGACATCTTATAAAAATAAATAAATTTGCTAACTTATATAAAAAAAAAAAATGCAAACGATGTCATTATTATATGACATCTTATAAAAATAAATAAATTTGCTAACTTATATAAAAAAAAAAATGTAAACGATGTCATTATTATATGACATCTTATAAAAATAAATAAATTTGCTAACTTATATAAAAAAAAAAAATGCAAACGATGTCATTATTATATGACATCTTATAAAAATAAATAAATTTGCTAACTTATATAAAAAAAAATGTAAACGATGTCATTATTATATGACATCTTATAAAAATAAATAAATTTGCTAACTTATATAAAAAAAAAAATGTAAACGATGTCATTATTATATGACATCTTATAAAAATAAATAAATTTGCTAACTTATATAAAAAAAAAAATGTAAACGATGTCATTATTATATGACATCTTATAAAAATAAATAAATTTGCTAACTTATATAAAAAAAAAATGCAAACGATGTCATTATTATATGACATCTTATAAAAATAAATAAATTTGCTAACTTATATAAAAAAAAAAATGTAAACGATGTCATTATTATATGACATCTTATAAAAATAAATAACTTTGCTAACTTATATATAAAAAAAAATGCAAACGATGTCATTATTATAAGTTAGCAAATTTATTTATTTTTATAAGATGTCATATAATAATATAACATCTTTTACATTTTTTTTTTTTTTTTTTTTACCTGATTATCATAAACTGTATGTCTTGTGGCTTTTTTTTTTTTTTTTTTTTTTTTTCCTTCAGGGACAAAACGAGTTTCACCTGTGAAATCCAAGGACACAACCAACAACCAACAGTTGAGTACGCCAAAGAAGAAAGTGCGCATCTATTACCAGTTTTTTTACAACAACAACACTCGGCAACAGACGGAAGCTCGTGACGACCTCCACTGTCCATGGTGCTCTCTCAACTGTATGCAGTTATACAGCCTACTGAAACACCTCCGTCTTAGTCACGCAAGATTCAATTTCATGTATGTGGTAAGTAAGTTGTCTTTTATTTTTTAGGTGAACAAAATAATTTAAAAAGGGGGCGGGGTATGGTGATCTGCCCTATTGCGTCACTTTATGGACTCTTTTCAAAACTATGAAGGTAGCGGAATCGCTATGTCCAATTCAGGAGCTGTCGCTGGCAGCAGACTACTTCTGTACTTTCGTTATGATGAAAGCCGCTATTTGAATGAAAAAGTTTGAGTGGCAGCTAGGGGTCAGAGGTGACCTCGGTAAAATGGAAGTCATGGAAATCACATGACACTAGGGCTATGGGGGATAGATGTTGCGCGGAAATGTATGAACCTGCCATTACACTGAATGAAAAAATTTAATGTATAATTTATCAAAATTACATGCACATGATAAATACACAAACAAAGTGTTTACACAATTTTTGGTGCTTATGCTGTTCAGCGGCCGTATGAAAAAATTATTATTTTTATAAAAACAATATTATATACTTATTCAGCGTTATATTCTTACTCACTGTAGAAAAAAGTAGAAAAAATTATCCACTAGAACTTTAATTACTAGTGTTTTTCCATTCTGCGTATCATAACAGCGATTCGTTCACTCCATCTTCTTCTTGCTTAAGATTTCGAATTATCTGCCCTTGAAATCTTAAAGAAGATGGAGACTTAGTGAACAAATCGCTGTTATGATACGCAGAATGGAAAAATACTTGTAATGAAAATTCTAGTGGATAATTTTTTCTACTTTTTTCTACAGTGAGTAAGAATAAAACGTTCAGTAAGCATCCAACTTTTTTCTTAAAAATAATTCAAGGGCAGATAATTCGCAAGGGAGATAATCACGCAATTTTAAAAAAACAAACCAAACAACTACATATATAAAAATTTAATTTATTCCAATAAAACAAAATGAAAGTAAATAAACGAAATTAAATTAATTTATTGCAATAAAACGAAATGTTCATATTCTCACTGGGTACCTTTCCGTGCGAATTATCTGCCCTTGAATTATTTTTAAGAAAAAAGATGGACGCTTACTGAACGAATCGCTGTTATGATACGAAAAATGGAAAAATACTTGTAATTAAAGTTCTAGTGGATAATTTTTTCTACTTTTTTCTACAGTGAGTAAGAATATACCGCTGAATAAGTATATAATATTGTTTTTATAAAAAAATAATTTTTTCGTACGGCCGCTCATCTGCACAACCACCAAAATTTGTTATGGTGTAGAAAAGGCCGACACCTCAATTTAAGTCAGATTTTTATTAAAAAAATCTGAGAAAATAGATATTAAAATAAAAAAAATAAAAAATAATTTTTTTTTTTTATCTTTTATCTTTTTTTTATTTAAACAACGCATAAAGTCATAAGTAAGATTCTGTTGTAGTTGCAGTCTTCTGAAGGTTGAAGGTTCAATCCTCAGTGCGGGCAATACTAGGAATTGGCTGAGAGAACGAGAGCATGCTACTTTGACAGTATCCTATATCTCTACAAAGAAGACATTGCCAAGGCTGCTGCAAAGAAAGTGGGCTCCCTCTACCGTGCTAGAAAACTTCTCACACCTGACAGTATCCTATATCTCTACAAAGCCACCAGCCACCCATGCAAGGAGTATTGTTGTCACATCTGGGCTGGTGCACCAACCACCCATCTCTCCCTCTTAGACAAGGTCCAAAAAAGAGTATCTAATCTAATAGATCCCTCACTGTCAACCAAGCTCCAGCCCCTATCCCATCTCCGCAATGTTGCATCCTTGTGCTTGTTTTATAAGTATTTTAATGGAATGTGCTCCAATGAACTTGCTGCTCTGGTGCCCTCTCGACGTATATACACTCAACCAACGCGACAATCAGCCAAATCCTATCCATTCACTGTGGAGGTCCCCAGATGCCAGAAACCTTTCTGCTCCGATAGCTTCTTTCCATGAGCTGCCGGCCTTTGGAACTCCCTCCCTGCTACCTGTTTCCCGACACGCAGAAATTTAAAACTAATGTGAACAAGCATCTCGTTGCACAGCTCCCAATTTAGGATGCCCCCCCCCCCCCCCTAAACTTTCACCCTAATTCTCAGTAGCCCCTTACGTTTACAGCGGCAATTTGCCTTGTTTGGGTGAACTAAGTTTTTTTTAAAAAGTCGATTAAATAAAGGGTTCCGTGCAAGATTCCAGGGTTCAACAGAGTTCGACAAGGTACACCTGAAGAAGGCCGGAGGTTACATCGGCCGAAACGTTGTGAGAATAACATCCAAGATGAGAACAGTAGTCCGAATAATCTAAATAATACAAAGATTCCCTAGTTCGACAAGATAGACCTGAATTAGGCCGGAGGTTACATCGGCCGAAACGTTGTGAGAATAACACTCAAGATGAGAACAGTAGTCCGAATAATCCAAATTATACTAGTTTTTTTGAAAAGTCACACATTGAAAACGTTGCTGGAATGGCAACAATAAGGAGAATATTTTTTTTAAATATTTAGAAAACCTGGACAACGAAAATTATTAGTTTTTTAAAATAAATTATTTACTTTAAAAACTTTTTTTTTTTTTTTTTTTAACTTGAGTACTTTCGGTACACACAACGGCATATCAACATTTATCGTCTATAACATCAAGACGAATTTCAGCTTGACTGCGATAAATATGTCTCAGTCGGGTAGGATTATACGAAAAAAGAAGAGGAGAAAAAAATATGCTTATACTTCTGACAAGGGTGTATATCACCGAAAGTACTCAATCTTTTTTTTTTTTGTTTTTTTTTTTTAAAGAAAAGTTTTTAAAGTAAAAAAATAATTTATTTAAAAAAACTAATAATTTGCGTTGTCCAGGTTTTCTAAATATTTTTAAAAAAATATTCTCCTTGTCGTTTTATACTAGTTTTTTATTTTATTCTTATCTTTTATACGAAAGCGTAAAAAATCTTAATTCTGTTTTTATCTTTTATTTTATTTTTTTATACGGAAGCGTAAAATTTTTTGTACATGATACCAAATGTGCATAGTATAAACTTAGAATCCTATTTTTGCATACGCTTGACTCGAGGAAACACGACTTGTCTACGGCCCCTGTTGCTTTAGTTACCATTAATATTTATTTTTCCATCTTATTACAGCCTCATCCTAAAGGTGCCAGGATAGACGTGTCCATCAATGAACGATACGATGGTTCATATGTTGGCAACCCACAGGATCTCCACTCTCATATTGGTTATGCATTTAGTCGTAATGGTCCCGTCAGAAGGACCCCCGTCACCCATGTCATTGTATACAGGTGAGAAAAACCATCTCTATCATTCTCTCTGTCACTCCTCGCTATCATCTCTAAAAACTATTGTGTGTATATATATATATATATATAAGAAAATAGGACAATAAAAAAAAATTACTATTACCTCCCTTGAAAATTAATATAATCGAACAAAGGTTTCAGAAGGTGATCCTCTTTTCTTTTTTTATTAAATCGCTTAATTAATAATATCAACAAAACGATTGTGTGTATATATAGGGTGGGCAAAAATAAGGGTCCTATTTTTAAAAATTCATAACTTTTTTATTTATTGATTTAAAAAAATTTTTTTTTTTAGAATAAGTAAAGGACCCCTTCCGAAGCAAGCATGAGCCGTATTAGCCCTAAGGAACGTACCCTCATTTAGAAAACATTATGCCTAAAAAAAACTCAAAACAGTGTAAAAAAAACAATACTTTAGTTTTTGTAAGTTTTAAGAAGTGTTTATCGGCTAAAATTTGTTTTCTTTATTTCAAAAAATCTCGGAAGGGTCAGTCTACACACACATAAAGTTTGGTGAGTTTAACTTTTTATCATGGGATGAAGAAATAAAATACATTTTTAATTCCCTAAAAACATTGCAATACCCCACGCATTTCATATTAAATGCCAAGAAAAAAGCCTTCCAAATATTCTCCAGAAACACCACACAAAAAAATCAAACCCCTAACACCTCTCTCATAGACAGACCCCTTCTCCTACCCACGCATTCCAATAACACATCCATATGCAACACGCTCAACAAACTAGGCATTCCAATAGTACAAACCACTTCTCAATCCATAAAACAAACTTTAAACACATCCAGACATTTCCAAAAAACACCCACATCCCATGCCGGCTTATACACTGTCCCTTGCAATGATTGCCATCAATTCTACGTGGGACAAACACAACGTGAATTAAAGAAACGATTAAATGAACATAAAAGGGACATAAAAAAACAACAACCCTCTTAGTGCACTTTTCTCCCATGCTCTAGAATATGGTCATGCATTCAAATTTGAACAAGCCAAAATCACTAAACACATCCACAACAAATCTCGGCGAAGATTATTGGAAACTGCCCCTCATCACATCCTCCACTACCATCAAGCAGCGAAATGGTTTCTTTAACCTATCACCCTTAATAAGCAAGATCATCCTCACAGAACAAAGTCTTTTGCCTGATCATGGCTAACTTTTATTTTCATCTCTAACCTTATGACACTCTTCCATTCACCCACACCCTTCCTTCTTCTCCCTGAATCTTCTCTTATTCTTCCTCACTTTTTTCCCTCACATTTTTAATACTACAGTCCAAATAAACTTTCTCATGTTTCAAATATTTCAAATATTCCTCACCCACCCTTTCAACCGCCCCCCTCCCCCACCCACTCCAATCCCTCACTCATTGCTATCATTTTCCAAATATTTAAAATATTTCACGACAAATCCTCCCTCTTCCCCCTCTCATCTATTTTCTCCCATACCTCTTCTTAAATTCCCTCATTTTCTCCAAACGCTCTCTAAGACCATAACTTTCGCCCATCCACCAAAATCACAGCCCCCCCCTCCCTCTCTACCCATCCCCATTTTCCCTGCATACACCCCCCACACACAAACATTCCAACTCACTCTTCCCCTTCAATCTCGACCACAGCCATCTGGTCAAACACCCCCCTCCCCCTCTTCCTCCAATCTCTCTCTGCCATCCATTTTACCCCTGCTCATCTCCCACCTCTTTCTCTCATTGCCAGCCACAGTAGTCCTTGCTCCCTCCACCCTTCCCTTTTTTCTCCCACTCATTTTCATTCTCTAACAAGTACGGACGTCCAGCAAGACGCTGCCATTATTTTTCATTTTATTTTTCTTCCCAACATGTCTACCCTACATGTATCTGTGCTTGCATGATATCTTTTCCCTATATCATCATCCTGATGAAGTCTTATAAATAAAGACGAAACGTTGATGTACACATAAAAAACATCCAGTTTTTGGTTTTCCTTTTTCATTTTACCATCACGTCGGATTACCTTCATCCTTCTCTTCCCATATATATATATATATTTTCCGCATCTTTGTACAGTATCTGTTTTGTGTGTGTTTCTCCTCTTTAAGGAGCTTTTGTTTTCTTTTCTTTTTTTAAAGACTCAACTTAATTTTTTCTTTTTCTGCAACGGAAAGACCAAAGCGCCCAGACCCATCGTTATCAGAATTCATGGAGCCAGAAACAGACAACCAGATAAACCGACAGTTTATACAGGGACATAATCGGTAATATATTCTCTCCCTCTCCCTCTCTCTCTTTCTACCTTTCTCTCTCTCTTTCTATCTTTCTCCCACCCTTTCTCTCTTTCTATCTTTCTCCCACCCTCTCTCTCTTTCTCCCACCCTCTCTCTCTTTCTCCCACCCTCTCTCTCTCTTTCTCCCACCCTCTCTCTCTCTTTCTCCCACCCTCTCTATCTTTCTCCCACCCTCTCTCTATCTTTCTCCCACCCTCTCTCTATCTTTCTCCCACCCTCTCTCTATCTTTCTCCCACCCTCTCTCTATCTTTCTCCCACCCTCTCTCTATCTTTCTCCCACCCTCTCTCTATCTTTCTCCCACCCTCTCTCTATCTTTCTCCCACCCTCTCTCTATCTTTCTCCCACCCTCTCTCTATCTTTCTCCCACCCTCTCTATCTTTCTCCCACCCTCTCTATCTTTCTCCCACCCTCTCTATCTTTCTCCCACCCTCTCTATCTTTCTCCCACCCTCTCTATCTTTCTCCCACCCTCTCTATCTTTCTCCCACCCTCTCTATCTTTCTCCCACCCTCTCTATCTTTCTATCTTTCTCCCACCCTCTCTATCTTTCTATCTTTCTCCCACCCTCTCTATCTTTCTATCTTTCTTCCACCCTCTCTATCTTTCTATCTTTCTCCCACCCTCTCTATCTTTCTCCCACCCTCTCTATCTTTCTCCCACCCTCTCTATCTTTCTCCCACCCTCTCTATCTTTCTCCCACCCTCTCTATCTTTCTATCTTTCTCCCACCCTCTCTATCTTTCTATCTTTCTCCCACCCTCTCTATCTTTCTATCTTTCTCCCACCCTCTCTATCTTTCTATCTTTCTTCCACCCTCTCTATCTTTCTATCTTTCTTCCACCCTCTCTATCTTTCTATCTTTCTCCCACCCTCTCTATCTTTCTATCTTTCTCCCACCCTCTCTATCTTTCTCCCACCCTCTCTATCTTTCTCCCACCCTCTCTATCTTTCTCCCACCCTCTCTATCTTTCTATCTTTCTCCCACCCTCTCTATCTTTCTATCTTTCTCCCACCCTTTCTATCTTTCTCCCACCCTCTCTATCTTTCTATCTCTCTCCCACCCTCTCTATCTTTCTCCCACCCTCTCTATCTTTCTCCCACCCTCTCTATCTTTCTATCTTTCTCCCACCCTCTCTATCTTTCTCCCACCCTCTCTATCTTTCTCCCACCCTCTCTATCTTTCTATCTTTCTCCCACCCTCTCTATCTTTCTATCTTTCTCCCACCCTTTCTATCTTTCTCCCACCCTCTCTATCTTTCTATCTCTCTCCCACCCTCTCTATCTTTCTCCCACCCTCTCTATCTTTCTCCCACCCTCTCTATCTTTCTATCTTTCTCCCACCCTCTCTATCTTTCTATCACCCTCTCTATCTTTCTATCTTTCTCCCACCCTCTCTATCTTTCTCCCACCCTCTCTATCTTTCTCCCACCCTCTCTATCTTTCTCCCACCCTCTCTATCTTTCTCCCACCCTCTCTATCTTTCTCCCACCCTCTCTATCTTTCTCCCACCCTCTCTATCTTTCTCCCACCCTCTCTATCTTTCTCCCACCCTCTCTATCTTTCTCCCACCCTCTCTATCTTTCTCCCACCCTCTCTATCTTTCTCCCACCCTCTCTATCTTTCTCCCACCCTCTCTATCTTTCTCCCACCCTTTCTATCTTTCTCCCACCCTTTCTATCTTTCTCCCACCCTTTCTATCTTTCTCCCACCCTTTCTATCTTTCTATCTTTCTCCCACCCTTTCTATCTTTCTCCCACCCTCTCTATCTTTCGCCCACCCTCTCTCTCTTTCGCCCACCCTCTCTCTCTTTCTCCCACCCTCTCTCTCTTTTTATCTTTCTCCCACCCTCTCTCTTTTTATCTTTCTCCCACCCTCTCTCTCTTTCTCCCACCCTCTCTATCTTTCTATCTTTCTCCCACCCTCTCTATCTTTCTATCTTTCTCCCACCCTCTCTCTCTCTCTTTCTATCTTTCTCCCACCCTCTCTCTCTCTCTTTCTATCTTTCTCCCACCCTCTCTCTCTCTCTTTCTATCTTTCTCCCACCCTCTCTCTCTCTCTTTCTATCTTTCTCCCTCTCTCTCTCTCTCTCTTTCTATCTTTCTCCCTCTCTCTCTTTCTATTGTTTTTTTTTTCCTTTTCCTTTGCAAAACTCAATCATGTTCTGCAAAGCTAAAAACAAAAACAAATTTTCCTCTACAAAACAACCAAACCAAACCTAAAACCATGAATAAATACTTAAACATATAAAGAACTTGAAGCATGAAAACATTTACCAAAATGACCGTATTCGGCATTAAATAACTCCAAAAGGGTTGATATGCCGTAAAACAACCAAACAACTATCTTTATCTGTTGATATCTTTCTTTGCTTAGGCTGTATTATCACACAGTCACTTGCCAGCCAATAAGACCTCAAGAAATTGATATCGACAGTGAGGATGAAAACGATCCGGAATGGCTGAGACAGAAAACCATTAACGTAAGTATACGTAACGTTGTACTCAAGCAAACTGCTTTATGCTTAGCGTGGAGTTTTCCGTACAGATCAGAGTTTGTCGATTTTGTTTTTATTTTGCCCTGCCTACAATCGTTTATATCAACCTAGTCTAACAATGTTTCCTTCCAGCTTCTCCAGAAACACGTGTAAGAGTTATTTTGCTCCAAAAGGTGTCATTGAATCATGGTATGATATAACCGTTATTTGATGCTACTGTGACATTATAGTTTTTTTTACTATATCATATTTTAAAACGATCTTTACCCATCTTATTCTATATCTTTTTATAATTCGTGATGCGCAGGCCCAGGGTCAACATTTCTCGAGCACCACCAAAAGTCAGAACAACACGAAACTCACTGCGAAAGTTAGAAACGTCGGCTGGGCCTCTTAGTAAATTTAACGTTCATTTATATGCAGAATAATTAACATTTTTAACAATAGTCTTTAAGCCTTTAAACTGGCTTTAAACTTATAATGTCCTTAACATGTTTTAAATTATTCTTACGTTTTAAATCAATATTAAAAGTTACCTTACAGATTTCTGCCTCACTGTTGGTCGTGGGTTTGCTTGCACACTCATCTCCGTTGCTGGGAAAACTCTGTTCTCATACACGGAAGACAAAAATGCTCGAAGACAAGACTTTTGAGAGAGATTCTATCCTTTTATTTCACACTTCAATCTGAGAGATTTCCACTCGTCGGTTCCTTCATTCCCACTCTCTTTTTCTTTCAAACTGTTTGTGGAATGTGATGGATGCAATCGGCTATTTTCTTGTCCCGCCCTTGGGATCTTGCTCTGCGTCTTAGTCCATATCTGCCAATGTCACCCGGACTCTACGCATTGCAGAGCTCAGTTAATGGACGTCTGTCCATCTCGCGCCTCCATGCTGAACTGTCTAGAGAACTAATTTCTCACCAAGGATCTGTGACGTCAGAGCCCTTTGACCCTTCAACGAATGTCATAACAGAACTCAATATCGCTTTTTGTGTAACCTTTTTGATCCGAGTGTTTCATCTCGGCCAGCTCACATCCAGTGTGTTATAATTCCAGAATGAATCACTGTCGGAACATTTTTGTTTGTCCCAAATTACATATGCACCTATTTCGCACTTCATCCTATTTCTTTCACCCAGTTCATAATCCATACTAGCTAACTTTACACGTTTTCAGAATACAGGACCCCTCATAATGTAACACTACGCTATCTCCCCCCCCCCCCCCCAAAGAGGGGAGGAGGTAATGCTTGTGACAATGATATCATGATGAACGAACATATATTACCTATCCACCCGAGGAGTAGGAGGTAATGCCTGTGAGGGTGGTATCTTGATGAATCGTCTGTTTAGAAAGAGCAAAAATGCTACAGACATGTGTAAACCCGTTTGCAGAGTCTGAAGATTTGATGCGGCGGGTCGCCGTTTATTTTTCAATATGGCTATTTTAGCGGATGCAATTCACTCTGGAAGATCTTTGAAAGTCGGGCATCGATGTTTTTGAAGCTAAATATTATCGTAAGGATGCAAACAAATTCATAGTCCATCCTTAACAAACGCTTGGAACTTTTTTTTTGGGGGATAATCTCGTGGATACTGGGCTCGGTATAGTTTGTCCGTTGATCTTTGACATGCGATTCACATTGTCTCACTCGGCTATAATTGGATCTTGTTCACTGAAAACTTATGACTTTGAATGGAAAAGTTTTTGACGCTGAGTTTTACACACACACACATATATATATATATATATTATAATATAAAATGAAATAATAAAATAAGGTGCCAATCAAATTTTATTATAATTCAAAGTTCAAGCAAAGTATCTTAACATCCTTAGCTCATGAGTTTTCAAAGATAATTCTTCTCCTCAGAGGACCATTACCGCAGTGGTATTACTACAGGTAATAAAATGACACTTTGAAAATATATAAAAACATATACAAAAATACATAAAGATATATAACATCAAAAATATCAACCCAAAAACATACTTTTTGTTGAATCTATACAATCCATCCAAGTCATACAATTTAAAAAACATAATCAGGAAAGATATCCAGAATGCTCTATCCAGTATATTGAGCTCCAGTTTTTATCCGGATGTTTCACTAATTATAAGATACTAGTTGACGCTTTATCTTTTGTTGGATTACTTATATATATATATATATATATATATTACTTTCTGTACCAGAATAAATAAATATTATGCTCTTCATTTTTAACTTTAATTCTTAATTAATCGAGCACTCTGCTGGGATTTTTCCTACCATTTTACAAAGAAGTTATATATATATACATACATACAATTATTTATAATTATTATTTTTAAATTAACCCATATACACACGCTTCATGCCACCCTGCAATCTCTGCTGGTCACACGATTCGAACCCCAATACGAAAGTCATATTTGAATAGGAAGTTTGAGCGCATACCATTGTGGCCACCACGCATTGCCGTAGGAATGGGAGAGTAAATTAACGTCTAGATGCCAAATTCAGCAGGCATATGAGCGGGCTGTCAAGAGAGCTCAATAGGCCGGGGCCTAGAGTATTGCAATATATATAAAAATGGAGCAATAAAGATAAAAAATTTATCTTTATTTTAGACCCTATTGTGATTAAAATGTGCTCGATATAATGGATAAAGCATTAATAAAAAGATGATGAAAATAAAAATTGGATAAATTACAATCAAGCAAGGAATATTTAAAAAAAGATTTTTTTTTTCCTTAATCCATGGATTTTCAAAGATAGGATCTTTTCATCAGAGGAGAAAAATCATTAAAATGATGGATGCAACTTTGGAAAAGCAACAAATAGTAAATACATACTTGTATTATTTTTATTTACCTCGTCCCCAGGAGGTTAGACACAAGGTCAGGTGTAGGTTGTGATGAAAGTGTTTCTGTGGAACGAACTGGATTCGAACCCGGCACACCCAGGTCCTCAGTCCGCGTTGTTAACCGATGTGACCGTGAGGAACAAAGATATCGTACACCAAAAATTACATAAATTGATAGTTTTTTTTTTGTTTGTTTTTTTGTCACAGAAAATAAAATTGTCTTTTTTTTTTTTTTTTTTTCCTCCACACTCTCTTGTCACAAACTGGGCTTGTAACGCTGGCTGACTTACGTCCCTTGTTTTTCAAAAACAAGCGAGCATGGAAAAAAATGACGAAATTTGATTGTGTGATAAAAAAAAACTACTTGCTCAATTTACGTAATTTTTGGTGTACGATGTCTTTGTTCTGTCACGGTCACATACATAATACCAGTATGTCTTTATTTTTATTTATTATTTGTTTTTCCATATTGAGGCTTTTCTGAAGTTGCGCCAAATGATGTATTACTGGTAACATATATTTGAAAATATAGAAGTTGTAACCAAGACATCTTCAATGAAAGCTGGGTAGAAGATACAATGTTTCCATGTAATTATCCAGGGGATTAATCGGAGATAAGGTTAGCAGTGCATTATAATCCAATAGAGTCCAGATCGCAAAGTCCGAAATCGAGGTATGAGAGGATACATTAGAATGAAGTCTAAGACAAAAAAAAAATCAGTTGATAAAAAAGTGAGTGGTTCACAAAAAAATATCCAAAGAATTCGTAGGAGATCAATATATAAATACAGTCATTGCCAACTATATAGCTTCCTTGGCAAGCAAATCTTCAAGAAAATTAAAGTTGGTAGTCCAACGTAAAAATTATTTTAAAAAAAAAAAATTTATTTTTAGTCTTGTATATATTAAAATAAATATTTTTTCTTATCCACAAACACCATATAATAAATATTTTTTCTTATCCACAAACACCATATAATAAATATTTTTTCTTATCCACAAACACCATATAATCAAATATTTTTTCTTATCCACAAACACCATATAATCAAATATTTTTTCTTATCCACAAACACCATATAATAAATATTTTTTCTTATCTACAAACACCATATAATAAAATATTTTTTCTTATCCACAAACACCATATAATCAAATATTTTTTCTTATCCACAAACACCATATAATAAATATTTTTTCTTATCCACAAACACCATATAATCAAATATTTTTTCTTATCCACAAACACCATATAATCAAATATTTTTTCTTATCCACAAACACCATATAATCAAATATTTTTTCTTATCCACAAACACCATATAATCAAATATTTTTTCTTATCCACAAACACCATATAATCAAATATTTTTTCTTATCCACAAACACCATATAATCAAATATTTTTTCTTATCCACAAACACCATATAATCAAATATTTTTTCTTATCCACAAACACCATATAATCAAATATTTTTTCTTATCCACAAACACCATATAATAAATATATTTTTCTTATCCACAAACACCATATAATAAATATTTTTCTTATCCACAAACACCATATAATAAAATATTTTTTCTTATCCACAAACACCATATAATAAATATTTTTTCTTATCCACAAACACCATATAATAAATATTTTTTCTTATCCACAAACACCATATAATAAAATATTTTTTCTTATCCACAAACACCATATAATAAAATATTTTTTCTTATCCACAAACACCATATAATAAAATATTTTTTCTTATCCACAAACACCATATAATAAAATATTTTTTCTTATCCACAAACACCATATAATAAAATATTTTTTCTTATCCACAAACACCATATAATAAAATATTTTTTCTTATCCACAAACACCATATAATAAAATATTTTTTCTTATCCACAAACACCATATAATAAAATATTTTTTCTTATCCACAAAAACCATATAATAAAATATTTTTTCTTATCCACAAAAACCATATAATAAAATATTTTTTCTTATCCACAAACACCATATAATAAAATATTTTTTCTTATCCACAAACACCATATAATAAAATATTTTTTCTTATCCACAAACACCATATAATAAAATATTTTTTCTTATCCACAAACACCATATAATAAAATATTTTTTCTTATCCACAAACACCATATAATAAAATATTTTTTCTTATCCACAAACACCATATAATAAAATATTTTTTCTTATCCACAAACACCATATAATAAAATATTTTTTCTTATCCACAAACACCATATAATCAAATATTTTTTCTTATCCACAAACACCATATAATAAAATATTTTTTCTTATCCACAAACACCATATAATAAAATATTTTTTCTTGTCCACAAACACCATATAATAAAATATTTTTTCTTGTCCACAAACACCATATAATCAAATATTTTTTCTTGTCCACAAACACCATATAATCAAATATTTTTTCTTGTCCACAAACACCATATAATCAAATATTTTTTCTTATCCACAAACACCATATAATCAAATATTTTTTCTTATCCACAAACACCATATAATCAAATATTTTTTCTTATCCACAAACACCATATAATAAAATATTTTTTCTTATCCACAAACACCATATAATAAAATATTTTTTCTTATCCACAAACACCATATAATAAAATATTTTTTCTTATCCACAAACACCATATAATAAAATATTTTTTCTTATCCACAAACACCATATAATAAAATATTTTTTCTTATCCACAAACACCATATAATCAAATATTTTTTCTTATCCACAAACACCATATAATCAAATATTTTTTCTTATCCACAAACACCATATAATCAAATATTTTTTCTTATCCACAAACGCCATATGTGTTTAATCCTTTTTCTGGGAATCATCAGTGTGGAGAATTACTGTTTTGCCGGTACAATTAATCCATTCATGCTTTTACAAGCGGACATATCTAGCAGGCTATATGAATGAATGGAAAAGTTGGGCCCGTTTCTCGCACAAACGGTCAAGTCAACCGAGCGTATTTAAAGTTAATCAACTTTACATGACGGGTGCATCATCTTTTGATATGCTGCTTATGTATCGGCGATATCAGTCGCAAGGTTAACTAATTTGCATATTGGTTTTGAAAAAGGACATTTTATTAATTCGCTATAGTTAGCGGATTTCAAAACTATCTTCACTTTTCAACACAGTCTTGAGAAGACGCATATGCGTCGAAACACAAATTAATTAGTGTCGACTGCCCCCCATCAATGTTTATATAATTTGTATCTTTTTAGATGATTGATGAGTTTACTGACGTTAATGAAGGCGAGAAGGAATTAATGAAGCTTTGGAACCTACACATAATGAAAAACAAGTAAGTATACGTCTATATATTAAGTAATTTCATGGTTATATGTACGTTATCACCCTTCACCCCTTTTTTTAAATGATGAATCACCCATTAATTTATTAAATTTCATCTGATGTCGCTGTTGTGTCGAACGTGAAACTCAAACTAAAATACACTTTCTCGGTCTTCGGGCTAAGATCTAAGTGTATATCTGTTCTGTCCAAAGATGGTACAATAATATCGTGGGTGTCTTTGTTCGCACCGGACGTCCACAGAATGAAAATATGTCGCAAACTCCTACAAGGGTTTTTGAGATAGACACCCCTACCCACCCCTATGTATGTTTCGGTTTGAACAAAGGTAGTACAATAATATTGTGGGGTCTGCGTTCGCACCGGACATCCACAAAATGGCAGTAAAACACAACTGTGGAATTTCTATATTCACACGCTTTTTTTTTTTTTTTTTTAATGAGATCGTCCGATTAGCAAATTTTTCTAAAGTAAAAAAAAAAAAAAAAATTCCGACTTTATCTATTTCTAAATGAATTGTTCCCAAATCAAATTACATCGCCCCTTCGACTAAAACAGTACAGTTTAAAATAAATACGTTTCAAAAAGTGACATTTATTTTATTGATAAATTATTTAACTGACAATCATTTTTACAAGAATTAAATTCTTTGCCTCCCCAAAATATGAGATTCTACTTTTTTTTTTTTTTTTTTTTTTTTTTAGGCAATTACATGTTAACACCCTGAAAAACTTGGCAGAAAAAAGGAAACAAAAACAATTATTTTAGAATTTACAGTGGGGATTAGTTTCACATATAAATTTAATGTAAAATAATCCCCCATTTCAAAAATAAAAAAAAATTATTTGGAACTTTTCTGGAAAAAAAATTAAAAAATGCTTTCGTTTTTAAAATATGACTATTTTAGTAGAACTACCTTGAAATCCGTGATTATCCAAACTGTTTTATGGGTATTACTATTTATTCTGGGTCCGTAGAATTTGGTATATTCGGACTACTGGGTGTTTTTATCACAACGTTTTGGCCGATGTAACCTCCGACCTTCTTCAGGTATACTTTGTCGAACTCGAGAATCTGGACAGAATTTCGAACAGAACCCTTTATTAAATCCACGTTCCATCTTCAGTAATTCGCAATTCTTCGTATCAGATTGAACCTTCAACCTTCAGATGACACTTAGAACTGAATTTTACTTAGTATTATATCCACTGCGCCACGGGTCCTTGCGGACAATTCTAGTATGAATTTTGAGAGCCTTAAACCTATTCTTGTTTTTTGTTTTTTTTTATCTAACTACTTATCACTATAGATCACTACTTATCTATTATTTATAATTATAGAGTTCCCATATTGTATTGAATTCTGTACTGGGTCTGCTTAGTAAGTGTTAGGAGATCTAACGAAAAGGAATTATCTCTCTTGAACCATTTCGGGAGTTAAGAGTTATCGCCCTTGGAAATGGCAGGATGCCCAGAGAGAAAGTAAACACAGATCACGGCTTCAGACTGTTAATATGTCAATCGCGTCCAGCGACAAATTAATTCATTCTGTGTTCAGTTTTAATAAATCTGTTAAACGTTTATCTTGATAGTTCATCCATTTTATTTACAAGTTATTATTTATTATAACCTAAATTACGAGGTTATAAAAGTAAGTCATTGTCGCCTAAAAACACCCAAGATGAGAACAGTAGTCCGAATATACCAAATTCTACGAATTATCAACCCTCATCTCAAAAATTCCGAAGCATAATCTTCTGGGTGGCCCGATATAAAATAAAGGACATTTTCAAATCCCTCTGTGCCTCCCCGCCTCCCCTTGACCGAGCATCTAACACCTGAAATGTCTGTCATTCGCATGCACCACTAAATAATGCAACCTACTGCACAAAGGGGGCCATGGCCCCCGTGTAGGGAAATTCATCTCAATTTCATCTTTCTTTTTCATTGGCTACTCACATCTCTGGGTAATAAGTTCTGAGTTTCTTGTTTAAAATATTTTTATTTTTTCATACGATTGTTTCGACCGTAGTAAAATATACATTTTCTTGTTTTCGATGGGGCC
>OY744554.1:37632801-37665301 GCA_963556195.1 Sepiola atlantica
AAAAAGAAATCAAACTTTTCCTTACAGGGAATCCATTGGCACAAAAAAAAAAAATTTTTTTTTTTTTTTTAATATATAATAATATTGCAGAGTCTGTGTTCGTACATCAAAGATGGCGTTTTAGTTTATTTCAGAAATAAAATTTTAAAAAAATATATAAATATGTCATTCCGGGCTGGGAGCTTCAGTATGCAGGGTCCTTGGTACTTCTCGGGCAACACCGGAGGTGCCAGCTGTTATATACACATCTTAGTTCCTGATTTTAAAATCAGTAAACATAGTTATGACCTTAGCTTACCATTGGTTCTTTTTTTTATATTAACGTGCAGGTTGAGGGGCATCATCCACAGTGGTTGTCCCCCGTCTAGGTAGTTGGCTAGCGGCACGCATGGCACCTCGAAGAAACTATCATGACGATCAACTGAAGAGAGCTTCCATGCGATGTGATCTTTGAAGCAGTTCTTGCCAAGGTTACGACTTACGTCGGCTGCTCTCCCGCCTAATGGGCACTTTCAAATCTCGAGCGTTCCACATCTTTTTTTTTTCTCTATTAATCGCATCGATGTCGATGATGCCATGCTGTTCCAGCAGATGTTGCGACCGTGCAGATGCCACATCTTCTGGCTGCACATTGCAAATCTGTCTACTCATTGCCCTGTCGTTGCGTCGCAAATGCACGTCTTCTTTCGACATCGATAAATATTTCCAAAAAATTTAGCAAAGAACAACAGCTGTATAAATGAATTACATATCTGTGCTCGTTTTCGTGTTTCAACTTTACACACACACACGTGATAATATATATATATATATATATAATATTCATAAATAAATATTAAATTATTAATACCTACAGAGCGCAGAATCCTAGAATTATAAGTGGGTTTTTTTTTTGTTTTTTTTTTTATATATATATATATATATATATATAATTAACTTGTTACAAATATCCAGGGGGTATGAATCCGAAGGAAGTTGAAACCGGGTTTATGAGAGTGCTCAATGAAAATTCAGAGCAAAATATATTTTTTTTGATTTTATTCCATTAGTTGCGACAAAACAAGTTTTGTTTCATTGGTGCTAATAGCGACCAACTCATCGGGCCGGCGAAAGGAATTCCTTTCGCCGGCCCGATGAGTTGGTCGCTATTAGCACCAATGAAACAAAACTTGTTTTGTCGCAACTAATGGAATAAAATCAAAAATATATATATATATATATATATATATATATATTTAAAAACACCAAAAAAAAACCCACTTCTAATCGATTCTTATGAGTGAGAATCAATTTCAATAACAAAAGTGAAGCTCAATATTCAACCGTTTAAATAGTTCTTTCCAAAATTTCAATTGAGCTATAAATAAAAGGACGTCTGTTATATCGCACTGTGATTTAATAGCAACTTGAACGAAGGACCGGATGCCTGAAGAGACGGACCCCAAAAAGACTTATTTTAATTTTGGTTATTCGAACTCCATTTCTCATCTTGAGCGCTATCATCACAACGTTTCGGCCGCTGTAACCTCCGGCCTTCTTCAGGTTTATCTCTTCGAACATGGCAATATTTCTGTCGAACTCGAGAATCTGGACGGAACCCTTTATTTAATCCACGGGGGGGGGGGGGGGTAGCATGCATTGCTGGGAGAAGTCTTCAGTAATTCACAATTCTTTGTATCGCCCGCACTGAGGATTGAACCTTCAACCTTCAGATGACTATCACTTGGAACTGAATTTAATTTAGTACTATATCCACTGTGCCACGGGTCCTTGTGGACTTCTGAAGACTTCTCCCAGTCATAGCTGATGGAACGAGAGCATGCTAACCCCCCCCCCCCCCCCCTCCCCCCATGGATTCCCGAGTTCGAAGAGATATACCTGAAGGCGGCCACAGGTTACAGTGGGCGAAACTTTGTTATGATAACACACAAGATGAGAAATGTAGTCTGAATAATAAAAATTCAGAAATGTTAATCTGCAAAGTGTGTATTATTGACTATTCATGTGTCGATCGGTCGATCTATTGAAAGAAAGATTTAACGATTCCTTTTAAATCTGTCGCAATGGTGCAAAAAGAAAAAAAACGGGTTATTCTTCAGAATCTTTTTAGATGAGGATTGATAATTTGGATTATTCGGACTACTGTTCTCATCTTGGATGTTATTCTCACAACGTTTCGGCCGATGTAACCTCCCACCTTCTCCAGGTGCACCTTTTTGAACTCGGGGGGGGGGGGGAAATCTATAAAGGAGTTCAGTTTGAAATTTTGTACAGATTCAGAGTTCAAAAAGATGCACCTGAAGAAGGTCAGAGGTTACATCGGCCGAAACCTAGTGAGAATAACATTTAAAGCGAGACCTACTTCGTCCGAATACAGAAATTGATATCAATTAATTTATTCAAGTATGCTCTGAATTCTCTGCAAAACGCATGTAAGTTTTCGTTGCTCTTAAAGTGACTTATAGTCACAGTATGATATAACTTTGAAATGTCTTTATATATATATATATATATATAAATATTATAAAAATGTATTAAGAAGGCTGAAAACAATGCAGAGAGTCGGATTGATGAGAAGCTGGAAAGAACCAAAATAAACAATCGAAGATGAGATCTAACAGTTATCGATTTATTGTTATTTTCAATCTTACATAATAATCAGCAACAAGTATGGGGTTAGCTGTGTGTAATGTCCGGATGATTGGAAATCATTTGATATTTCGGGAGAGTCCCTCTCCCCCTTTGTCAAAAATAAACACAAGAAAAGTTTGACTATCAGAAATCCAAGATTGATGCTGATAAGGATGAAATGACAACACAAGGGTTGGAAGAGGGGGGGGGGGGGTGCAACAGCAAATAATAAGTCGATAAATTTTTACATTCTATTCTACACACAGATAAAGCGTTAAAAATAAGTGTATAATATTTAATTAATTAACTGAGTATTATATATTCTTGTAATAATTTAATTAATTTATTTTATTTTTTAAAAACAATTTTTTTTATTTTTGATGGATGTTGATATTTTGCTGGAGTTCCGATAGTCAAACTTTTCTTTTATGTTTATTTTTGATAAGGGGAGACTCTCCTGAAATATCAAATGATTTCCGGACATTGCACACAGGTAATACCATACTTGCTGTTTATTATGCAAGATTGAAAATAAAAATAAATAGATAATTGTAAGATCTCACCTTCGATTGTTTATTTTAGTTCTTTCCAGCTTCTCATCAATCCGCCTCTCTGCATTGCCTTCAGCCTTCTTAATACATTTATTACAATTCCCAGCAATGCTTCAAGCAAACTACAATTCATATTTATATATTGCCATAAATATATTTTCATAGCTTACTATATATATATGTTATATATAAAAATATTATTTATTTATCTCTAGACAAGCTTGTTTCATCTTTTTGAAGACTCATAAGTATGGATTTTACAACTGACCGACTTACCAACAGGTAGGTAGGTCGGTCAGTTGTTACAAGACCCAGTAGGTCGGCTGCGCGGTTGAGATGTGTAAATAATGTTTTAATACAGACTCTTACTGGTAATTACAACTACGGTGTTCAACCAAGAAAAAAGGGAGTATAGCGTTACTGCCAGGGTGATTATAAAGTGTTATTCGAAATGACGGGTGACAGTATTTTATGTATTAATTTTTTTTTTTTTTTCCTGATGTTTTTGCAGGTAATATCCCTAAACATACTAATTGTTTAGTCAACGTGGTTGGTGATAAACAAAGAATACCACAAAATGAAAAATGAGACTCCTACAGGATTCAAACCTGTGCGCCCAGAAGAGAGACCACCTAACACGGGTGTTGTTTTAGACCAATTGACTAACGAACCAGTACATCTAGAGAAAGCTGAGATTGTACGAATCCTGTATGTGTCTCATTTTTCACTTTGTGGTATTCTTTGTTTATAGCCAGCCGCATAAACCAAACACTTCCTTTGTTTAATGTTTAACTAGCAGAAAACAGCAGCATAATACATAACATTCTCTCTTTTGTTTCATTTTACTTCAGTCGAGGTTCTCGGAAATTAAGAGGCCTCTTTCTGGGGCTAACACGTGATCTCTCTGTGAGATATATAGATATTCGAATATTCTCTAAAAGTTCTTTATTTCTCAAACGTTGAGTTAGTAAAGAAGTGAAGAACATTAATGTCCATCTCCCCAATTGACCAGTTGATTATGTTATAGTATATCTTTCCTGTGGTCTTACCGGATTTCAAGACAAGAATTCATCTAGTCTGGTGGAGTATCCAGCTAAGTTCTGTTACTTGAGGTAACATTACTAGGAGAACGTGCACCATTCCTCGTATGAGCAAGTGTATAGCCGTGCTGAGGGGATCTTATTTGTGCTGCGGATACTATGTAATTTGGAATATTTGGTCAGGGTTTACTTGTAGGGGTAAGTATCCTCATGTCAGGTTGTTCTGACAAACCCTTGTACAGAGAGACCGAAGACACTCGAGGATGGTGTCTAGTAGGTAATTCAAACTGTAAATGAATGTTCCATATGTATCACTTGCACTTTTGTCGAATCATCTTGAGATGATATAAAAAAAAAACAACAAATGAACGAAAAGCAGGCGAGAACATTCATGTGAGGTCAGAATTAGCGTCGCAGGATAAATTGTATTAAGCTGAGTATTTTAAAATGTTAACGTTTAGAAAAAAAATCAAGTTTAATTAAACAAGAATTGGTATGGTTAACAATGTTTGCTTATATGTATATAATATATATATATATTGGTACAAAAAAATAGTACAACATCAGTACCGTCGGTTTCAAGCTCAGAAGGCGTTAACCATCCGGCTCTCTTCAGCTTATGTTGTCACCCGTAACAGAAGCGTTTCACATCAATGTAGCTTCCCCATAAGATCCAAATCGAGACGTAACGTAACTAAACAGCATAACTAGAATCGGTAGAACTGATTTTGGTGAAATTTAGCAAACCCTATACACATCAATTAATAAATATTTCTAAAACTCAGTTCCTTTAATGTATTTTTGAAGAGAACCGGATGGTTAACACCTGAGCTTGAAACTGACGGTACCGATGTTGTACTAATTTTATGTACCAAAAAAATTATTGAATATTACGTTCTTAATTTTGATTCTCAATTAATCAAGCACTCTGCTGGGATTTTTTTCCTCCACCATTTAACAAAAGAAGTTATATTTATATGCATATAAGTAGACGGATCAAAGTTATGTCAAACTGATTTATTGTCAGTTTTGAAGCAAACAGCAGCTAACACGTGTTTCTAGAAAAATTAAAACATACTTGAAATTCAACTAATAAAAAAAAATAATCTCCCATTGACAGAGCATTGTCAAATGAAAGATGTACACTAAACTGACAATAAATCAGTGTGACATAACCTTAACTCTAAACCCTAACCCTATTACAAATTTAAAAATATTTAAAGATTGAATATTCACTTTTGCTCTACAATTTGATTTCTATAAGATCGATCTGATCGAGATAAAATAACTTCTTTTTTTTAATTGATCACACACACACACATTATATACAGGGTGTCTCAAAAAAATGTACTCACTCTTAGAATGACGAAAACCTTTATTTATGAACATAGAGAGAAATGAAATAGCTTCAAATACATGGTCATCAGTTTGAACATTTGCGAACATGATTCTTCAATTACATCTGTCTCATGTATTCGATGCTATTTCATTTCACTCTATGTTCATAAATAAAAGTTTTCTCATCATTCTACGAGTGAGTACATTTTTTTGAGACACCCTGTATATATATATATACACACACATTGTATTAGTTTCTGTAGATGTAAATCCGTTGAAACTCAAGTGTTTATAAAAAGTGCTCAATAACAAGTAGAGCTGTTCTTAAGTATACATTTTTATTTATACAAACATTGTTTACATACGTAACCAATAATATTTGTATAAATAAAAATTTATACTATATATATATATATATATACATTATTTATACTATATTATATATACATTATAAATAGCAAAAAAGCAGATTCCAGCGATGATATCTTATATTCCAGTAAAGAGATTAATTTTTGACAGCCGTTTCTCCATTTGTTCAAAGTTCTACAAGCATGTCTTGAATCTTCTAGGACAAATGCTTCATCAATAAAAAAAATCGCAAACTTTTTTTCTTTTCTTAACAGATGGGGAAGCGGCTGTCGCAAATGAATCTCTTGACTAAATAAAGATATTGTCAATGGGATTTGATTTTTTTTTCTATTGTCTATTTATTAATGCTCTGGAGTTATAAATTAATATGTATTGAGCTTAAACACTCGAGGTTTGATACAAAAACTAATATATATATATATATATATAATCAGTATCAGCCACAACTCAAACGGTTAACCTACTCGGGCTGAGCCGAGCTCAACTTACTGTCCATCATGTGTATTTCGAAACCATGAAAAATGCCTTGAAATACTCCTGACTTCGACTGACACAATTCCACCCAAATATCTTATCTGAAATCTAAAATTATGTTGGAAAAATTTTTTAAAATATATTTATTAGTGTTGGGATGATAAATCAGGAATCAGAATCGGAAAAATTTGTGCCCATTTTCTGATGCCAAAAACGATTCTTTAAGTTTAAAACATAGTTTTTTGGTACTAATGATAAATATTTATTGATTCTAAAACTAAAATTTATAGATCACCCTCCGCAAGTTTATTTTCACGTTTGCGAGAATATAATAATATATTACATGGATTTTTATGGTAATCAAAAAAAACAAAAAAACTCTATAGAATCGGAATTGGTATCGCTAATTTAGAACAGAATGGCCGGGGGGGGGGGTATTAGATTATTAGGTGCTTATGCATATCAGCCCTGACATTGAAATATTTAAAGAATGTATAAACTTTATTATGTACTTACGTGTTAGCTGAAAATAAGATTGTGCAGAAAAAAATTACGCAAATTCATCCAGTAGTTATTTAATTATAAATAAAAAACGATTTTAACGATTTTATCACTCGGTAGATATTTCCACCATTTTGTATCTTAGATTTTCCAGTGGTCAAGGACGATAACTCATTTTCACGATTTCGGGGTTTGGGGTCTCCATTGTTTACAAAAATGTTAAAATGTACGTAAACTCATTTTCTTTCTTTTTCTTATAATTTAATAACTACTGGATGAATTTGCGTAATTTTTTCTGCACAATCTTATTTTCAGCTAACACGTAAGTACATAATAAAGTTTATACATTCTTTAAATATTTCAATCTCAGGGTTGATATGCAGAAGCACCGATTATTACATAAAGTGTTTAAAACTAATGAAATTGAAACTGGTTCTTTAATTAAACATGGAATTTCCAAGGAGTCGGTTAGTCACAAATCGAACTTTGTAGATTATTCTATTCTTAAGGGGGTCAGGTTGAAATCTGCCAGCTTAAGGGTCACACATTTGAGAAAAATTGTCTTGGTTTATTTTTTATTTTGAAAAAAAACAAAAAAAAACACTCACATATATGAAAGACAATGTAAAAAAAAATAATTAAACACCGGAAAACAAACAAAATCACTGGTTTCTTTCAGAACAACAAATGTTTTCTTTTTCTGGAGACTTTCGTTGATCCGAATGAAACCGGTAAATCTCTTGTTTGTTTTGTTTTTAAAAATTTTTCCTGTTTGTTTTTTTTTTTTTACATTCTCTCCATGAAATTTTATTTTATGAGATATCAAGTATTTTATCCTCATCTATATATATATATATATATATATATATATATATAGAGAGAGGTACAATTTTTTTTTTTTTTTTTTTTAATAGAAAAGTTGACCAGAGTGCTCAATTACCAAAGTAAGAGTCCAACATATTTAAGGTACAGCAAAGTAGCCTAGTAACATACCCTGAGTTTCATAGCAACAAAAGAAACGGGGCCTGGAATTATAAGAAGGAGAAGGAGATTCATTGCTCCGTATACGCATTACTAGGCTTAGTGAAACGGATACGTAGCACTGATTTCTTCCGTGCCAAGTTTTTTTTTTCTTTTCTCTTCTTCAGGGTATATTACTAGGCTCCTTACCTATACCTTTATTATATATATATATATGTATGTATGTATGTATATATATATATATATATATATGCCACCATCATTTTTTTTCTGCCATTGTTTTAATTGAAAGAAGAAAAAAAAAAAAAAGCACTTTTTATAAATCTACAATCAGTTGCCTATCATCTTCGTTTTTTGTTGTTTATTTGTTTTGTTCTTCA
The DNA here is from genome assembly GCA_963556195.1 of Sepiola atlantica. Lineage (NCBI taxonomy): Eukaryota > Metazoa > Mollusca > Cephalopoda > Sepiida > Sepiolidae > Sepiola > Sepiola atlantica. Next base: position 37,641,067 of record OY744554.1, read on the forward strand.
TACTGGTCGGTATACCTGTCCACGGATGGGGGTCAGAAGACGCCCTTTTTGATCGTGTAAGCTGATTGGACACATTGCTTGAAACGGGGATTTATTTATTTGTTTAATTGGGCTTTCATGCTTTGGAAATTTTTGAGACGAGGATTGATCATTTGGCTTATTTGTGTTATTCCGACAGATGTGACTTCTCTGCTTTCTTTTCTTTTTTTAAGAAAAGACTAAATCGCTATTTAAAAAAAAATTTTTTATTTGGTTTGATTTTTTTTTTTCTCTCTCTTCCTCTTCCGCTCTCCATCACTTTTTGTCTTGCTTTACTTCCCCTCTATCTGAAAATTTTGCCATACTTCAACCGATTCATGGGAACGAGAGGTAGAAGACTTTTGTTTCATCAATGAATGTCTTCCTGTCTCCTTTAAAAGATATCGGTTGATATCAGTTCAATTATGAGATTTTAGCTGGTTACAGGAAGATGGAGCCTAAAACTTTGGTACAACAGATGTTGCATTACCCGCTCTTTGGGGGTACCCGGTAAGATCCAACAGGAATGACAAAGAACAGAACGTATATGGAAAAACTTTGGGTTTCTTTATTTCCATCACCGGATGGTTTACGCCGGCTACGCACACACATAAAAAAAAAATCTTTTGACATACTTTTGTCTCATGAAAGTCTTTTTCTTGCTGAGGTCACAGACTTGGTTTCCGCTAGAAACTCGTTCATATATACATCCGATTGGAAAGCCGTTCCGAGCGTGAACTGAAGCAATTGTTCCACAAGCCCTTCCAATTGTCTGTTTGATGAAATACAAGTCAGGGGATTCCTTCACAGTACTAACTTTCTTATCAGTCGAATTTTTAGTCAGCGGACACAAAAGCCTAACAGCAAGATGGTCTTGGATACCATAGCCAATAAAGCTTCATCGGTAAACTCTCATTCTTCCGGTACTTCGATACTCCGATCACCAAGCGTGCGTTTCTGAAACCGCCGCCTTTCAAGTCTTGCTTGCACTCCGGAACCTTATCCTTTTTAACAGTTATCAAGTCGCTTTCTTTCTTTCTCGACGTCCCACCCACAATGGACTCGTCCACGATTCATTTTTGCCACTCTTCATTATCTTACAGTATCAGTACTCCATTTTGGGCCGTACCTGACTTTTTTTCTTTTTACTAAAAGGAGTCATCACTTATTAAAGCTAAAAGCCACTCGAGGTTAAAAGTTAATGAGATGGACGGATTGTCAGTTTAATGATGAAGAATATTATGAGAGGATTTTTTTATACTAATGAGTCACCACTTATCAAGGCCAAAAGCCACTGGAGGATAAGGGTTAATGAGATGGATGGATTGTCAGTTGAATGATGAAGAATATTATGAGAGGATTTTTTATACTAATGAGTCACCACTTATCAAGACTAAAAGCCACCCGAGGATAAGGGTTAATGAGATGGATGGATTGTCAGTTGAATGATGAAGAATATTATGAGAGGATTTTTTACACTAATGAGTCACCACTTATCAAGGCCAAAAGCCACTGGAGGGTAAAGGTTAATGAGATGGAATGATTGTCAGTTGAATGATGAAGAATATTATGAGAGTATTTTTTATACTAATGAGTCACCACTAATCAAGGCCAAAAGCCACTGGAGGGTAAAGGTTAATGAGATTGAATGATTGTCAGTTGAATGATGAAGAATATTATGAGAGTATTTTTTATACTAATGAGTCACCACTTATCAAGGCCAAAAGCCACTCGAGGGTAAAGGTTAATGAGATGGAATGATTGTCAGTTGAATGATGAAGAATATTATGGGAGGATTTTTTATACTAATGAGTCACCACTTATCAAGGCCAAAAGCCACTCGAGGGTAAAGGTTAATGAGATGGAATGATTGTCAGTTGAATGATGAAGAATATTATGAGAGTATTTTTTATACTAATGAGTCACCACTTATCAAGGCCAAAAGCCACTGGAGGGTAAAGGTTAATGAGATGGAATGATTGTCAGTTGAATGATGAAGAATATTATGAGAGTATTTTTTATACTAATGAGTCACCACTTATCAAGGCCAAAAGCCACTCGAGGGTAAAGGTTAATGAGATGGAATGATGAAGAATATTATGAGATTATTTTTTATACTAATGAGTCACCACTTATCAAGGCCAAAAGCCACTCGAGGGTAAAGGTTAATGAGATGGAATGATTGTCAGTTGAATGATGAAGAATATTATGAGAGTATTTTTTATACTAATGAGTCACCACTTATCAAGGCCAAAAGCCACTGGAGGGTAAAGGTTAATGAGATGGAATGATTGTCAGTTGAATGATGAAGAATATTATGAGAGGATTTTTTATACTAATGAGTCACCACTTATCAAGGCCAAAAGCCACTGGAGGGTAAAGGTTAATGAGATGGAATGATTGTCAGGACGAAGTTTGAATTCTTGCGGGGACGGTTCCTGAATCTGTTGACACAATAGTTCTAGTGAAAACCATGGGATTAGTACAGTTCTTTTAAATCGATAAAACTAAAAGTAATTTCTGTTGACTATATCAGAAAATTAACTAAAATTATTGACACTTTTTTTTTTAATGCCTCTCTTTCCTTCACTTTCTTTCTTTCCTTCTCTTTATCTCTCTTTCCTTCTCTCTCTCTTTCTTTCCTCTCTCTCTAAAAGGAGTCATCACTTATCAAGGCCATATGCCACTCGAGGATAAAGGTTAATGAAATAGAATGATTGTCAGAATCAAACCGAACATTTGTGAATAGGAATCTGTTGACATTGGCTTTAAAGACGACCAAATTGTAATCTGCAGAGAAGCAGTCCTGCAGCAATGTGTTCCAGAGATGGGCTTGTTAAGAAGCTCCATTTATGGAAATTGCGCATGACGGTGGACAGAAAGGAAAGTTTTTCTTCGTTGTGGCAGAAAGATGAGTTCTTGCTGTGAATGCCTTACAACGAGGAACCAGAGATTGGAGCTCAGTCGAGCACCTTTCGTGGAAATAACGATAGAGTAGAGAGAGACTAGCAACGTCTCTTCTGTAAGAAAGGATCTATAAGGAAGTAGAAAGTTTTTTGCAGTTGTGGTGATAAGACGAGTTCTTGATGCGAATGTCTTACAAGGAGGAACCAGAGATTGGAGCTCAGTCGAGCACCTTTCGTGGAAATAACGATAGAGTAGAGAAAGACTAGCAACGTCTGTTCTGTAAGAAAGGATCTATAAGGAAGTAGAAAGTTTTTTGCAGTTGTGGTGATAAGACGAGTTCTTGATGCGAATGTCTTACAAGGAGGAACCAGAGATTGGAGCTCAGTCGAGCACCTTTCGTGGAAATAACGATAGAGTAGAGAAAGACTAGCAACGTCTGTTCTGTAAGAAAGGATCTATAAGGAAGTAGAAAGTTTTTTGCAGTTGTGGTGATAAGACGAGTTCTTGATGCGAATGTCTTACAAGGAGGAACCAGAGATTGGAGCTCAGTCGAGCACCTTTCGTGGAAATAACGATAGAGTAGAGAAAGACTAGCAACGTCTGTTCTGTAAGAAAGGATCTATAAGGAAGTAGAAAGTTTTTTGCAGTTGTGGTGATAAGACGAGTTCTTGATGCGAATGTCTTACAAGGAGGAACCAGAGATTGGAGCTCAGTCGAGCACCTTTCGTGGAAATAACGATAGAGTAGAGAAAGACTAGCAACGTCTGTTCTGTAAGAAAGGATCTATAAGGAAGTAGAAAGTTTTTTGCAGTTGTGGTGATAAGACGAGTTCTTGATGCGAATGTCTTACAAGGAGGAACCAGAGATTGGAGCTCAGTCGAGCACCTTTCGTGGAAATAACGATAGAGTAGAGAAAGACTAGCAACGTCTGTTCTGTAAGAAAGGATCTATAAGGAAGTAGAAAGTTTTTTGCAGTTGTGGTGATAAGACGAGTTCTTGATGCGAATGTCTTACAAGGAGGAACCAGAGATTGGAGCTCAGTCGAGCACCTTTCGTGGAAATAACGATAGAGTAGAGAAAGACTAGCAACGTCTGTTCTGTAAGAAAGGATCTATAAGGAAGTAGAAAGTTTTTTGCAGTTGTGGTGATAAGACGAGTTCTTGATGCGAATGTCTTACAAGGAGGAACCAGAGATTGGAGCTCAGTCGAGCACCTTTCGTGGAAATAACGATAGAGTAGAGAAAGACTAGCAACGTCTGTTCTGTAAGAAAGGATCTATAAGGAAGTAGAAAGTTTTTTGCAGTTGTGGTGATAAGACGAGTTCTTGATGCGAATGTCTTACAAGGAGGAACCAGAGATTGGAGCTCAGTCGAGCACCTTTCGTGGAAATAACGATAGAGTAGAGAAAGACTAGCAACGTCTGTTCTGTAAGAAAGGATCTATAAGGAAGTAGAAAGTTTTTTGCAGTTGTGGTGATAAGACGAGTTCTTGATGCGAATGTCTTACAAGGAGGAACCAGAGATTGGAGCTCAGTCGAGCACCTTTCGTGGAAATAACGATAGAGTAGAGAAAGACTAGCAACGTCTGTTCTGTAAGAAAGGATCTATAAGGAAGTAGAAAGTTTTTTGCAGTTGTGGTGATAAGACGAGTTCTTGATGCGAATGTCTTACAAGGAGGAACCAGAGATTGGAGCTCAGTCGAGCACCTTTCGTGGAAATAACGATAGAGTAGAGAAAGACTAGCAACGTCTCTTCTGTGAGAAAGAGGCTGTAGAGAAGGGAAGAGATTGGAGCTCAGTCGAGCACCTTCCATGGAAATAACGATAGAGTAGAGAGAGACTAGCAACTCTCTTCTGTGAGAAAGGGGCTGTAAGGAACGGAAGAGATCATCCCCATCTGAGTTGATTCTGAATTCTGTCAAAGCAATGAAGAATGCTCCGAGCGGCACCTCCCCAGATGTGGTGACAGCAGTACTCCATTCATGTAGAGGATTGACCCCCCCCCATCCCCCCCAACAGGTTTGATGTGTGATACAAGAGTAGATTGCAGTTTGGGTGTTTGGTCCTGCTAGATAGGGGCGTTTATACCCCAATGAAAATAGGAACTCTTAACTAAGGAAATTGGATATCCTTAAGATAATTAATAAAAAAAAAGGCAATAGTATCATACTAAGTACTTTGTTTTAGTACTTAGTATCATACTAACTTTAAAAAAAAAAAAATAACTTTGACACAATGTAGCAATAGATCACAGATTGCCACCTGAAGCTGCGGACAAGTGTACCACTAGGCGTTTTATGGAGAGAAACCCCAGCATTTACATATTTTCCACAGATCAAGTGTTGCATTACTGCTTACCTTTGCGGTATGTACCCAGATTTCGTCGCTGCTGGCTTGTGTATGTCAACCAGTGAAACGATAGCACGCGGACGCCGGACTTGGTTTTAAGAGGTTTTATTGAACAGGACAAAGCGACAGAAACTGCAATTAGTGTGTACGAGAGAGAAAGGAGAGACCCCTTAACATCTCAATCAGGCCATTTAGGGCTGCACTGCGCCTCATCTCTTCAGGCCCCTGCCTGCTGCAGGGACCGATTGATTCTTAGTTCGGTTGCGGGTGCAGGCTCAAGAGAGAGAATAAACTCCAAACAGAAGTGACATCATTTCCGACTTCCGCTTTTAGGGCCCTCTCCCTCCGGCCCCCTTCACTATCTAACACAAGTAATTAGGTATGATTGACCCCCCTTTTGATGCATATTTCACCTATTGCTTCCTACAAGGGTAGATAGTGGACTGGTTCGTTTAATCATGTGAAAGGTGGGGTGGGGGTTAAAGTTCTAACAGTTGCAGCTTGAGCTAGATCCTGCTAGATAGGGGCATTTAGAAGGAACAACCGGAAGCAAAGGAACAATGAATATCCATAATTAAGATTAATAAAAACGATAATTCAATTTTGGAACAATTCATTTTAAAATGGTTAAAGTCGGAATTTTTTTACCTTAGCGACATCAGATTAATTACCAATTAACATCTTTGCTGATCGGACGATCTTATTTTTTTTAAAATGTGTGAAAGGTGATAACGTACCTACGAATATGAAATGCCTTAGCATATCATTACATAGACTAGCAGGACCCTGTGGAAATTCCACGGTGCTTTCTACATCAATCTGCATAATTTACCGTGAAAATAATATTCCTGTTTAAATAATAGAGGTCTGTCAGGGTCAATACTATTAAGAAATGACTCTTCTTCTTCCGCAAAAATAATTGTCATTGTCGCTAAATATTCTTTAAATAAAACAACTATTTATTTAGTAGTATGTTTTTAAAGGCTGTGGGCAATGCAAATTCCGGGTAAGATACAAGTTGTAAGGAACAAAAACAATAAATCGAATACGAAATATGACTTACTATTTATTTTTCCTAAAATCTTACAAAACAGCAAGAGTGTTGTTAGCTGTTTGTGTGATGTCCGGATTATTAAAAATCATTATTTAATATTTCGGGAAAGAAACTTCCCTTTGTCAAAAATAATCAATACCAGAAGAATTCCCCGACGATGCAGAGAATCTGACAAAATAAAATGGCTGCCAAAGCAGAACAGCAGCGAAAACCAGGCTCGCAGAAATGTAAATTAAAGATTTTTTTTTTTTTAAGTTATGTTATGGTGATCGATAAACTGTTGGTTTTAATAATAATAACAATAAAAACAACAATAATAATAATAATATATATATATATATATATATATATATAATTTTTTTTTTATTTAGTTCATAATTTTGATTATTGGTTATATTTTCGGGTATCTTTTATGAGACTCAGCAGAGTAAAAACGCTAAAACCAAATATACAACAAATAAAAGTAACTGTAAGCTGTAAAAGTTAGTTTCAAACTTGCATGTGCTATTTGTTTGTATTTTAAACCCGTTTGAAGTGCTATTTATTAGAAATTTAAGTTCAACAGACGGTTTTCGAAGAATTCAAAATGGCCGCCCTACGTAATAATATAGAGGGACTGGCTGTCATTTTTGTTTGAGAAACTAGATGTTTTAAAAAACAAGAAATTTTTTTTTAACATCTAATATAAAGCCATTTATACTACGTAAAAATACAAACAAATTACATAGGTAAGTAGAAAAATGTCTATTATAGACATAAGTCAACTTTACTTGTTGCAAATTTATGTTTTTAAACTCTTTCTCGTTCTTTTTTTGGACCCCGTTTGCGCCTCTGCTGAGCGTCGTAACATATACCCATATTTTCAGTGTGTTTTATCTTCGTATTTTTTTTTTCGTCTCTTTATTTATTTATTTTAAATCGTAGCAATTTAATTATTTCTAAAACAATATTCTCCGTCTTCATATCGTAAAAATAATCGTCAAGTAAATATTGTTCAAATCAAAAAACGAATTTCTTTATTTAAAATTGTTTTTGGTCGACGACACAATTTGCTTTTGGAACAATCCATTTTAAAAATGGGGGAAGCCGGAATTGTTTACTGTAGCGATATCAAATTAATATCCAATCACCATCTTTGCTGATCGTGTGATCTCATTTTTTTTTTTTTAATGAGTGTGAAAGGTGATAACGTACTTCCGGACATGAAATGCCTCAGTATATTATTATGTAGATATTTTAAGTGAAAATGATCATTGTTTCCTTCGTGCACGGACGTGTTCAAGATCTGAGAGAAGAAACGAAGAACATCATCGTCCCTGGACCAGAGAATAGCGACTATAACTACCCTCGTACCCACCGAGGAAGGTCTATGTAGAAAGAGGCGGGGAGTTGACTTAAAAAAAATAAATAAATAAAATGTAAAAATTCAACGTCCAATTTATGTTAAACTTATGTAGCAAGTTGAACACCACTCTAAAAATTGTAAAAAGATAGTTAAAGGGGAGATGCGCAAACAAATAAATAATAAATAAATACCAATAATTTTTTTGCTCACAGTAATATGTTTTTGGAATAAGTTGCCAGATCATATTAAGAACAGCAATAGCGTGGATCAGTTTAAGATGAGGTTGGATGAATTCAGAGAAAGTGGTAGGAGGGAGAAATAGAGGGGGCACTTTTGGGAGTTATCAAATGGAATATTTAACAGAATTTGATCTGGATATCGATACTGTACTAAGAGTTTAATTTAATTTTTTTTTCTTTTTTAACAGTTGAATTGAGAAGATAGTTAAAGAGGAGATGCCCAAGGAGGCATAACAAACAAATAAATAAATAGAAGTTCCGTTTAGAGTTAGCAGTTCTGTGGTAGTGTCTTCCACAGACGGATAGTTCCTGGAAAGAAACTTTGCTCATGGAAGTTCCGTTTCGTTTAGGTACACAGAAGAAAGGAAAATTATTTATAGTAGTTGTAGCTAGACGAGTTGTTGCTGTGTAGTGGGGGTGGGGGGAGAGTCACCTACCATGAAAATAACGATAGAGTAGAGAAAGACTAGCAATGTCTCTTGTACTTGTAGCGGCATTCATACCAGTTGGATTGAGCTGGTTTCCTCCCTGGCGTGCACCGTATATCAATTCTTAGCTGTCCGAGCGCTGCGGTCCTGAAAAAGGTCACATGACGTGGATAGCCAATCACGATTCCACCATCAAAGACGAGAGAGCGTTACATTTGCCATAGAAAATAGTTTCGTCAGGATCAACCCTGACATGTTAGACCGCTCTTAAAAATAAAATAGCCAAAGAAATATGTATAAACTTTGTTATGTACTTACGTGGTAGATGAAAAAAAGACTGTACACCAAAAATTATGCAAATTCATCAAGTATTTATTTAATTATAAATAAAAAACGATTTTATCACTCGGTAGATATTTCCACCATTTTGTATCTTAGATTTTCCAGTGGTCAAGGACGATAACTCATATTTTCACGATTTCGGGGTTTGGGGTCTCCATTGTTTACAAAAATGTCAAAATGTACGTAAAATCATTTTTTTTTTTTTCTTATAATTTAATAACTACTGGATGAATTTGCATAATTTTTTCTGCACAATCTTATTTTCAGCTAACACGTAAGTACATAATAAAGTTTATACATTCTTTAAATATTTCAATGTCAGGGTTGATATGCACAAGCACCTCTGCTTTTTCTTTTTTCTTTTATATGAAAGGATCACAAAGGCCAAAAGCCACTCGAGGATAAGGGTTAGTGAGATTTTCAGTTGGATGATGGAACAGTACTATTGGAAGGATTGAAAACTATGATTAATTCACATGACAACTCAGCAGATATTTGTTTACATTGGACTTGAAAACGACCATGTTGTACTCTGTAGGGAAACATTCCTGCAGTACCGTGTTCCACAGGTGGGAACTTCTTGGAAAGAAACTCTGTTCATAGAAGTCCCATTTGGGACCCAAATGATGATACCCTGAGATGATACCCAAATGATGATACCCTGAGATGATACCCCCGCCCCCTACAAAAAAAAACCTGTCTGGTTTGAGAAACCCTGAACTAAATCTGAACACAGTTGGAGATTTTTATAAAAGAAATTTTATTTATTTATTTTTAAAATTACTTTCATGATTTTTTGTTTTGTTTTTCAGTACTGGAAAAAAAAAAATAAAAATAAAAACATTTTTTTAAATAATAGCTGTAGGAAAAAAAAAAATTGTCTCAAGAAAGAGACACAGGAAAAATGTTCTTTTTTGTTTGTTTTTCTTTTTTAGCAAGGCCCGTGGGGGTGGGGGGAATATGTTGCATAACTTAAGTGAATACATTAGTCAAATTTCTTTTCTTTTTTTTTTTTCAGTTTTTCTCCGAAAATGTCAATCTTTGTGTGTAATTGCGCGCGTATGAGTTTGATTTGAATAATTAAAGCACAACAAATACTAGTCAACATAATGTGGGTTGAAGGGTCGCGTCTTTTTTTTTTTTTAGGAGGGGGGGGGCAAACAAACTTTCTATTTTTAATTGGGGAGCAATTGTGGTGGGTTAATAAAATAAAAGTGAAACAAAAAAAGAAAGAAAAGAGGAAATAGGAGAAGACAAAGAAAAAAAAAAGAGAGAAAATAAAAAGAGAAAAGAAAAGAGGAAATAGGAGAAGACAAAGGAAAAGAAAAAGAGAAAAGAAAAAAAGAAAAGAGGAAATAGGAGAAGACAAAGGAAAAGAAAAGAGAAAATAAAAAGAGAAAAGAAAGAAAAGAGGAAATAGAATACAAAGGAAAAGAAAGAAAAAAATAGAGAAAAGAAATAGAAAGAAAAAAATAGAGAAAAGAAATAGAAAGGAAAAAGTGAAAAGAAAGAAAGAGAAAAGTGGAAAAAAAAAAGACAAAGAGAAAAGAAAGGAAAGGAAGAAAAAACAGAATTATAAAATGTCAAAAGGAAAGAAAATAAAAAAATTCAATGAAAAAAAGAATAAAAAATTCAATGAAAAAAAATTCAATGAAAAAAATTCAATGAAAAAAAAGAATATATAAAAAAAATTCAATGAAAAAAAAATAAATAAAAAAAATTCAATGAAAAAAAAGAATAAATAAAAAAATTCAATGAAAAAAAAAGAATAAATTAAAAAATTCAATGAAAAAAAAGAATAAAAAATTCAATGAAAAAAAAGAATAAATAAAAAATTCAATGAAAAAAAAGAATAAATAAAAAAAATTCAATGAAAAAAAAGAATTAAAAAATTCAATGAAAAAAAAAACAAATAAAAAAAATTCAATGAAAAAAAAGAATAAATAAAAAAAATTAAATGAAAAAAAAGAATAAATAAAAAAATTCAATGAAAAAAAAGAATAAATAAAAAAATTCAATAAAACAAAAGAAACACCCAATCGTTCTGAGAAAGAAAAAAAAAGACGATGTCAGACATTTTGTTCCTCTCAGCCATTGGTCCTTACAACAGGTTAAAAAATTTTTTTTGCAGCTAAATGAAAAGTTGCAACGAACCTCGCCAACCCAACGAGGTTGCAGAACAAACAACATATTTCAACGCTCTTCAATTTCGATTATATAAATGTACAAACTTGTTTCGTTTTTGTTTTGTCGTAACTGAAAAACTAATCTTTTTTTGGAAACGCGGAACAAAATAAAAAAAAATAAAATAAATATATCTACAAATGAAAATGATTGTTAAAAAAAAAAATGACAAAATCTGTACACCCCCCCCCCTCTAAAATTTTATTAATTTTTTTAATTTTTTTTTTATTTTGATTATTTGAATTATTTCAGACTATTATTTTCACAACGTTTCGGCCGATGTAATCTCCGACCTTCTTCTGGTGCGTCTTTTTCGAAATGTGAAAATAACAAACCAGATGAAAACAGTAGTCCGAATAATCGAAATTATCTCAAAAATTCAAAAACAATTCTTTGCAATTTTATCCATTAAGCACAAAATTTTCAGATTATAACATTTTTTTTAAAAGTTACTTGTTCATTTTTTAGAAACGGGTTCAGTCTTCTATGTAGGTTTAAGATAAAACAACGCTCTACTTGGTTTTTCGACCGGTATTTAGCCAAAAGATTCTTGTTATCAAATGTTTTTTTTCTGAATTCATGTAGCAAATTGAACACCACTCTAAAAATTGAAAAGTTTAAAAAAATTTTTTTTTTTTTTTTAAATAATCTGAGGTTTTGGTTTTCAATTGATATAGAAATCTGAAGATGTTTTTGCACATAATTAGATAACATTTTTAGAGGGGGGTTAAGAAATCGTTGAGAAACCTCAACTCCAGGGGGCTTTACTTTAACAGACATCAAACTGAACCTCCCTCTAAAAATTAAACAAGAAACGAATTATGAAACCTTGTAAAATCTAGGATTCTTCCCTTTTGTTAATAGACCAAAGTGGATCGAGAGAGCTAAGGGGGTCCGCGGGGTCGTTCATACTGTCCGTGATCGAGGTGGTTTTATTGATAAAGCTCGACTTTGTGATCTTCTTGCGTCCGGTCGTCGGTTCCAAAGTGAACGTGCTTGGATTCTGCAACTGCGCCATGGAGAGGGGCACGTTCTTCTTAGCACCCCCGCCAGTATGCTGGGGCGAGCCGCTCACAGATCCGGTACCGCTGCCACCCCCAGATGTGCCGAGGCTTTTAGCCGACGAGCCCGAACCCGACCGGCTGCGAGCCTGGGCAGGGCTTTCGCCGTGCAAATCAAGCTCTGCTCCAGTGTCCGTGTCGATGTGGCTGACATGACACTGCGGCTGGACTACATCCGGGAGAGAAGAGTTCACAAGACTCACGTCGGGTGGCGCTAAGTGTGCGTCTGTATTCGTGCTGTCTGTCTTCGGTAATGCGTCACTCGCTTCGTTGCTGGGATTTGTCGTCGTTTTGGTGTCTTTAGAGAGTTGGGTTTGTACGGTCGACAGAATCAGGTCCTCCGAGGGTTTCCTCTGGTGGGTCTTGCCTCCCCGGTTAGGAAGTTTGTCCCCAAACGAAGCTTTGTTTGTGAGAATGCCACCTGCATTGTAAAAATATACAAAATCAATATTAGATGGAGCACACTGAGAGTGCAGACTTCCACCAAAACATAAGAAAATAGTGTTATCGTAAAAATCAACAATCTATTTTAGTGTACCCAGTGTGATGATGTATGGAATTGACCACTGGCCACTGGGGATTGAGGGCATGCGTTGCATGGAGAGAAATGATATGAGAATGATATGATGGATGTGTAATGCGAGTGTGTGTGTGTGTGTGTGTGTGTGTGTGTGTGTGTGTGTGGGGGGGGGGGATTCCGCCCCCCCTTAAAAAAATTCAAGCGCGAACGCAGACCCCAAACTATATCGAAGAACCAGTTTTGATACGTAGCCTCGTTTTAAGATGATTCATTGCTGAGTAAAAGAAGTGGAAAAAACCATTTCTATAGCGTAAGTAGTTAAATCAAAATGGTTCTTTTAACTTGTCTCATTTGCTCATATGGTAGCGTATCGGACAAATTCATCCAAATTACTCTTTGACGGTAAGGTTGCGAGTTCAAATCATGACCTCGGCGTCGAAATTATTTATTGTTTATTTAGTCGTTAAGATGTGCCCTGATGTATTTGTTATGTTTCTGACTTGGAAATTAATTAGATAGTAATTATCCGCCCTGCCCCTCCCTTACGTTTACAAAAATTCTCGCCGACGGACAGACAGTTATATTATAAGTGGATTAACTATTGAATTCATAATATATATATATGTAGCACTCTGCAGTTCTATTAGCTTTGAGTGATTCTAGAATTGACGTTATAGAATTAAATATCTCATAAAAGAATAAATTAAAGAAAAAAAAAGAAAAGCAAACTTACGTTTCATGAGGAGATCTTCTGCATGGTACAAGATGGCGTCATAACAGAACTTGAGTTGTTCTTTGTCTCGGATGATATATCGTCGTTTACACATCATTTTCTGAGAAAGAGCCTGAACGTCCAGCATTCCATTGGCACAGTTCACTTCCTGAACTCCTGCGTAGATAGAGATGAACGTGCCTGTCCGACCTACACCATTGCTACAAAGAAAACATGAAAGACTAAAAGAAAGTGCATATATCATTAAGGGTATGACTACATATCAACCAAACCATTTCATTATCACATCACTACAGTATAAATCTCTATGCATGAGTGGATGAAGTGTGTGAGGTGCGCTGAAGAAAAATTCCTACCAGTAAAATACATAGCCCTGTTGTGCTCGCATACCCATAATGACAATAAAAGTGTAAAAATTTGGGAATTTCCTTGCTTTTGTACATTTAGTGTATATGAATTTTCATCTTAACCCTATTAAGGGCATATGATTTCAGTATACTGGCATTTTTCATGGAATGTCACTACTTTTGTCAATACAATAGTCATTTTTAAGGTTTTTTGGAATTTTCTGGAAAACTAAGGTATATGGTAAACTGAAATTAAAATGCCATCAACTAGAGCCTAGAACCTCTATCTCTGCCAAAAATCAGCTGAATCCATCAAATAGTTGATGAGATACAGGGTGGCACATACGTACGTACACACAGATAACATGATTGAACTTTCTGGATCTCTGGGTTGCCTTGACTAATGATGCTGAAATTCTACACACTTATAGAACCTATCAAATAAAAATTTTGTGCAAAGTTTTAACTAATTTGGTTTATTAGTTTTTGAGTTATGATTGATCAAAGAAATGAGATTTCCAGCATAGGCCATTCGTAGAGTCTATTAAGAGATAGAGCGTTCTCGCGCCTCCCTTGATTTCTGTCCAATATAATTATGCTTGACTTATTCCGACATACATATGCATTATCAATTAGTTAAATCTACCCTAAACATATAACTAGTACTATGACTAACCGCTTACGTCTCCCTTTTATTATGAATCCTTTATTTATTTACTTATAATACGACTCTGCTAATGTGACTACATTCCATCTATATTTATTCACCAAATTAAATACCCTTTATTTGAAAACTATTTGCCTATTTAAGACCTTTAATTAATTCTATTCACATATTATAAACCCCTAAGTACTTATAACATATCACCTCACATTCTAGTTTGATTTTGGCTCCCATCAGATTGCTAGACTCATTTAAAATTTGATCTAAGATATATAATTTCAACAGCATCCTCTCCATTCTTTAAAAAAAGACTCCTGACAATAACTTGCTCTTGGCAATACTGCCCTATCCTGCTTATCCTCACCGCTTCCTCCTAATATTAAATTATCAAATGCTAGTTCTACTCCCTAAAAACAATTTGACCTGTAAACCAAGTTTACCTCCCCCCCCCAACTGTTTGCCATCACATCTCTATCCAGCTCATTTCCCCCTACAACCCCCTTCCGCTCTTATCTGCCACTCTTTCTTTTTTGTTCTTGCTCCTACCTATACTGCCTCCTCCTCCTCCTCCTCTCCATCTACCTTGTATCTAACCTTCCCTCATCGACTCCCTTAACCCTTTTCCCCTTACTGCTTGAAATTTTGCCTGAATAAAACAAATCCCATTCCAACCTAGATATGAATACGTCACAACTGTTTTTCTCTTAATCCCAGGAAGATTTTTAATTGTGGCTTTCGATACGCTAGCCTTTTGACTATATCAGCTCGTCGCTAATTTAATTAATTAATGAAGTGTTTTTTTATCCAGAAAAAGTTTACCAATGTTTATTGATTTTTATAACTTATCGGTGAGATAAAAAAAAAATGATGAACAAATCTGATTTGTTCCAGCGTAATATTGTACTAAAAAAAAAAACTGATGTAAACACATTGTTAGTTAATTTTTTTAACATAACTTTGGTATATTTTTGGAATCAGGAATTTAAAACAGAATCGGTAATTGTATTGGAATCGGGGAAAAAATATTGGAATCGTTTTATCACTAATCTGTATATTTATAAAGTTGGGCCAAATTCATATTCAAAATAGAAGAACAACAGCTTTCTAATTTACATATCACGTGTATGCGATCAATATCATCTACCAAGCTCCAGTCCGTGTCATATACTGATGAAGCCTCTTCGTAAATGGTTGGTAAATTTTGTATACTATAAATGTGTATATGTACAAAATGGGCAGAAACAATTGTTTGTAAATAAAGTTATTCCCCCTGTTTCCATATTAACTGTTGTCTGGGCAGGACTTTGGCTAAAATCAAAGTGTAGTTATCTCTTCCGATATTACACTTAATCTTTTCTGTCCTCGGTCAGGAAAGGAAAGATCCTTTCAAATGGAGGCAATTTTAATTTTTGTCACAATCCAGAGTGCCCTTTTTTGGGGAGCTGGATTTGTCTCCACGTAAAAAAAAAACGACTTTTAGCATAGTGCACATAACTTGGCATAAACATGCGCTATGCAGTTGCATGTGTGCAACACATGCGAAACTACAGGCTTGCTGCGAGTGAGAGATATTTGACCAAGGGAAGAAAAACCACACAACAAATTGGAAATATGTCTGGTCATGAATTTTGACCACCCAGAATTTGATTTCTCCTTGGAAAAGTTACCCCAGAAAATATAATGCTTTAAGACTCACATTCCATTCTATCATTCTCATATCATTTCTCTCCATGCATCGCATGTCCTTAACCCTCACCCTGGCCAGTGTAAAGATAAATAATATAATATTATATATATATATATATATATATATATATATATATATATATTCAGTATTTACTTCAAAACTGCTCAATACATGAGTAAAGCTTAGTAATAGTATGAAAGTATACTTATGGCAAATAAGCTACACAGAAACGTGTTTCATTCTCAGGGGAAATCATCAGGATAATTAGCCTTCCCCCAAGAGAGAGTAATAATACCAACGAATACGATTGGTTAGTTAGCCAGAGTAGACACTACTTAGATATAACAGCAATCACAAACAATACATCCACGTATTTAACCTGATGATTTCCTGTGGGAATGAAACATGGATGCCTCTATGTCACTTACTTGTCATATATATATATATATATATATATATATATATATATATGCAACAGAGTGTGTCAAAAAACCGTTGAAAAGTTTTTTTCACTCGGGGCGAACCACATATTCTCAAATCAAGTTGTAATCCGTAGCAGCAAAAATGTGTGTGAGCGTGCAGACGTGTGTGTGTGTTTAAATTATAACCGATATTATTATTATTATTATTATTACTATTATTATTATTATTTTATATTATTTTAATTATCATTATCTTTTTTATTACTACTAATTATGTAGACTTAATTAAATTGCTATTGAATTTGTTTGATTTATTAATTAATTAGTGATAATTTGACAAGTTTAAAGGAAATAAAACAGTGTAAATATAGAATTAGTGACACAATGTGTTACCCCCCCCCCCCCCCCCTCAACACACACACACGTCTGCACGCTCACACACATTTTTGCTGCTACGGATTACAACTTGATATATATATATATATATATATATTATAAAATTGTGTAATTAAGTTTTAAGTTTCATAGGAAAAATAAATTACTTGTACATATATTTTTTTATTTTAATCAAAACTATACATTAGTTTGATTTTTCATTGAAACCTTCAGTTTCACGGAAACACTGGAAAAAATTATTACCTTTTTAAAGTTTTAAAAATTTATTATTTCAAAACCAAAGAAGAGGGGCGGGGCATAAAACATAAATTCCGCTCACCTGCAGTGGACAATCACTGGTTTTGTTAGGCTTCTCTGTTGTCGATAAAAAGAGTGGACTTCTGCTATGAACTGGAGGAGATACGGAATCTTTTCTGGAAATCCGCTTGAAAATATGAAAAAAAACAACAAAATGAATTAAAATGTTTGATATTCAGAATCACATCTACAACAGATGTCGATAACTTGATTAACATCAGTCACTATTCATTATCTGAGCTATAAAATTCTCGAGGACCGTCACTGACCCCAACGCTTGTGTGCCCTTTGTTTTCTGTTCGTCTTCATCTCTCGTTCTGACCGTGTTGCCGTCTCTCGTCTTGGTGACCTTATGTCTAGAATCCTTATTTCAATTTTGATCAAATTCCATTACATGATTTTGATTCTAGAAAATGTCTAAATGAAGGGGTCTTAAGAAGAAACTGAAATTCAATGAATCCTACTTAATTGATGTCTAATGACATTGGATTAAATTTAATGCAAATCTGAAATATTTGAATTTTCAAATAGGAGGTTGCGCCCCCTAACGACTCTTTACAATACTCCAAAGAAACTGAAAATTGGGAAATATTTATTAATTGATGTCTAATACCTAGTTAAAATTTCACAAAATCAGATGTGAATTTTCACTCCCTCTTTGCTCCTTTTTGCATAAAACTAAATTAAACTAAATATAGCCAACATTACAAACCCTTACACCTAACAGCTGTGTTCCAAAATTCATAATGATCGGTTAATTAGTTTAGGAGTGAATCCTGTACATACAAAAATATAAATCTATACACATACGTAACTATGCATAAATAGAGGGTGGGCAAAAATAAGGGTCCTATTTTTAAAAATTCATAACTTTTTTATTTATTGATTTTTTTTTTTTTTTTTAGAATAAGTAAAGGACCCCTTCCGAAGCAAGCATGAGCCGTATTAGCCCTAAGGAACGTACCCTCATTTAGAAAACATTATTTTTGCTTAAAAAACTCAAAACAGTGTAAAAAACAATACTTTAGTTTTTGTAAGTTTTAAGAAGTGTTTTTCGGCTAAAATTTGTTTTGTTTATTTCAAAAAATCTCGGAAGGGTCAGTCTACACACACATAAAGTTTGGTGAGTTTAACTTTTATTTTGTGGAAGTTATTCAAATTCAAGTTATTCAAATTTAAAGATAGGACCCTTATTTTGGCCCACCCTGTATATAAGAAAACTAAACAGTGCAGACTCACAAGAGAGAAAACAAACTCTGATACATTGCGTAAAAATCAGTTGTGTTCTGATGGTGTGTCTGTGATAGCGTCACAGAAAAAGACTCCCACATTCAGGACCCGACTGAAATAATTTGTCTATCGAGACCATCATTGCTGTTCGGGTGATCATCTCATCTCAGCATTTTCTAAATCTCTGCCAAGCTCTGCCTGCCTCCTCGCATCTACCCCGACATGCTCTGTTCACCATCGTTCTGCTTAACTCTCACTCCTAAATATGTTTAGTTTTGACCAGAAATCTTAAACGTCTTGTCTTTGTCTCAGGGACAATGGACGAACTGCGAAGAAGCTATTCAAAGATCACTTACACGGAGTTACATTTGGCATATGGCACCACTTAGGTTGACCTTCATAATACGCTCAACTTACGACGTGCTTCCGTCGATGACCAACCTCGTCAAATGGAAGAAGAAGGTTTGGTAGTTTTGTTTTACGGCATATCAACCCTTTTTGGGTTATTTAATGCCGAATCTGGTCATTATAGTAAAAGATTTATGCTTCAAGTTCTAAAAATAAAATAAAAAAGGGGAGGGAGAAAGGGAGAGGGGCTGTTGTTTTTGTTTTTGGTTTTGTAGAACATAATTAAGTTTTACAAATTAAAAAAAAAAAAAAAAAAAAAAAACGCCAATGTAGGTGAATTTCATCTCAGGGAGCCACAGGGCAGCCTGATCTGGTATCACCAGTGGAAGAAGAAGGACGATCCAACCTGTCCTTTATGTAAGGAAAAGCCCCAAACAATGGACCATGTTCTTAGTTCATGCAGAGTGGCCCTTGCTAACGGCCGATATACGTGGTACTAAATGAACTGACCACAACAATTAACAATCATATAAAACCCGAAGCAGCTAACATCAGCCCAAAGTTTTTTACAGAGGGAAGGGAAGATGTGGATCAGGTCTAAGTGCACAGCAGGCCAGTTATTAGTACCTGGCCAAAATATTCTTGGACCGGATAGCAAGTGGATGGTAGCCGCAGATCTTCCTGGTTGGCGCAATAATTACCCCAAGGTGATTAGTGAAAAGTGACAACGGCCAGACATTGTTCTATCGTCAAGAATAAGCAAAAGACTCGTCTTGGTTGAATTGACCTCATGAGAGCCGGATAGAAAAACAACACCAATGCAAGATAGAGAAATACGAAGATCTAAAGAGAGAGCTGACCTGTGATGGTTATAGTGTTATCCTTTGAGCCGTTAAAATTGGAGCACGGGGTTTCCTTTCTAGTTCTCTGTATCAACTCCTAAGTCAGCTTGGCATTAAAGGCCGGAAAAAAGGTGCAGCCAGCAAACGCCTCATCGAGATGACGGAACAATGTGCAATGTGGCTCTGGGCGAAAAGGAATATCACGTGGTGATATAATAGAAAGTGTCCACTCTATGTGAGGACATTTTTTTTTTTTTTTTTTTTTTTTTTTTTTTAATTATTTATGAATTATCTCCCTTGGACGATGTAGATAATTTCATCATTTCTCGGTACTAATGTTACGAATATTATTTAATTAAGTATTTATTTATATTTATTTTATTTATTTATTCAGCTATTTACTTTATCTTATTTATTTTAATTTTTTTTTTTTTTTTCGTTTCGATATAAGAGAAAGTTTTCAAACAAGGACGTAAGACGCGCAGCCGTTAAAAACAAAAACAGACGAGACGCTGAATTATCAAACGATACGCTAAGCCGTTGAAAAGTCAGTTTTCATTTCATTGAACAGTTAGATTGAAATGCGATCCAGATAATGGGGCCTCACATCAGTGACGGGGGCCCCGATACGCAAAAAAAGCCGTCGAGAGAAAGGCCCTGAAACGGTGCGTATTCTCTCCTGATGACCCGACATTGTCTGGATGCTGAAATGGGGTATTCTACCAGTAAAACAGCCGGGAGTAGATTTTTTTTTTTAATTTCTTAATTTTAAAAAGTTTTTATTTAAAAATTTTTTATTTATTTATTTATTTATTTATTTTTTTAAATTTTTATTTATTTATTTATTTTTAAAATTTTTATTTATTTATTTTTAAAATTTTTATTTATTTATTTTTTAAATTTTTATTTATTTATTTTTTAAATTTTTATTTATTTATTTTTTAAATTTTTATTTATTTATTTTTTAAATTTTTATTTATTTATTTTTTAAATTTTTATTTATTTATTTTTTAAATTTTTATTTATTTATTTAAAAATTTTTATTTATTTATTTAAAAATTTTTTATTTATATATATATATATATACATATATATATATATAAGGTAAGCTGTTCCTTCCAAACACAAATATCTTCTGTTGTCAGCTCACTTCATAGCGAGTTTCTGCTATTGTTCCGGTAGCTAGTTTAATTCAGAAAATGACTCGTCCTCTCAGCCACTCCCAGCTAACTACTCATCTTACTTTTAATCCTCTTTCCTTGTTTTGTGAATCATTTCCTTGGTCTTGGGGGGGGGGGGCAGTCCATAGTAACACAGAGATATAAAAATGGTGGTTATGTGAAACTTTACTAGGGGGTAAAATAGTTCTAAAATTCATAATGATCGGTTAATTAGTTTAGGAGTGAATCCTGTACATGCAAATATATAAACATATACACATGCCTAACTATATCGAGTGATAGAGATATTTATATATAAGAAAACAACTCACCTGACAGGCCAATTTTGGTATTGGAGATGAACAACAGTCCGTGCTTGTTTAGTCTGGAAAATAAATTAACGTAGATGAGAGCGACATTTTGTCTTGATAATAAAGCGGAAGAATTTGACATAAAATGGCTGCGGTAGGTTTTGGTGATATCTAAGCTTCAAATTTTACATAAATGCCAATTGGTAAAACAATTTTTGTTTAGTAAGAAAACTATATTTTTGTGACATCAGTACATATATAACAAACTTAAAATGAAGATCTTTTGTAATACGATGATCGCTGCTGAAAGATTCAAAATAAAATATTAAAAAAAAAAACTGTTTATCGAATCACATTTAGTTCACACTGAACTTCTTAAACTCGTAAAATTCTGATAGGTTTTCGTTGCTTCATCATTTTCTTTTTCACATTTTGTGCTAGTTGACTTTCTGTAGGTCTCTTTGATCTTCAACTCGTCTGCTTCCTCCAGTTTCTTTTCTCTTTTAATTCTTCAACTCGTATAATTCTGATAGGTTTTCGTTGCTTCATCATTTTCTTTTTCACATTTTGTGCTAGTTGACTTTCTGTAGGTCTCTTTGATCTTCAACTCGTCTGCTTCCTCCAGTTTCTTTTCTCTTTTAATTCTTCAACTCGTATAATTCTGATAGGTTTTCGTTGCTTCATCATTTTCTTTTTCACATTTTGTGCTAGTTGACTTTCTGTAGGTCTCTTTGATCTTCAACTCGTCTGCTTCCTCCAGTTTCTTTTCTCTTTTAATTCTTCAACTCGTATAATTCTGATAGGTTTTCGTTGCTTCATCATTTTCTTTTTCACATTTTGTGCTAGTTGACTTTCTGTAGGTCTCTTTGATCTTCAACTCGTCTGCTTCCTCCAGTTTCTTTTCTCTTTTAATTCTTCAACTCGTATAATTCTGATAGGTTTTCGTTGCTTCATCATTTTCTTTTTCACATTTTGTGCTAGTTGACTTTCTGTAGGTCTCTTTGATCTTCAACTCGTCTGCTTCCTCCAGTTTCTTTTCTCTTTTAATTCTTCAACTCGTATAATTCTGATAGGTTTTCGTTGCTTCATCATTTTCTTTTTCACATTTTGTGCTAGTTGACTTTCTGTAGGTCTCTTTGATCTTCAAGTCGTCTGCTTCCTCCAGTTTCTTTTCTCTTTTAATTCTTCAGCTAGTATACTTCTGATAGTTTTCGTTTTTGCTGCTTCATAATTTTCTTTTTCATCTTTTGTGAAAATTTGTTATTTTAGTTGACTTTCAGTAGGTCTCTTTGATCTTCAAGTCGTCTGCTTCCTCCAGTTTCTTTTCTCTTTTAATTCTTCAGCTAGTATACTTCTGATAGTTTTCGTTTTTGCTGCTTCATAATTTTCTTTTTCATCTTTTGTGAAAATTTGTTATTTTAGTTGACTTTCAGTAGGTCTCTTTGATCTTCAAGTCGTCTGCTTCCTCCAGTTTCTTTTCTCTTTTAATTCTTCAGCTAGTATACTTCTGATAATTTTCGTTTTTGCTGCTTCATAATTTTCTTTTTCATCTTTTGTGAAAATTTGTTAATTGTCATTTTAGTTGACTTTCTGTAGGTCTCTTTGATCTTCAAGTCGTCTGCTTCCTCCAGTTTCTTTTCTCTTTTAATTCTTCAGCTAGTATACTTCTGATAGTTTTCGTTTTTGCTGCTTCATAATTTTCTTTTTCATCTTTTGTGAAAATTTGTTATTTTAGTTGACTTTCAGTAGGTCTCTTTGATCTTCAAGTCGTCTGCTTCCTCCAGTTTCTTTTCTCTTTTAATTCTTCAGCTAGTATACTTCTGATAATTTTCGTTTTTGCTGCTTCATAATTTTCTTTTTCATCTTTTGTGAAAATTTGTTAATTGTCATTTTAGTTGACTTTCTGTAGGTCTCTTTGATCTTCAAGTCGTCTGCTTCCTCCAGTTTCTTTTCTCTTTTAATTCTTCAGCTAGTATACTTCTGATAGTTTTCGTTTTTGCTGCTTCATAATTTTCTTTTTCATCTTTTGTGAAAATTTGTTAATTGTTATTTTAGTTGACTTTCTGTAGGTCTCTTTGATCTTCAAGTCGTCTGCTTCCTCCAGTTTCTTTTCTCTTTTAATTCTTCAGCTAGTATACTTCTGATAGTTTTCGTTTTTGCTGCTTCATAATTTTCTTTTTCATCTTTTGTGAAAATTTGTTAATTGTTATTTTAGTTGACTTTCTGTAGGTCTCTTTGATCTTCAAGTCGTCTGCTTCCTCCAGTTTCTTTTCTCTTTTAATTCTTCAGCTAGTATACTTCTGATAGTTTTCGTTTTTGCTGCTTCATAATTTTCTTTTTCATCTTTTGTGAAAATTTGTTAATTGTTATTTTAGTTGACTTTCTGTAGGTCTCTTTGATCTTCAAGTCGTCTGCTTCCTCCAGTTTCTTTTCTCTTTTAATTCTTCAGCTAGTATACTTCTGATAGTTTTCGTTTTTGCTGCTTCATAATTTTCTTTTTCATCTTTTGTGAAAATTTGTTAATTGTTATTTTAGTTGACTTTCAGTAGGTCTCTTTGATCTTCAAGTCGTCTGCTTCCTCCAGTTTCTTTTCTCTTTTAATTCTTCAGCTAGTATACTTCTGATAGTTTTCGTTTTTGCTGCTTCATAATTTTCTTTTTCATCTTTTGTGAAAATTTGTTAATTGTTATTTTAGTTGACTTTCAGTAGGTCTCTTTGATCTTCAAGTCGTCTGCTTCCTCCAGTTTCTTTTCTCTTTTAATTCTTCAGCTAGTATACTTCTGATAGTTTTCGTTTTTGCTGCTTCATAATTTTCTTTTTCATCTTTTGTGAAAATTTGTTAATTGTTATTTTAGTTGACTTTCTGTAGGTCTCTTTGATCTTCAAGTCGTCTGCTTCCTCCAGTTTCTTTTCTCTTTTAATTCTTCATCTAGTATACTTCTGATAGTTTTCGTTTTTGCTGCTTCATAATTTTCTTTTTCATCTTTTGTGAAAATTTGTTAATTGTTATTTTAGTTGACTTTCTGTAGGTCTCTTTGATCTTCAAGTCGTCTGCTTCCTCCAGTTTCTTTTCTCTTTTAATTCTTCAGCTAGTATACTTCTGATAGTTTTCGTTTTTGCTGCTTCATAATTTTCTTTTTCATCTTTTGTGAAAATTTGTTAATTGTTATTTTAGTTGACTTTCTGTAGGTCTCTTTGATCTTCAAGTCGTCTGCTTCCTCCAGTTTCTTTTCTCTTTCAATTTGAAACCTTTGATTATATCCCCCATATGATAAAATCTGAAAACACAGAACACTTTCATCACTGTATCTGTTCTCTTGTCATCATACCATTCTCAAAGGCATTACCTCCTT
>OY744554.1:37670301-37817801 GCA_963556195.1 Sepiola atlantica
TGCACGTCTGCAGAGTCAAGCTAATCGGGCCATGTTGAATTGTCTGCCCTTTCTCAGCTGGCCAATAGATGGGGTATTTCTGGAAAGAATGAAAAGTTAAATTTTCTTATTAAAAATCTCGCTGTTTTTGCCAACTCATTATCACTTCGTAAAGTTCCCTACTTAAAACCAAAATTTTAAATCAAACATTTAACTCATAAGTTTCTTGTAAATACGAGACAAAATCTTTCAACTCTAATCATATAAATAGTATTTTGGAATATATGGTAGAAACTTATTTATCCTTTAAATACGACAATAAAGAAATAAAAAGCAAAAAGAAATCAATTCACTTGAGCGATGGTGTGTGTGTGTGTGTGGGGGGGGCTTACTTTTAAAATTACAATTTAGAAACGGATGGCAACTTGTTGAAAATCAAGTCGGTCCCACTACAGGTCGGAAAGGAACATTTGAACACAAATGCGCAATATTTGTCTACAGGATCAAAACAATCATTGAATTTAAAAACGATAAAGAAAATGTTGTGGCGTCGCTAACGGGGGGGGGGGAGAGAGAGAGAGAGCAAGCAAGCAAGCACCCTCTTCCCTCTATATAAACCCTTCTTGCTTATGCCCCGTCGGTATATCTTTCTATCTAGCTAGCGATGTTAGTCGAATTGTAATTACCTTCCTTGAAAATTAATCAAATATTTTAAGAAAGGTTTTAGTAATTTATCCTCTTTTTTATTTATCGCTTTACTTAACTGCTGTTAGGGTTAGTGTTAGGGTTATCGATAAAACTATTGCACATAATTATAAAACTTTCAGTTTCTTTCAGGGGCACAACTTACTACAATACAATAAGTTAGGGTTAGGGTAAGGGTTATCAATAAAACTATTGCGCATATATATAAAAATTTCAGTTTCTTTTAAAGGGTTTTTAGGGGCATATGGGCAAAACCTCTAATTTGAAAATCAAAATATTTCAGATTTGCATTCAATTTGATCCATACTCATTTGTCATGCTTTTTTGTGTGTGTCCCTTTTCTAACAATCTGCTCAATTAAATTCGTAAAAAAACACGTTTGGTAAAACAGGTAGATTATTAACCCTACCCCTTACTACAATACAATAAGTTTCTGAATTTTTGAGATGAGGCTTGATAATTTGTATTATTCAAACTACTGTTCTCATCTTGAGTGTTATTCTCACAACGTTTCGGATGCTGTAACCTCCGGCCTTCTTCAGGTGTATCTTTTCGAACTCGGGAATCTGGACAGAATTTCGAACAGAACCATTTATTTTATTTTGTTCCGTCAGCCATGACTGGGAGAAGTCTTCAGTAATTCGCAATTCTCCATATCACCCACACCGAGGATTGAACCTTCAACCTTCACATGACTATCACTTAGAACTGAATTTTACTTAGTACTATATCCACTGTGCCACTAAGTGATAGTCATCTGAAGGTTCAATCCTCGGTGCGGGTGATATGAAAAATTGCGAATTACTGAAGACTTCTCCAAGTTATGGCTGACAGAACGAGAGCATGCTACCCCCGTGAATTAAATAAAGGGTTCGAGATTCTATCCAGATTCCCGAGTCCGACAGAAATATTCCAGAGTTAAAAAAAAATACACCTGAAGAAGGTCGGAGGTTACAGCTGCCAAAATTTTGTGAGAATAACACTCAAGATGAGGAGAGTAGTCTGAATAATCCAAATTAGGCAAGTAATAGTAATATATCAATCTAATTTTGTTAAATATTTCATCTGATAGTTCCCAAGAATGTCGCCTTAATTTCATTTTTAATCATTATTTCTGAATTCATCTAATTATACCTTAAAATGTTCTACTACTACTAATAATAATCATCATCGTCGTCATCGATTTTGTCATACTATGGATGTTGTGTCTCATGTGTCACCCGGGGTCCTAATTTCTGTTCATACTGGGTCAAAATCAAAGTAAAACTAATCATGCCTCGAGTGAGGTTTGAACTCATAACCTCTGTCTCTATGTGTAACAGCACGCAATCTGGAGCAAAATATCTCGGAAGGCGAGTAGTACAGGCGAATGTATTTATTATGCGCGCTGACTATAACACCTTTTACATAAATTATGTGTTTCTTTATTTAATCGTTCAAGTATTAACTATTCTATACTTATGATTAATAAATACTGGTATCCAAGTGGCCATCCTATTAAAGGCGTTTTGTGAAAAATAATAAATAAAAAAAAAACAGCATACTAATAAAAGTGTAACAGCAAGCGATCTGGGGCAAAAAATCTTGGAAGACAAGTAGTACAAGCGAATGTATTTATTATGCGCGCACGTGGCCAACGCTGAATATAACACCTTTTTTCTCACCGTAAAACTGTAAATACAGGAAATAAATCAGTCTTAAAAACATGTTCTAAGAAACAAAACAAAGAAAATTGGAAGAAAGCGAAAAGTTAAATCGGTTCAGAGAACTCTGCGTTGTTTACCTCTATTTTACCAAGCTACTTGTCCCAGAATGATCAACGTCTAACGCAAGCTCATCGGACGTCCGAATCCCATGCTGGATGATTTGAAAAAAGACCGCTTCTGAGCAAGCAGGCGGTGTTGAGGCAAGACAGTTCCCCGTGCGCATCTCTTCCGGAAGAGGACGATGCTGAAGACAAAATGTCCCTTTCCTGAATTTTGACCGGCTAACATAGAAAACTCTTGCATTCACAGTGTGTATTTACAGAAGTACAGAATAGTATGTTACAGAAATCTAACATAGTGCTCGCTTTTTTAATAATAAGAGCGCAATATTTATTCATAATATTACAGACGTTCATATGAACATGGTACCTTAAGTTTCAAGCTGGGAGAATGGACCCAGTCGAAACAATTCTGGGTTTTCTTGAGTTTTAATTATAAACTGCTCATTGGCTTTCTTCAGTCATATTTGATCTCTATAAGGTAGCATGTTGATCTAGACTTCTGTAATAATATATATATATATATTATATATATTGTAACAGCAAGCAATCTGGGGCAAAAAATCTCAGAAGACGAGTAGTACAGGCGAATGTATTTATTATGCGCGCACGTGGCCAACGCTGAATATAACACCTTTTTTCTCACCGTAAAACTGTAAATACAGGAAATAAATCCGTCTTACAAACATGTTCTAAGAAACAAAACAAAGAAAATTGGAAGAAAGCGAAAACTTAAATCGGTTCGGAGAACTCTGCGTTGCTTACCTCTATTTTACCAAGCTACTTGTCCCAGAATGACCAACGTCTAACGCAAGCTCATCGGACGTCCGAATCCCATGCTGGCTGATTTGAAAAAAGACCGTTTCTGAGCAAGCAGGCGGTGTTGAGGCAAGACAGTTCCTTGTGTGCATGTCTTCCGGAAGAGGACAGTGCTGAAGACAAAATGTCCCTTTCCTGAATTTTGACCGGCTAACATAGAAAACTCTTGCAATCACACTATGTATGAACAAATACATAGAAGACATTGCCAAGTCTGCTGCAAAGAAAGTGGGCTCCCTCTACTGTGCTAGAAAACTTCTCACACTTGACAGTATCCTATATCTCTACAAAGCCACCATCCGCCCATGCATGGAATATTGTTGTCACATCTGGGTTGGTTCATCATCCACAAGTCTCTCCCTCTTAGACAAGGTCTAAAAAAGAGTCGCCAACTTAATAGGTCCCTCACTATCAACCAAGCTCCAGCCCCTGTCCCATCGCCGCAATGTTGCATCCTTGTGCTTGTTTTACAAGTACACCAATGGAATGTGCTCCGATGAACTTGCTGCTCTGGTGCCCCTTCGACATGAATACACTCGACCAACCCGACAATCAGCTAAATTCCATCCATTCACTATAGCGGCCCCCAGATGACGAAGAGCCTTCTACTTAAATAATTTCTTTCCTTGAGCTGCCGGCCTTTGGAACTCCCTCCCTGCTCCTTGTTTCCCCGACTGTACCGACATGCAGAAATTTCAAACTAATGTGAACAAGCATCTCGCTGTACAGCTCCCAATTTAGGATGACCCCGAAAACGTTCGCCCTGATTCTCAGTAGCCCCTTACGTCTATAGTGGCAACTTCCTGGGTTTGGGGTGAACTAAGTTAAAAAAAAAAAAACTTTAATAAAAACAAAAGACCTCATAACGGCTGTCTCTCAGCATGGCGCACTAATTGATTGACCCATGGGGCAAGTACGAAACGGTGATGCAATTAAATCCATAAACCATGTCTTCTTCTCTTTCTGTAGTCAAATGTAGGTCAAGCGCTCATCAAAAAGGGAGAAGAGAGAAAAACAGCAACAAAATGGTGAATATGGTGAATATGGTGTTCATGAGGTCAGTGGGAGTAGATGGAAGAGAGAGGGTAAAAGCTCCTTCAGCTTCTTTTATTTATAACTAATAAAACATATGATATTGAACAGGATTAGACAACAAAAAAAAGAAAGAGCATCTTCTTACCTTGCCTGCTTCTGCTTCGCTGAACAATTTGACAATGACCTCTGCCCCTTGCTCATAAACCATGAGCCAGAAATCAACCAGGGTCACATTTAAGGGGAATTGGGTCGCAATGAATTTGGGACATGATAACACAAGGTCCTGCAAGAAGAAAAAAAACACTTTGACAATAACTGTGATAGGATATTTGAAGAACGAAGCTTAACGCTGAACACTCACGTAGTAAATTAAGAGATTTTCAGATTTTCTCAGATGAATAATTTTCATTATTGAAAACTGTTAACGATTCAGACCATGATAAGTGTCAAATACATCACCTAATATAAAAGATAGCGTTCTGTGTGTAGGAAGTTGAGGAGGAAGGAGGAGAAGAATAGAGAGGAGGGAAGAGAGAGAAGTGAAAAGGAAGAGAGGGGGGGGGAAGGACGTGAAAAGGAAGAGAGGGGAGGGAAGAGAGGGGAGTGAAAAAGAAGGGAAGGGAGTGAAAAGGAAGAGAGGGGGGTGAAAAGGAAGAGAGGGGGGGAGAGACGTGAAAAGGAAGAGAGAGGAGGGAAGAGAAGGGGAGTGAAAAAGAAGGGAGGGGAGTGAAAAGAAAGAGAGGGGAGTGAAAAGAAAGAGAGGGGAGTGAAAAGGGAGGGGAGTGAAAAGGAAGAGAGGGGAGTGAAAAGGAAGAGAGGGGGGGGGGGAGAGACGTGAAAAGGAAGAGAGGGGAGGGAAGAGAGGGGAGTGAAAAAGAAGGGAGGGGAGTGAAAAGGAAGAGAGGGGAGTGAAAAGGAAGAGATGGGAGTGAAAAGGAAGAGAGGGGAGTGAAAAGGAAGAGAGGGGAGTGGAAAGGAAGAGAGAGAAGTGAAAAGGAATAGAGGGGAGTGGAAAGGAAGAGAGATCAGTGGAAAGGAAGAGAGATCAGTGAAAAGGAAGAGAGGGGAGTGAAAAAGAATAGAGGGGAGTGAAAAGGAAGAGAGGGGAGTGAAAAGGAAGAGAGGGGAGTGAAAAGGAAGAGAGGGGAGGGAAGAGAGGGGAGTGAAAAAGAAGGGAGGGGAGTGAAAAGGAAGAAGGGGAGTGAAAAGGAAAAAGGGGAGTGAAAAGGAACAGAGGGGAGTGAAAAGGAAGAGAGAGAAGTGAAAAGGAAGAGAGAGAAGTGAAAAGGAAGAGAGAGAAGTGAAAAGGAAGAGAGAGAAGTGAAAAGGAAGAGAAGTGAAAAGGAAGAGAAGTGAAAAGGAAGAGAAGTGAAAAGGAAGAGAAGTGAAAAGGAAGGGAGGGAAGAGAGGGGAGGGAAGAGAGAGAAGTGAAAAGGAAGAGAGGGGAGTGAAAAGGAAGAGAGTGAAAAGGAAGAGAGGGGAGTGAAAAGGAAGAGAAGGGAGTGAAAAGGAAGAGAGGGGAGTGAAAAGGAAGAGAGGAGAGTGAAAAGGAAGAGAGGGGGGTGAAAAGGAAGAGAGGGGGGTGAAAAGGAAGAGAGGGGGGTGAAAAGGAAGAGAGGGGGGGGAGACGTGAAAAGGAAGAGAGGGGGGGGAGACGTGAAAAGGAAGAGAGGGGAGTGAAAAGGAAGAGAGGGGAGTGAAAAGGAAGAGAGGGGGGTGAAAAGGAAGAGAGGGGGGTGAAAAGGAAGAGAGGGGGGGGGGGAGACGTGAAAAGGAAGAGAGGGGAGGGAAGAGAGGGGAGTGAAAAGGAAGAGAGGAGAGTGAAAAGGAAGAGAGGAGAGTGAAAAGGAAGAGAGGGGGGTGAAAAGGAAGAGAGGGGAGTGAAAAGGAAGAGAGGGGAGTGAAAAGGAAGAGAGGGGGGGGGGGAGAGACGTGAAAAGGAAGAGAGGGGAGGGAAGAGAGGGGAGTGAAAAGGAAGAAAGAGGGAGTGAAAAGGAAGAGAGGGGAGTGAAAAGGAAGAGAGGGGAGTGAAAAGGAAGAGAGGGGGGGGGGAGACGTGAAAAGGAAGAGAGGGGAGGGAAGAGAGGGGAGTGAAAAGGATGAAAGGTGAGTGAAAAGGAAGAGAGGGGAGTGAAAAGGAAGAGAGGGAAGTTAAAAGGAAGAGAGGGGAGTGAAAAGGAAGAGAGGGGAGTGAAAAGGAAGAGAGGGGAGTGAAAAGGAAGAGGGGAGTGAAAAGGAAGAGGGGAGTGAAAAGGAAGATGGGAATTAAAAGGAAGAGAGGGGAGTTAAAAGGAAGAGAGGGGAGTTAAAAGGAAGAGAGGGGAGTTAAAAGGAAGAGAGGGGAGGGAAGAGAGGGGAGTGAAAAGGAAGAGAGGGGAGTGAAAAGGAAGAGAGGGGAGTAAAAAGAAAGAGAGGGGAGTGAAAAGGAAGAGAGGGGAGTGAAAAGGAAGAGGGGAGTTAAAAGGAAGAGAGGGGAGTTAAAAGGAAGAGAGGGAAGTGAAAAGGAAGAGAGGGGAAAGGAAGAGAGGGGAGGGAAGAGAAAGAAGTGAATAGGAAGAGAGGGGAGTGAACAGGAAGAGAGGAGAATGAAGAGAAAGTGAAAAGGAAGAGAGGGGAGTAATAAAGTTAAACATTTTTCCTTTTTATGGATGTCAAGCATGAATGCATAGCTCACGATAATGACCAACATTAAATGTACTTATCCAAGTAGGTAATGTGGTTTCAGAATATATATGGCTATGGAAATTTGGCATTAAAATAGCTGTCTTTGGGCCTTTTGTTTGTACTATATATACAGTATTTCAAAATGTTATGTTGTATTATTGATAATATAGGAGTATTGTGAAAAAAACTTTTGCATTTACTTTATTGGTAATTTATTGCATTTACATTAATGATAATTATGATACATTATATTATGATTATATTGGTTATATTATTATGATATTATTGATACATTACATTATTATATATGATACAATGATATATATATATATTTTTTAAAAATTTTTTTAAAATTTTATTTTTTTATTTTTTTAAATTTTTTTTTTTTTTTTTTTCATACCCTTTATCTCAACATGAACCCAACCACTATATATATTCCCCATAATTTACAGACTTTCTCGTCTTTTGTCATTTTTGTATTCTTCGTCCGCTCTTGACAAAGCCCACGTGAAATTTGGGCGAAACGTTGAGCGAAAAGGTCTTCCGCTTTTCCATTTTTAATTTCATACCGTCGGATTATTTTATCCTTTCATATACTCATATATATATATATATATCATATAAATCATATATCATATCAAATATCATAAATATCATATATATATCATATCATATAAATATATATATCATATATCATAAATATCATATATATATCATATCATATAAATATATATATCATATATATGATATATATTATATGATACAATATTATTATGATACATTATATTATGATTATATTATGATACATTATATTATGATTATATTATGATACATTAATGATAATTAATTATAATGATAATTTATTGCATTTACATTATTGATAATATAGGAGTGAAAAAAACTTTTGCATTTATTCATATGAATAAATGATATACGAAAGTGTTTGTTTCGTGTTTACAATGACTAAATGTTTATTATTTAAAAGTTTTATTTGAAGTAGAGAACTTTGCAAAGCAATGGCGAGCTGGCATCCGTAACCGTGGCACGGCCAGCTCGTCATCAATAAAACAGAGAAAAACGTTATTTCCTTTTCATGTACGTCAAGAACAAATGCAGACCCCCACAACAATGTTGTACCCCGTTTGATCAAAATTAGATATACTTATCCAAATAGGTAATGTAGTTTTAGAGCTACATATCATGGCTATGGGGGTCTATCTCCAAATCCCGAAGAGCAGTTTGTGAACGAACAACAAACAGAGCGACAGACAAACAGACAACTATATTTATACATATGCATGCCGAGGAATGCAATCTGCCTAAAAGTAACAGCTTTCCCGAGAGTCGAACATTTAAACTCTTCGGTCTGACATAAAAAAGATGTTGCTGAGTCTGTTACAAAGAAGGTAGGCTCCCTTTACCGTGCTAGAAAACTTCTCACACCTGTCAATATCCTATATCTCTACAAAGCAACCATTCGCTTGTGCATGGAGTATTGTTGCCACATCTGGGCTGGTGCACCAACCACTAGTCTCTCCCTCCTTTTCAGGGTGCAAAATAGAATTTCTAACCTAATAGGTCCCGCACTGTCTGCCAAGCTCCAACCTCTGTCACATCACCGCACCAACCACTAGTCTCTCCCTCCTTTTCAGGGTGCAAAATAGAATTTCTAACCTAATAGGTCCCGCACTGTCTGCCAAGCTCCAACCTCTGTCACATCACCGCACCAACCACTAGTCTCTCCCTCCTTTTCAGGGTGCAAAATAGAATTTCTAACCTAATAGGTCCCGCACTGTCTGCCAAACTCCAACCTCTGTCACATCACCGCACCAACCACTAGCTTCTCCCTCCTTTTCAGGGTGCAAAATAGAATTTCTAACCTAATAGGTCCCGCACTGTCTGCCAAGCTCCAACCTCTGTCACATCACCGCACCAACCACTAGCCTCTCATTCTTGAACAGAGTACAAAAAAGGATTTCTAACCTAATAGATTCAGCCCCTATCGCATCCCCGTGCTTGTTTTGCAAGTACTTCCACGGAACGTGCTCCGATGAACTTACTGCACTTCTACTTCCCCCAATGTAAATTCCTCCCACCCAACTATTAGCAAAATCACACCCCTTCTCTGTAGTTTGTTGGGTTTTAACGACCTTTCAATCCTTATAAGGTCATCTCAGGTCAAACTTTTTTTTTCTTTTTTTTTTAAAATTAAATATTGTACAAGTTGGTTTCTTTGAGAAACTCTATTATTTGAGACGGGGCTATATTTTCAAATAATTTTTTAATATTAGTTGCTTTGTAGTATTTACTGCGTATATGTGTATATTTTTTGCATTTAAGTAATATGTGTTTTATTGTTTGTCCTTCATTGCAGTAGTTACACCGAGGCTCTTCCTCTCCTCCCAGCAGGTGTATGTGGGTCAGTCTTGTGTGACCAATACGTACACGTGTCAACACTGTGTCCTCCTTTTGGTTGGTCGTCATGTTTTGGTTTTCTGTTCCAACTATAAATCGATGTTCGTACAACTTGTTTTGAGCGAAGGTGTTCCATATTTCTTGCCATTTTGATTTCATGTGCTCCTTAACTTTTCCATTGAAATCTGTATATGGGATTTTGATATTACTTATTTCTTTGTTAAGGGCTTTTTCGGCCAATTTGTCCGCCCTTTCGTTGCCTTTAATACCTACATGGCTTCGTATCGAGGCCATGATTACTTCCTTTTGTGTTTTCATTAAGTTATGTTTTTCCAGTATATTGGAGATAAGGGTGGTACGATCTCTTTTCTTCTAAAGCAATGAGGGAAGATAAGGAGTCTGTGAATATTATGTTACTGCAAGACCAATAGATGGCAGACCACTGACGGAGATGGATACTGGTGACAACAAGCTGGAAGTAGTGACAGACTTTTGTTATCTTGGAGATGTGCTGTCATCAGGTGGAGGCTGTGAACTCGCGGCAGCTACACGTTGCAAGTGTGCCTGGAAAAAATTTAGAGAGCTGCTACCAATCCTGACAAACAAACACCTGCCAACAACTACGAGAGGGCGTGTATACTCCTCATGTGTCAGAAGTGTGCTGTTGTATGGCTCAGAAACTTGGGCTGTCTCTGCTGGCATACTAAAGAAGCTGCACCGTAATGACAGGGTAATGGTCAGATGGATCTGTTTGGTGAGGCCTGAACAGTACGTTTCTTTTGAATCCCTGCTCTCACAGGTCGACTTGAAAAGCCTTACGGACATCATGCGGAAGAACAGACTGCGTTGGTTGGGTCACATTGAGCGTAGCGATGGCTGGATTGCTAAAGTCCGAAAGTTGAATGTGCCAGCAGAGAACATCACCACTGGCAGACCCAAGTTGACTTGGGAGGACGTAGTCAAACATGATAGGAAGGCCATGGGTATGGATTCCATCAAGCCTTGCCAAAGACAGGAGTGGAGAGTAAGACTTAGATTTCGAGACTAGACAATCAGGCCCCACCCTCATCAGAGGATTAATTGTGGCCTGATTCAACAAATAAACCGGTTGATGATGATGATGATGATGATGACTGAGCTAATGAAAGTCTTTCAAATTAACTCACTTCAACAATTCATTGAACCCGTTCGGTTGACTGGAACTCTTTAGTCACAGGAAGAAGTATACCTCCCACCCAACTATCAGCAAAATCACACCCCTTCTCTGTAGAGCTCCCTTGATGACGGCAGCTTTTCTACTCTAACAGCTTCTTTCCTCGAACCGCTGGCCTTTGGAATTCCTTCCTTGCTCCCTGTTTCCCCGACCATACCAACATGCAGAAATTCAAATGTAATGCAAAAAAACATCTTGCTCCTCTCCCAGGTTGATTACTTACGAGGACAGTTTATCTTACGTATTTGTTATGATTGAATTTGAAAACAACTATGTTGTAGCCTGCAGGGAAGCAATCTCATGGTAATGTGTTCCACAGACAGGCAGTTCTTGGAAAGAAACTGTGTTCATGGAAATTCTGTTTGGTGTTAGACACACAAACTAAAGAAAAGAAAGTTCTTTGCAGCTGTGGTAGGAAAACAAGTTCTTGCTGTAGAATGTCTTACAAAGAGGAACCAGAGATTGGAGCTCAGTCGAGCACCTTCCATAGAAATAACGATAGAGTAGAGAAAGACTAGCAACGTCTCTTCTGTGAGAAAGGGACTGCAGAGAAGAGAGGAGATTGGAGCTCAGTCGAGAACCTTTCATGGAAATAACAATAGAGTAGAGAAAGACTAGCAACGTCTCTTCTGTGAGAAAGAGACTGCAGAGAAGAAACGAGATTGGAGCTCAGTCGAGCACCTTCCATGGAAATAACGATAGAGCAGAGAGAGACTAGCAACGTCTTTTCTGTGAGAAAGGGGCTGCAGAGAAGAGACGAGATTGGAGCTCAGTCGAGCACCTTCCATGGAAATAACGATAGAGCAGAGAGAGACTAGCAACGTCTCTTCTGTGAGAAAGGGGCTGCAGAGAAGAGACGAGATTGGAGCTCAGTCGAGCACCTTCCATGGAAATAACGATAGAGCAGAGAGAGACTAGCAACGTCTCTTCTATGAGAAAGGGGCTGCAGAGAAGAGACGAGATTGGAGCTCAGTCGAGCACCTTCCATGGAAATAACGATAGAGCAGAGAGAGACTAGCAACGTCTCTTCTGTGAGAAAGGGGCTGCAGAGAAGAGACGAGATTGGAGCTCAGTCGAGCACCTTCCATGGAAATAACGATAGAGCAGAGAGAGACTAGCAACGTTTCTTCTGTGAGAAAGGGGCTGCAGAGAAGAGACGAGATTGGAGCTCAGTCGAGCACCTTCCATGGAAATAACGATAGAGTAGAGAAAGACTAGCAACGTCTCTTCTGTGAGAAAGGGGCTGCAGAGAAGAGAAGAGATTGGAGCTCAGTCGAGCACCTTCCATGGAAATAACGATAGAGTAGAGAAAGACTAGCAATGTCTCTTCTGTGAGAAAGAGGCTGTAGGGAAAAGAAACGAAAATCCCCCACTTGATTGCGAAGTCAATTTTGTATTCGGTCACGGCTCTGAGCGGCGGCACCTCCCCAGATGTGGCAACAGTACTTCATCTTTCAACATGCTTTTTGTAAGATGTAGATTTTTTAGCCCCATTTCTTTGCTGAGGTGGGGGGGGGGGGCACATTATCTAAGGGAAAGGCTAACTTGTTCTTCCATCAGAGAATTCTTTCTTCCATTTTCTGTAGCATCTTCCCGCCTCGCATGTTGGCTTACGGTTAAGAACTCTTTAATGGTACAAAGTCTTCCAAGTACCGTAGGTGGGTGGGGGTTTCGAGAGCATCCACCTGGTGAGAGCTGCTGCGAAGACATGTCTTCGCTGCCCACTCCCAAAACAAGCTCCAATTTTTTTTTTTTTTTTCTAGCTATTTAAGTGTTTTAGTTTCTCTACATTGTGTTCATATTTCATCATTGCATTCTTCATTAAATTCTAAAACTTGACCTTGTCTGCATTAGTATCACACCCACATACCACGGGGCTTCTTCCCATCTGACTACAACATAGTCATATGTTTTGAAATTTTTTTTTTAGATGAGGATTGATAATTTGTATTATTTGGACTACTGTTCTCATCTTGGATGTTATTCTCACAACGTTTCTGCCGATATAACCTCCGACCTTCTTCAGGTGCATTTTATCGAACTTGGGAATCTTTCTGTCGAACTCCGGGAATCTGTATGGAATTTCGAATGGAACCTTTTATGTAATCCGGGGGGGGGGGGGGGGGGGGGGGAGATTGTTCTGGTTCTGTCACTCATAAATAATTCATAATTATAATTTTAGTATCGCCCATACTGAGGATTGAACCTTCAACCCCCAGAAGACTGTCACTGATTATTACTTAGCACTTTATCCATTACGCCACGGGTCCTTACAAGGACTTCCGTGGATTAAATAAAGTGTTCCATTCGAAATTCCGTACAGATTCTCCAGATGGAGAGAAAACATTCCCCAGTTGGACAAGATGCACCTGAAGAAAGTCGGAGGTTACATCAGCCGAAACGTTGTGAGAATAACATCCAAGATGAGAACCGTAGTCCAAATAATCCAAATGATGCATACAACATGGTCGTTTTCAAGTCCAATGTAAACAAATTCTTGTTGAGCCGTCCTGTTAAATAATCAAATTCTGCCCAGTTTCAACAGTCGTTCAATCCTTACGGTCTCGCTGTCGACCCGACAAACTCATTAACTCTTATCCTCGAGTGGCCTTTGGGCCTTAATAAGCGATGATTCATTTTGACCTACAATCTCCTTAATGGTCATTACGATATACCTCAGAACCTATTAGTCCCTCCTGCACCAGAAAGAGGTCTACGCAGACACCACAAGAAACTATTTCACCACCGATTTCGATTGAACTGGAGGAGGGTCGCTTTTTCAATCAGGATCCCTGGACCTTGGAATAGTCTCCCAAGAGAGGTCATAAATGCGCCAACAACGCATCAATTCAAGGTGAATTTGGGCAGGTGCTAGGCGACTGCATCCTCTTCTTTGTAAATGTCTAAACCTTTTCCTTTTCATGGCAACTGAAACATACTTGTTTTATTTTTTGCCAAATTAATTGAATTGAATTCCGTCCAGATTCCCCGAGTTCGACAGAAAGATTCCCGAGTTCGACAAGGTACACCTGAAGATGGTCGGAGGTTACATCGGCCGAAACGTTGTGATAAAAACACCCAAAGATGAGAACAGTAGTCTGAATATACCAAATTCTACAACCACCTTTTTCTTCGACAAAAATGGCCATCTTCTTCCACGTGGTTAAATGTCTTACTTGTGTAGAAGTTACATAATTACGATCTATTTTCTTTTGCATATGCATGGAATAGTCTCCCAAAAGAGGTAATAAATGCGCCAACAACGCAACAATCCAAGGTGAATTTGGACAGGTGCTAGGCTACCGTATCCTCTTCTGTGTAAATTTCTATCACCCTTTCCTTACATATCAGCTGAAACACGTTTCTTTTATTTTTTGTCAAATTAATTGAATTAGTACAAAAAGTTAGTCTCTCTCCCCTCATGGGCACACTTGTTATATACTTACATCGAGCCAACTAGCGTTGATGTAGTCATCTTTTTGACTTGTAAGCAACACTCTGGAGTCATCATCTAAAAGAGAAAGAAGTAGAAATATATTTTTTTAAAGATTGTACAAAGTAGAAAATATGGTAACCCGGGGTGAAGTGGGTCAATGGAGTGAAGTGGGCCATAAATGATTATTCCTATTTTCTCCCAACTTAATTTTCTCTGAGTTTGATGCTTCTATTATGGATTGCATTGTCTTTATGATACGGCCATTCAAACTTTATCATTTATTGTTTTTACCTCATTTTCGTTCTGTTAGCTGTCGTTAAAAATGCCCCCAAAACAATTTATCGGACGACTTTCTCAATTTGCAGTCTTTCTTCCCCACAATAAAAACTGGAAAAATGAAACAAATCAACATAGATAATTATAACGATTGTCTTTCTGGACAAGCAAGAAAAAATACACCTACTCTGCAAAAAAAAAAGGTCTGTTCGGCTAGCTACGTACGTTACGACTCTGAAATCTCCGTAAGTACTGACAATCTTAGACGGCTTTTCTGCACAAATGTCAAAGTTTGTACGGTAGCCATTTTGACTGCCGTATGATATTTGTACATGAGGAAGAAGCCGAATTTAAGGTTTCTAGATATGATATGGCCATTGAAACTGTATCATTCTTTCTGCTCTGCACTCTGATGAAGAAGGAAAGGTGAATGCCAACGTATGTACTTTTTCACTATCAAATAAAGCTTTTTGCTGATTTCACGTCGAATATATACTAGTTATATATCTCCACTTCATCTCTACGCAGGGCCTAGCATCATCACCAAGATGCATACTAACGCGTAACTAGGGTACCCTATCCCCATGAGCCCCGGATACGTTGTCACACCAACTTAATTTTCTCCGAGTTTCATGCTTCCATTATTGATGGCATCAGGCATTGTCTTTATAATATGGCCATTGAAACTGTATCATTCTTTCTGCTCTGCACTCTGATGAAGCAAGTGTGAATGCAACGTATGCACTTTTTCACTATCAAATAAAACTTTGTGCTGATTTCTATTTAGATCAATTGAGAACTCTAGGGTATGATGTTCTTGAAGTGAGAAGGTCATATAAGTATAATTGCAAAGCCCTTTTTTAATTTTTCTTAAAATTAAGTGACCGGAATGAAGTGGGTCACCCTGCATTTTTATATATTTATCGAATCTACCAAGAGAGTGGTGTATAACTTTAGAGATGAATAATGATTCCCATTCCTAACCAAAACTCTGCCAATGCAGAGTTTTGGGTTGTTGTTTTTGAATATTCCAGGTGTGACTGTGACTAAACATTGTATTAGTTTATTTCATGTTTGTTTCACATTTGTGACCTTATGATATGAGTTGGTTTATATGTAACATCTATGTGTTACAAAGTGATACTGATCTTTAACAGGATTTTTATTGTAAAAAAAATGTATGCAAGAAACTTCATAAAGTAACCTCATGTGGAGAATGAAGGAATATAAATGAAGGAATATAAATGAACGAGAATGAAAGAATATAAATGAACGAGAATGAAGGAATATAAATGAACGAAAATGAAGGAATATAAATGAACGAGAATGAAGGAATATAAATGAACGAGAATGAAGGAATATAAATGAAGGAATATAAATGAACAAGGATGAAGGAATATAAATGAAGGAATATAAATAAACAAGAATGAAGGAATATAAATGAAGGAATATAAATGAACGAGAATGAAGGAATATAAATGAACGAGAATGAACGAATATAAATGAAGGAATATAAATGAACGAGAATGAAGGAATATAAATGAACAAGGATGAAGGAATATAAATGAAGGAATATAAATAAACAAGAATGAAGGAATATAAATGAACAAGAATGAAGGAATATAAATGAACTGCAACAACAACTACAGATCCACCTGTACTTGTCTCTTTAAATCTGTAGACTCACTCGCAAACCTTGCAGATCCACTTGCACATCTGATTTCAACATAGTGCACCAGCGATCCTGACAATTGAACGTTCGTAAACTCCATCAAAGACACATTTACTAAAACGAGGGCACTCTGACAACCGTGCAGACTCACTTGATCGCATCAACTTCAACCGTGCAGACTCACTTGATCGCATCAACTTCAACCGTGCAGACTCACTTGATCCCATCAACTTCAACCGTGCAGACTCACTTGATCCCATCAACTTCAACCGTGCAGACTCACTTGATCCCATCAACTTCAACCGTGCACACTCACTTGATCCCATCAACTTCAACCGTGCACACTCACTTGATCCCATCAACTTCAACCGTGCAGACTCACTTGATCCCATCAACTTCAACCGTGCAGACTCACTTGATCCCATCAACTTCAACCGTGCACACTCACTTGATCCCATCAACTTCAACCGTGCACACTCACTTGATCCCATCAACTTCAACCGTGCACACTCACTTGATCCCATCAACTTCAACCGTGCAGACTCACTTGATCCCATCAACTTCAACCGTGCAGACTCACTTGATCCCATCAACTTCAACCGTGCAGACTCACTTGATCCCATCAACTTCAACCGTGCAGACTCACTTGATCCCATCAACTTCAACCGTGCAGACTCACTTGATCCCATCAACTTCAACCGTGCAGACTCACTTGATCCCATCAACTTCAACCGTGCAGACTCACTTGATCCCATCAACTTCAACCGTGCAGACTCACTTGATCCCATCAACTTCAACCGTGCAGACTCACTTGATCCCATCAACTTCAACCGTGCAGACTCACTTGATCCCATCAACTTCAACCGTGCAGACTCACTTGATCCCATCAACTTCAACCGTGCAGACTCACTTGATCGCATCACAAAAAAAAAATGACGAAAATAGCACTGTTTCTATCAACAGACTAAAACCTTCTGCAGTGGAAAAAATCAGATAAAAGTCACATTCACACACAACTTTAAAACCTACATTTATTATTAAATAGGTGAAAATATTCAATATTAAATAGATGAAAGATTTCAAAAATACCTTTTCTCAATCTGGGGGGGAGGGGGTACTTGTAGCATTACACACACTACAATGGGGCGTTTTTAAAGCCGAATTATTCCCATTTGGAAACGCCAGGCGTCACTATGATCAAATGTATAAAAAGAGTCGCACAGGCAAATTTACTCGTCTCAACA
Source organism: Sepiola atlantica (assembly GCA_963556195.1). NCBI lineage: Eukaryota > Metazoa > Mollusca > Cephalopoda > Sepiida > Sepiolidae > Sepiola > Sepiola atlantica. The sequence continues at coordinate 37,687,525 of OY744554.1, forward strand.
AACACAACTCACCAGACCCTCTCGCTCCCTCTTTTTCATCTGGGTCTGGCCTTGACGAATACACCACACACCAGTGTGTGTTTATACAAAAACACAATTCAGTATGTAAGATTTCTCCTCTCAACTTACACCCACACATCATTCTACTCAGACTTTGTTATACACATTCTCGTGGCTATAATTTCATAGTGAACAGCACATGAGTGATGGACAAACATATCACACGGTATGTAAGACATTCCTCTCTACTTATACCCTCATACCTCATTCTACTCAGACTCTCTTTGTACACATTCTCAAGGACACAACTTCATAGCGAACCTGGTTGAGTTCACGGCCAATAAATGTTTTCTGTATACTTCATTATTTTTGAATTGTTATTTCGTTTTTATCGGTATATATCCTATATATATATATATAGGATAACCGACGCTGCTAAGCACTAGCTAAAAATATTCTCAGATGTGAAAATTAAAAAAGATGTCAAAAAAAAAATGTAAAAATAAAGATGTAAAGATTAAAAAGATGTAAAGATTAAAAAGATGTAAAGATTAAAAAGATGTAAAAAACAAAACGATGTAAAAAACAAAACGATGTATAAAACAAAACGATGTAAAAAACAAAACGATGTATAAAACAAAAATGATGTAAAAATAAAAAAGATGTAAAAATTAAAAAAGATGTAAAAATTAAAAAAGACGTAAAAAATTAAAAAGATGTAAAAAATTAAAAAGATGTAAAAAATTAAAAAGATGTAAAAAATTAAAAAACTATAAAAATGAAAAAGATGTAAAAATGTAAAAAAATGTAAAAATAAAAAAGACGTAAAAATTATAAAGATGTAAAGATTAAAAAGATGTAAAGATTAAAAAGATGTAAAGATTAAAAAGATGTAAAGATTAAAAAGATGTAAAGATTAAAAAAAAATGTAAAAGAATTTACACTAAACAATGACTGACAAGTATTTGAAGATGCTTACAAGGCATTACGTGCGGATCTCTATTTTTCATAGCATCACATCGAGCCGCAGCCATGGAGCGTTTCCTACTTTGTTTTTCTTGTTCATCACAAAGCTCCTGTAAGAAAAACAAAACAAATGATAATAATATAATTATTGTTGTTGTATTATGGTGTAAGTGTTATATTATGAGGGGTCCTGTATTCTGAAAATGTGTAAAGTTAGCTAGTATGGATTATGAACTGGGTGAAAGAAATAGGATGAAGTGCAAAATAGGTGCGTATGTGATTTGGGACAAACAAAAATGTTCCCACGATGATTCATTCTGAGAATCATAACACACTCGATGTGAGTTGTCCGAGATGAAACACTCGGATCAAAAAGGTTAGACAAAAAGTGATATTGAGTTCTGTTATGACATTGGTTGAAGGGTCAAAGGGCTCTGACGTCACAGATCCTTGGTGAGAAATTAGCTTTCTAGACAGTTCACGATGGAGGCGCGAGATGGACAGACGTCTATTGACTGAGCTCTGCAATGAGTAGAGTCCGGGTGACCTCGCCAGATATGGGCTAAGACGCAGAGCAAGATCCCAAGGGCGGGACAAGAATATAGCCGATTTCATCCGTCACATTCCACAAACAGTATGAAAGTAAAGGAGAGTGTGAATGAAGGAACCGACGAGTGGAAATCTCGACGATTGAAGTGTGAAATAAAAAGGATAGAATCTCTCTCAAAAGTTTTGCCTTCGAGCGTTTTTGTCTCCCGTGCATGAGAACAGAGTTTGTCCACAAGACAGGTACGCCACTACGATCACGAGCCGGCAACGGAGATGGGTGTGCAAGCAAACCCACGACCAACAGTAAGGCAGAAATCTGTAAGGTAACTTTTAATATTGATTTAAAACGTAAGAACGATTTGAAACATGTTAATGACATTATAAGTTTAAAGCCAGTTTAAAGGCTTAAGAACTATTGTTAAAATGTGGAGATAAAACTGTGTTAATTATTCTGCATTTAAATGAACGCTAATTTTACCAAGAGGCCTTGCCGACGTTTCTAACTTTCACAGCGAGTTTCGTGTTGTTTCGAGAAACGTTGACCCCGGGGTCTGCGCTATTACGAACTATAAATATACATAGATGAAGAGTTGCAAAGCATCGATTAAAAATATGATATAGTAAAAAAAATCCATAATATCACAGATTAACACTCGGCTAAATCACCCCCCCCCCCCTTATAAAAATGAGATTCTACTTTTTTGTAAACCCCTTGAAAAATAAAAGAATTATTTTAGAATTTAGAGTCGGGGATCAGTTTCACATATAAATTTAATGTAAATGAGCTTCCATTTCTACAGTTAAGCAAATATATTTTTTTTTTATTTTGCTCTGGGGGGATAAATTGTGTGCGTTTACTTTTTTTAAGTGATTTTGCATTGCCAGTCAGACTTAGGGTTAGTGGTAACAAATTTATTGAGCATCCCTATAAAGTTAGAATGGTCCGGAAATAATGATCATTTTACATTTAATTAATATACTAAACTGATTCTCAACTCTAAATTAAAATTTTTTTTTTTTTTTCTCCGTCAATCACCTGAAAAAAGTAGGATCTCATTTTTTGAGGGCGGTGATTTAGCTGAGGGTGTTAATCTACAAATTTGTCATTATTATTATTAGTAGTAGTAGTAGTAGTACAACTATTATTATCTGTATCTTGTTTTTATTTTGACAGCCTTTTTAGAGAGCTCTACTCGTGTAATATACCCCCCTCCAAGTGTATTTTTATGTTTGCAAAAATATATGCGGACATTACAACAGAGTTTTACAGTAATTCGAAAATTTAAAATAAAAGCCACAAATCTATAATTAAATATTTAGAAATTTTAAAAGAATCGGAATCGGTAATTGTATTGGAATCAGGAATTTACAACAGAAACGGTAATTGTGTCTGATAATGGCCCTGTGAGGCCAGACACATCTTGAAGTGGGCGCATGTGTGAGGGATCGTTTGGTTTGGCTTGCGCGATTTAGTGCGGGCGAACCCGTACAACCGAGTGCAGAATAGGGCTGTTCTCACAGTCGAAGCTCAAAGGCGTTGACAGGGCCACACGTTAACGAGACCTCAGATCAAGGAAAAATTTTTGGAACCATCCCATCACTAATATATAATCAAATATCTTACCTTTCTATATGGAACCTAAATCAAAATTTTGAATAATGAGTTTTAAAAAGGGTTCAAGAACTTTTGACATCGATTGGATTGAATATGAGTTTTAAAAAGGGTTCAAGAACCTTTGACATCGATTGGATTGAATAATGAGTTTTAAAAAGGGTTCAAGAACCTTTGACATCGATTGGATTGAATAATGAGTTTTAAAAAGGGTTCAAGAACTTTTGACATCGATTGGATTGAATAATGAGTTTTAAAAAGGGTTCAAGAACCTTTGACATCGATTGGATTGAATAATGAGTTTTAAAAAGGGTTCAAGAACTTTTGACATCGATTGGATTGAATAATGAGTTTTAAAAAAGGTTCAAGAACTTTTGACATCGATTGGATTGAATAATGAGTTTTAAAAAGGGTTCAAGAACTTTTGACATCGATTGGATTGAATAATGAGTTTTAAAAAGGGTGCAAGAACCTTTGACATCGATTGGATTGAATAATGAGTTTAAAAAGGGTTCAAGAACTTTTGACATCGATTGGATTGAATAATGAGTTTTAAAAAGGGTTCAAGAACCTTTGACATTGATTGGATTGAATAATGAGTTTTAAAAAGGGTTCAAGAACTTTTGACATCGATTGGATTGAATAATGAGTTTTAAAAAGGGTTCAAGAACCTTTGACATCGATTGGATTGAATAATGAGTTTTAAAAAGGGTTCAAGAACCTTTGACATCGATTGGATTGAATAATGAGTTTTAAAAAGGGTGCAAGAACTTTTGACATCGATTGGATTGAATAATGAGTTTTAAAAAGGGTTCAAGAACTTTTGACATCGATTGGATTGAATAATGAGTTTTAAAAAGGGTTCAAGAACCTTTGACATCGATTGGATTGAATAATGAGTTTTAAAAAGGGTTCAAGAACTTTTGACATCGATTGGATTGAATAATGAGTTTTAAAAAGGGTTCAAGAACCTTAGACATCGATTGGATTGAATAATGAGTTTTAAAAAGGTTCAAGAACTTTTGACATCGATTGGATTGAATAATGAGTTTTAAAAAGGGTTCAAGAACCTTTGACATCGATTGGATTGAATAATGAGTTTTAAAAAGGGTTCAAGAACCTTTGACATTGATTGGATTGAATAATGAGTTTTAAAAAGGGTTCAAGAACCTTTGACATCGATTGGATTGAATAATGAGTTTTAAAAAGGGTTCAAGAACCTTTGACATCGATTGGATTGAATAATGAGTTTTAAAAAGGGTTCAAGAACCTTTGATATCGATTGGATTGAATAATGAGTTTTAAAAAGGGTTCAAGAACCTTTGACATCGATTGGATTGAATAATGAGTTTTAAAAAGGGTTCAAGAACCTTTGACATCGATTGGATTGAATAATGAGTTTTAAAAAGGGTTCAAGAACCTTTGACATCGATTGGATTGAATAATGAGTTTTAAAAAGGGTTCAAGAACCTTTGACATCGATTGGATTGAATAATGAGTTTTAAAAAGGGTTCAAGAACCTTTGACATCGATTGGATTGAATAATGAGTTTTAAAAAGGGTTCAAGAACCTTTGACATCGATTGGATTGAATAATGAGTTTTAAAAAGGGTTCAAGAACCTTTGACATCGATTGGATTGAATAATGAGTTTTAAAAAGAGTTCAAGAACTTTTGATATCGATTGGATTGAATAATGAGTTTTAAAAAGGGTTCAAGAACTTTTGACATCGATTGGATTGAATAATGAGTTTTAAAAAGGGTTGAAGAGCTTTTGACATCGATTGGATTGAATAATGAGTTTTAAAAAGGGTTCAAGAACCTTTGACATCGATTGGATTGAATAATGAGTTTTAAAAAGGGTTCAAGAACTTTTGATATCGATTGGATTGAATAATGAGTTTTAAAAAGGGTTCAAGAACCTTTGACATCGATTGGATTGAATAATGAGTTTTAAAAAGGGTTCAAGAACCTTTGACATCGATTGGATTGAATAATGAGTTTTAAAAAGGGTTCAAGAACCTTTGACATCGATTGGATTGAATAATGAGTTTTAAAAAGGGTTCAAGAACCTTTGACATCGATTGGATTGAATAATGAGTTTTAAAAAGGGTTCAAGAACTTTTGACATCGATTGGATTGAATAATGAGTTTTAAAAAGGGTTCAAGAACTTTTGATATCGATTGGATTGAATAATGAGTTTTAAAAAGGGTTCAAGAACCTTTGACATCGATTGGATTGAATAATGAGTTTTAAAAAGGGTTCAAGAACTTTTAACATCGATTGGATTGAATAATGAGTTTTAAAAAGGGTTCAAGAACTTTTGACATCGATTGGATTGAATAATGAGTTTTAAAAGGGGTTCAAGAACTTTTAACATCGATTGGATTGAATAATGAGTTTTAAAAAGGGTTCAAGAACTTTTGACATCGATTGGATTGAATAATGAGTTTTAAAAAGGGTTCAAGAACTTTTGACATCGATTGGATTGAATAATGAGTTTTAAAAAGGGTTCAAGAACTTTTGACATCGATTGGATTGAATAATGAGTTTTAAAAAGTGTTCAAGAACTTTTGACATCGATTGGATTGAATAATGAGTTTTAAAAAGGGTTCAAGAACTTTTGACATCGATTGGATTGAATAATGAGTTTTAAAAAGGGTTCAAGAACTTTTGACATCGATTGGATTGAATAATGAGTTTTAAAAAGGGTTCAAGAACTTTTGACATCGATTGGATTGAATAATGAGTTTTAAAAAGGGTTCAAGAACTTTTGACATCGATTGGATTGAATAATGAGTTTTAAAAAGGGTTCAAGAACCTTTGACATCGATTGGATTGAATAATGAGTTTTAAAAAGGGTTCAAGAACTTTTGACATCGATTGGATTGAATAATGAGTTTTAAAAAGGGTTCAAGAACCTTTGACATCGATTGGATTGAATAATGAGTTTTAAAAAGGGTTCAAGAACCTTTGACATCGATTGGATTGAATAATGAGTTTTAAAAAGGGTTCAAGAACCTTTGACATCGATTGGATTGAATAATGAGTTTTTAAAAGTGTTCAAGAACCTTTGACATCGATTGGATTGAATATGAGTTTTAAAAAGGGTTCAAGAACCGTAGACATCGATTGGATTGAATAATGAGTTTTAAAAAGGGTTTAAGAACCTTTAACATCGATTGGATTGAATAATGAGTTTTAAAAAGGGTTCAAGAACCTTTGACATCGATTGGATTGAATAATCAGTTTTAAAAAGGGTTTAAGAACCTTTAACATCGATTGTATTGAATAATGAGTTTTAAAAAGGGTTCAAGAACCTTTAACATCGATTGGATTGAATAATGAGTTTTAAAAAGGGTTCAAGAACCTTTAACATCGATTGGATTGAATAATGAGTTTTAAAAAGGGTTCAAGAACCTTTGACATCGATTGGATTGAATAATGAGTTTTAAAAAGGGTTCAAGAACATTTGACATCGATTGGATTGAATAATGAGTTTTAAAAAGGGTTCAAGAACTTTTGACATCGATTGGATTGAATAATGAGTTTTAAAAAGGGTTCAAGAACTTTTGATATCGATTGGATTGAATAATGAGTTTTAAAAAGGGTTCAAGAACCTTTGACATCGATTGGATTGAATAATGAGTTTTTAAAAGGGTTCAAGAACTTTTGAAATCGATTGGATTGAATAATGAGTTTTAAAAAGGGTTCAAGAACTTTTGACATCGATTGGATTGAATAATGAGTTTTAAAAAGTGTTCAAGAACCTTTGACATCGATTGGATTGAATAATGAGTTTTAAAAAGGGTTCAAGAACCTTTGACATCGATTGGATTGAATAATGAGTTTTAAAAAGGGTTCAAGAACTTTTGACATCGATTGGATTGAATAATGAGTTTTAAAAAGGGTTCAAGAACTTTTGACATCGATTGGATTGAATAATGAGTTTTTAAAAGGGTTCAAGAACCTTTGACATCGATTGGATTGAATAATGAGTTTTAAAAAGGGTTCAAGAACTTTTGACATCGATTGGATTGAATAATGAGTTTTAAAAAGGGTGCAAGAACTTTTAACATCGATTGGATTGAATATGAGTTTTAAAAAGGGTTCAAGAACCGTTGACATCGATTGGATTGAATAATGAGTTTTAAAACAGGTTCAAGAACTTTTGACATCGATTGGATTGAATAATGAGTTTTAAAAAGGGTTCAAGAACCTCTGACATCGATTGGATTGAATAATGAGTTTTAAAAAGGGTTCAAGAACCTTTGACATCGATTGGATTGAATAATGAGTTTTAAAAAGTGTTCAAGAACCTTTGACATCGATTGGATTGAATAATGAGTTTTAAAAAGGGTTCAAGAACCGTTGACATCGATTGGATTGAATAATGAGTTTTAAAACAGATTCAAGAACTTTTGACATCGATTGGATTGAATAATGAGTTTTAAAAAGGGTGCAAGAACTTTTAACATCGATTGGATTGAATATGAGTTTTAAAAAGGGTTCAAGAACCGTTGACATCGATTGGATTGAATAATGAGTTTTAAAACAGGTTCAAGAACTTTTGACATCGATTGGATTGAATAATGAGTTTTAAAAAGGGTTCAAGAACCTTTGACATCGATTGGATTGAATAATGAGTTTTAAAACAGGTTCAAGAACTTTTGACATCGATTGGATTGAATAATGAGTTTTAAAAAGGGTGCAAGAACTTTTAACATCGATTGGATTGAATATGAGTTTTAAAACAGGTTCAAGAACTTTTGACATCGATTGGATTGAATAATGAGTTTTAAAACAGGTTCAAGAACTTTTGACATCGATTGGATTGAATAATGAGTTTTAAAAAGGGTTCAAGAACCTTTGACATCGATTGGATTGAATAATGAGTTTTAAAACAGGTTCAAGAACTTTTGACATCGATTGGATTGAATAATGAGTTTTAAAAAGGGTGCAAGAACTTTTAACATCGATTGGATTGAATAATGAGTTTTAAAAAGGGTTCAAGAACCGTTGACATCGATTGGATTGAATAATGAGTTTTAAAACAGGTTCAAGAACTTTGGACATCGATTGGATTGAATAATGAGTTTTAAAAAGGGTTCAAGAACCTTTGACATCGATTGGATTGAATAATGAGTTTTAAAAAGGGTTCAAGAACCTTTGACATCGATTGGATTGAATAATGAGTTTTAAAAAGGGTTCAAGAACTTTTGACATCGATTGGATTGAATAATGAGTTTTAAAAAGGGTTCAAGAACTTTTGACATCGATTGGATTGAATAATGAGTTTTAAAAAGGGTTTAAGAACTTTTGTCATCGATTGGATTGAATAATGAGTTTTAAAAAGGGTTCAAGAACCTTTGACATCGATTGGATTGAATAATGAGTTTTAAAAAGGGTTCAAGAACCTTTGACATCGATTGGATTGAATAATGAGTTTTAAAACAGATTCAAGAACTTTTGACATCGATTGGATTGAATAATGAGTTTTAAAAAGAGTGCAAGAACTTTTAACATTGATTGGATTGAATATGAGTTTTAAAAAGGGTTCAAGAACTTTTGACATCGATTGGATTGAATATGAGTTTTAAAACAGGTTCAAGAACTTTTGACATCGATTGGATTGAATAATGAGTTTTAAAACAGGTTCAAGAACTTTTGACATCGATTGGATTGAATAATGAGTTTTAAAAAGGGTTCAAGAACCTTTGACATCGATTGGATTGAATAATGAGTTTTAAAACAGGTTCAAGAACTTTTGACATCGATTGGATTGAATAATGAGTTTTAAAAAGGGTGCAAGAACTTTTAACATCGATTGGATTGAATAATGAGTTTTAAAAAGGGTTCAAGAACCGTTGACATCGATTGGATTGAATAATGAGTTTTAAAACAGGTTCAAGAACTTTTGACATCGATTGGATTGAATAATGATTTTTAAAAAGGGTTCAAGAACCTTTGACATCGATTGGATTGAATAATGAGTTTTAAAAAGGGTTCAAGAACTTTTGACATTGATTGGATTGAATAATGAGTTTTAAAAAGGGTTCAAGAACTTTTGACATCGATTGGATTGAATAATGAGTTTTAAAAAGGGTTCAAGAACTTTTGTCATCGATTGGATTGAATAATGAGTTTTAAAAAGGGTTTAAGAACTTTTGTCATCGATTGGATTGAATAATGAGTTTTAAAAAGGGTTCAAGAACCTTTGACATCGATTGGATTGAATAATGAGGTTTAAAAAGGGTTCAAGAACCTTTGACATCGATTGGATTGAATAATGAGTTTTAAAACAGATTCAAGAACTTTTGACATTGATTGGATTGAATAATGAGTTTTAAAAAGGGTGCAAGAACTTTTAACATTGATTGGATTGAATATGAGTTTTAAAAAGGGTTCAAGAACTATTGACATCGATTGGATTGAATAATGAGTTTTAAAAAGGGTTCAAGAACTTTTGACATCGATTGGATTGAATAATGAGTTTTAAAAAGGGTTCAAGAACTTTTGACATCGATTGGATTGAATAATGAGTTTTAAAAAGGGTTCAAGAACTTTTGACATCGATTGGATTGAATAATGAGTTTTAAAAAGGGTTCAAGAACTTTTGTCATCGATTGGATTGAATAATGAGTTTTAAAAAGGGTTCAAGAACTTTTGACATCGATTGGATTGAATAATGAGTTTTAAAAAGGGTTCAAGAACTTTTGACATCGATTGGATTGAATAATGAGTTTTAAAAAGGGTTCAAGAACTTTTGACATCGATTGGATTGAATAATGAGTTTTAAAAAGGGTTTAAGAACTTTTGTCATCGATTGGATTGAATAATGAGTTTTAAAAAGGGTTCAAGAACTTTTGACATCGATTGGATTGAATAATGAGTTTTAAAAAGGGTTCAAGAACTTTTGACATCGATTGGATTGAATAATGAGTTTTAAAAAGGGTTTAAGAACTTTTGTCATCGATTGGATTGAATAATGAGTTTTAAAAAGGGTGCAAGAACTTTTAACATCGATTGGATTGAATAATGAGTTTTAAAAAGGGTTCAAGAACCTTTGACATCGATTGGATTGAATAATGAGTTTTAAAAAGGGTTCAAGAACCTTTGACATCGATTGGATCGAAAGTGCTGATTCCAAATCTGCGGTTAGTTCAGCTCTTAGACTAACAATTTTTTAATTTTTATTGATTTTTATTTACCTCAAACAAGGCACATTGCCACTGAAATGTAAGGGGCTACTGTGATTAGAGTTCACATTTATAAAAGGGGTATCCTAAATGGGGAGCTGTGCAGCAAGATATTTGCTCATATTACATTTGAATTTCTGCATGTCGGTAAAGTCGATGAAACGGGGAGGGAATTCCGAGAAAAGAAGCTATTAGAGTAAATAACAGTTATGCCACAACATACACATAACTTTGCTTTATATAATAGATAAATATTATAGAATATCTTACCTTCCATATGGAATCCAAAGGGCTTGGTCCATTCAAAGTAGGTTTGCACATTCCATCGACCATTTTCTCAAATTTTTCTACTTCCGTCACAAACTTGTCCAGAGTTTCTTTGTCCTGGTAAGGATCTTGCTTCAAGGCTTGCTTGATAGCGTGGTTTTTCATGGCTTCCTCTTTCTGGAGTTGAATTTCCTGTGGGGTTAACACCTGTGGGGTCAGCATGCTGTCAGGAATGGTCGATTCGCGGACATTCTCAGGACTAGAGGACAGAATGTCGTCTAGTGAAGAGGCTGTGGATCCGGACCACTGACGGGTTAGCTTTGCGGGGTGGAGGATTTGTGGCGATCCATGTTGCTGGGTGGGAGGTTGAGGTTGGGGTTGGGGTTGCGGGGACTGTGGTGGCGGTGTGTATCCTGGTTTCTGCGCCTGGTGCTGTGGTGAGGGTTGATGGAGGGCTGCTGCTGTTGGCGGAAGGTCTGACTGCGCCACACAGACCGGAGACGGAGCAGTTATAGATTGCGGCTTCAAGGGAGGTGTTTGATCAAGTACTGGTTGAACACTAGAAGGGGCCTGAGGGATGGGGACAGGCTGGCTCTGAGGCTGTGGGAGGTGTTGAACATTCATACCTGCAGGAACTTGCGGCTGGTGTTGGGGATAAGACTGCAAGTTTTGGACGCCACCCGACGGGAGTATCTGAGAATGTGTCTGCGGTTGTGCTTGCTGTCCAGGCAAATTATGAGCAAACTGCTGTTGGGGAGTTTGTCCATGCTGCATTATATGAGTTTGTTGTACAGGGTGCGGCTGCTGTACTGGGTGGGGCTGCATTTGGTTGACCATATGCGGCATGCCTTGTTGAGAGGTTGCATAGGTATGATGCGGAGAGCTTTGAGATATTGGGGTTATTCTTGATGCTGGATAGTGAGGGGACCCCATTTGCTGTTGTTGTGGCTGTTGTTGTGATTGTACCATTGATTGAGGATGGGTTATATTGCCATATGACTGTGGGGGTATCCACTGCTGGTGAGGTATTTGTTGCGGGGACGTGTTCTGGTTCCACTGTTTGGGGACTTGCTGGGGGGGTATATTTTGGTGTTGAAGACCTGTGGAAATGATTAAAATAATATGACAGATATCGAGGTTGCCCAGAAGTTTTGTTACCTTCGTAAAACGACCGGCGCATTTATTTTGTTTAAACAGATTTTTAAAATTTAGTTTTATTTTACTGTGTAATATGACTCTTAAAGACAGGCTTAGATCTGATGACCTCAGAGGAAGATTAAATCTGGACAGTATAGGGAGATGTGTGCAGAACAGGAGACTTTGATGGTATGGTCACGTTGAAAAAATGGATGAGAGTTCTTGATGTAGAACAGTTGAGGTAGCAGGTTCAGTTTACAGAGGAAGGGCCAAGGAAAATATGTCAGGATGTGATAAAAATTGACGTAAGGGAAAGAAGGATAAATAAAGACCTTGCCAGAGATAGGTTAGTTTGGAAATCAATTTCTTAAAACCGTCCACCACATGCCAGCATGTAAGACAGACATTAAACCGATGATGATGATGACTGGATTTACTTTACATAATCGACTAGCTGGCTTTGTTTTGCCGCCTCGTTATCGCTTTGCAAAGTCCACTACTTAAAATACTCAAGTTGAAAGATTTTTGTAAACGCAAGACTAAAACATTCGCATTTATTCATATAAATAAATAAACATTAACATTTTGGTAATTTTGAAATAAATTTATTTATCTTTTAAATAAGACAGTAATGGCCGCTTGCTTATATAGATGAGGGCACATCTGAAAATCGTAGTTTCAAATAAATTAACCGGAAAACTCTTTCACATACTTCTGTTATCAGGAAAAAATAGGTATCTACATAAAAAAATTAGCAAAAGTTATTGAGTAGAATTTTAATTAAAAATAAAAACCAGTTTTATCGTATTTTACGGATCTGCCATTGATTAGAGCGAAAAATACGTAAATCAAAGAGACATAACTCAGTCTGTCATATAAACAAGTAATAAATGAATGGCAGTCGGCAAAATATGATAAAACCGATTTTTGCTTTTAATTAAAATTCTACTCGATAATTTTTCCTAATTTTTGGTGAGGATACTTCTTTTTTCCTGATATGTAAGTATATACAACGGTTTTTATTTGGAAATGTGTTTTTCATATGTGCACTCATCTGTATAAGCAAATAAAATGAAAAGAAAAAAATCGATTTGCTTGAGTGATGACGGGTGTGTGTGAGGGGAGGGGGGGGCTTTTTAAAACTTACAATTTAGAAACGAATGGCAGCTTGTTGAAAATCAGGTCAGGCCGGAAAGGAACATTTAAACACAAATGCGAAACGTTTTGTCTACATGATCAAAACAATCATTGAATTTATAAACCATAAAAGAGAAAATGCGGCATCGATAATTGAAATGAGGGAAGGGAGGGAGGGGAGAGCACGCAAGCAAGAAAACAAGCAAGCAAGCAAGCAGTCAGTCATCCTCCCTTTTCTCTTAAATTTTCTCGCTTATGCCTCGTCGGTATATCTTTCTTTCTAACAAGCAATGTTAGTTTAATCTAAGAAAGGTTTTAGTAATTTATCCTTTTTTTTTATTAAATCACTTTAATTATTGTTAATATCGACAAATCTATTGCATATATATAGGAAAATAGGACAATTACAATTATATGGAAAAAATAAGACAATAAAATTAGAAATGAATAACACCAAACATTATATCATTATGAACGGTTTAAGAAATAGTTATGCAAATTAGGCATTCAAATAACTGGCTTTGGATCTTTTGTCTCTACTATATATACAGTATTTCAAAATATTAAGTTGTACTATTTATTTAAATAACATTTTTAAATAAAGTTTTTGTTCCGTGTTTACAACAAACTTATGAATAAAATGTTTATTATTAAAAATTTTGGTTTCAAGTATCTTAAGTAGTGATCTTTGCAAAGCGTTAGCAAACTGATAAAGCCAGCTAGTTGTAGCATATTAGCAACCGAAAGACAACGAAACTTTCATTTCGATAACGAAAAACAATGTTAATCAATATAAATAACTTACCTGTTGCAGGTTGATTTTGAGGAATTGGTTGCTGATGTTGGACCCTGGCCACGGGTACTTGGTGCTGAGGGGCATAAGATGAGGCAACCGAAGATGCTGGGTAACTGACATGACCTGTTTGCGGCTGGGGTTGAGGAGCAGGAACACTTCCTGCATAATGACCACTTGGTTGAGGCTGGGAAGCGGGAACACCACCAGCATACTGAACACTCGACGGCGGCGTTGTGGTCGGCATGTAGCCAGTGGATGTCCAAGTTTGTTGAGGGGAACCCGAGTACGTGCCCCCAGGATGAATGTATCCCTGAGGTTGGGCCACTGAAGCAGGTACACTAGATGATGGCTGTGGGCAATTTGTGAGGTGCTGCGGCTTGCTAGAGGTTGTCGGCATTTGATATTGGCTATGGGCAGGGCTACAAGTGGCATCCCAGTTCTGTTGGGATACGGGACCGCGGTTAGGTAATACCGCTGGGACCGAGGGACATGTAGTGGGAATCTGGTATCCAGATACTGCTGTCTGGAGATTAGGGGTGTATTGCTGCTGGGAGATGGCAGCCGGCGAATACGAGGATGCATGGGGAACAGGCATGCGAGGGTTTTGATTAGGAAGGGATCTTGAGGGAGAAGAATACCCTGACCCAGGTGGTGGGTATCTCTCTGCATAAGGGTGTTGCTGTGAAGCTATGGGTGCACCAGTGTACATTTGATGGGAAGGAGTAGTAGTTGGCATTGAGGGTGGATAATGGGGTGCCTGGCTTTGGTAAGGTGGAGGGGGTATATTTGGTGGGTAGCCTTGCCTATATGAATGATACGGATCTGTATACATAGAGTCCATGTGCTGACCAGTGGCACCCTGGTAGCCAGCGGGGGGTATTTGTGGCTGGTTTGAATAGGGAATCTGAGCAGAAGGGGCGTGCGCCAGAGCACCAGATGCTGTCGAGCTAACAGGATATTGGGGGTGGCTTGGTCGGACCTGACTACCTTGAGGAAGAGGCCGATGATGGCTTGAAGTTGACGGAACCTGGGGTACTGTAGAAGTTCCATGATGACTCATCCGCGCCTGAAGAAAAAGATAATTGGAAAGATAATTAATTAACAGGTCGATCGATTTTAGGTACTGTTTTAGATATTGACCCTAATTTCCGTGACTGCCCGGCAGCAGCGAGCCGACAGCTAACGGAAGCGTCCGAGACCTGCCGAGTCGGCAGACGACAACAATGTAAGACGATGAATATACATAAAGAAAAAGAAATGCATATATTTTTATACAAAAAATGAAATAAATGAACAAACCCATAGCTGAAATGAATAAACTTTTTTAAAATTAATATTTAACCATTTTATGTAAGAAATTTTTTTATAAACATTTTTTAAACCATTTTTTTTGTAACTGAAATAAACTGTTTTTATAAATTTTAGAACGCGAAAATAATAACTTTTTTAAACCTTTTTTTTTTATTTGCAATTACGCATTGTTTTTTTTTTAAACATTTGTTTTGTAACTGAAATGAACTGTTTTTATAAACTGTAGAACGCGAAAATAATAACTTTTTTAAACCATTTTTTTTTTTTTTTTTGCAATTACGCATTGTTTTTTTGTTTTTTTTCCATTATTTTAGCTGGAGGGGTAAGGGCTTGTTTTTCGTTTTTGGAGGGGGGCTTAGCGAAATACAGGCAGAAGAGGAGGACCGCGAAAAAAACGTCCCCGATCGCAACAAAATCCAAGCCCGGCATTCCTGGGTGGGGCATCTCCAGGCATATTTTTCAGTAACTGTCTTTCGCGGTACTAGCCGGCAAAGTCGGCCGCCGCCGCATCGCATATCTTTTGCCAGCAGAGCTTTCTGCTGGCAAAAGTTAATGCACTGCTCCGGAGAGGCAATTGAACTACACAACACTTCAAAATTCATTGTCAACAAATGCCAAGCGGCGGACGCCAGCCTCGTTTTCGATTTCGGCAGGTCTCGGACGCTTCCGTTAGCTGTCGGCTTGCTGCTGCCGGGCAGTCACGGAAATTAGGGTCAATATCTAAAACAGTACCCGATTTTATCTACAATGATGGCAGATGATATCGGTTAAAAATTAACACTGTCGTTTTCGTAGCGACCATTTTACTTCTTCCTTTTTCAATAAACCTTTCGTTGTTTGTTGTTATAAAAGAAAGTTGCTTTTCTTTCGTGAAACATTTTCGTTTTTCTCTATATTAATAAAATATTGAAATTTATCTAAGCATTTCTATATTCATTTCTATGTATTTTTGTTCATTCCCACTGCTACACTTCCTTTTTTCCGTCGGCTTTCAGCCTAAGCAGGGTGTGGTGTAGCAGTTATAAATTAGATTTACTTCTGGATGTAGCAGACATAAATGCTGTTTACTCAGGCATCTCGTATTTTTAAAAATTCAAAATTAGGCAAAAGGGTAATATAGTTAACAACGAAAAAAGGGGAAAAACAAAAAAACAAATATCCAACAAATAACTGCTACCAAACGACAGACAATTTAATTCTACCCATCAAATTTGTTCATGTGCAAATAGAAACATGTGATTGGTTGACAAAAAAAGGAATAGACAGAGTACACATTACTGTCGAGTGTCGGTGTTTGTTGAGTGTTGAGACAGGAGATAGCCATTTTGTAGAGTGAAGGAAGAGTTCTCTATGAAATTTAGAGTCGGTCATGTCTGTAGATATCTGACTTGAATAAGAAAACGGTCAACAGGGTTCGAAGGAAAATACTAACGACTTCTCTACGAAAATATATTTATTTAACCGAACAAGAATACAGGAATGTAAACTAATAAGTTCAGTTCTAGGTCGGCAGGCATCATAGTAGAAATGTAATATAGTCCCAGTTTTTTTTTTGTTTTTTAATTAAAAAAATTTTTTTTTTTTTTTTTTTTTTTTAAAATAGTTCACCCGAAACAAGGCAGGCCACCACTGTAGATGTAAGGGGCTACTGAGAAAAAGGGTGAGAGTTTTTTTGGGGGGAGGTCAACCTAAATTGGGAGCTGCGCAGCGAGATGTCTGTTTACATTAGTTTTAAATTTCTGCATGTCAGTACCGTCAGGAAAACAGGGAGCAGGGAGGAAGTTCCAGAATCCAGCAGCACGAGGAAAGAAGCTTTTGGAGTAGAAAGCTCTTCGGCATCTGGGGACCTCCACAGTGAATGGATGGGATTTGGCAGATTGTCGGGTTGGTCTAGTGAATTTACGTCGTGGGGGTAGCAGAGCAGCAAGCTCATCAGAGCACAATCCATTGAAGTACTTGTAAAACAGGCACAAGGAAGCAACATTGCGGCGATACGACAGGGGCTGGAGCTTGGTGGATAGTGAGGGACCTATCAAGTTGTGCATATGTTTGTCAGAGTCTTTACAGTAGAGTGGGAGGTAATCAGTCATGTCAAAGTGGTGAGAGATTAAGGATTGAAGGTTTGTTTCACTTAGTGCTAGGATATCTGGGGAGTTTGTCAGGAGAAAGGTTTCTACGTCGTTGATGTTGGTTTTAAGTCCCCGGATATTTGTGAATGCGAGCCTCAAGGGCGGAGGCGAAGATATTTTTTGTTGGATGTCTGGTTTAGGTTTGATTTTTTTACTTTGTAATGTCATGTTTGTTTTGAGATAGAGTGGGGAGAGCAAAGTGGGTGCTTGTTTGGTGGCAAAAAACTCACACAACCAGTCCATTAGCCGTGACTTGGTCCATGGGGGTTGTGGCCTCAGGACAGCCCACCGGGGATAACTGATATTCAACTAATATATATATATATATATATATATATACAGGGTGTCCCAAAATAATGTATACACCCTTTGAATCGTTATAACTCGTTCAATTTACTGAGTTTGATTTGCAAACAAAATTGATAAAAGAGTAGAACAGTAAGATACACATTTAAAAATACTGAAAGTAAAATTAACAAAAACATAGAAAATTAACTTTTAATAAACGTAAAGGCTACAATGTTTAAAGCAAGAAACCTGAAGTAATTGCAAACAAATGGGAGTAGTAATTGTAGTAGAATGTGCTCAAATACCGGAGTAAATGTCGCAGGACGTTTGTAGGTACAATTCTTCACGTCTTCACTATATGGAAAGTGTATTGAGCAGAACGGGTTGGGGTTAGGATGAGGGTTCATTTTATGAACATTCTGAAATTACCCTAAGTAGCCTTTATGATTGTTAAAAGTTAATTTTCTATGTTTTTGTTAATTTTACTGTCAGTATTTTTAAATGAATATTCTTACTCAATCTTGTTTATCAATCTTGCAAATAAAAATCAGTAGATTGAACGACTTATAACAATTCAAAGGGTGTATACATTATTTTGGGACACCCTGTATATTGCAAACAAAATTCAGTTCAAAACATTGGGAATATTTTAAGGTAGTCCATAAAGTAAATGCGGTATTGTGGTGATTGCTGAAGTGAAAGTGATGGACAAATGGTGAAAAAATGGTAGAAACAATGCTTGTATGATTGGGTCAAAATGCGCCTAAGTTTCCGACTATGACACCTGCCACTTAAAGAAGGCCGGAAAGTACAAAGTCCGAAATGTTGTGAAAAATGGCAGCAATTAAGATGAAGAAAGTAATCCGAAACATTCAAATGACGTAATCGACACCTCATCTCTGAAAAAAAAAAAAAAAAAAAAAAAAAAAAAAACGACAAATAATCCCAAATGTTAATGTCAACCCAAGTACTTAAAAAAAACCCAGAATCAGACATCATCGGGGTAAGGTGACAACAAGGACAACATTCAGCTAGCATTATTTTTTTTTTTTTATCCTTCATGCAAAATTCATTTACCAGTACCTGCATGTGTGTATTTGCAGTAACATCTGGGGGTGGCTGCTGCCCGAGTGTCCCACCACCCGGACCCAAGTGAGGATGGGTTAATGTGG
Source organism: Sepiola atlantica (assembly GCA_963556195.1). Classification (NCBI taxonomy): domain Eukaryota; kingdom Metazoa; phylum Mollusca; class Cephalopoda; order Sepiida; family Sepiolidae; genus Sepiola; species Sepiola atlantica. The sequence continues at coordinate 37,706,087 of OY744554.1, forward strand.
TGTCCATGGTGGGAGAGGCAATGGGCGTGGCCACAGCAGAGACGGTGTTCGTCGACTGCTGTGGGTGTGGCTTCTGCTGCCGCCGCTGTGGGGATGGCTTGTGAGAGATTGACATGTAAGGTAAGTCGGAAGGCGGCATGTTGCCACTCATTTCGGTAGGGATACCTCCCCCTGGGGGTAGGGACATCTCTCCTCCTCCATCACCACCGTCAGTGTTAGCAGGAACCCTGAAGGGCATTGTGGCTACTGTAAACGGCTGTGTAGCAGTGGTCTAAAAAGAAAAAAAAAAAAAAAAAAAATCGAATCCAGTGCAAAACTTATTGAAATAAAAAAAAAAAATTTTTAAATAATAAATGGCAAGAAAAGCAGCTTTAAGAAAATTGGTGATTGGGAAATTACAGGGTGGGCAAAAATAAGGGTCCTATTTTTAAAAATTCATAACTTTTTTATTTATTGATTTTTTTAAATTTTTTTTAGAATAAGTAAAGGACCCCTTCCGAAGCAAGCATGAGCCGTATTAGCCCTAAGGAACGTACCCTCGTTTAGAAAACATTATTTTTGCTTAAAAAACTCAAAACAGTGTAAAAAACAATACTTTAGTTTTTGTAAGTTTTAAGAAGTGTTTTTCGGCTAAAATTTGTTTTGTTTATTTCAAAAAATCTCGGAAGGGTCAGTCTACACACACATAAAGTTTGGTGAGTTTAACTTTTATTTTGTGGAAGTTATTCAAATTCAAGTTATTCAAATTTAAAGATAGGACCCTTATTTTGGCCCACCCTATATAAGCAAAATAGAAACATTACCACAGGACTACTTCTCTGCAAGCTACAACATGATCATATTCAAATCCAATGTCAACAAATACTTCTCATAGACCGTCCTCATATGTAATCAAACTTTGTTTCATTAATTATTTTGAATCCTCTCATAATATTCTTCATCATTCAACTGTCAGTTCATCCATCACATTAACCGTTATGGTGATCTACCCTATTTCGTGACGACATGGACTCTTCTATACATTATGTATAGTGGAGCCTACGACGAAAGACGAGCAATCTTTCTGTAACGTACTATTCTGTACTTTTGTAAATACACACGCTTCTAAATATACCACCATGTTGTCTTATTTATTATCGGTCCTTCAAGGCCACAACACTTTACATAGCTGGAGTCTAGTATTGATTTACTCCTCTCCAGGAGTTAGGCACAAGGCCAGTTTTTATCTTACTCCCACAAATAAGATGTGACCCAAGGTCGGGTCGGGAAAGTGGGGTTTGAAAAGCCAGCGCCCGAGAGGTGAGCACTCTGGCCATTAAAAATTGCCTGGGCAGCCCCGTCGGCATTCCCCAGTAGGGGCGCCTCAGGCAGTAAGCAATAAACTTACTCCTCCCCAGAGAGGGGAGGCAAAGCCTGGGAAGGTGGACCTCCTAGAACTGCACAGGACAGACCCATAGACCGGCGTAAATCAAGCCCCGAAGGCCAAGACGATACCAGTCTATGGGGTGCAGTATCCATCGGAACAGATACTACACTTTGATCTTAGCCGAAGGCCAAGTCTAGTAGCTGAGAAACCTGTCCAAACCGCATTAATATTATTTTTCAAATAAATTGTTGATGGATCTGTTAATATTAAGCTATAGATAAGGTAAAATGCTGCTTTTGCTGTTTTGTAAAAATGGATGAGAGTGCTTGGGTTAATAGATGTAAAACAGTTGAGGTAGCAGGGTCAGTTCATGGTGGAAGGCCAATGAAAACATGGGAGGAAATGATAAAAATGGGCTTGAGAGAAAGAGGGATAAATAAAGACTTGGCTAGAGATAGGTTAGTTTGGAAGTCAATTTCTGAAAGCTGTCCACCACATGCCAGCATGTAAAATGGACGTTAAACCAAATATGATGATGATGATGATGATGATGATGATGATGATGATGATGATGATATCCTGCAATGAGTAAAATTTAAAATGAAAAAAAAAAAGAGAAACTATTTATACTCATTTTCTTTGTTTAACGTAAAATCTTAACAATAGGGTGTTTTTCGAAAGCGACCGCTTAGGGTCTGTTTTACGATACATTTATATGTCGAACAGAATCCTTCTCGTAAATACTTATGTGCATACTTCAGAAAGCTTCGCCACATGCTTGAAAACAAAATCCTACCACTTATTACGGTATTGGGCCAGTCTTTCAGCTATCAGGGGCAGCATGCCAGTCTCAACGCTTATCTGGTTGGACAATCTATTTGGTGGTCATCCTCTTGATTTTTTTTTTTTTAATAAAATATTCTTTATATGATTTCTTTATGTTATGGTGTGATGGCGATCTACCCTATTTCCTGACGACATGGACTCTTCTAGACATTATAGATAGAGTATTTATTTACTCCTCTCCAGGAGTTAGGCACAAGGCAGTTTTATCTTACTCCCACAAGTAAGATGTGACCCTAGGTCGGGTCGGGAAAGTGGGGTTTAAAAAACCGGCGCCCGAGAGGTGAGCACTCTGGCCATTAAAAATTGCCTTGGCAGCCCCGTCGGCATTCCCCGGTAGGGGCGCCTCAGGCACTTACTCCTCCCCAAAGAGGGGAGGCGAAGCCTGGGAGGGTGGACCTCTTAGAACTGCACAGGACAGACCCATAGACCGGCGGATTCATGCCCCGAAGGCCAAGACAATACCGGTCTATGGGGTGTAATATCCATCGGAACAGATACTACACTTTGATTATAGATAGAGTAGCCTACATTATTCTGTACTTCTGTAAATACACATTCTTCTAAATATACCACCATGTTGTCTTATTTATTATCGGTCCTTCAAATAATCCCAAATGTTAATGTCAACCCAAGTACTTATAAAACCCAGAATCAGACATCATCGGGGTAAACTTTCTGGACAATGCAAGGGAAATACCTCAGTTTGACTAAGAAATTCATCGTTCTTTGCAAAGAGAATTAACACTTATCCTCAAGTGTCTTTTAGCCTTGATAAGTTGTTTGCTCTTGGTATAGGGCTTTGTTTTCGATAATATTCCTGAGCAGATTATATGACAAACATTAGAAAAGGAAGTCACATTACTTACATAGTTGCTGCTAAGATAATGTTTCTTAATTATTTTTATGGAGATAGTGGTAACTTTTATGATTTTTGTTTTTTTTGGTGGCCAAACCACATTAACCTCTTTTTTCGAATAATATTAAGCCTAATTAATATTAGTAGCAAAAGTGTAGGTCTCAAGTGTCTTTTAGCCTTGATAAATGGTGACTCATTGATAAAAACAAATCAGAAACAAATGTTATAGTCGGCAAGTAGCAAAAGTGTAGGTTTCAATAGCGTACCAAACGATTAAAGCTTAAAATATAATAATTCAAAAATTGTTCCAGATTTGATAAAAATGCAAATAATGATATATTCTCTGTTCGCGTTTCTGTTCCCTGGTACAACCTGCAGGAGAACATAGTAACGATGTCTATCATATCCAGGTTTAAAGTCGACATGGATAAATATTTATACATCGGCGTACACATCTTTTATACTGTCCTTTTACATTGCTATTTTTGCCAGTAAATTTGATTTGATTTATGTGTGTGTGTATATATAATATATATATGCTTGAATTATTTCCACGTAGTTACTCTGATGAGTGTGGACGAAAGCCAGCTTAGTATAATTATGTATTTTTTAAAATTATTTCCTCTCGTTTTTACACTTTTTCAATTTCATTCCACCCCCCCAAAAAATGTCACAAACGTCCGTATTCCTTGCTGTAATAAAATTTTGTACCACTAAAAATTTATTTAAATATATATATAGGAAATGAAAAAGGAAAAACCAAAAAGAATGTTTTTTTTATTTATTCATCAACGTTTCGTCTTTATTTGTAAGACTTCCTCAGGATGATAATTTTATTTTAAGAAAAATGTCATGCAAGTACGTGAAAATATTGGGTTGACATGATGGGTTGATAAGAAACAGTAGTAGCCACTATTGGGTGCGCATGACCGAGGTCCTGGCTTAGTGAAGTCAGTAGCATGGAATGAAATTAATGAGGATGGTTCTGAGTGAAAAAAGTGGAGGGGTGGGGGTGAACGGAAATAATGTGGATGGCTGTTAGTGAAGAAGTGGAGGGGTGGGGAAAGTGGAGGGGTGGGGAAAGAGGAGGGGAGGGGGAGGCTCTGATTTTGGTGTGTGGGTAAAGATTTGAAAAAATATATATATTGCCAAAATAATTATTGCCTGTAAATATGTTAGAGGTTGTTACTGAAATATCCTATTTGCTCTGTAAAAAAATTTTAAGATTTTGCTACTAAAAAATATAAATTGATTGAAGACTAAATTTTTAAATTATCAAAATTCATCCGTAACTTTTTGAAATAAAAGCATTTGAAGCTGAAAAATATTGAGTGAACATTTTTGTGTTTTCATTGATGAAATTTTGTAGAAAAAAAAAAAAAACTATTCAAAATAAAGCAATGAAATTTGATATGTTTATGTAAAATTTATTGTTGAATGCCATGACCCCATTAAAACGAAGTTGTTATTATTATCATTATTAGTTGTAGTAGTAGTTGTAGTAGTGATATTTGTTGTTTTTGTTGTAGAAGAAGAAGAAGAAAGAAGAAGAAGAAAGAAGAAGAAGAAAGAACCCGACCTCACAAACAAATATTCCATCAATTAAATAAAAAGACACCGTAAAAAAACAAAAACACGTAAGTTGGTTGTATTAAAAAAAACTAAACAAAACTCGTAAAAAGTACGATAAAAAATGCTTTCATTTATTATAAGTTGTTAGCTTTAAAAAAAACGGTCGCTTAAACATTTTATTTCATTAAAGTCAGTAATGAAATCATATTTTTAAGTGAGCCTTCGAAAGAAAAAAAGCTGAAAGAAAAAAAAAGAAGTTAGCACGTGGTTGATGTTCGACACGGCGAAGATTCTTTCGTTTCGTTCCGTTCGATTTCGTTTTACAAAAACCATACTAAAATCACTTCATGGTCACTTTTCTGAAATAGTCCCCCCCCCCCGCCCCCATTTTTCAATGGGAAAATATTTGAAATCAATGTCTACAACATTCAAGCATGAAATCGGCATTTGAGCACCTGATATAAGTAAGTTTTAACAAACTGACCCCCTAATTTCATTTGTTTTATTTGCAATCGCTCTCTGTGTATTAGTTTATCATTCACACGCGTGCTTTTTGTAAAGAAAGGGGGCTGCTTTTTTAAATGTTATGTGTGGTTTTAAGAGGGTTTTTGTTAAAACAGGGCTTGCCATTCAGACTTAGGGTTAGTGATAGGGTTAAAGGAGAGTTTTTTTTTAAGAGGAGCTTGCCACTCGGACCTAAGGTTAGTGGTAGAGTAAACAATTATAATTTTTTTTTTAATAACCTTTCAGAATTAAAAAATATTAAAATAATTTGTGGGAATTAACTGTCTTTAAAGGCTAGAGTGGCCTGGAAATGGGGGATCATTTTATGTTAAATTTGCCATTCCGACTTAAGAGTTAGTGGTAATATGCATGGAAGCAGTCTTGTGGTAATGTGTTCCAGAGGTGGAAATTTCTTGTAATATGCATGGAAGCAGTCTTGTGGTAACGCGTTCCAGGGGTGGAAATTTCTTGTAATATGCATGTAAGCAGTCTTGTGGTAACATGTTCCAGAGGTGGAAATTTCTTGTAATATGCATGTAAGCAGTCTTGTGGTAACGTGTTCCAGAGGTGGAAATTTCTTGTAATATGCATGGAAGCAGTCTTGTGGTAACGTGTTCCAGAGGTGGAAATTTCTTGTAATATGCATGGAAGCAGTCTTGTGGTAACGTGTTGCACAGATGGGAAATTCTTGGAAAGTAACTCTGTTCATGGAAATTCTGCCTGACGCTATACATTCATGGGAAGAAGGGAAAGTTCTTTTCAGCTGTGGTAACAAGAAGAGTTCCTATTTTGAATTTCTTACAGGCTGAATCCGTCAATAATTTCATGGATCATTTCAAATATCTTTTCAAAAACTGTTATCTAAACGTGGCCAATAACTATGCATCATCACCGTCATCACCATCATCACCACCATCATCATATTCGGTTTAATGTCCAAATTACATGCGTTGGACAACTTTTAGGAATTGACTTCCAAACTAACCTATCTCTGACCATGTCTTTATTTATTCCTCTTTTCCTCAAGTCCATCCTTATCACTTTCTCTAATGTTTTCCTTGGCCTTCCTATGTGAACTGATCATGCTACCTCAACTGTTCTACATCTACTAACCCAATAACTCTTCTTTCAACATAGCCACCCCATCAAAGTCTCCTGTTTTGCACAGATTTAATCTTCCTCTGAGGTCATCAGATCTAAGCCTGTCTTTAAGACTCACATTACACATCCATCATTTCATTCTCATATCATTTCTCTCCATGCAACACATGTCCGGAACCCTGACTGGCCAGGTTTCACTTCCATACATCATCACACTGCATACACATGCTTAATAGACTCTTTCCTTTGGTCAAGAGTTGTAACGCTCTGCTGGTTAGTAATGGCAGAAGTTTCCTGAACTTACTTCATCCGCTCCTAATTCTTGCAATCCCACAAGCACCTGCTCCACTCTACGCACCCCAAAGTTATTTTGAAAATATGACCCCCTCTTCTCCTGGAATGTAATACTTTAAGTTTACGTAAAGATTTCTTTTAAGTAGTATACTCTTTCGGCTAGAAAATATGCTGAACATGAACTCAGTAGAACGACAACGGTGAAAGCAGCGTGGGCGAAATCTCGTAAGTTGTTGCCTCTGATAACATTGCGAGCTATCCCTCTCTACATCCAGGGTAAGTTGTATAGTAGCTGTGTCAGAAGTGTTATGTTATATGGCAGCGAATGCCGAGCCCTCACCCAGTAGTCTCTCGCCCAACTGCAGTGCAATGACTTATCCATGATCAGATGGATCTGCAATGTAAACTTTGAGCAAACCCAACAAATTAGGTCAGAGACTTTGCTGAAAGCATAACATTTGCCCAGCATAGAGGTTACGCTAAGGGTGAATCGGTTACGCTAAGGGTGAATCGGTTACGCTATGGGTGAATCGGTTACGTTATGGGAGAATCGGTTACGCTATGGGTGAATCGGTTACGCTATGGGTGAATCGGTTACGTTATGGGAGAATCGGTTACGCTATGGGTGAATCGGTTACGTTATGGGGGAATCGGTTACGCTATGGGGGAATCGGTTACGCTAAGGGGGAATCGGTTACGCTAAGAGGGAATCGGTTACGCTATGGTGGAATCGGTTACGCTATGGTGGAATCGGTTACGCTATATGTGAATCGGTTACGTTAAGGGTGAATCGGTTACGCTAAGGGTGAATCGGTTACGTTATGGGTGAATCGGTTACGTTAAGGGTGAATCGGTTACGCTAAGGGTGAATCGGTTACGTTAAGGGTGAATCGGTTACGTTAAGGGTGAATCGGTTACGCTATGGGTGAATCGGTTACGTTAAGGGTGAATCGGTTACGCTAAGGGTGAATCGGTTACGCTAAGGGTGAATCGGTTACGCTAAGGGTGAATCGGTTACGCTAAGGGTGAATCGGTTACGCTAAGGGTGAATCGGTTACGCTAAGGGTGAATCGGTTACGCTAAGGGTGAATCGGTTACGCTAAGGGTGAATCGGTTACGTTAAGGGTGAATCGGTTACGCTAAGGGGGAATCGGTTACGCTAAGGGTGAATCGGTTACGCTAAGGGGGAATCGGTTACGCTAAGGGGGAATCGGTTACGTTAAGGGTGAATCGGTTACGCTAAGGGTGAATCGGTTACGCTATGGGGGAATCGGTTACGCTAAGGGGGAATCGGTTACGCTAAGGGTGAATCGGTTACGTTATGGGTGAATCGGTTACGCTAAGGGTGAATCGATTACGTTAAGGGTGAATCGGTTACGCTATGGGTGAATCGGTTACGCTATGGGTGAATCGGTTACGTTAAGGGTGAATCGGTTACGCTAAGGGTGAATCGGTTACGCTATGGGGGAATCGGTTACGCTAAGGGTGAATCGGTTACGCTAAGGGTGAATCGGTTACGTTATGGGTGAATCGGTTACGCTAAGGGTGAATCGGTTACGCTAAGGGTGAATCGGTTACGCTAAGGGGGAATCGGTTACGCTAAGGGTGAATCGGTTACGCTAAGGGTGAATCGGTTACGTTAAGGGTGAATCGGTTACGCTATGGGTGAATCGGTTATGCTATGGGGGAATCGGTTACGCTAAGGGTGAATCGGTTACGTTATGGGTGAATCGGTTACGCTATGGGGGAATCGGTTATGCTATGGGGGAATCGGTTACGCTAAGGGTGAATCGGTTACGTTAAGGGTGAATCGGTTACGCTAAGGGTGAATCGGTTACGCTATGGGTGAATCGGTTACGCTATGGGGGAATCGGTTACGCTATGGGGGAATCGGTTACGCTATGGGGGAATCGGTTACGCTAAGGGTGAATCGGTTACGCTAAGGGGGAATCGGTTACGCTAAGGGTGAATTGGTTACGCTAAGGGTGAATCGGTTACGCTATGGGTGAATTGGTTACGCTAAGGGTGAATCGGTTACGCTAAGGGTGAATCGGTTACGCTATGGGGGAATCGGTTACGCTATGGGGGAATCGGTTACGCTAAGGGGGAATCGGTTACGCTATGGGGGAATCGGTTACGTTATGGGTGAATCGGTTATGTTACGGGTGAATCGGTTACGCTAAGGGGGAATCGGTTACGCTAAGGGGGAATCGGTTACGCTAAGGGGGAATCGGTTACGCTAAGGGGGAATCGGTTACGTTATGGGTGAATCGGTTATGTTACGGGTGAATCGGTTACGCTAAGGGGGAATCGGTTATGCTATGGGGGAATCGGTTACGTTATGGGTGAATCGGTTATGTTAAGGGTGAATCAGTTACGCTAAGGGTGAATCGGTTACGTTATGGGTGAATCGGTTACGCTAAGGGTGAATCGGTTACGTTATGGGTGAATCAGTTACGCTAAGGGTGAATCGGTTACGCTATGGGTGAATCGGTTACGCTAAGGGTGAATCGGTTACGTTAAGGGTGAATCGGTTACGCTAAGGGTGAATCGGTTACGCTAAGGGTGAATCGGTTACGCTAAGGGTGAATCGGTTACGTTACGGGTGAATCGGTTACGCTAAGGGTGAATCGGTTACGCTAAGGGTGAATCGGTTACGCTAAGGGTGAATCGGTTACGTTATGGGTGAATCGGTTACGCTAAGGGTGAATCAGTTACGCTATGGGTGAATCGGTTACGCTAAGGGTGAATCGGTTACGCTAAGGGTGAATCGGTTACGCTAAGGGTGAATCGGTTACGCTAAGGGTGAATCGGTTACGTTAAGGATAAATCGGTTACGCTAAATATGAATCGGTTTGACCCCCTCCAAATATTTTTTTTTTTTGGCGCGAAAAAAAAAAAAAAATTTTCCTGCAAAAAAAATAAAAAATTTTCCTGCAAAAAAAAAAAAAAATTTTTTTCCGCCAAAAAAAAAAAAAAAAAATGATTTTTCCTTTTTAAACAAAAAAAGTATTCGGAGACAAATTTTTTTTTTTCTTTGTCTAACCACCCAAGAACGCGGCAGCCTAGCAAAAATAGACGACCGTTATGGAGTCTATTTTGGCCAGTCTACTAATAATAATATAAAATCCAAAGAGAGTTTGGCTCAAAGCAGACAGTGAGTCAGTAGGCTTGAATTTCTGAAGTTGAATTTGGATGTTCTAAAGCAAACAGGCATTCTCCTCAAGTTATGTGCTGAGCTAAGAAGCAGTGATCAAGCAAAACGATATTCTGTTCAAGTTATTTGTTGAGAAAAAATCAGTGGTCAAGTCAATGAACATTCCCCCTTAGCTATGTGCTGAGCAAAGGAATCAGTGGTCAAGCAAAAGCACACTCTCTCCAAGTTATTTTTTGAGCGAGGAGTCAATGATCAAACAAATGCACATTTTCTTCAAGTTACGTAACTCCGGGGAGAGCGCTTATATCCGACTGTCCTGTGCTAGACCGGTGCATATACAAGAAGAAAAATAAAACAATATGAAAAAACAGGATATGGACATATGAATTGCATACATGAGCAGGTAGCGAACGACCATTCGGATGCATGCATGAGAAAACTTTTTTGTAAAATAAATAAAAGTTGAAATGGCTTCTTTTTTTCTTTGGTACAAAACAAATCGAATTGCTTCACTTTATTGATCTGACCAGAATTGGGGTTTCAACAGAAAGTATAATTAATATTCCATGATAAATGCCAGTATACTGAAATCATATGCCCTTAATAGGGTTAAGATGAAAATTCATATACACTAAATGTACAAAAGCAAGGAAATTCCCAAATTTTTACACTTTTATTGTCATTAAGGGTATGACTACATATCAACCACACCATTTCATTATCACATCACTACAGTATAAATCTCTATGCATGAGTGGATGAAGTGTGTGAGGTGCGCTGAAGAAAAATTCCTACCAGTAAAATACATAGCCCTGTTGTGCTCGCATACCCTTAATGACAATAAAAGTGTAAAAATTTGGGAATTTCCTTGCTTTTGTACATTTAGTGTATATGAATTTTCATCTTAACCCTATTAAGGGCATATGATTTCAGTATACTGGCATTTTTCATGGAATGTCACTACTTATGTAAAGGCTATGCCTCAATACAATGGTCATTTTTAAGGTTTTTTGGAATTTTCTGGAAAACTAAGGTATATGGTAAACTGAAATTAAAATGCCATCAACTAGACCCTGGAACCTCTATCTCTGCCAAAAATCAGCTGAATCCATCAAATAGTTGATGAGATACAGGGTGGCACATACGTACGTACGTACACATAGATAACATGATTTCATGATTGAACTTTCTGGATCTCTGGGTTGCCTTGACTAATGATGCTGAAATTCTACACACTTATAGAACCTATCAAATAAAAATTTTGTGCAAAGTTTTAACTAATTTGGTTTATTGGTTTTTGAGTTATGATTGATTAAAGAAATGAGATTTCCAGCATAGGCCATTTGTGAAGTCTATTAAGGGATAGAACGCTTTCGCGCCTCCCTTGATAATAATATGAATTGTATCTGTTTCAATATCTATATGTATTAATAGCTATTACTTTGCATGTAACGCTAAGAGAGGTAATTCAGTATATATGCAAGCGAATATCTAATATGATAATATGCATTGTATCTGTTTCAATATCTACATGTATAAATAGTTATTCCTTTGCATGTAACGTCAAGAGAGGTAATTCGGTATATATTCAAGCGAATACTTAATCTAATATAATAATGTGTTGTTTCTCTGTTCCACTTAGCATAAAGCAAGATTTTTCCGTAAAAGTAATTGAATTCTTTTGGTTATCAATATGGCAAAATTTAAAAAAAATGTAAACAAATGAATACATTCATTAAATACGATATATTTTTTCGACTATTAGCAGAGAATTTGGTGGCCGTGTTGAATGAACAATGAACACAAACCACTAACACCCCAGTTTTTAATTTCGTCTAGCCACACTGATGAGTCTTGAAAAAGAAAAAGAAAATGAAATAACTGTTAATCAATCACTACAGTTTATACAGGGTGGGCAAAAATAAGGGTCCTATTTTTAAAAATTCATAACTTTTTTTTTTATTGATTTTTTTATTTTTTTTTTTTAGAATAAGTAAAGGACCCCTTCCGAAGCAAGCATGAGCCGTATTAGCCCTAAGGAACGTACCCTCATTTAGAAAACATTATTTTTGCTTAAAAAACTCAAAACAGTGTAAAAAACAATACTTTAGTTTTTGTAAGTTTTAAGAAGTGTTTTTCGGCTAAAATTTGTTTTGTTTATTTCAAAAAATCTCGGAAGGGTCAGTCTACACACACATAAAGTTTGGTGAGTTTAACTTTTATTTTGTGGAAGTTATTCAAATTCAAGTTATTCAAATTTAAAGATAGGACCCTTATTTTGGCCCACCCTGTATAATTATAATGTTTTCTAAATGAGGGTACGTTCCTTAGGGCTAATACGGCTCATGCTTGCTTCGGAAGGGGTCCTTTACTTATTCTAAAAAAAAAAAATTTTAAAAAAAATCAATAAATAAAAAAGTTATGAATTTTTAAAAATAGGACCCTTATTTTTGCCCACCCTGTATAATATAAAGTATATAACACTAAGGGAAGTAATTCAGTATATAACATCAGGAATAGTTGAATTCATAAAAATTGAAAATTGTTTGTGGTCGCTTGTTATAGAGCAGTAATAATAGACAATTGTTTTGATGATTTTGATGTAAATAGTTTATTTAAAGATGTTAGGTGGATACATAAGCCACCTAATAATATTTTTTAATATTTTATATTTAACTAGCGGAACCCGTCGCCGGCGTTGCGCGGGAGAAAGTACTACCTATTGAATAAAAAAGAAACCGCCTATTGTTCTTCCCCCCTCTACCGTGTTGGTGAATGTTTTAAATTAAAAAAAAAGAAAATAAAATGGTTTAGAGCAGAATGGGATCGAACGCCGATACTGGCGACAATGAAACCTCCCTTCTTAACCATTGCGCCACAGGTACTACTTGAAAAATGCATGTGAAAATATGCCAGTTAACGTAAGCTTGTTTACGGGCAGCTGCTGGCAGCGAAAAGTAAAGTTCAACAATGACACCGTTTATGTAATTTATTTGGGAAGGGTTAAAGGTATATGATTTTGAAAATATAAATGTGTCGGGGTGTAACAGCATCTTGGCGGCTATTGAATTAAGTAGGAAGTCGATTCAATGAAGGAATTGTAGCCGCCATATTTGAAGAATAAATGTTGCAAGAACTGTGTTCGTTAATGTCATTCGCTTGATTCCGGAATGAATGTAAATGTGGAAATAAAACGTAATCTGATATTCGCGGAATATCATTGGATTCAACGGGAGCGGTCATTATTTGTTTGCGTATTGTTTTATATTATGTAGTAAATTAATACCAGGCAAATAATAAATAAGGACGGACTGTTTTGTGAAAAGTAAGCTGTGTTTATTACTTCCCGGTGTCGATGAGTGTAGTCACAGTACACAATTGTTAGGGGAAAAAGTCTTTGCTACCACCTATATGGAGTTGGTTTTTCGGAGAGACGTTGATGGTGGGCCAAATGTAATATTGAGTGTTAGGTTGGAAAAAATAATAACAACTTTACTAAAACACGCTCGAGTGATTAAGTGTAGTATAGCGGTGAGTTTAGTAGCCTGTTTTGTATATGGTTATATTCCTATACTCCGAGAAGGTACAGGGGAAAAAACGTCTCTACTGTATATATTAGAAGGGAAATAACTCTTGTACCCTTGCCAAAATACATTTTGAAGCAAGAGTTATCTGCGCCTGCATTTGACCAGACGACAACAAAACAGGAAAATTCAATGGAGTATGCTTACAGATATCGGCTTAGCAACAGACAATTAAAACCTCCTCATTTCATAGTAATTCTTTCAGTTGTAAATTGTTAATAAATCGTTTATTATTGTTGATCTAAATAGAATCGTTTTCATCCATTTATTTCTTCATATTTGTGTCTCACCACTCACACACTACTTCACAACATCTAATGGTAATTCTCCCAGTTGTAAATTGTTAATAAATCATTTTATTTTTGTTGATCTCCATAGAATCGTTTTCATCCATTTGTTTCTTCATATTTGTGTCTCACCACTCATACACTACTTCACAACATCTAATGGTAATTCTCCCAGTTGTAAATTGTTAATAAATCATTTCATATCGTTGATCTCCATAGAATCGTTTTCATCCATTTGTTTCTTCATATTTGTGTCTCACCACTCACACACTACTTCACATCTAATGGTAATTCTCCCAGTTGTAAATTGTTAATAAATCATTTTATTTTTGTTGATCTCCATAGAATCGTTTTCATCCATTTGTTTCTTCATATTTGTGTCTCACCACTCATACACTACTTCACAACATCTAATGGTAATTCTCCCAGTTGTAAATTGTTAATAAATCATTTTATATCGTTGATCTCCATAGAATCGTTTTCATCCAATTATTTCTTCATATTTGTGTCTCACCACTCACACACTACTTCACAACATCTAATAGTAATTCTCCCAGTTGTAAATTGTTAATAAATCATTTTATTATTGTTGATCTCCATAGAATCGTTTTCATCCAATTATTTCTTCATATTTGTGTCTCACCACTCACACACTACTTCACAACATCTAATAGTAATTCCCCCAGTTGTAAATTGTTAATAAATCATTTATTATTGTTGATCTAAATAGAATCGTTTTCATCCAATTATTTCTTCATATTTGTGTCTCACCACTCACACACTACTTCACAACATCTAATGGTAATTCTCCCAGTTGTAAATTGTTAATAAATCATTTTATATCGTTGATCTCCATAGAATCGTTTTCATCCAATTATTTCTTCATATTTGTGTCTCACCACTCACACACTACTTCACAACATCTAATAGTAATTCCCCCAGTTGTAAATTGTTAATAAATCATTTATTATTGTTGATCTAAATAGAATCGTTTTCATCCATTTATTTCTTCATATTTCTGTCTTACCAGCGAAAATCACTTCACAAAATGATCGGTGACCCATTCGGCCAAATTTGATCTATGAGTGTAGGGATTAGGGTTAGCCTGCTGAGTATAGACATGTAGGGATTAGGGTTAGCCTGCTGAGTATAGACATGTAGGGATTAGGGTTAGCTTGCTGAGTATAGACATGTAGGGATTAGGGTTAGCCTGCTGAGTATAGACATGTAAGGATTAGGGTTAGACAATTTAAAACTTTCTCATTTCATAGTAATTCTTTCAGTTGTAAATTGTTAATAAATCATTTATTATTGTTGATCTCCATAGAATCGTTTTCATCCATTTATTTCTTCATATTTGTGTCTTACCACACACAAACCACTTCACAAAAAAAGAGAAATAAATTCTATTGCGATATAAAAAATTTGCAGATTATTTCAATGCTTGATTTATTTGTTCAACTGTTTCTCTTGGTAAAAACTGACGGAACGTGTATTTTCGTATATGAGCTGTTTGGAAAATCGAATGCATATCTTCAAGATTATATTCGATATGTGAAAAGGAGCCTCATTTTCTTTGTGATCCATTTCATTCTTTATTTGATCTTTGGTTTGTGGTGATTATATTTATTTCTATTTGGTCTGTTGTATTCTGTTACCTAAAATAAGAAGGACCAACATTCGCAGGATAGTCATTCTTTAATGAAATAAAAGTCATCTAACACCCCTAACCTCTTCATGAATCGTTTGAAGTCTTTGCCTTCATGACAAAATTCCTATTTCCAGTTTTCAAAGAGAACTATCATAAGAGGGGAAAAGGAAAACAAGGCAAGACAAGACGGAAAAAGGAAGAGAAAAAACAAGAAAAGAGAAAGAGAGAGAAAGAGATAGAAAGAGAGAGAAAGAAAGAGAAAGGGAGAGAAAGAAAGAGAAAGGGAGAGAAAGAAAGAGAAAGGGGGAGAAAGAAAGAGAAAGGGGGAGAAAGAAAAAACAAGAAAAGAGAAAGAAAGAGAGAGAAAGAAAGAGAAAAAAGAGAGAGAGAAAGAAAGAGAGAAAGAAAGAGAGAGAGAGAAAGAAAGAGAGAGAAAGAGAGAAAAAACAAGAAAAGAGAGAAAAAACAAGAAAAGAGAAAGAGAGAAAGAAAGAGAGAGATAGAAAGAGAGAGAGAGAGAAAGAAAGAGAGAGATAGAAAGAGAGAGAGAGAGAAAGAAAGAGAGAGAGAGAGAAAGAAAGAGAGAGAGAGAGAAAGAGAGAGAAAGAGAAGGAAAGAAAGAGAGAGAAAGAGAGAAAGAAAGAGAGTGAAAGAAAGAGAGAGAAATAAAATCCAGCTAAGTAGAACACCAAAAGCACAGGAGGTAAGGCTCAAGCAATTTAGCAGAAATCAACTTTTTCTTATTTCAAAGAAAAAAAAAGCTGTTTTCAACCAAAAAAACAGAGAACTCACATCCATTTTAAGTGCTTGATGTCCTCTTCTCTTCCATACTTTATCGTTATTTTTACGGTAAGTGCTAAACTGAGCTCCAATCTCTGCGCCCCCCCCCATTCCCCTGTAAAACATTCACAGCAAGAACTCGTCTAGTTACAACTACTGTAAATAATTTTATTTTCTTCCTCTGTGTACCTGGAGCTAAAAGGAACTTCCATGAGCAGAGTTTCTTTCCAAGAACTACCCGTCTGCGGAACACAATACCATGGAGCTGCTTCTCAGTCCCAGCTCTGGTGCTACTAAATCAGGCTGTCTGAAGATATCGGCTTCCTGACTCAAAATGCACCAAACATTGATGTTTTATTGTTTTTTTTTTTTTGCAAAACTCAATCATGTTCTGCAAAACCTTAAACAAAAAACAACAATTTCCTTTGCTTGTTCCTCTCTCTTCCCCTCTCCCCCTCTCTTCCCCCCTCTCTTTCCCCCCCCCCTCTCTTCCCTTCTTTCACTCAATCAAACAACATGAATAGATATTTGAAGATATAAAGAACTTGAAGCATAAAAACTTTTACCAAAATGACTGGATTCGGCATTAAATAACCCAAAAAGGGTTGATATGTCATAAAACAAAACTACCAACCCAAAAACCATGATTTAACATTTTAAGATATTTTTATAACCTCGTAATTTAGGTTAATTATAAATAATAACTTGTAAATAAATGGATGAACTATCAAGAGAAACGTTTAACAGATTTATTAAAACTGAACACAGAATGAATTAATGAGTTAATTGGCCGCTGGACGCGATTGATATATTCACAGTCTGACGCCGTGGTCTTTGTTTATTTTCTCTCTGGGCAGACGACCCTTTTCCAAGGGCGATAACTCTTAACTCCCGAAATGGTTCAAGGGAGGTAATTCCGTTTTCGTTAGGTGTCCTAACAGATATAAAGAACTTGAAGCATGAAAACCTTTACCAAAATAACTGGATTCGGCATTAAATAACCCGTAAAACAAAACAACCAAACCAAATCAGTCCTACCAACGGGGTCATTTTCAAGTGCAATGTCAACAAATTCTTATCAAGCCGTCCACTTAAATAATCATATTCTGCAGAGTTTCAATCATTGTCTCCAATCCTAAAGGTGTTTGTCTCATCGTCCACTTGACAAACTCATTAACACTTATCCTTGAGTGGCTTTTGAGCTTTGATAAATGGTGACTAATTAGCCCCCCCCCCCAAAAAAAAAAACGGGAATACGCTTTTTCTGTTAAAAAAAAAAAAGAAAAAAGTTAGAATTCCACTAAAAAGGCGGAGAAATCACATCCCTCTTATTTACACGTATAGAACATAATCCAAAAATGATGTCATCGATTTTCCAAACGCCCGATACATATAAAACATTACTTTTCAAAAATTAAATAAATGAAGATATTTAAAAAAAAAATAGTGTTGTATCATACAATTATGATAGTCAGTCAGTCCGACAGTGGCTTTGTTACTGTCGGCTGACGTATGGTTCTGTTCAGGCTTAGGAGGTCCACGAGTCCAGGCTTTACCTTCTCCTCAAAACCCCACCTGACCTTTTGTCTCACCTCTTGACAAGGATGTAAATAATATATATTAAATAAAAATTATCGATGAGGACCACCTTCTCCACAAGCTCGCCATAGAGACCCCTCCACGAGCTCGCCTGAAGTCACGACGCCTATTCTCGGAGCATGTCCACCAGCTCCTGCTTTCAACACCCGGTGACGTCACAAAACGAATCGAGCTGAAACGTTGTTGGACGGAGGAATGGCAAGCAGCAGATAAATCAAGGTTGCACAGATTTGTGGAGGACCCGGATAACCTACCAGGCATGGACCTCCCTCGCCGGCAGTGGACAATGCTCAACCGCCTCAGGACAGGTGTCGGCCGTTTTGCCGCGACCATGAAAGGATGGGGACTCAGGGACTAGGCTGTGGTCACTCTGAACAGACAGTAGATCACATCATCGAGTCATGCCTTAAATATCGACCACCCAACGGCGAAGCCGGCATAGCTGCGCTAGACAACAAAACATTAACATGGCTTTTCTCAACCGAGCTGGTGATCTAACAGTGAGATGCTGAGAAGCAAACGAAAGACGAAGAAGAAGAAGAATAAAAATTAGAAAATGTGATTCTATTAGGATATTTCAAGTAAAACTCACCTGTGGAATGTATGTAGCATGGCCTGCTCCACCACTACCTGCGGGTGTCATTTTCTCTCCCTCTTTCGAATTGGGAATGGTCCCACCGGCCATTGGTGGCATGGAGAGGTCTGGTGGAAGGCTGGCCATCTCATCTGGGGTTGACGAGCCACTCGATTGACCATCGGTCACACCTTTACCAAAAGTTGCTGGTTTCATAAACGGTAAATAGTCTTTGAGTTTTGGTCCTTCAAAACTTGGCAACTGCGATTGGGAAGTATGGCTTGGCTTCGGAGCTGCAGGACGTGCTGGGGCAGGAGCTATAATAAGTATCACAGATATAAAAATAACATACATACGCGAACAATGAGACGGCCAATATAAGTATATTGCATTTATAAACTTTTAAACAATCAGAATAACTTCAAACAAATTCCTTCAGCACTCACCAAAATGTGGGATTACCATAAATAATTGTTGTGAAGTTGTCCAACAGTAAATAATAAATAAAGGAAGTCGAGTCGAGGGTTGGGTTAACAAGTGTATTAACAAAGTAAGAAACTGACTAGCACTTGGCTAGACAGTTACAAGACTGCGCTTTGTCTTCCCCGTGTCTCTGGTGACTCGCACTATTTATAGTGACAACCGGTGTTGTTTCTCCTGTGTAAGAACGGCCGGTGTAACATTAATATATGTCATTCACTCATTAACACTCACTATCCAGGTTTATCGTCTACGTTCCCTTCGACAAGAGGTTCAACGTTGTTTGGCTTAACTTATGCTAAGTCTCCACTGATCACGATTGTAGGGATTGATTGTGTCCATTTGCCACTGTTTACGGTCTTGCCTGATGGTTTCTTTCCATGTCTTCCTAGGGTACCCAGCTTTCTTTTTGCTGTCCAGCTTTAGGTCTCTGCATGTGCCTCTTGATATACCCCTTGCCTCTTTCACTGGTGATACCAGATCAGGCTGCCCTGTGGCTCCCTGAGACGAAATTCACCTACATTGATGTTTTTTTTTTTTTTTTTTTTTTTTTTTGTAAAACTTAATTATGTTCTACAAAACCAAAACCAAAAACAACAGCCCCTCTCCCTTTCTCCCTCCCCTTTTTTATTTTTATTTTTCCTACCCTACTCCCGGTCCTGGATATGACCTTAAACTACATCCGATGGTGAGATCCGGCTTACGGACTTTGGGGAATGTGAAGCCTCCTCTTAATTACCATTGCTCCCAGGTCCACCCTGACCCGGAGTGGTAGTACCTGTTAGGGTCCCAACTATGGGTTAAATAGAAACAGATATTAAAAGGGGAAAGAAACAAAAAAGAGAAGAAAACAAGACCAGATTCGGCATTAAATAACCCAAAAAGGGTTGATATGCCGTAAAACAAAACTACCAAACCACCACCTCTTTCAACATTCCCGAACCAACAAAGACACTAGCCCTTATTAGGACATCAAGTTTTGGAATGGTCAATTTCTCAAATAGAGTGTCTGACCTAATGTTCTGGATCTGGTCTGGCTTTACTTGCATATCTACCTAATCATTGCTCTGTTATTTCTTTAGAGTCAAGCAAGTGAGGCGTCGGTGAGGAGGACCCAACACTCACTGCCATACAACATCACGTTTCTTACGCAGCTATCATAGACCTTACCCCTGGTAATAATTGGGATGGCACAGGACATTATGATTGGGAGAAGTTCTCTGAACTTTTCCCAAGCTGTCTTGATTCTGATGGTCGAACTTAGTTCGCACCCACCTCCAGCACTCAGCATATCTCCAAGGTAGCAACAGTAACCTACCACCTTACCTATTTCAACTTCTGTGTAAGGGCGGCCTCAATTTGGCATTCAAGTCCTAGACATCTCTTATATATGGGAGAATGGGAGCATTAAAAAAAAATCGGGGTCGTGTAATAGGAACGGTGGGCGTGGGGAAGGTGTCCACATTTGACACCTACATTATATATATATGGGAAGAGAAGGATGAAGGTAATCCGACGTGATGGTAAAATGAAAAAGGAAAACCAAAAACTGGATGTTTTTTATGTGTACATCAACGTTTCGTCTTTATTTATAAGACTTCATCAGGATGATGATATAGGAAAAGATATTATGCAAGCACAGATACATGTAGGGTAGACATGTTGGGAAGAAAAATAAAATAAAATGAAAAATAATGGCAGCGTCTTGCTGGACGTCCGTACTTGTTAGAGAATGAAAATGAGTGGGAGAAAAAAGGGGAAGGGTGGAGGGAGCAAGGACTACTGTGGCTGGCGATGAGAGAAAGAGGTGGGGGATGAGCAGGGGTAAAATGGATGGCAGAGAGAGATTGGAGGAAGAGGGGGAGGGGGTGTTTGACCAGATGGCTGTGGTCGAGATTGAAGGGGAAGAGTGAGTTGGAATGTTTGTGTGTGGGGGGTGTATGCAGGGAAAATGGGGATGGGTAGCACACAAACATATACAAAATTAAGCATATACATATATATACACAAAAACACGCACGTAAAATCGCACCCAATGTGCGGAAAAATCAAAATCAAAATCAAAATCATCATATTCGGTTTAACGTTCGTATTACATGCTGGCATGTGTTGGACGGCTTTTAGAAATCGACCTCCAAACTCATCTCTGGTTGGGTTTCTTTTGAAGTTATTTCTTTAATTGATGCAAGATTTTTATAGGCGGGTCCCCTTCTTGACGCCAGCCAACCCAGTGTGGTGATGAGGACCAGTATTTTTATCCAGACACTATTTAACTATATATATATATATATATATATATATATATATATATATATATATATAATTAATAAATAAATAAATGTCTATATATCATTTATTTAAAATGGTATGGACTTACAATTAATTTCCTCAGAAAGCATGCTAACCTTAGGGTGAATTAAATTGTTTTATTTTTAGATTGGTGTGGACTGGATAGAGATATATATGTATATATGTATACTTGTGTGTGTATATATATAATTTTTAGGCGATTACGTATATATGTATACTTGTGTATATATATATATATGACATGGTCTCTGACCTTGGTTGTCTGATGATCTATTTTCAGCTTTTTCCTTCCTTATATCCTTCCACTTCCAAGTGAGTTTCTCAGTCGCCAGACAGATTACTTTAATTTCCAGCTTTCAAAGACAATTTGGGGGAGCTTGGAGTTGGGCGGTTGGAGGGGTCCTAGACATGCTGACCCCGTTTAGGATACCTCAACTTCCTTCCCTACTCCTACATACCGTCCGTGGTAGATCATACAATTTCCCCCTCTATATATATATATATATATATATATATATATATATATATATATATATATATTGCTCTCTTTCCTCCTCACTGTATTGCCTTCCATTATAAATCGTGCAATCTCCCCCTCTCTCTCTCTCTATATATATGTTGTCACTTTCCACCACCTCGATTTACGTCTTAAATAGGTCATTCCCCCTCTCTCAAGACATGTATTAAATATGTTGTCGCTCTCTCTATATGTATATTGAAATGGTGAGTATGAATTTCCCTTTTTTCATTTTCAAAAATGTAATCACCTCAATTGGATGCTTGACGAGACCACTGGGTCGAAATAAATTATGGCACCAGTGATTATGTGATTCCGTGTTATTTTATTTTAATTTTATTCTTGCTCTGTTTATTACATTGAGCTCTCATTCATACCTGAATTTCCTTCTGGAATTTATTTCACTCTAACACACACACTATATATATATATATATATAGTAGTAGGTCTCTGTCGGTCAGAGTCGACCCTGGGTGATGCATACTTAGTCTAGTTATCTTGGCTGTCTGCTCGGCTTGAGCAGAACTGTTTGTGGCTGAAGAGACCAATGCGCGAGCAGCAGTCTCTGTTGCAAAAGTCACAAACATGAGTGGTCTCTGGACTGTTGGCATTGATACGACATGATTCCAACTATTTACGGCATGATTCCAAATATTTACGACATGATTCCAACTATTTACGGCATGATTCCAAATATTTACGACATGATTCCAACTATTAACGGCATGATTCCAAATATTTACGACATGATTCCAACTATTTACGGCATGATTCCAACTATTTACGGCATGATTCCAACTATTTACGACATGATTCCAAATATTTACGGCATGATTCCAACTATTTACGGCATGATTCCAACTATTTACGACATGATTCCAAATATTTACGGCATGATTCCAACTATTTACGGCATGATTCCAACTATTTACGGCATGATTCCAAATATTTACGGCATGATTCCAAATATTTACGGCATGATTCCAACTATTTACGGCATGATTCCAACTATTTACGACATGATTCCAACTATTTACGACATGATTCCAACTATTTACGACATGATTCCAACTATTTACGGCATGATTCCAACTATTTACGACATGATTCCAACTATTTACGACATGATTCCAACTATTTACGACATGATTCCAACTATTTACGACATGATTCCAACTATTTACGACATGATTCCAACTATTTACGACATGATTCCAACTATTTACGACATGATTCCAAATATTTACGACATGATTCCAACTATTTACGACATGATTCCAACTATTTACGACACTTACTTTTTGTAACAAATTTTGCTTTAATTTGCTCTCTTTCTTCCCCTTGTACCTGGCATACACTGCGGCATTGTCGCTGAAGTTGGTCAACATTTGCAGCCAGCTTTGTGTAGAATTCAAGTCCCTTCTGAGATTTGCCGAGAAGATCTTCGTACACATCATAACTGTTCATCAGTTCTTTGATCAGAGCCTCTCGCCTGGAAAAAAATAAGAAATAAGAGGTTAATGTAGTTTGCTTCAAGCCTTGCGTGCATTATATATATATAGAGAGAGGGTTCGGTATTGAGTCCCTTTCTCTTCATCATCGTCTTGGAATCCCTGTCACGCGAACTGAGAACCGGATGCCCTTGGGAGCTCCTGTACATGGATGACCTTGCAATTGCCGACACTTCACTCAAAGCTTTAGTCAAGAGAATCACTTCCTGGAAGAATAGTATGGAAGACAAGGGCCTCCGAGTCAATACGGAGAAGACAAAGGTAATGATTGCTGGTCCCAACCGGAATTCCATGAAAAGATTAGGAAAGTTCCCTTGCGCGGTCTGCCTGAGAGGTACAGGGAGAAACTCCATCTTTTGCCCCGTCTGTTCCTACTGGGTCGACAAGAGATGCAGTAGAATCAGTGGCCTACTCCGACCGAATCAGCAATACAGGTGTCCTTGCTGTATAGGTACAGCTAGACCAGTCGACGGCAGGCCAGTGAAAGAGGTCGCAGTTGGGGATAGCAAACTAGAAGCTGAAGCTGAGTCCTGCTACCTGGGCGACTCCCTTTCAGCCGATAGTGGTTTTGAAACTGCTGCTATTGCCTGATGCAAGTCTGCCTGGAAGGGCTTTAGAGAACTCCTGCCCATCTTGACAAATAAGCATCTGGCGATCACAACTAGAGGACAGGTGTACACCAGCTGTGTGAGGAGTGTTATGCTTTATGGCTCTGAAACATTGGCTGCATCGGCGAGCACTCTCAAGAGAATGCAGCGTAACAAAAAAGCCACGATTAAAAGTATATGGTATAAAAGAAATATCTGATGTCCTTAGGCTGAGCAGAATAAGATGGCTTGACCATGTCGAGCGAAGCTACAGCTGGATCTCCCGAGTCAGACATGTCCATCACATCAAGTCGACAGGCTGGAAGACCAAAGCTCTCTTGGGATGAGCTGTGTAAATGCGACCGTGCAGCCCTGGGGATTGTAAACTCTGATCCTCGGGACCGCCAAGCCTGGAGAGGAGAATTTCGATCAAGACTGACAGATGGTCCCCACCCTCTTATAGAGGATTAATGAAAAGCTTATTAAAAAGACCGAAGCTTTATTGGGACGAGCTGTGTAGATGTGACCGTGCAGCCCTGGGGATTACAAACTTAGATCCTCATGACCGCCGAGCCTGGAGTGGAAAACTTCGATCAAGATTGACAGGCAGACCTCACCCTCTTCTAGAGGACTAATCAAAGGCCTGTTCAAAAATAAATCGGATGAAGAAAATAGGAGGCGATTCTAAAAACTCGTCTAGCTACAACCACTGTAAATAATTTTCTTTTCTTCCTATGTCTACCTAAAAATAATATGAGCAGAGTTACTTTCTAAAAACTACCGGTCTGTGGAACACAATACCATGGGGCTACTTCCCAACTGACTACAACATGGTCGTTTTCAAGTCCAATGTTCATAAATTCTTGTCGCGCCATCCTCTCAAATAATCAAATTCTTCCCAGTTTCAACCATCGTCTCCAGTCTTTCAGGTGTTTGTCTCACCGGTCACCTAATGAACTCATTAACCCTTATCCTCGAGTGGCCTTTTGGGCCTTGATAAGCAGGGAGGCATTAGTACAAAAAAAAGAAAAGATCACCCATCAAAAATGATGGAAAAAACAATTATGCTTTAATAACGTCTCAATCGATAAATTTTTAAAAATAGGAAAAAAGAAAACATCTAAAACTGGAAAGTAAATAAATAGTAAATAAATAGTAAATAAATAATAATACAATAAATAAATAAAAATAATAAATAAAAATAATGAATAAAATAAAAAATAAATAAAATAAAAATAAATAAAGAAATAATAAATAAAGAAATAATAAATAAAGAAATAATAAATAATAAAATAAATAAGATAAATAATAAAAAATAAATAAATAAATAAATAATAAAATAAATAAATAAAAATAATAAATAAATAAAAATAAATAAAAATATAAATAAATAAAAAATAAAAAATAAATAAATAAATAAATAGTAAGTAAATAAATAATAATACAATAAATAAATAAAAATAATAAATAAATAAAAATAATGAATAAATAATAAAATGAAAAATAAATAAAATAAAAATAATAAATAATAAAATAAATAAATAAATAATAAATAAAGAAATAATAAATAAATAATAATAAATAATAAAATAAATAAAAGATAATAAAAAATAAATAATAAAATAAATAATAAATAAAAATAATAAATAAAAATAATAAATAAATAAAAATATAAATAAATAAAAAATAAAAAATAAATAAATAGTAAGCAAATAAATGGGAAAAAATAGGAAAAAAAAATAGGAAAAGAAATATTCACACTAATATTCATATAAAATAACGTTTCAATCGATAAAGTTAAAAAATAAATAGGAAAAAAGAAAACATCTAAAACTGGAAAGTTTTAAAATAGAAGAAAAAAACGTATCAAAAGAAAATGTCTTATGGAAAATCGGCAGGGAGGCGTGTCGGATTTGCTATTATCTTTCTCCCTTTCCTAAACACTTGAAATGGTTTCGTCCGCAGTTTTTTTTTTCATTATCATTATCATTATCATATTTGGTTTAACATCTGTTTTACATGCTGGCATATGTTGGACGGCTTTTAAAAATTGACTTTAAAACTAACCTATCCAGGTCTTTATTTATCCCACAGTTCATCTGACAAACACATTGACCCTTATCCTCGAGTGACCTTTTGGCCTTGATAAGCGATAATGTATTAGTACAAAAAATTTAAATAAACAGTAGAAATGACGAAGACATGAATACTAAATAAAGAATACAATCGTCTCCATTACAATAAAAAAGAACACGTATTGACAGTGTCTGAGATGGAGCAGGTGCGCGAATGCACTGAATATGTAATTTTTTTTATTTACATTGAAGCGTCTTTGGCAGAAAGTAGGAAAAATAGAAAATGTAAAAATAATTACACGATGCGAAAGGTTGTCATTTCATATATATATATATATATATATATATATATATATATATACAATCTATGTGATTTATGTATCCATCAACGTTTCGTCTTTATTGAAAGACTTCCTCAGGATAAAGAAAGCAATGTAGAAACATCATACAGAATATTAATTTTGATTTGACAGAAAGTGTCCAGACTTCGACATGGTTGTTGACGTGAACAAACAGAGAATGAAAAACATTATTTTGGTTGTAGCGTTATTAGCAGTGGTCTGTCTCTTTCAAAGAACGCGAGATTCACGTCAACATTCATGCCAAAGTCTGGACAATTTCTGACAAATCAAAATTAATATTCTGTATAATTTTTCTACATTGCTTTCTTCATCCTGACAAAGTCTTTCAATAAAGACGAAACGTTGATGAATACATAAATTACATAGTTTTTGGCTTTCCTTCTTTCATTTTACACACACACGTGGCAATGGTGTATCTGTTAAAGAAGTGTCGTGCGAATTTACATGAGGGTACAGTTCTCAGTTTTACTCCGTTGTGACACTTACGTATGCCGCAGGTTATCCAACAAACGTAGAGGCGGAAGGACCAAAAGGAAGCGCTGGTTTCCGGTGCAGGCGTCTTTTGGAATTTTCTGCCATCTTCTCTCTGCCGAGGCATCCGTTTGTTGATGATTGTCACAGGAAATACAACAACCCCTAAAGGATTTTAGGGAATTTTTATCAAGGTTTCACTCCTCTAGATCTGCGGTGTTCTGTCTATGCTCAAGCGCATGAAGAGTGTGACTCTTCACCACGCACGGACGGTCATTCACTATAGAGAGGCTAACTACAGACTAGCTGAATAAAAGTGCTTTGAGATGCATGATATAGTGCTGGGTACATGAGGATCATTAACGGGCGCAACGAAATGCCACTCTGCATGGAACCCCTTAATCCAAATGGTGGCCCGTTCATCATGAATAAAGAAAGGCGCCTTGTATACTTAAAAATAATCTATGCTTGTAGCATATAATGTAAATGCATGTGTAAGTGGAAATTGGACTAAAAATATTTTACCTAGTATTGTGATAAACAATTAATTGTAAGAAGTAGTTTAATGGCATGAATAGGTACGGAAATGTCGGAACTCTAAAATAAAGTTTATTATGGGTTTCTGTTTAGGTGAGTATGACCAAATGCCTACCCTCTAGTAGAGATTTCAAGGAAACGGCCTTACACTTCTGGAGTCAGGTTGGGGTTGCTGTTTGAGCCAATATGATGCAGAACCCGAAATCGGCAGTGACAACAATCCATCACTGAAGACAACCCTTGATGCATCAAAAAATGTATTTTTTTTAATGGAAATTGCTCCAGACAAGGCATGAAGCCACTCGATTCAAAAAGAAGCCTTTTTCAAGATAAAAAACTAGCCAATGATAAGTGTTAGATGGATAGATTCCGACCCAGAAAACAGCAATTCTTCCCCTTTTGTTAGAAACATCGCTCATGGAATGTGAAGACTAAAGGACAAAATATGTAGCGATTAGCTGGAATAAGTATTCTCAGAAATAAAAAAAACAATAAAAAGAAACGGAATAAATTATATTCATGTCATTAACATAGTGGAAGTGGAAGAAAAAATAGGCTAGTCCAAATCAAATATCAATATCTGAGATGGATTGCTAGTTTGAAAATCTGACACTATACATTTATATATTCCTATGCAAAGGAGTCACTCATAAACTAATGAACCGATCATTATGAATTATGGAATATATACTCTAGGCGAGTAATGTGGGCACATTATTGTTTTGAACTTTACCATTTAGGAGGTATTACACCCAAACTTGCATCCCCCCTCCCACAAAAAAAACATCTAAAATAAGCGAGATACAAATAATAGACGAAAGAATTGCTCTACATCAAATTTCAAATTATATTACGTGGACGTGCATGAGTCAATAATTTTATGTGTGGTGTAAACTCCTACTTTTAGTCATTTAACGTCACTTTTCCCTTGTCCAGGGATCAGATGTTTTCTGTTATTACGCAAGCTCACTTTCAGGTTCCCGCGGTTCAGCGGATAAACTGTCTGCAAATTCCACTCTCTGCGATCTTGTCCAATCACTTTTGTTTTTTTAATGGAAATCGCTCTAGACAAGGCATGAAGCCACTTGATATAAGGGGCTAACAAGAATGATATAGGATTATCGCAAAGACAGAAGATGCCTATCGGCCTTAGCCTTGACAAGACCAACGCAATAGGCAGGAGGAAAACAGTCAGCAGGAAGAGAGTTCCACAGGCCTGCAGTTCTTGGAAAGAAGCTACCAAGTCTTCCTTGGCCAGTCAACCTTCCTGCGATTTAGAACATTCATGCTTCTGCAACGGTTTATCCAGGAGGATGAACGTTCCACATGACCATAACAGCGTAATCGATTCATCCGTAGGATAACCTCCATGCTGAGCAAATGTAAATCCTCTGACCTGATGTGTTGGGTTTGGTCAGATTTCACATTGCAGATCCATCTGATCATGGATTTGCCTTTTGCGCTGCAGACAGGCGAGAGAGGACTGGGTGAGGGCCCAGCATTCACTGCCATATATCATGACGCTCCTGACACAGCTGCTATGCAACTTACCCCGGATGTAGCGAGAGACAGCACGCAATGTTATCAGAGGCAACAACTCACAAAATTTTGCTCAAGCTGCCTTCACTCTTTATATTATCATTAGCAGGGCTATCCGGCGTTGCCCGGGGCAAAAGTAAAGCATATTTGTATTAAAACTTTTATCTCTCTCTTTCCCCTTCCCATCCGCTCTTTCTTCTCTGCCGAGCCAATTCCTCTCTCGAGACACACCCTTTTATAGATTAAGCGACGAATGAGTCGGTGTAAGGGAAATAACTCATAAGAAAAAAAATCAGAGTTAATTCCCTTTAGTTATTGGGAAAAAGATGAAAAACCTACCCCCTAACAAAATCGTGGCCAGTTTACCCTTAAAGAATAAATACTATTTCCTTAATTTTAGATATTATTCGTCCAAGGCAACGCTGATTAAGAATATACCAACTTTGTGGGTGTTTCTTTGGTAGTGTTCTACTTTTAGCTGGACATAGACACACACACACTTCCTTTTATATAATAGATTATGAATTATGAGATACATATTCTCGGCAGCAAGGTGAGTAACGTGGATACACTATTTATTTAAGTATGAAAACGTGTAACTACAAAATGATATACATTTGCATATCTTGGTGCTTGTATAATGAAAAGCCGAAAAAAAGTTTTTCTTGTCTTTTAGTGTTGGAGAGGTAAATAAGGGGCAGGTAACTCTTCACAACAGCTCTAGCTTTCGAACAATATTTTTCTAACCCTTTTATGTCTAATCGACGTTCTCCTTGCA
Organism: Sepiola atlantica; assembly: GCA_963556195.1. Classification (NCBI taxonomy): domain Eukaryota; kingdom Metazoa; phylum Mollusca; class Cephalopoda; order Sepiida; family Sepiolidae; genus Sepiola; species Sepiola atlantica. The sequence continues at coordinate 37,735,425 of OY744554.1, forward strand.
CAGTAGCCACATGTGCAACGCGAATTAAAGCCATCAGTTTTGATTACTGGAAAATTGTGTTTAAAATTCGTTGTAAGAGTTACCTGCCCCTTATTTACCTCTCCAATACTAAAAGACAAGAAAAACTTTTTTTCGGCTTTTTATTATACAAGCATCCATATCTTATATATATATATATAAATATTAAGTAGTAATACTATACATTTAGACAAGATTCTGTTTAAGGGTCCCTAAATTCATGTTAGAATTGTCCACACGGACCGTGGTGCAACGGTTAATGGTGTAGCAGTTACATAATTACAATCTATTTTATTTTGCACTTGTATGCTCTCACTCACAGAGTGATTAGTAAGTGGTCCGGTAAGAACAGAGTGGCATGTTCTCACTCGCGTAGTGATACGTTGGTCGATAAGAACATTCGGTGCTTCTGTATTATTGGGACAGATGAAATTTTCATTTTCATTTTCAATTTAGAAGAGTCAGTTGAAAGGGGAGATAATTCAAACTTTTTTTTTTGTTGTTGTAACCATAACCCATAAGGAAAATCCGGAGAATTAGTAAGAAAATAAATTTAAAAAAAAAAGGGTACTTATGCAGTTTACAGACCGGATTGAAATAATAACATTATAATTCAGAAAGCCATTCTTAACATGGGGAGGTGGATGGGTGATTAACTATTCAATACGTTCACATAACAATTTAATAAACAGAATTAAAAAAAAGAAAAAAAAAAAAAGAAGAGAAAAAAAAAATAATAATAAAAAAAAAGCTGGGCATATTAAGGTTCTTACTTGAGTATAATTTCTGTAATGGTCTTTCGAATATTACCATATTTGGCATTGGCATCAGTGAGAGCTCGAAGGATGTTGTCTTGGGCCGATAAATTTTGTTCAAGCAATCCGATCACTTTGTCATGTTTCTTCAATTGTTCATCAAATATCATCTGCAGAAAAAGAAAACAGGTATACAATACGTAAAAACGGAGATTACAACGGGGGGGGGGGGGGGGAGGGGGGGGAAGGATATTAATTAACGTTTCATTCATCGTCCATTTCTTTTAAATTAAAATCACACAAAGAAAAAAGTTAATTAATGTTTCATTAGTCTGGGTATTTTTTGAACACCAACTTCTTTTTCTTCAGAAAAAGTATATTTTAGAATTTTGTTTTTCACGTATATCTGACTTTAATAAAATTCAAACCATACGTATAAGACACTAATTTAGAGATTTTTTAAACATTTCAGCTCCTTCTGACTATATTAGGGGGCGAAACGGGAGTAGGGGAGGGAAGTAAAAACCAAGAAAATAATATCGTGTTATGAGCATAGTGAAAAAGTACATAGAAATGATTCTCATTCAATCCTGAGCAACGTTGCGTCACCCTGCTAGTATATATATATATCTTATATATAAAGTAGAGACGATTTTTTCCCTGTACTTTCTCGGATAATAGGAAAATAACCACATGCATCACAGGATACTAAACTCACCATTACATTACACTTATTCACTCGAGCGGGTTTCAGTAAATTTGTTATTATTTCTTTCCAGCTAACACTAAATATTACATTTGGCCCACCATCTACGACAAACCAACTCCATATAGGTGGTAGCAAAGTTTAATTTTCACAAAACACTGGTTCTTATTTATTATTTGCCTGATATAAATTTACTACATAATATATAGCAATATGCAAAGACTTAATGACAGCTCCTGTTCACTCAAATGATTTTCCACAAATATCAGATTACGTTACTTTTAATTCTACCTATGACTTCTATATTTACATTCATTCCGGAATTAAGCAAATGAAATTAACGAACACAGTTCCTGCAACATTTATTCATTCAACATGGCGGCTACAATTTCTTGATCAAATCGACTTCCTATTTAATTCAATAAGCACCAAGATACTGGTAGACCCCGATACATTTACATTTTCAAAATCATACACCTTTAACACGCATATTATAGAAAACTTGCCCAAATCCATTTACTTCATCAACTACAAATGACCTAAACCGTGTCATTGTTGAACTTTACATTTGCTAGGCAGAAGCTAAACCTTAACATAACACGCATGCCAATAAATAAGCTTAGCTTAATTGGCCTATTTTCACACATATTTTTAGCTCGAAACCGTGGCGCAGTCGTTAAGAAGGCAGGTTTCATGATCGCCAGTTTTAGTGTTCAATCCTATTCTACTCTACCACTTTTTTTTTTTTAAATTTAAAACATTCACCAACACGGTAGAGGGGGGGGGGGAGAAAGAAAAATAGGCCGTTTCTTTTTTTATTCGACGTCATGCAATACGTAGTACTTTCTCCCGTACAACGCCGGGCGACGGGTTCTGCTAGTATATATATAAAGTTAGGTATGCGGATATTTTTATATATTTTTTTATGTACAGGGTTCAATCGTTACCCTCTATGTGCCCAATATCTACGTGACCCATGGGGACAAAAACCCTTTAAAACTTTATGTACGTATATTCGATTCTAATGAAATTTCAAACATATATATATATATAGTCTCGGAAGTTTCTCAACCATTAAAACTATATAAAAAAAAAATTAAAAAAAAAAAAAAATTATATAAAAAAAACAAAAAAACTTATAGTCTCAAGTCTTCCAGTGGAAAATCACTCATATAAGTCAATTTATTTTTTACAGTTATTATATTAGTTAGTTTCTAACACTATTTTAAGGGATCATCAGTTGTTTACCATGAAAAACTGTTTCGAGAATATATATATATATAACACTATTTTTTTTTTAAATTCTTATTTACCCCAAACAAGGCACATTGCCATTGAAACGTAAACAGCTTCTATTAGGGACCATGTCTACAGGGACCCTCTAAGTAGGGAGTTGAGCAGCGAGATGTCTGTTCGCATTATATTTAGATTTCTGCATGTTAGTACAGTCAGGGAAACAGGGAACAGGGAGGGAATTCCAAAGTCTAGCAGTTCGAGGGAAGAAACTATTAGAGTAGAAACGTTTCCGGCATCTAGGGACCTCTACAGTGAAGGAGTGGGATTTTGCTGCTTGTCGGGTAAGTCGGGGGATATTTACGTCGAGGGGGCAGAGAGTTTTCCAATATACAGGGTGGGCAAAAATAAGGGTCCTATTTTTAAAAATTCATAACTTTTTTATTTATTGATTTTTTTTTTAGAATAAGTAAAGGACCCCTTCCGAAGCAAGCATGAGCCGTATTAGCCCTAAGGAACGTACCCTCATTTAGAAAACATTATTTTTGTTTAAAAAACTCAAAACAGTGTAAAAAACAATACTTTAGTTTTTGTAAGTTTTAAGAAGTGTTTTTCGGCTAAAATTTGTTTTGTTTATTTCAAAAAATCTCGGAAGGGTCAGTCTACACACACATAAAGTTTGGTGAGTTTAACTTTTATTTTGTGGAAGTTATTCAAATTCAAGTTATTCAAATTTAAAGATAGGACCCTTATTTTGGCCCACCCTGTATAAGCTTCTTCCAAGTGAGCGAAACGGTAAAAAGCAAATAAAGTAAATATGGTGTTATAAGCATATTGAAAAAGTAGTGATCCTCATTCAATCCCGGGCAACGTCGGGTCTCCTTGCTAGTTTTCAATAGGATAAATAATTGGTACTTATTTTTCTACAGAGTTTTGAAAACGAAAATAAAGTATCAGGCCCCCAACATCCGAGTGATGATTCGGTCAGTCACATTCCGTATTCCACGTGGTCTTGAGAAAACCTTTTTGTCTCGAAGGTGTCACTGTCATATTTAAACCCTCGCTCCGTTTTTTTTTTTTTTAATCCCACTATTATTCTTTTTTTTTTCTTTTTTTAAATAGTTCGCCCCAAACAAAGCAGGCCGCCACTGTAGACGTAAAGGGCTACTGAGAAAAAAGAAAAGGGGAGAAGGTTGGGGGGGGGGGGGGTCAACCTAAATTGGGAGCTGTGCAGTGACATGCTTGTTTACATTAGTTTTAAATTTCTGAAAGTCGGTACAGTCGGGGAAACAGGGAGCAGGGAGGGAGTTCCAAAGGCCGGCAGCATGAGGAAAGGAGCTATTGGAGTAGAAGGCTTTCCAGCATCTGGGGGCCTCCACAGTGAATGGATGGGATTTAGCTGATTGTCAGGTTGGTCGAGTGTATTTACGTCGAGGGGGGGGCACCAGAGCAGTAAGTTCATTGGAGCACATTCCATTGAATTATTGGTAAAACAAGCACAAGAATGCAACATTGCGTCGATAGGACAGGGGCTGGAGCTTGGTGCATAGTGAGGGACCTATTAGATTAGCAGGTTTTTTTAATCTTGTCTAAGAGGGAGAGACTAGTGGATGGTGACAACAATACTCTATGTATCGGCGGATGGTGGCTTTGTAGAGATATAGGATACTGTCAGGTGTGAGAAGTTTTCTAGCACGGTAGAGGGAGCCAACCTTCTTTTCAGCAGCCTTGGCAATGTCTTCTATGTATTTGTTCCAGTTCATGTTACCTGTGAATGTTAGGCCGAGGAGTTTGAACGTTGAACTTTCAGGTAGGGTGTTTTTTTGCCATGACAATCGGTGGTCGAAGAGGTTTCTTGTAGTTGTTGAAGGAAAGGGGCTTTGTCTTTGCAGCATTAAATGTTACCATCCATTTATGACCCCGTTCCACTACAGCCTGGAGGTCATTTTCTAAGGATTCAGCTATTGCCTCGGATATGTGCGCGTCTGTTTTACCCACATGATGAGAGTAGAGCATGGTGTCGTCAGCAAATATACCCATCTCAGACACAATGTCATCAGGGAGGTCGTTTCTGAAAATCAGGAACAATAATGGTCCAAGGATCGATCCCTGTGGTACACCAGCATTTATGTCATGTTGCTTAGACAAACGGCCATAGAGGACACTCTGGATCTTTCTTTTTGTTAGGAAGGATCTAATTATATTAAATATTTGTCTAGTAATACTATATGAATTAATTTTTATGAGAAGACCTTTATGCCAAACTTTGTCAAAGGCTTTGGATATATCAAGTGCTACCGCCCTAGCTTCATTATAATATTTATACATTTGTAAATATTCAATTAATTTGATAGCTATCTAACCCTAACACACTAACCTGTTTATTCGTCTCTTGCGTAACTAAAACATTCGTGATGTCATCTTCTCGTAATTTGGTACGGAACTCGTCTTCTAGCATGGCACGCTGAGTTTTCATTTCGTCCACTTTTGCCAATAGTTTCTGCAGATCCTTCATGATTGCCCCATCCTCGGGGTCTGAGAAAAGATAAGAAATTGATTAAATCAAATGGAATAGGAAGAGAAAAAGAAAGACAAAACAGGACACAAAGGGAAGCAAAAGTAAAAAGAAAATGGAAAGAGAAAGAAAAGAGAGGGAAAAAAAGGGGGAAAGGGCAAAAAAGGGGGGGGGGGAGGGAAAGAAAAAAAAAGAAAAAAAGATCAAAAAATAAAAAAGGAAAAAGAAACGAGAAAAGAGAGACAGAGAGAAAGAGAAAAAGAGAAAAAAAAGCAAAAAGAAAAAGAAAAGAGAAAGAAAAAAAGAAAGAAAAGGAAAAGAGAAAAAAGAAAGAAAAGAGAAAAAAACAAAAGAAAAAAAGAAAAGAGAAAAAAGAAAAAAGAAAAAAGGAAAAGAAAAAAGAAAAAGAAAGAAAGAAAAGAGAAAAAAGAGACAAGAAAAGAGAAAAAAGAAAGAAAAGGAAAAGAGAAAAAAGAGACAAAAGAGAAAAAAGAGACAAGAAAAGAGAAAAAAGAAAGAAAAGGAAAAGAGAAAAAAAAGAGGGAAAGAAAAAGAAAAGATCAAAAAATAAAAAAGGAAAAAGAAACGAGAAAAGAGAGACAGAGAGAAAGAGAAAAAGAGAAAAAAAAGAAAAAAAAGCAAAAAGAAAAGAAAGAAAAGAGAAAGAAAAAAAGAAAGAAAAGGAAAAGAGAAAAAAGAAAAATAAAAGAAAAAAGAGAAAAAAAGAAAGAAAAGAAAAAAAGAAAGAAAAGAAAAAAAGAAAGAAAAGGAAAAGAAAAGAAAAAGAAAGAAAGAAAAGAGAAAAAAGAGACAAGAAAAGAGAAAAAAGAAACAAGAAAAGAGAAAAAAGAAACAAGAAAAGAGAAAAAAGAGACAAGAAAGAGAAAAAGTGAAAACGGAAAAGAATTAAAAAGAAAGAAAATGAAGAAAATAATTCATTGCAATTATGAATTGCATTTCATTTAAGGAATGGGGAGAATAATTTTTTGTAAGGGAGGTACTGTCTGGAGTGAGGTATTTAATTTAATAAGTTTGGTAATTATTTTTTACTTTTAATACTGTCGAAATTGGGCAAAGAATTCTGTAAGTGCTCGATTGGTCCACTCAGTAACTTGAGGTTGGCCACGTGCGCATTCATCGCCTTGTGAAGATCTTTGTTCGATTGGCTGCCTCGGACATGACCAGACTTATATAACTCACAGTCTTTTTGGATCTGATTAATAATCTTCATTGGCGGACGTTTACCAAACATTTTCTGCAAAAAGACAAATGTAAAAATTATTAAAACATTGGAAATAAGGTTAAAAAAATGATACATCAAAAAATATTAAGAAAAAAAGAGAATGGTAGTTTGCTTAAAGCATTGCTGGGAATTGTAATAAATGTATTAAGAAGGATGAAGGCAATGCAGCGAGCCAAATTGATGAGAAGAACAAAAATAAACCATCGAAGGTAAGATCTAACAATTATCTATTTATTTTTATTTTCAATCTTACATAATAAACGTGTCCGGATGATTGGAAATCATTTGATATTTCGGGAGACCCCCCTGTCAAAAATAGACGTAAAAGAAAAGTTTGACAAGATTAATAAAAAAAATTTGTGGCAAAAAAAAAAAAAAATCGCTCCTGATGCAATCGTGTCTGAGATGGGTGTATTTGCTGATGACACCACACTCTATTCCCAACATGAAGGAAAATCAACTTCGAAATCTAGTGGGAATGTCCTCTTTTCAACTTTACAGCCGCTTTCTCACATTAAGAAACATTGCTAGTCTTTCTCTACTCTATCGCGTTATTTCCATGGAAGGTGCTCGACCAAACCATCAAAATACCCGTCCCAGGAGGGGCATAATTAATTCCTGCACCATTTTTATGTCCCCCTTACAAAGATTAAACCTTATGATTTTCTAGACATAAGGTTTAGTATCAAAATCTTCGTCCTAATTTAGATCAAAATCTATTACATGATTTTGATTCTAGAAAATGTGAAAAATTTAAGAGATCTTAAAAAAAATTTGAAATTCGGGGAATCTTGCTTCATTGGTGTCTAATGACTATGGATCAATGCACATCTAAAATCTTTAAATTTTCAAATGGGAGGTTTTGTCCATATTATGGCCCCTAAAAACCCTTTAAAATACTCCAAAGAAACTGAAATTTGGAGAATATTTATTAATTGATGTCGAATATTTATTAATTGATGTCTAATATTTATCAATTGATGTCTAATTTTTATTAATTGGTGTCTAATATTTATTAATTGATGTCTAATATTTATTAATTGATGTCTAATATTTATTAATTAATGTCTAATATTTATTAATTGATGTCTAATATTTATTAATTGATGTCTAGTATTTAATTGATGTCTAATTTTTATTAATTGATGTCTAATATTTATTAATTGATGTTTAATATTTATTAATTGATGTCTAATTTTTATTAATTGATGTCTAATATTTATTAATTGATGTCTAATATTTATTAATTGATGTCTAATATTTATTAATTGATGTCTAATATTTACTAATTAATGTCTAATATTTATTAATTGATGTCTAATATTTATTAATTGATGTCTAACATTTATTAATTGATGTCTAATTTTTATTAATTGATGTCTAATATTTATTAATTGATTTCTAATATTTATTAATTGATGTCTAATATTTATTAATTGAGGTTTAATATTTATTAATTGATGTCTAATATTTATTAATTGATGTCTAATATTTATTAATTGATGTCTAGTATTTAATTGATGTCTAGTATTTAATTGATGTCTAATATTTATTAATTGATGTCTAATATTTATTAATTGATGTCTAATATTTATTAATTGATGTCTAATATTTATTAATTGAGGTTTAATATTTATTAATTGAGGTTTAATATTTATTAATTGATGTCTAATATTTATTAATTGATGTCTAATTTTTATTAATTGATGTCTAATATTTATTAATTGATGTCTAATATTAATTAATTGATGTCTAATATTTATTAATTGATGTCTAATTTTTATTAATTGATGTCTAATATTTATTAATTGATGTCTAGTATTTAATTGATGTCTAATTTTTATTAATTGATGTCTAATATTTATTAATTGATGTCTAATTTTTATTAATTAATGTCTAATTTTTATTAATTGATGTCTAATATTTATTAATTGATGTCTAATATTTATTAATTGATGTCTAATATTTATTAATTGATGTCTAATTATAATTAATTGATGTCTAATTTTTATTAATTGATGTCTAATATTTATTAATTGATGTCTAATATTTATTAATTGATGTCTAATTTTTATTAATGGATGTCTAATATTTATTAATTGATGTCTAATATTTATTAATTGATGTCTAATATTTATTAATTGATGTCTAATATTTATTAATTGATGTCTAATATTTATTAATTGATGTCTAGTATTTAATTGATGTCTAATTTTTATTAATTGATGTCTAATATTTATTAATTGAGGTTTAATATTTATTAATTGATGTCTAATATTTATTAATTGATGTCTAATTTTTATTAATTGATGTCTAATTTTTATTAATTGATGTCTAATATTTATTAATTGATGTCTAATATTTATTAATTGATGTCTAATATTTATTAATTGATGTCTAATATTTATTAATTGATGTCTAATATTAATTAATTGATGTCTAATATTTATTAATTGATGTCTAATATTAATTAATTGATGTCTAATATTTATTAATTGATGTCTAATATTTATTAATTGATGTCTAATATTTATTAATTGATGTCTAATATTAATTAATTGATGTCTAATATTTATGAATTGATGTCTAATATTTATTAATTGATGTCTAATATTTATTAATTGATGTCTAATATTTATTAATTGATGTCTAATATTAATTAATTGATGTCTAATATTTATTAATTGATGTCTAATATTTATTAATTTATGTCTAGTATTTAATTGATGTCTAATTTTTATTAATTGATGTCTAATATTTATTAATTGATGTCTAATTTTTATTAATTGATGTCTAATATTTATTAATTGATGTCTAATATTTATTAATTGATGTCTAATATTTATTAATTGATGTCTAATATTTATTAATTGATGTCTAATATTTATTAATTGATGTCTAATATTTATTAATTGATGTCTAATTTTTATTAATTGATGTCTAGTATTTAATTGATGTCTAATATTTATTAATTGATGTCTAATTTTTATTAAATGATGTCTAATTTTTATTAATTGATGTCTAATATTTATTAATTGATGTCTAGTATTTAATTGATGTCTAATTTTTATTAATTGATGTCTAATATTTATTAATTGATGTCTAATTTTTATTAATTAATGTCTAATTTTTATTAATTGATGTCTAATATTTATTAATTGATGTCTAATATTTATTAATTGATGTCTAATATTTATTAATTGATGTCTAATATTTATTAATTGATGTCTAGTATTTAATTGATGTCTAATTTTTATTAATTGATGTCTAATTTTTATTAATTGATGTCTAATATTTATTAATTGATGTCTAATATTTATTAATTGATGTCTAATATTTAATTGATGTCTAATTTTTATTAATTGATGTCTAATATTTATTAATTGAGGTTTAATATTTATTAATTGATGTCTAATATTTATTAATTGATGTCTAATATTTATTAATTGATGTCTAATATTTATTAATTGATGTCTAATATTTATTAATTGATGTCTAATATTTATTAATTGATGTCTAATATTTATTAATTGATGTCTAATATTTATTAATTGATGTCTAATATTTATTAATTGATGTCTAATATTTATTAATTGAGGTTTAATATTTATTAATTTATGTCTAATATTTATTAATTGATGTCTAATTTTTATTAATGGATGTCTAATATTTATTAATTGATGTCTAATATTTATTAATTGATGTCTAGTATTTAATTGATGTCTAATTTTTATTAATTGATATCTAATATTTATTAATTGAGGTTTAATATTTATTAATTGATGTCTAATATTTATTAATTGATGTCTAATTTTTATTAATTGATGTCTAATATTTATTAATTGATGTCTAATATTTATTAATTGATGTCTAATATTTATTAATTGATGTCTAGTATTTAATTGATGTCTAATTTTTATTAATTGAGGTTTAATATTTATTAATTGATGTCTAGTATTTAATTGATGTCTAATTTTTATTAATTGAGGTTTAATATTTATTAATTGATGTCTAATTTTTATTAATTGATGTCTAATATTTATTAATTGATGTCTAATATTTATTAATTGATGTCTAATATTTATTAATTGATGTCTAATATTTATTAATTGATGTCTAATATTTATTAATTGATGTCGAATATTTATTAATTGATGTCTAATATTTATTAACTGATGTCTAATTTTTATCAATTGATGTCGAATATTTATTAACTGATGTCTAATATTTATTAATTGATGTCTAATTTTTATTAATTGATGTCTAATATTTATTAATTGATGTCTAATATTTATTAATTGATGTCTAATTTTTATTAATTGATGTCGAATATTTATTAATTGATGTCTAATATTTATTAATTGAGGTTTAATATTTATTAATTGATGTCTAGTATTTAATTGATGTCTAATTTTTATTAATTGATGTCTAATATTTATTAATTGATGTCTAATATTTATTAATTGATGTCTAATATTTATTAATTGATGTCTAGTATTTAATTGATGTCTAATTTTTATTAATTGAGGTTTAATATTTATTAATTGATGTCTAGTATTTAATTGATGTCTAATTTTTATTAATTGAGGTTTAATATTTATTAATTGATGTCTAATTTTTATTAATTGATGTCTAATATTTATTAATTGATGTCTAATATTTATTAATTGATGTCTAATATTTATTAATTGATGTCTAATATTTATTAATTGATGTCTAATATTTATTAATTGATGTCGAATATTTATTAATTGATGTCTAATATTTATTAACTGATGTCTAATTTTTATCAATTGATGTCGAATATTTATTAATTGATGTCTAATTTTTATTAATTGATGTCTAATATTTATTAATTGATGTCTAATATTTATTAATTGATGTCTAATATTTATTAATTGATGTCTAATTTTTATTAATTGATGTCTAATATTTATTAATTGATGTCTAATATTTATTAATTGATGTCTAATTTTTATTAATTGATGTCTAATTTTTATTAATTGATGTCGAATATTTATTAACTGATGTCTAATATTTATTAATTGATGTCTAATATTTATTAAATGATGTCTAATATTTATTAATTGATGTCTAATATTTATTTATTGATGTCTAATATTTATTTATTAATTGATGTCTAATTTTTATTAATTGATGTCTAATATTTATTAATTGATGTCTAATATTTATTAATTGATGTCTAATATTTATTAATTGATGTCTAATATTTATTAATTGATGTCTAATACCTATTGTTAAAATTTCACAAACATCGGAGATATCTGAATTATCACAAAGGGTGTCCACCCCCATTTTCAGCCCCTTTTTTCAGCCGCTTTGCATAAAACAAAATTAAACTAAACGAAATTCATATTTAGATCCCTTACGTCTCGCAGCTGTGTTCCAAAATGTATAACGGTCAGTTAATTAGTTTAGGAGTGAATCCTTTACGTACAAATATATAAACATATACAGATACCTAACTTTATATACATGCACCCCCTAAATGTTAAAATTTACAAAAAAAAAAGCAATGTGCCCATATTACTCACCATGTTACAGAAATAATATATTCCCAAATTCATAATGATCGGTTAATTAGTTTAGGAGTGAATCCTTTACATACAAATATACACACATACCTGACTTTATATATAGAGAGATGAAAATAATGATAATCTTACTTCAAATTCTTCTTCAAGTTCTATTTCCTTGTTGATTAGTTTTGTAATTTCTTCAATTCCCATTTCAACATCAGTCGCAACTCCAGACACCTCTGCGAAAAAGAAAGGCATGAAGATAAAATATAGTAGGTAGAATAGACTCTCAAGCTTTGCTAAGGCAACTAACCTATGAGAAGAAAAACTCTGAATGGCACAAAGAGTGGGCTGTTGTGATACTATGGACCATCGAGTGAGATTAGCTAGAAAAGGAATGACGATAAAAAGACATTAAAAGCAACAGGCCGATTGAACTCCACAGACCAGCGACAACATTACAATTAGCTGTTGACGACCTGGATTGTCAAGATAGGGAATTTGGAAAGATGTTGAAAAAAAGGGAAGTCTTTCAGTTCCGTTGAGGAGGGGGGGGGGGGCTACAGATACGAGACAAAGTGAAGACAAAGGAAAGGAGAAATCAAAAAGGGGGTCGGTAGGTATTAGGAAAAGGAAGTAAATAAAAAAGAGACGGTTGGACTGAGGTGGAGAGAGCAGTAACAGCTCGACTGCGAAGGATAATGGCGATAGCCAACAGAGTTAGTCTTAGCTGAGATTTAAAAGGCGAGCGATATAAAGTTAGCTAGGTCGTAGAGACCCTAACGACACACACACACACACAGTTCAGTGTCCAACAAGTCGCGTGTACACCATGCCTGTGTTATGTTCATTATGTATGTAAACTTTCGCAGTGGACTATGGCTTTACGCTCCGGCGACCAACTACATTAGAATTCCGATACGGCCCATAAGAAGATGAAGAAAAACGACGACACATGCGTTTGTGTAAGGCAGTCAGTCGGAGGCACAGGCATAGTTGCACACTGCATCCTCAAAAGTGCAGAACAATGGCCGTGTGGCTTGCACAACACTGCAATCACTCCCAATAGTAAGGTTGTCGGTTCACAGGCTGTGATGGTCCGGTCGTGATTTTAGACTTGATTTAGACACTGGCCATAGTGTCAATCATCTGGTCTCAGTCACAACAAAGAGGGTTTTCTTCCAAATGAAATCATGACTGAATTTGCAACAAGTAACAAGCTCAAATCCTGATCTTCGATTCCCTGATTCGCCTGGGTTATATAGACATCATTTGTCAGTTGAATTGACCACCCAGTGAGATCCGCTTGAATTCCATCACCTATTAATCTAAATATATTAAAAACTTTCTGGTCAGAATACGAAGAATCATCATCATCATCAACAACTGGAAGAGGAAGAAGAATCATCATCATCATCAACAACCGGAAGAAGAAGAAGAATCATCATCATCATCAACAACCAGAAGAAGAAGAAGAATTATCATGATCAACAACCGGAAGAAGAAGAAGAATCATCATCATCATCAACCAGAAGAAGAAGAAGAAGAATCATCATCATCATCATCAACAACCAGAAGAAGAAGAAGAAGAAGAATCATCATCATCAACAACCGGAAGAAGAAGAAGAAGAATCATCATCATCATCAACAACAACAACAACCGGAAGAAGAAGAAGAATCATCATCATCATCATCAACAACCAGAAGAAGAAGAAGAAGAAGAAGAATCATCATCATCATCATCAACAAGAAGAAGAAGAAGAAGAAGAATCATCATCATCAACAACCGGAAGAAGAATCATCATCATCATCATCAACAACAACCGGAAGAAGAAGAAGAATCATCATCATCATCATCATCAACAACCAGAAGAAGAAGAAGAAGAAGAAGAATCATCATCATCATCAACCAGAAGAAGAAGAAGAAGAATCATCATCATCATCATCAACAACCAGAAGAAGAAGAAGAAGAAGAATCATCATCATCAACAACCGGAAGAAGAAGAAGAAGAATCATCATCATCATCAACAACAACAACAACCGGAAGAAGAAGAAGAATCATCATCATCATCATCAACAACCAGAAGAAGAAGAAGAAGAAGAATCATCATCATCATCATCATCAACAACAACCAGAAGAAGAAGAAGAAGAAGAAGAATCATCATCATCATCATCAACAACAACCGGAAGAAGAAGAAGAATCATCATCATCATCATCAACAACAACCGGAAGAAGAATCATCATCATCATCATCATCAACAACCAGAAGAAGAAGAAGAAGAATCATCATCATCATCAACCAGAAGAAGAAGAAGAAGAATCATCATCATCATCAACCAGAAGAAGAAGAAGAAGAATCATCATCATCATCATCAACAACCAGAAGAAGAAGAAGAAGAAGAATCATCATCATCATCAACCAGAAGAAGAAGAAGAAGAAGAATCATCATCATCATCAACAACAACAACAACCGGAAGAAGAAGAAGAATCATCATCATCATCATCAACAACCAGAAGAAGAAGAAGAAGAAGAAGAATCATCATCATCAACAACCAGAAGAAGAAGAAGAAGAAGAAGAATCATCATCATCAACAACCGGAAGAAGAATCATCATCATCATCATCAACAACAACCGGAAGAAGAAGAAGAATCATCATCATCATCATCATCAACAACCAGAAGAAGAAGAAGAAGAAGAAGAATCATCATCATCATCAACAACCGGAAGAAGAAGAATCATCATCATCATCATCAACCGGTTTATTTGTTGAATCAGGCCACAATTAATCCTCTGATGAGGGTAGGCCCTGATTGTCTAGTCTCGATCTAAGTCTTCTCCTCTATTCTTGTCTTTGGTGAGGCCTGACAGAATCCATACCTTTCCTATCACGTTTGACCACGTCCTCCGAAGACAACTTGTTTGTATCTGCCAGTGGTGGTCTTCTCTGCTGACACATTCAACTGCCGGATTTTAGCAATCCAGCCATTGCTCCGCTCAACGTGCCCCAACCAACGCAGTCTGCTCTTCTGCATGATGTCCGTAGGGCTTTAAAATGAGCACAAATTCCACGGAATCTCAAGGGGGCCCGCATTCTCAGCAATCTTTTTTCTGAGAGCCAATTACTTTTTAAAGTGGAAAAACCCAATTCTGGGTGGCCAAAATACTTGTCTCACAAGGCAGCCATCGATAAGATTCAACCGTGTACTATTACGAAATACGCATTACGGTACATGTTAAGTATATTTTTTGTTTTTAAAAACTTTTATTTGCCCATAACAAGGGGTCATGTTTGCCACCGAGACGTAAGGGGCTACGTGAATTAAGAGCCAGATTTATAGGGGGCATCCTAAGTGGGGAGTTGTGCAGCGAGATGTTTGTTCACATTACATTTAAATGTCTGCATGTTGGTACAGTCGTGGAAACAGGGAGCAGAGAGGGAATTCCAAAGGCAAGCGGTTTGAGGAAAGCAGCTTGCTGCACTTGTACACCACCCTCAACAAAAAACCCTAACCCGACCCACCTGACTAGCAGCAAAATCCCACCCCTTCACTGTAGAGGTATATAGATGCCGGAAGATTTCCTACTCTAAGAGCTCCTTTCCGCCTTTGAAATTTCCTTCATGCTCCGTTTCCACGACTGTACCAACATGCAGAAATTTAAATGTAATGTGAACAAACATTTTGCTGCCTAACCCCCCTCCCAGCTGCCCTCCTATAAATCTGGCCCCTATCATAGTAACCCTTTACACTTTAGTAGCAATATTCCTTGTTTGTGGTGAATAAAAGGAGAAAAGAAATAAAACATATAACTACTAAGTAATATGCAACGCATGTGAATTTCCCGACCTGGGAAGGGGGAGCGCGGTCTCCTGTGTGTTTGTGTGGGTGGGGAGGAAGCGCAGTGCAAAAAAAAAAAAAATCAACTTTTTCCTAAGCAACTTCAATCAGCTCCAACTAAGAAAGTCAAAATTAAGAGAAAGAAACACTTAGGGGGAGGGGGAAGAGACAAAGTCATTCTTTGATGCAACAAAAATCATCTAACTCCCCTACCCTCTTCATGAATTGTTTGAAGTCTTAGCCTGCATGGCGAAATTAACATTTTCAGAGAGAACTTTCATAAGAGAGTAAAGAAAGGCAAGACTGAAAGAGGAAGAGAGAAAAAACAGGAAAAGAGAGAGATAAAACTACAGAGATGTAGAACAAGAAATAAAATCCAGTCAGATAACGACAAAAAAAATAAGGAGGTATGGCTCTAGCAATTTGGCAGAAATCAGCTTTTTTTTTTTAAAAAAAAAGCAAACTGGATTTCGACCAAAAAAAGTGGATTTTGACCAAAAAAAGTGGATTTCGACCAAAAAAAATGGATTTCGACCCAAAAAGTGGATTTTGACAAAAAAAAAGTGGATTTTGATTTTTAAAAAAGTAGATTTTGACAAAAAAAAGTGGATTTCGACAAAAAAAAGAAAAGTGGATTTAGGGGAAAAAATGGATTTCGACAAAAAAAAAAAAAAGTGGATTTAGACAAAAAAAAAATAAAGTGGATTTAGACAAAACAAAAAATAAAGTGGATTTAGACAAAACAAAAAATAAAGTGGATTTAGACAAAACAAAAAATAAAGTGGATTTAGACAAAAAAATAAAAATAAAGTGGATTTCGACCAAAAGAAAAAGTAGATTTCGACCAATTAAAAAAAAAGGATTTTGACAAAAAAAAAAAAAAAAAATGGATTTCGTAAAAAAAAAAAAAAATGTGGATTTCGACAAAAGAAAAAAGTGGATTTCAAAAAGAAAAAAAAAAAAAAAAAATGTATTTCGTAAAAGAAAAAAAAAAAAAAATGTGGATTTCGACAACAGAAAAAAGTGGATTTCAACCAAAAAAAAAAAAAAAAAAAAAAAAAAAAAATGGAGAACTCGCATCTATTAGAAGCACTAGTGATTTAAGCAGCAACCCGCTTTTTCTGGATTAAAAAAAGCAGAATTCTGCTGAAAAGCGGAAAACTCACATCCCTGTAATATACTCCACACGTTAAACATTGTGAATATCCTAACAACTATGATGAGGATAACAGTTGAAAACATGCAAATAATAACTTATCTTCGAAATATCAAATAATATAAAATTTATTCTATTTTCTAAAAACAGTTGAAAACATGCAAATAATAACTTATCTTCGAAATATCAAATAATATAAAATTTTTTCTATTTTCTAAAAACAGTTGAAAACATGCAAATAATAACTTATCTTCGAAATATCAAATAATATAAAATTTTTTCTATTTTCTAAAAACAGTTGAAAACATGCAAATAATAACTTATCTTCGAAATATCAAATAATATAAAATTTTTAGTCCATTTTGAAAGTTTGGTTATAGTTAAGCGATTAGCTCCCAAAATGGCTTCCAAAATTTATCAACAAGTTTTGTCTGATTATCCAAGCGGTGACAGGGATAATTAATCCATTGTTTTAATTTGTTTTCTGCGGATTTCTTTTTGTTTTTTATTTTCATTTTTAGTTTGTAAATATTAACAGTGTTTATTAAAAATGTTGCCGCCTGGACTTAGGGTTAGTGGTAGGGTTAAGAGAGGGTACATTTTGTTCTGGAAGAAACAAATAATAAAATCGAACAATGTTTATGAAAAATTGAATTAAAAATATATCACAAGTTAAAACATCATAATGGCGTATCCAATATAAAATATTGATGAAGAAATTGTCTATAAAAATACAATTTATTGCACAAAAATCAGAAAACAAATTAGTATTTGTAAAATAATTCGCAAAAATCAGAAAATAAACTAATCTGTGCAAAATAAAAATTTTAAAAAGAAAAAGAAATCCGCAAAAATGAGAAAACAAATTAGTATTTGTAAAATAATCCGCAAAAATCAGAAAATAAACTAATCTGTGCAAAATAAAAATTTTAAAAAGAAAAAGAAATCCGCAAAAATGAGAAAACAAATTAGTATTTGTAAAATAATCCGCAAAACTCACAAAATAAACTAATCTGTGCAAAATAAAAATTTTAAAAAGAAAAAGAAATCCGCAAAAATCAGAAAACAAATTAGTATTTGTAAAATAATTCGCAAAACTCAGAAAATAAAGTAATCTTTGCAAAATAAAAATTTTAAAAAGAAAAAGAAATCTGCAAAAATGAGAAAACAAATTAGTATTTGTAAAATAATCCGCAAAACTCAGAAAATAAACTAATCTGTGCAAAATAAAAATTTTAAAAAGAAAAAGAAATCCGCAAAAATGAGAAAACAAATTAGTATTTGTAAAGTAATTCGCAAAAATCAGAAAATAAACTAATCTGTGCAAAATAAAAATTTTAAAAAGAAAAAGAAATCCGCAAAAGTGAGAAAACAAATTAGTATTTGTAAAATAATTCGCAAAACTCAGAAAATAAACTAATCTTTGCCAAATAAAAATTAAAAAAAAAAAAAGAAATCCGCAAAAATGAGAAAACAAATTAGTATTTGTAAAATAATCCGCAAAAATCAGAAAATAAACTAATCTGTGCAAAATAAAAATTTTAAAAAGAAAAAGAAAAACGCAAAAATGAGAAAATAAATTAGTATTTGTAAAATAATTTGCAAAACTCAGAAAATAAACTAATCTTTGCAAAATAAAAATTTTAAAAAGAAAAAGAAATCCGCAAAAATGAGAAAACAAATTAGTATTTGTAAAATAACCCGCAAAACTCAGAAAATAAACTAATCTGTGCAAAATAAAAATTTTAAAAAGAAAAAGAAATCCGCAAAAATGAGAAAACAAATTAGTATTTGTAAAATAATTTGCAAAAATCAGAAAATAAACTAATCTGTACAAATTAAAAATTTTAAAAAAGAAAAAGAAATCCGCAAAAATGAGAAAACAAATTAGTATTTGTAAAATAATTCGCAAAAATCAGAAAATAAACTAATCTGTGCAAAATAAAAATTTAAAAAAAGAAAAAGAAATCCGCAAAAATAAGAAAACAAATTAGAATTTGTAAAATAATTCGCAAAAATCAGAAAATAAACTAATCTGTGCAAAATAAAAATTTTAAAAAGAAAAAGAAATCCGCAAAAATGAGAAAACAAATTAGTATTTGTAAAATAATTCGCAAAAATCAGAAAATAAACTAATCTGTGCAAAATAAAAATTTTAAAAAGAAAAAGAAATCCGCAAAAATGAGAAAACAAATTAGTATTTGTAAAATAATCCGCAAAACTCAGAAAATAAACTAATCTGTGCAAAAAAAAAATGTTAAAAAGAAAAAAAAATCCGCAAAAATCAGAAAACAAATACAGTAGATTATCTTGGCAAATCAGACAAAACTTTTGGATAAAATTTGGCAGTTATTTTGGGAGTAAACCGCTTCAATATAACCGAAGGTTCAGCCAGGAGTCTTAAAAATGAATCAAGAAGAACACTCGACCCTACTTACTGCCCATAGAATCCACCAAATCTTTAATGGCATTTGGACGTACACTAATGGCGGCACACCGCTCTAACAGGTCCTGGGGAAGACGGCCTGCTTCAGGGTCAAGCATATTCTCGTTCAGTTGGAGCGATGTGAGAAAATGTCTGCAAAGAATTTGAAAAAGTAGAAAAGATCAGAGGTCTATTTTTTGTTGTTGTCTCTTTAGCCTCTTTGGGCATCTCTCTCTCTCTTTGAATAAATAATCACACATAAATACTTGATAAAAAAAAAATTGCTTAAAAAGAATATTAAAAAACATATACATATTTTTTATATATATATATATATTTAAATAAATGTTTTAAGGTACAAAACTTATAAATGCATTTAAAAAGGATGCGCGGAAATCTCTCAAAGGCCCTTTCGACTATCATCTCGTCAGGAGAAAATCGATAGTTTTTAATCAATAATATCGTCGAAACAAAGAGCAAACAGGGAAATGAATGTGCCAAAATTAACGATGGAGCGATTAAAAGAAGTGAATTTAATGATTTCGTTAAAAAACCCGATTAAAAGGCACTACGTTAGGGGAAAAAAAAAAAAAAGAAGTGAGGGGGTTCAAAGTTCCCTAAAGAGATTTAGCGATCTGACAAATTCCTTCTGCCGGCACAAGGAAGGTTTGCGAATAGCGATAGAGACAGATTCCAATATTTTCAAATGGTTCTTGGAATCAGCTCTATGCTAAAAACTATCGATTTTCTCCTGACGAGATGATAGTCGAAAGGGCCTTTGAGAGATTTCCGCGCATCCTTTTGAAATGTATATATATATATATATACATATATAGATATAGATATGAGAAAGGAAGGATAAGAGTAATCCGACGTAATGGGAAATGAAAAAGGAAAAAAAACAAGAGATATTTTTTATATATTCATCGTTTCATCTTTATTGTAAAGTGGCCACTACTGACTTCTCGCAGCCTGGACTCTCCTCCAGCGCTCACAGTAGCCACGGCTACTACTTTTCCTTATCACCCCATCATATCAACCTATAATTTCGATGTACTTGCATGACATTTTTCTTCAAATTATCATTCTGAGGAAGTCTTACAATAAAGAAGAAAGTTGATGAATATATAAAAAATATCTCTTGGTTTTTTTCCTTTTTCATTTCCCATATATATATATATATATATATATATATATATATATATATATATATATATATATATTTTATACAGACATGTACAAAAAGCCGCTACACTGGCATGTCGATGTTATCGATCATTAGTTATTAGAAACTAAGATCTCATCATGTGAAAATGTCTGATCTTTCACTTAGATGTTCATATTGAAAAAGTATTTATAGTTTCTAATAACTAATGAGTGATAACATCGATATGCCATTGTAGCGGCTTTTTGTACATGTCTGTATAAATAAAAAATATCAATATGAATAGCTGTATTTACTATTGAGCACTTTTTATAAGCCCGGTTGAAATTCTTTGAATTTTTATCCTGTGGATGTTTACCTTATCTAGATTACTATATACAGGGTGGGCAAAAATAAGGGTCCTATTTTTAAAAATTCATAACTTTTTTATTTATTGATTTTTTTTTTTTTTTTTTTTTTTTTTAGAATAAGTAAAGGACCCCTTTCGAAGCAAGCATGAGCCGTATTAGCCCTAAGGAACGTACCCTCATTTAGAAAACATTATTTTTGCTTAAAAAACTCAAAACAGTATAAAAAACAATACTTTAGTTTTTGTAAGTTTTAAGAAGTGTTTTTCGGCTAAAATTTGTTTTGTTTATTTCAAAAAATCTCTGAATGGTCAGTCTACACACACATAAAGTTTGGTGAGTTTAACTTTTATTTTGTGGAAGTTATTCAAATTCAAGTTATTCAAATTTAAAGATAGGACCCTTATTTTGGCCCACCCTTTATATATATTGTTTGTTGTTTGTTTTTTGTTTGGTTTCACCCAAAAATGAACCACTGTATAGTGTAGGTTTTTTCAAGACACTTTAATCCAAGAACTTCTTACTCTTTGTGAATTTTTCTGATGATTTTGTAATGTTGCAGAGACGATATTGACATAAAAACGTTGTTTGGCACAAGACAAATGAAACGGACCGTAAAAAATATATCTCACAGAAATGTTATGTTTTTTGGAAATGTGAAAAAATAAAAATAATAAAATAAAACCATGGTTATTGGAATATAATATGAACTGACATATATATATATATATATATATATATATAAAAGGTAAAGGTCGCATAGCCTGGACGCACACGAGTGTCGTTGCCGACATCGCACACTGCCCATGGCCGTAGCGGCGGTGATTATTTAAGAATCACCGTGTCTAGGGCACAGCATATGGAAGGCGGAGCCCATCCCTTTCCTTCCGCTGCCTTGAACCTTCCCTGAGTTTTAGTCAGGTACCCATTTACTGCTGGGTGGACAGAGGGAGTTTTCAGACCCGAAAATTCGCATGCCGTGAGTAGGATCGAACCCGGGTCGTCCAGCCCAAAGACAAGTGCTATAACCACTCGTCCACAGGCCCTCCCTAATATATAATATATATATATAATTATAAACATTTGTTTTTATCTACATACGTGTATGTGTCATCCTTACGGGAATCGTTAGTGTAGAAAAGACTATTTATACTGGTCGCCGGACTCGAACCACGGAACACGAGTCATGTTTCAAACTCAAAGTGTTCAACTACTGAAAGGAACAGGCATTGAAACCACGAGATTATATATATATATATATATATATATGAAGCAATCCAACAAAAGATATAAGCGTCAACTAATATCTTATAATTAGTGAAACATCCGGATAAAAAACTGAAGCTCAATATACTGGATAGAGCATTAATATTATAATATAAAATGAAGTAATAAAATAAGGTGTCAATCAAATTTTATTAGAATTCAAAGTTCATGCAAAGCATCCTTAAGTCCTTAGCTCATGAGTTTTCAAAGATAATTCTTCTCTTTAGAGGACCATTACCGCAGTTAGACTACTACAGGTAATAAAATTACGCTTTGAAAATATATAAAATTATATACACAAATACATAAAAATACATAACATCAAACATATCAATCCAAAAACATACTTTTGTTGAATCCAGGTCATACAAGTTGAGAAGCATAATCAGGAAGGACATTACTCCAAGATACAAACAGCAGTCCAAATACGTGAAATTGAAGGGGCCGGCAAAGTTATCCAGTCGCGAAATGTGTCCATATTCAATGTTAATGATAAATAAATCAATCAAAATAATACAAAAACTTTGCCGGCCCCTTCAATTTCACGTATTTGGACTGCTGTTTGTATCTTGGAGTAATGTCCTTCCTGATTATGCTTCTCAACTTGTATGACATGGATAAAAATAATTATTTATTAATAATACATAGATTAAGATCTCCGTTAAGAAATCCATTAGGAACTAGTTATAAAGCATCGGCGAGTTAAAAATGAAATCAGATTAAAAACCAGATAAGCGATGTGCGATTTTTAATAAATGAAACATTTTTTTCATTTTTTTTATCAAATATTTCGACATACACATGTCTTCCTCAGTGGTTACAGTGATGTTTTTTTCTTTTTTATTGTTGAGATCCCTAATCGGCAAAGCCAACCTGAAATCACGAAAAGTCCTGATGATAACGGGTGTGTTTTTTTTGTAAGTCAGAGTAGTAACGTACACGGTGGTTCGGGGTAGCTTAAGAATCCAACAAAAAAAAAAAAGTATTATCTAATATATAAAATTGTACTTAAGAATCCGACAAAAAAAAAAGTATTATCTAATATATAAAATTGTACTTAAGAATCCAACAAAAAAAAAAAGTATTATCTAATATGTAAAATTAAGACAACTTTTCCTCTGTACTTTTTTGAAGAATAGGAAAATAACCACATGCATCACAGGCTACTAAACTCATCATTATACTACACTTATTCACTCGAGCGTGTTTTAGTAAATTTGTTATTATTTTTTCTACCTAACACTAAATATTACATTTGTCCCACCATCAACGTCTCTCCGAAAAACCAACTCCATATAGGTGGTAGCAAAAACTTTTCTCCCTAACAATTCTGTACTGTCACTCTAGTCATCGACACCGAGAACTAATACACACAGTTTAATTTTCACAAAACACCGGTTCTTATTTATTATTTGCCTGGTATTAATTTACTACATAATATAAAGCAATACGAAAAGACTTAATGACCGCTCCCGTTCACTCCGATGATTTTCCGTGATTATCAGATTACGTTATTTCAAATTCTACCTATGACTTCTTATTTGATTCTGACTAGCCAATTTATCTATGTCTGGCATTTATGGAACAGGAACCAAACAGGTACATTTTCATCAATATATCTAATATATAAAGTAGAGACGATTTTTCCCCTGTACCTTCTCGGAGTATAGGAAAATAACCACATGCATCACAGGCTACTAAACTCACCACTATATTACACTTATTCACTCGAGCGTGTTTTAGTAAATTTGTTATTATTTTTTTTCCAGCTAATGCTAAATATTACTTTTGGCCCACCATCTTCGACTCTCCGACAAACCAACTCCATATAGGTGGTAGCAAAAACTTTTCCCCCCTAACACTTAAGTACTGACACTCCACCCATCGACACTGGAAATTAATAAACAATGTCTACTTTTCAAAAAATTTCCTATTTGCCTGCTATTAATTTACATAATACAAAACATTACTCACACATTTACTGGACGCTCCCGCTAATTCCAGTGAATTTTGAGAATATCGGATTATGTTATTTCTACTTATTACGTATACATTTATACGCATTCTGGTTTTTAGAAAATGCAATTAACGAACATAGTTCTTTGCAGTATTTCATCATTCAACGACTCGACTTCCGAATTAAGTCACTATACGCCAAGATACTCGAGAGAGTATCTTAGTCTACATTTTCTTATTCCTACACATCTCACACACATAATATTCAAAAATTGGAAAAAATATTGATTTCTTGGTATAGAAATGACCCAAAACGTGTGACTGGTGGACCCTACATTCAGTCGCCTTACGACGAATCGTACGATAACACGCATACCAGCTACTGACTGCTTTCGTTTTAATGACCTATTTTTTCGTAGATTTTATACTCGCTTTCGTGGCCAAAACGTTAGCAGCTTAAATCCAAGATCGAGAGGTTTATCGTTCAATCCCAGTCGTCTCACACAAGTTTTTACTTTTTTTTTTTTACATTGTTAAACATCTGCCTACAAGGGAGCGGGAAAGAGACGACTATAGGCCGGATTTTTTAAAAAAAATCAACGTTATTATGTAGTCATCGGAAAAAAAATAAATGTAATATGTAGTATTTTAACTATTGTGAATATCATTCCGATGTGACCTATTTGCGTTCATTCGGATGTTGACAAATTTGAATTCATTCTTTTCTATTTCTCCCGTGCAACGCCGGGGCACAGGTACAACTAATATATCTATCTATCTATCTATCTATCTCTCTCTCTCTCTATCTATCTCTCTCTCTATCTATCTATCTATCTATCTCTCTCTCTATCTATCTATCTCCATGAGTTTATATCTATCTATCTATCTATCTTTCACACACATAATATCCAAAAAATTGAAAAAAAAACATTGATTTCTTGGTATAGAAATGACCCAAAACGTGTGACTAGTGCACCCTACATTCGGTCGCCTTATGGCGGATCATACGATAACACGCATGCCAGCTACTGACTGGCTTCGTTTACACAACCTATTTTTTTGTTGATTTTATACTCGCTTTCGTGGCAGAAACGTTAGCAGTATAGATTCAAGACCAAGAGATTTATGATACGATCCCAGTCGTCTCACACAAGTTGTTTTTCCTCTACATTGTTAAACTTCTGGCTACGAGGAAGGGGAAAGAGAGGACTATTATGTAGTTATTTGAAAAGAATTCAATGTAATATGTAATACTTTAACTATTGTGAATATCATTCCGATGTGACCTATTTGCGTTCATTCGGATGTTGACAAATTTGAATTCATTCTTTTCTATTTCTCCCGTGCAACGCATGGGGAAGGGTCCAGCTAGTATCCAATAAAACTTTATCAAAAAATACATTTTTCGATAAAGGACGGAGGGCCGTTCGAAATACTGAAATTAAAAAATATAATAACACGTATAATTTACGTGCTTTTGTTTTTCATAAGGCAACTTCTTATTTGTCAAATGTGAAACAATTCATCATTTTTAGCTGTGAAACACTTCTGTACACACATATGTAGACATAAGAATACATACTCAAGTTCTTGGGTTTTCTCTTCTATAAGACCTGTTAATCTCCGTGAAATCTTTGCTTTTTCTTCACTAGAAAAAATAAATGAAAAGAAAAATTTGAAAAACAGTTTTAATTTTAAGAAAAAAAAGAGACAGGAAAAAGTAGGGAAAAAAATGAAAACATGAAAAGAAAAAACTTGGAAAGAAAAATGAATGACAAAATATGAATGACAAAATATGAATGACAAAAAATGAATGACAAAAAATGAATGACAAAATATGAATGACAAAATATGAATGACAAAATATGAATGACAAAATATGAATGACAAAATATGAATGACAAAATATGAATGACAAAATATGAATGACAAAATATGAATGACAAAATATGAATGACAAAAAATGAATGACAAAAAATGAATGACAAAATATGAATGACAAAATATGAATGACAAAATATGAATGACAAAATATGAATAACAAAATATGAATAACAAAATATGAATGACAAAATATGAATGACAAAATATGAATGACAAAAAATGAATGACAAAATAAGAATGACAAAAAATGAATGACAAAATATGAATGACAAAATATGAATGACAAAATATGAATGACAAAATATGAATGACAAAATATGAATGACAAAAAATGAATGACAAAATATGAATGACAAAAAATGAATGACAAAAAATGAATGACAAAATATGAATGACAAAATATGAATGACAAAAAAATAAATGAAAAAAAAAGGATATAAGCAAAATAAAAATGGAAAAAGAAAAAAGGACAAAAAGGATAACAAATGGCGAAAGAATAAAGATGAAGTAAAAAAAGAATAAAGATGAAATAAAAAAAGAATAAAGATGAAGTAAAAAAGAATAAAGATGAAATAAAAAAAGAATAAAGATGAAATAAAAAAAGAATAAAGATGAAGTAAAAAAAGAATAAAGATGAAGTAAAAAAAGAATAAAGATGAAGTAAAAAAAGAATAAAGATGAAGTAAAAAAAGAATAAAAATGAAGTAAAAAAAGAATAAAGATGAAATAAAAAAAGAATAAAGATGAAGTAAAAAAAGAATAAAGATGAAATAAAAAAGAATAAAGATGAAATAAAAAAAGAATAAAGATGAAGTAAAAAAAGAATAAAGATGAAGTAAAAAAAGAATAAAGATGAAGTAAAAAAATAATAAAGATGAAGTAAAAAAAGAATAAAGATGAAGTAAAAAAAGAATAAAGATGAAGTAAAAAAAGAATAAAGATGAAGTAAAAAAAGAATAAAGATGAAGTAAAAAAAGACTAAAGATGAAGTAAAAAAAGAATAAAGATGAAATAAAAAAAGAATAAAGATGAAGTAAAAAAAGAATAAAGATGAAGTAAAAAAAGAATAAAGATGAAGTAAAAAAAGAATAAAGATGAAGTAAAAAAAGAATAAAGATGAAGTAAAAAAAGAATAAAGATGAAGTAAAAAAAGAATAAAGATGAAATAAAAAAAGAATAAAGATGAAATAAAAAAAGAATAAAGATGAAATAAAAAAAGAATAAAGATGAAATAAAAAAAGAATAAAGATGAAATAAAAAAAGAATAAAGATGAAGTAAAAAAAGAATAAAGATGAAATAAAAAAAGAATAAAGATGAAATAAAAAAAGAATAAAGATGAAATAAAAAAAGAATAAAGATGAAATAAAAAAAGAATAAAGATGAAGTAAAAAAAGAATAAAGATGAAATAAAAAAAGAATAAAGATGAAATAAAAAAAGAATAAAGATGAAATAAAAAAAGAATAAAGATGAAGTAAAAAAAGAATAAAGATGAAGTAAAAAAAGAATAAAGATGAAGTAAAAAAAGAATAAAGATGAAGTAAAAAAAGAATAAAGATGAAGTAAAAAAAGAATAAAGATGAAGTAAAAAAGACTAAAGATGAAGTAAAAAAAGACTAAAGATGAAATAAAAAAAGAATAAAGATGAAATAAAAAAAGAATAAAGATGAAGTAAAAAAAGAATAAAGATGAAGTAAAAAAAGAATAAAGATGAAGTAAAAAAAGAATAAAGATGAAGTAAAAAAAGAATAAAGATGAAGTAAAAAAAGAATAAAGATGAAGTAAAAAAAGAATAAAGATGAAATAAAAAAAGAATAAAGATGAAGTAAAAAAAGAATAAAGATGAAATAAAAAAAGAATAAAGATGAAGTAAAAAAGAATAAAGATGAAGTAAAAAAAGAATAAAGATGAAGTAAAAAAAGAATAAAGATGAAATAAAAAAAGAATAAAGATGAAATAAAAAAGAATAAAGATGAAATAAAAAAAGAATAAAGATGAAATAAAAAAAGAATAAAGATGAAGTAAAAAAAGAATAAAGATGAAGTAAAAAAAGAATAAAGATGAAGTAAAAAAAGAATAAAGATGAAGTAAAAAAAGAATAAAGATGAAGTAAAAAAAGAATAAAGATGAAATAAAAAAAGAATAAAGATGAAATAAAAAAAGAATAAAGATGAAATAAAAAAAGAATAAAGATGAAGTAAAAAAAGAATAAAGATGAAGTAAAAAAAGAATAAAGATGAAGTAAAAAAAGAATAAAGATGAAGTAAAAAAAGACTAAAGATGAAGTAAAAAAAGACTAAAGATGAAGTAAATAAAAGACTAAAGATGAAGTAAAAAAAGAATAAAGATGAAGTAAAAAAAGAATAAAGATGAAGTAAAAAAGACTAAAGATGAAGTAAAAAAAGAATAAAGATGAAATAAAAAAAGAATAAAGATGAAGTAAAAAAAGAATAAAGATGAAGTAAAAAAAGAATAAAGATGAAGTAAAAAAAGAATAAAGATGAAGTAAAAAAAGAATAAAGATGAAGTAAAAAAAGAATAAAGATGAAGTAAAAAAGACTAAAGATGAAGTAAAAAAAGAATAAAGATGAAATAAAAAAAGAATAAAGATGAAATAAAAAAAGAATAAAGATGAAGTAAAAAAAGAATAAAGATGAAATAAAAAAAGAATAAAGATGAAGTAAAAAAAGAATAAAGATGAAATAAAAAAAGAATAAAGATGAAGTAAAAAAGAATAAAGATGAAATAAAAAAAGAATAAAGATGAAATAAAAAAAGAATAAAGATGAAGTAAAAAAAGAATAAAGATGAAGTAAAAAAAGAATAAAGATGAAGTAAAGAATAAAGATGAAGTAAAAAAGACTAAAGATGAAGTAAAAAAAGAATAAAGATGAAATAAAAAAAGAATAAAGATGAAATAAAAAAAGAATAAAGATGAAGTAAAAAAAGAATAAAGATGAAGTAAAAAAAGAATAAAGATGAAGTAAAAAAAGAATAAAGATGAAGTAAAAAAAGAATAAAGATGAAGTAAAAAAAGAATAAAGATGAAGTAAAAAAAGACTAAAGATGAAGTAAAAAAAGACTAAAGATGAAGTAAAAAAAGACTAAAGATGAAGTAAAAAAAGAATAAAGATGAAATAAAAAAAGAATAAAGATGAAATAAAAAAAGACTAAAGATGAAGTAAAAAAAGAATAAAGATGAAGTAAAAAAAGAATAAAGATGAAGTAAAAAAAGAATAAAGATGAAGTAAAGAATAAAGATGAAGTAAAAAAGACTAAAGATGAAGTAAAAAAAGAATAAAGATGAAATAAAAAAAGAATAAAGATGAAATAAAAAAAGAATAAAGATGAAGTAAAAAAAGAATAAAGATGAAGTAAAAAAAGAATAAAGATGAAGTAAAAAAAGAATAAAGATGAAGTAAAAAAAGAATAAAGATGAAGTAAAAAAAGAATAAAGATGAAGTAAAAAAAGACTAAAGATGAAGTAAAAAAAGACTAAAGATGAAGTAAAAAAAGACTAAAGATGAAGTAAAAAAAGAATAAAGATGAAATAAAAAAAGAATAAAGATGAAATAAAAAAAGACTAAAGATGAAGTAAAAAAAGAATAAAGATGAAGTAAAAAAAGAATAAAGATGAAGTAAAAAAAGAATAAAGATGAAGTAAAAAAAGAATAAAGATGAAGTAAAAAAAGAATAAAGATGAAGTAAAAAAAGACTAAAGATGAAGTAAAAAAAGACTAAAGATGAAGTAAAAAAAGACTAAAGACGAAGTAAAAAAAGAATAAAGATGAAGTAAAACAGACTAAAGATGAAGTAAAAAAAGAATAAAGATGAAATAAAAAAAGAATAAAGATGAAATAAAAAAAGAATAAAGATGAAGTAAAAAAAGAATAAAGATGAAATAAAAAAAGAATAAAGATGAAGTAAAAAAAGAATAAAGATGAAGTAAAAAAAGAATAAAGATGAAATAAAAAAAGAATAAAGATGAAGTAAAAAAAGAATAAAGATGAAATAAAAAAAGAATAAAGATGAAGTAAAAAAGAATAAAGATGAAATAAAAAAAGAATAAAGATGAAATAAAAAAAGAATAAAGATGAAGTAAAAAAAGAATAAAGATGAAGTAAAAAAAGAATAAAGATGAAATAAAAAAAGAATAAAGATGAAGTAAAAAAAGAATAAAGATGAAGTAAAAAAAGAATAAAGATGAAATAAAAAAAGAATAAAGATGAAGTAAAAAAAGAATAAAGATGAAGTAAAAAAAGAATAAAGATGAAATAAAAAAAGACTAAAGATGAAGTAAAAAAAGAATAAAGATGAAGTAAAAAAAGAATAAAGATGAAGTAAAAAAAGAATAAAGATGAAATAAAAAAAGAATAAAGATGAAGTAAAAAAAGAATAAAGATGAAATAAAAAAAGAATAAAGATGAAGTAAAAAAAGAATAAAGATGAAATAAAAAAAGAATAAAGATGAAGTAAAAAAAGAATAAAGATGAAATAAAAAAAGAATAAAGATGAAGTAAAAAAAGAATAAAGATGAAGTAAAAAAAGAATAAAGATGAAATAAAAAAAGAATAAAGATGAAGTAAAAAAAGAATAAAGATGAAATAAAAAAAGACTAAAGATGAAGTAAAAAAAGAATAAAGATGAAATAAAAAAAGAATAAAGATGAAGTAAAAAAGAATAAAGATGAAATAAAAAAAGACTAAAGATGAAATAAAAAAAGAATAAAGATGAAATAAAAAAAGAATAAAGATGAAGTAAAAAAAGAATAAAGATGAAATAAAAAAAGAATAAAGATGAAGTAAAAAAAGAATAAAGATGAAGTAAAAAAAGAATAAAGATGAAATAAAAAAAGAATAAAGATGAAGTAAAAAAAGAATAAAGATGAAGTAAAAAAAGACTAAAGATGAAGTAAAAAAAGACTAAAGATGAAGTAAAAAAAGACTAAAGATGAAGTAAAAAAAGAATAAAGATGAAGTAAAAAAAGAATAAAGATGAAGTAAAAAAAGAATAAAGATGAAGTAAAAAAGACTAAAGATGAAGTAAAAAAAGAATAAAGATGAAATAAAAAAAGAATAAAGATGAAGTAAAAAAAGAATAAAGATGAAGTAAAAAAAGAATAAAGATGAAGTAAAAAAGACTAAAGATGAAGTAAAAAAAGAATAAAGATGAAATAAAAAAAGAATAAAGATGAAGTAAAAAAAGAATAAAGATGAAGTAAAAAAGACTAAAGATGAAGTAAAAAAAGAATAAAGATGAAATAAAAAAAGAATAAAGATGAAATAAAAAAAGAATAAAGATGAAGTAAAAAAAGAATAAAGATGAAATAAAAAAAGAATAAAGATGAAGTAAAAAAAGAATAAAGATGAAGTAAAAAAAGAATAAAGATGAAATAAAAAAAGAATAAAGATGAAGTAAAAAAAGAATAAAGATGAAATAAAAAAAGAATAAAGATGAAGTAAAAAAGAATAAAGATGAAATAAAAAAAGAATAAAGATGAAATAAAAAAAGAATAAAGATGAAGTAAAAAAAGAATAAAGATGAAGTAAAAGAAGAATAAAGATGAAGTAAAGAATAAAGATGAAGTAAAAAAGACTAAAGATGAAGTAAAAAAAGAATAAAGATGAAATAAAAAAAGAATAAAGATGAAATAAAAAAAGAATAAAGATGAAGTAAAAAAAGAATAAAGATGAAGTAAAAAAAGAATAAAGATGAAGTAAAAAAAGAATAAAGATGAAGTAAAAAAAGACTAAAGATGAAGTAAAAAAAGACTAAAGATGAAGTAAAAAAAGACTAAAGATGAAGTAAAAAAAGAATAAAGATGAAGTAAAAAAGACTAAAGATGAAGTAAAAAAAGAATAAAGATGAAATAAAAAAAAAATAAAGATGAAATAAAAAAAGAATAAAGATGAAGTAAAAAAAGAATAAAGATGAAATAAAAAAAGAATAAAGATGAAGTAAAAAAAGAATAAAGATGAAATAAAAAAAGAATAAAGATGAAGTAAAAAAAGAATAAAGTTGAAATAAAAAAAGAATAAAGATGAAGTAAAAAAGAATAAAGATGAAATAAAAAAAGAATAAAGATGAAATAAAAAAAGAATAAAGATGAAGTAAAAAAAGAATAAAGATGAAGTAAAAAAAGAATAAAGATGAAATAAAAAAAGAATAAAGATGAAGTAAAAAAAGAATAAAGATGAATTAAAAAAAGAATAAAGATGAATTAAAAAAAGAATAAAGATGAAGTAAAAAAAGAATAAAGATGAAATAAAAAAAGAATAAAGATGAAGTAAAAAAAGAATAAAGATGAAGTAAAAAAAGAATAAAGATGAAGTAAAAAAAGAATAAAGATGAAGTAAAAAAAGAATAAAGATGAAGTAAAAAAAGACTAAAGATGAAGTAAAAAAAGAATAAATATGAAGTAAAAAAAGAATAAAGATGAAATAAAAAAAGAATAAAGATGAAGTAAAAAAAGAATAAAGATGAAATAAAAAAAGAATAAAGATGAAGTAAAAAAGAATAAAGATGAAGTAAAAAAAGAATAAAGATGAAGTAAAAAAAGAATAAAGATGAAATAAAAAAAGAATAAAGATGAAGTAAAAAAAGAATAAAGATGAAGTAAAAAAAGAATAAAGATGAAGTAAAAAAAGAATAAAGATGAAGTAAAAAAAGAATAAAGATGAAATAAAAAAAGACTAAAGATGAAATAAAAAAAGAATAAAGATGAAGTAAAAAAAGAATAAAGATGAAGTAAAAAAAGAATAAAGATGAAATAAAAAAAGAATAAAGATGAAGTAAAAAAAGAATAAAGATGAAGTAAAAAAAGAATAAAGATGAAGTAAAAAAAGAATAAAGATGAAGTAAAAAAAGAATAAAGATGAAATAAAAAAAGAATAAAGATGAAATAAAAAAAGAATAAAGATGAAGTAAAAAAAGAATAAAGATGAAATAAAAAAAGAATAAAGATGAAGTAAAAAAAGAATAAAGATGAAATAAAAAAAGAATAAAGATGAAATAAAAAAAGAATAAAGATGAAGTAAAAAAAGAATAAAGATTAAATAAAAAAAGAATAAAGATGAAGTAAAAAAAGAATAAAGATGAAATAAAAAAAGAATAAAGATGAAGTAAAAAAAGAATAAAGATGAAGCAAAAAAAGAATAAAGATGAAGTAAAAAAAGAATAAAGATGAAATAAAAAAAGAATAAAGATGAAGTAAAAAAAGAATAAAGATGAAGTAAAAAAAGAATAAAGATGAAGTAAAAAAGAATAAAGATGAAATAAAAAAAGAATAAAGATGAAATAAAAAAAGAATAAAGATGAAGTAAAAAAAGAATAAAGATGAAGTAAAAAAAGAATAAAGATGAAGTAAAAAAAGAATAAAGATGAAGTAAAAAAAGAATAAAGATGAAGTAAAAAAAGAATAAAGATGAAGTAAAAAAAGAATAAATATGAAGTAAAAAAAGAATAAAGATGAAATAAAAAAAGAATAAAGATGAAGTAAAAAAAGAATAAAGATGAAATAAAAAAAGAATAAAGATGAAGTAAAAAAGAATAAAGATGAAGTAAAAAAAGAATAAAGATGAAGTAAAAAAAGAATAAAGATGAAATAAAAAAAGAATAAAGATGAAGTAAAAAAAGAATAAAGATGAAGTAAAAAAAGAATAAAGATGAAGTAAAAAAAGAATAAAGATGAAGTAAAAAAAGAATAAAGATGAAGTAAAAAAAGAATAAAGATGAAGTAAAAAAAGAATAAAGATGAAATAAAAAAAGAATAAAGATGAAGTAAAAAAAGAATAAAGATGAAGTAAAAAAAGAATAAAGATGAAGTAAAAAAAGAATAAAGAAACATACTACAAAGTAAAATGGGCCAAAGAAATAAAGGACGAAAGAAATAAAGGACGAAAGAAATAAAGGACGAAAGAAATAAAGTACGAAAGAAATAAAGGACGAAAGAAAAAATGGACGAAAGAAAAAATGGACGAAAGAAAAAATGGACGAAAGAAAAAATGGACGAAAGAAAAATAGGACGAAAGAAAAAAAGGACGAAAGAAAAAAAGGACGAAAGAAAAAAAGGACGAAAGAAAAAAAGGACGAAAGAAAAAAAGGACGAAAGAAAAAATGGACGAAAGAAAAAATGGACGAATGAAAAATGAAACCCAATATGCCCTTTTGTTTATTATTTTTATTTTGTTTAATATTTCTAACCTCTTTAATTAATAAAACAATGTTTAATAAATTGGTTGAGAAGACGCCTAATTCTAAAACGCTAAAGTCTACTTACCTATATAATGAGGCAGCTTCATGCGCTTCTATTGGTACCAATTTTTGAAATATATCTGGACCGGATACTTCCGGATCATTTGGATTAAACGGGATTCCTTTTACCAAAGAGGCCCCTGCAGGTGAGAGTATAATAAAAAAAAAAGTTTCCATGAAAAACTTTAATAGTAGATTTAAATGAGAAAGAAAGGGAGAGAAAGTGAAGAAGAAAAGAAAAAGAAAAGAATGAAAAAAATTAACAATGAAAATAAGGAGAGAATGAAAGTGAAGGAAAAAGGAAGGAAAGAGGCATAGAGGGGGTAGGGAGAGGCATAGAGAGGGGTGGGGAGAGGCATAGAGGGGGGGTGGGGAGAGGCATAGAGGGGGTGGAAAGAGGCATAGAGGGGGTGGGGAAAGGCATAGATGGGGGTGGGGAAAGGCATAGATGGGGGTGGGGAAAGGCATAAATTGGGGTGGGGAGAGGCATAGATGGGGGTGGGGAGAGGCATAGATGGGGGTGGGGAGAGGCATAGATGGAGGTGGGGAGAGGCATAGATGGAGGTGGGGAGAGGCATAGATGGGGGTGGGGAGAGGCATAGATGGGAGTGGAAAGAGGCATAGATGGGGGTGGAAAGAGGCATAGATGGGGGGGTGGAAAGAGGCATAGGGGGGGGGGTGGAAAGAGGCATAGAGGGGGTAGAAAGAGGCATAGAGGGGGGGTGGAAAGAGGCATAGAGGGGGGGGTGGAAAGAGGCATAGAGGGGGGTGGAAAGAGGCATAGAGGGGGGTGGAAAGAGGCATAGAGGGGGGTGGAAAGAGGCATAGAGGGGGGTGGAAAGAGGCATAGAGGGGGTGGAAAGAGGAATAGAGGGGGGGGGTGGAAAGAGGCATAGAGGGGGGGGGTGGAAAGAGGCATAGGGGGGGGGGAAGAGGCATAGGGGGGGGGGGTGGAAAGAGGCATAGAGGGGGGGGGGGTGGAAAGAGGCATAGAGTGGGGGGTGGAAAGAGGCATAGAGGGAGGTGGAAAGAGGCATAGAGGGGGGTGGAAAGAGGCATAGAGGGGGGTGGAAAGAGGCATAGAGGGTGGTGGAGAGAGGCATAGAGGGGAACATAGGAGAAGAGAGAGGGGGAATGAGAAGAGAAAGAGAAGGAAAAGGAACAAGAGGGAGGAAGTAAATTTAAAAAAAAAACGATTCGGTTGTTTCACCTTTCACTTCTGGCAGACTATCTAAGGCTGGCACTTTTTCATGATAAATAAAATCATTGTCTTTCTTTGACGAATTAAATCTGAAGGAAAAAAAGAAACAAAGTTAATGAACTTTTTTTTAATCGAATAATGAAGAACAAAATTTTTATTAGAAAATAACAATGAATTGGCATCGTCATATATCAAGGATGTGAATAGACAATGGTAAAAAAAATCTGAAATCAAGATGAATTTCCCAACCTGAGGGCTCATGGACCCCCTGTGTGTGCGTGCGTGCGTGCAGAGAGGGCAGAAAAGTAACCTACCTCTGGCAAGGTCTTTATTTATCCCTCAGGTCCATTTTTATCACTTCCGCCAATGTTTTTCTTGACCTTTTCCTGTGAACTTAACCTGCTACCTCAACTGTTCTACATCTACTAACCCAAGAACCCTCATGCATTCTTTCAATGTGGCCATACAATCGAAGTCTACTCTTCTGCACACATCTCCCTATACTGTCCAGATTTAATCTTCCTCTGAGGTCATCAGAACTAAGCCTGTCTTTAAGACTCACATTACACATCCATTGTATCATTCCTCTCCATGCAACGCATGTCCTCAACCCTCACTGGCCAGGTTTTACTTTCATACATCATCACACTGCGTACACATGCCTGATAGACTCTTCCCTTGGTTGACAGCTGCTTGAGATTTTTACGCTTGCCATACCTGAGTATGAATCATGTAAGTCTAATAATAATCATCATCATCATCACCACCATCATTGTCATCGGTTTAACGTCCGTTTTCCATGTTGGAATGCATTGGACGGATTTTGGAAATTGATTTCTAAACTAACCTATCACTAAAGGAAATTTTTAAACTGGCTACGTTTTATAAATTTAAAGAGATAACTATGGCCGCTACAAACAAAAAAGAGATAGAGAGAGACAAACTAACTCTACTACCACAACAACTATTACAACTGCTGACAACCAAGAGAAAAAGATAAAGAACACTTCTGTGTAGTTTGCCATTTCGTCACTGCTGTTACTATGTGTCAACAACACTTCTGCTCTGGCCATACTCATTGGGGTTTGAAGATTCCTGACGGCTATAAATCAGATGCACTTTAAGGTAATACCCAGGATCAGATACATAGCGATAAAATTGCGGGTCAAAAATAAAAATCCAAGAACTATATCAACTCACTTTCCGACAACAACATCAAAAGTAAACTGCAGTGGTTCATGAATATCATCTTCTTCATCCTAGAAAATAAAAGTTACAATTAACGTGAGATTATAATAATTATACAGCAAAAACAAAAATGAAAACAGGACATTAGAAAATACAATTATCTCAATTACTGGTGAGGAGCTTAAATAATAATTTAAATAAAAAAGAAAGAAAAATACAATTTCATCCTCAACGAGAATCGAATTGCTGTCTTAACCATTGTCACACAGCGATATTTAAAAAAAAAGAGTCAACCTTTTATACAGATGAACAGATTATTGTTTGTTCCCCGTTTTTTAAAAAAATCTCTTTTCAGTTAAAGCGTAACCTCTTTCTCAATAGATATATAGATCTGTATACTTTTTTTGCATTAGTCTCAAGCTACGGTAGGGTCGACAATAATAGATTTCCGTCTCCAATTGGCACTATAACGGGCTTGGTCTGGGTAAAGGCCAGTTTTACAGAGATCTTTGTGTAGGGTGTCAGCCTATCACATCATCGGCATTTCTCTCTGTCGCTTCCCCGCAATTACTAATTGAAAAGTGAGTTTCAGGACGGGGTCGTTGTCAGCCCGCAGCACATGTCCAAACCACCATTCCATCGTCTTGCCCTTAATCGGCGCAGTGCCGTAGCGCCTTCTGATGTTGTTATTACAGCTGTGGTTGAGCAGTGTATTTGCCGAGATCCAACAGAGCATTTTGGTTTCCATAACGGCGAATCTCTAAAAAAAATTGCCTGTTATTGGTCCCCCGATTTATAAAATCGGGGGACTTATGTTTTGAGGCATTTCCGTCTGTCTGTCCGGATTTTTCTCCACAACCATCCATTGAATTTCTCTGAAATTTTGCATGAAGTTGTAACTTTGGTCAGATTAGAAAGTGACATTCTCCGATTTTTGAAAAAAAATCTGGTTAGCCCCCCAGGGGGTCAAAAGGCCCCAAAATGGCAAAAAATGACATTTTTTGCCCCATAACTTTTCATCCATCCATTTAATTTCTCTGAAACTTGGCCAAAATGTGGAGGCAATTGTTCCTAATAGAAAATAAGTATCGCTGACCTTGGAAAAAATCTGGTTCGCGCCCCCAGGGGGTCAAAAGCCCCCAAAATGGCAAAAAATGACCCTTTTCTCCCATAACGTTTGATCCATCCATTCCATTTTTCTGAAACTTGGCCAAAATGTAGAGGCAATTGTTCTGGATATAAAATGAACATCCTTGACCTCAGAAAAATTCTGGTTCGCGCCCCCAGGGGGTCAAAAATGTCCCAAATTGCCCAAATTTATTGCATTTTACACTCGCCACATCGAGTCATATACAGAGGGGGACCACGCACGTGCGGCTTGTTAAATTTGTTCCCGGTGCTATTGATGGCAGTGATAGACCCGAGTCTGAGAGTAACACCCTCTTTCTTTATTTATGACAAATCAAAAATAAAATGTCGATCAGGATTAAATATTAAAATCGATCAGAAATGCAATTTTTATTTTTTTTACACAGACCAATATTTGCATTAACACATCACGATCGGAAACAAAGGATCTCAGTAACGGAAGTAGCGGACAACACGAGGTAGGATGCTGTTTTGATTTGTGATCTGCATTGATAACAATGATGTATATGGTTTGATTGCGACTTACAAGACATCGGACCTCCCCTCAGAGGGGAGGTATACATAACATGCTATACTGATAAAACAAATAATCATATTAAGAATGAAAAGATTTTTTTAAAAAAAAAAGATTAAGAATTAATTACTTTTGACAATTTTAAACATTCTTGGAGTTTATCGTGTGAAGCCGAAAAGTAAGTGACCCTTTCTCCCCATTTCTGATGGTCATTCGCTTGCTGTCCAAGGTAGAAGTACTTGATGCACTGGTAGAACTGCATCTTACACTCCATTCGCTTTTTCCACGCCTACAAAATTGAAAACAAATCAAAATGGTATAAAATCAATATAAAATATAAAATTATATAAAAGCAAAACGTCTGTGTGTATGTTTGTATGTATGTCTGGAAAAGGCTCCCAAGATACTCGACAGGACCCATAAAGTTGACATTTTCAGAATCCTCCAGTTTCCGGACACATAATATCCAAAAATTGGAAAAAAAACGTCAATATCTTTGTATAAAAATGGGGGGGGGGGGGGGGGGGGGTAAATTAATTGGATCGCCTTTCGCCGGAGGTACGATCTGCGCAAGCGTGTGTGCATAAAACGCGTATCAGATTCAAATATCGTTTAACTGATTGATTTTTCGTAATATTTTAAACTGTCTTCCGTAGTCTTGTGGTTATAGACTCAGGTCGATTATCCAAAGGTTTAGCGTTCGATACCAGTCGACTCACACAATTTTTTTTTTAAACGGTGACCTAAATATACATCTAAGAAGATTTTGAATTATCTGCCCTTGAAATCTTCTTAAGAAAGAAGATGAAGGCTTAGGGAACGAATCGCTGTTATGATACGCAGAATGGAAAAATACTTGTAATTAAAGTTCTAGTGGATAATTTTTTCTACTTTTTTGTACAGTGAGTAAGAATATAACGCTGAATAAGTATATAATATTGTTTTTATAAAAAATAATTTTTTCATACGGCCGCTGAACAGCATAAACACCAAGGGAAATTAATTGTAGAGATTTAAATTTAAAAAAAAAAAAAATTATTTTGCAAAATAGAAATTTAAAAAATATTTTGTTTTTGTACTTGAAGCTAATTGATTAATAATAAAACAACAAAAAAAATAATGTGTTTTTAATGTGAAGGCGACACACACATTTGAAGTCACATAATTAAATTAATATCTTTATTTTTTTAAAAACTCAAGGGAGAGAACTCAGTATAATTGCACACAATAACTTACCTTTAATTTTTTTTGGTGAGTAAGAAAAAATGTGTCCACTCTAACAGTTTTCTGGGCCGAAATATGTATTTTCAGAACAAAAAAATTTAAATAAAATAAAATGTATTCATGCCAGTAACATAGTGTAAGAAAAAAAACACGAAAATAGACTAGTCCGAATCAAATATCGATATGTCAGCCGGATTGCTTTAGATTTGTTGCATAACACTGGACATTACTTTCATCAAGACGAATTGCCAAAAATGTGAAAAAAATGAAAATTGACGATGATTGAGATTATTGACGCATGAACACTTTAGTAGAAAAACTCAAGGGAGATAACTCAGTATAATTGCACACGATAACTTCCCTTTCATCAGTTTTGTAAATATCAATGTCAAATTGCTTCAAATTTGTTGGTGAAAAAGCTCCTTTTAGGCAGCTTTGTCTGCTACTGTTTCCTCAGATTGCCGCATGATTTGGGATCCAACAAAGAATAATCTCTTTGACGTCTGATAATGATGTTATCTACATAATAGTTCAATAATCAATGGTTTATCAAATTTCCTATTTTTAAATGATGTTAATACCAATAATAGCATAGTGTATAAATGTTTGGTTTAAAATTCATACCTTATAGAGGCCGGAACCTAAAATTCATACCTTATAGAGGCCGGAACCTAAAATTCATACCTTATGGAGGCCGGAACCTAAAATTCATACCTTATAGAGGCCGGAACCTAAAATTCATACCTTATAGAGGCCGGAACCTAAATTTCATACCTTATAGAGGCCGGAACCTAAAATTCATACCTTATAGAGGCCGGAACCTAAATTTCATACCTTATAGAGGCTGGAACCTAAATTTCATACCTTATAGAGGCTGGAACCTAAATTTCATACCTTATGGAGGCTGGAACATGGCCATCCCTACTACAGGCCAGGCGATCGTGCAACTGGGGTCTTTTACTGGGGGCCATGTGAATTTTCTTAAATATTCGATATAGAAGTTGCAAACAAAGGTAAAATTTCTCTGTGAGATTAGTTTGATGTTTTTATGTGTTTTACATACCAAATAATAAGAACCACAATGAGCTAATTGATAAATTTGACAATTATTGACAAATTCCTATAAATGAAGAGCCAGGTAATTTTAAATAAACAAAGGCAAATGCATATTTCAATGAAGAATTTTTATTTCAATGTTGGATTTTTTTTAGAGATTTTGTACTTAATTCAAAAGATCATTACTTGTATATTGTGGTTAAAAAGAAAAAAAGGATCCGCACCAGTTGATGATATAGTTTGCAACTTCTATATCGAATATTTAAGAAAATTCACATGGCCCCCAGTAAAAGACCCCAGTTGCACGATTGCCTGGCCTGTAGTAGGGATGGCCATGGGCTGGAACCTAAAATTCATACCTTATGGAGGCCGGAACCTAAAATTCATACCTTATAGAGGCCGGAACCTAAAATTCATACCTTATAGAGGCTGGAACCTAAATTTCATACCTTATAGAGGCTGGAACCTAAAATTCATACCTTATAGAGGTTGGAACCTAAATTTCATACCTTATAGAGGCTGGAACCTAAAATTCATACCTTATAGAGGCTGGAACCTAAAATTCATACCTTATAGAGGCCGGAACCTAAAATTCATATCTTATAGAGGCCGGAACCTAAAATTCATACCTTATAGAGGCCGGAACCTAAAATTCATACCTTATAGAGGCCGGAACCTAAAATTCATACCTTATAGAGGCCGGAACCTAAAATTCATACCTTATAGAGGCTGGAACCTAAATTTCATACCTTATAGAGGCTGGAACCATAAAATTCATACCTTATAGAGGTTGGAACCTAAAATTCATACCTTATAGAGGCTGGAACCTAAAATTCCCTGGTCGTAGCCGATAGCAAAGTTCTTTAATGCCAGTTTGTAATACTCGACAATTTCTGCAGCAACTTTGGCTGTGATGGTGCTCTTACGACTGTCACTCATCGATTTCTCCAGAATGCATTCCTGCGCCTGGGCCTGAAATAAATTAAATTAAAATAATCTAATTGATGTGTAGTCGGTGTTTTTTTGTGAGATATAGGACAAATATAAAAAAGAATTGAAGAAAACTCTTGTATAAATCAACAATTAACATTTATTCTCCATTTACAAGTGAAGAAAAGAATTACTTCTTAGTCCGAAACGTCTGACTTGGAGAGAGCTCTGTAACACGTGTTAATCCAAGATCGTCTCTATCTGGAAATGTCCAAGGGACATAACTCTACTCTCCAAATTTTTGAGGCAAGTGAGAACACAAAGGCAAAGAGTTACTTCCCTTTTAATATGTTTTCTAGATGAAAATCTGTTTCATCTAACACTAATATACAGAGATATGAGTATTGATTTACTCCTCTCCAGGAGTTAGGCGCAAGGCCAGTTTTTATCTTACTCCCACAAGTAAGATGTGACTCAAGGTCGGGTCGGGAAAGTGAGGTTTAAAAATTGCCTGGGCAGCCCCGTCGGCATTCCCCGATAAGGGCGCCTCAGGCAGTAAGCAATAACCTTACTCCTCCCCAAAGAGGGGAGGCAAAGCCTGGGAAGGTGGACCTCCCAGAACTGCACAGGACAGACCCATAGACCGGCGTAAATCAAGCCCCGAAGGCCAAGGCAATACCAGTCTATGGGGTGCAGTATCCATCGGAACAGATACTACACTTTGATCTTAGCCAAAAGGCCAAGTTCACTCATGAGTAGCTAATGACAAAAAAGATGAAATTGAAATGAATTTCCCAGACTAGGGGGGGGGGGGGGGTAATGGGTCCCCAGTATTTTTGTGTGTGGAGAGGGCAGCACAAAAAACAACTTTTTTCCTAAACAAATCCAATCAGTTTCAACTAAGAAAGTCAAAATTAAGAGATGGACAACAAGTGCCCATGTGGGAGGAAGGAGACAGGAAGTCATTCTTTGATTGAACAAAAGTCATCTAACTCCCCTATCCCGATCAATGAATCGTTTGAAGTCTTAGCCTTTATGGCAAAATTAACATTTTCGGAGAGAACTGTCTAAAGAGGGAAAAGGAAGGAAAGAGAAAATATAAAGAGAAAGAGAGAGAGAGAGAGAGAGATAGAGAAAGAAAGAAACATAGAAATAAAAATAAAATCCAGCCAAATAGCAACGAAAAAAATAAGGAGGTAAGACTCTAGCAATTTGGTAGAATTCATTTTTTTATTTAAACAAAAAAGCGGATTTCGAACAAAAAGCAGAGAACTCACAGAATTCTAGCGATTTAAATGGAAATCCGCTTTTTCTGGATTAAAAAAAAAGTGTAATTCTGTAAAACATCGGAGAACTCACATCCCTGCGTTATGCTACATGGAGATCGTTGGTATATCTCACCTATTTCAATTGGTTTCCCCCAAAATTTAGATAAAAAGGGAAGATGGAAAGATGCGGGTCATCTGTATGCAGTTGCTGTAACAAGTAAATCAAATCCCAGAGAAATTAATGGAGTTGTTTGTTGTCCTTTTTTAATGCCTTCTATTATTCCAGCAACAAAGGTAAAATATTGTTAATGGCACATCAACCTTTTTCAAGTCATTTCATGCCATGAATGTAGAAGGTACCAACCTTCATTTGAGTCTTAAGTCAGTGGGTCATTTATAGTCATTGGTTAAGACAGAGAGAGAGAAAGAGAGAGAGAGAAAGAGAGACAGAGAGAAAGAGAGAGACAGAGAGAGAGAGACAGAGAGAGAGAGAGAGACAGAGAGAGAGAAAGAGAGAGAGAAAGAGAGACAGAGAGAGAGAGAAAGAGAAAGAGAGAGAGAGAGAGAGAAAGAGAGAGAGAGAGAGAAAGACAAAGAAAGAGATAGAAAGAGTGAGAAAGAGAGGTGTGAAAATTTTTATTCTGTCATAGTCAGCCACGCTGATTCG
The DNA here is from genome assembly GCA_963556195.1 of Sepiola atlantica. Classification (NCBI taxonomy): domain Eukaryota; kingdom Metazoa; phylum Mollusca; class Cephalopoda; order Sepiida; family Sepiolidae; genus Sepiola; species Sepiola atlantica. The sequence continues at coordinate 37,778,924 of OY744554.1, forward strand.
CTGCACTAACGTTGAAACACGTATACGTGTTAATGGCACATCAACCCTTTTCAAGTCATTTCATGCCATGAATGTAGAAGGAAATATCCTTCATTTGAGTCTTAAGTCAGTGGGTCATTTATAGTCATTAGTTAAGAGCTTTGGTTTTTATAATTGTTATCATTTTGGTGAAGGTTTTTATGCTTCAAGTTCTTTATATCTTCAAATATTTAGTCATGGTGTTTGGTTGAGTGAAAGGCGAGAAGGGAGGGAAATTGTTGTTTTTTTGTTTGTTTTGGATTTAGCAGAACATGATTGAGTTTTGCAAAGGAAAAAAACCAAAATAAAACATCAATGTTTGGTGCATTTTGAGTCAGGAAGTCAATAACTTTAGTCAGCCTGATCTGGTAGTGCCAGTAGGTTCTACTTGACCCATAGATGGGGCTCTTAGAGGTACTACCACTCCGGGCCAGAGTGGGCCTGGGAGCAATTGCAACTAAGGGGCAACTCTACATTCCCCACAGCTCCCAAATGGAGGCCTCACCACTGGATGTCTTTTAAGGTCATACCCAGGACCAGAGAGAGAAGGAAGGAGAAAGGAACAACATCTCTGTGACGAAGAAAGTATTGTTTCTAGGGGTTAAATATGTAACCCCCCCCCCCCCCCCCCACTCCTCCCCACAAAATAATGCTAGCATTTACATATTTTATTCTTCTGTACTTGTCTTAGTTGTCATATTTACAACGTTTCAACTATTGTAATCTTCGGCCTTCTTCAAGTGCCATTTTTCAAAGACAAAGTTTTTAATTGAACCTTTTACAAATTCCATGGGAGTATGTAGCACTATTTAGATGCAAACGTTGAAAATAATGTTAAGAACGGTATTTTCCAAATAAGGTTAAAATTTAACAGAGAATGAAAATTCCATTTCGAAGTTAAAAGTTTAGGATTATGTGATGTCATGGGTGCTTGTACATGACAGTTCCTGCTTTTGGTAATTAGATGTCGAAGCTATCGGACGCAAGTATTGAATCCTCCTTTGCCTCTTCCCCTTGGAAAGGGAAGATACACTGCATCTTGATGTACTTGATGCAAATTACTGTAATAAGTAAATCAAAGCCCAGAGAAATTAATGGAGTTGTTTGCTGTTCTTTTAAATGGCTTCTTTTATGCCAGCCACAAAGAGAATGAAGAAGAAAAGAACAACACCTCTGCGACTAGGGAAGCAGCAATTTTTGAAGGAGTCTGTTCTTTTTTAAATCTATTTCAAAGAGTAGATTATTTTAAAACTAGTTCAGGAGTTAGATTTTTTTTCACCCGACTCCTCACTGGAAAGTTAAGCAGTGAATTCTTTCACCCTCAACAAATTGTCAGTCATCGTCTTGTCAACAGAAGTTTTCTAAACCGTTGCGTTGTCAGCTGACACGTTCAATCTTTGTAGCAGTTGTTATGATGACCACGGCAGTAGGTTTCGTAGCCGTTGCAGTTGATCCTTTTCTTTTTCTTGCAGCCACTTCTTAGTCTGCCGCAAAGAAGGTAAGCTCCCTTTACCGGGCTAGAAAAGTTCTCATATCAGTAGTAGGTTTCGTAGCCGTTGCAGTTGATCCTTTTCTTTTTCTTGCAGCCACTTCTTATAACAACATGAATTGGAATGAGTACATGGAAGATGCTGCTTAGTCTGCCGCAAAGAAGGTAAGCTCCCTTTACCGGGCTAGAAAACTTCTCATATCTGGCAGTATTCTATAGCTTTATAAAGTCATCCTTCGCCTGTACATGAAGTACTCTTGTCACATCTGGGCTGGTGCACCAACCACTAGTCTTTCCCTCTGGGACAGGGTGTAAAAACACGTCTCTAACCTAATAGGTCCCACACTGTCTACCAAGCTCTAGCATCTGTCCCATCACCGCAATGTTGCACCCCTTTGCTTGTTTTACAAGTACTTTCACGGAATGTGCTCCAACCAATTAACTGTACTTGTACCCCTTTAACGTAAATAGCCTAGCAGCAAAATCCCACCCCTTTACTGTAGAGGTCCCCAGATACCAGAAACTTTCTATTCTAATAGCTTGTTTCCCCGGACCGCTTGCCTTTGGAATTCCCTCCTGGCTCCCTGTTCCCCCCCCCCCCCGACTGTATTAACATGCAGAATTTTAAATGTAATGTAATCTTGCTGCAAAACTCCCCATTTACGATGCCCTCTATAAACCTGACCCTAATCACAATAGCCCCTTATGTCTCAGTGGCAATATGAACGTTTTTTCAGAACGGGAAATGTTTTCCCTAAGAAAAAATACTGGCGCACATGATGTCCTTCTCCCCCCTGTCTCCTCAAATAACAAAGGACTGATTAGACAATAAGCTAGCTAAGAATTAACCACGATATTCGTAAATCTCTCTCTCTCTCTCTTAACGATAGCAAAACATCTCCACAGGCAATAGAAACTGACGCCGAATAAAAAGTAATTAAAATGAAAAGATTGTTGTCATGGCCATCCCTACTACAGGCCAGGCAATCGTGCAACTGGGGTCTTTTACTGGGGGCCATGTGAATTTTCTTAAATATTCGATATAGAAGTTGCAAACAAAGGTAAAATTTCTCTGTGAGATTAGTTTGATGTTTTTATGTGTTTTACATACCAAATAATAAGAACCACAATGAGCTAATTGATAAATTTGACAATTATTGACAAATTCCTATAAATGAAGAGACAGGTAATTTTGAATAAACAAAGGCAAATGCATATTTCAATGAAGAATTTTTATTTCAATGTTGGATTTTTTTTAGAGATTTTGTACTTAATTCAAAAGATCATTACTTGTATATTGTGGTTAAAAAGAAAAAAAGGATCCGCACCAGTTGATGATATAGTTTGCAAATTCTATATCGAATATTTAAGAAAATTCACATGGCCCCCAGTAAAAGACCCCAGTTGCACGATTGCCTGGCCTGTAGTAGGGATGGCCATGATTGTTGTCTTATGAAGCGGGTGAGAAAGGTCTTTTGTTACAGACAACTCCCGGAGATGGCCACTACAGTGCAGAGGTGAAGAAAGTACTCAACCACTAGACGACAGAGCAAACCAAAAAGAAACGAAGGTATGAATCTTTAAGGGGCTATGCAACATTATGTCTCAGTGGTAATGTGCCTTGTTCGAGTGTAATAAAAGTTAAAAAAAAGACAAAGAAACTTACCAGCATCAAGTTGACATGGTAGGACATCATTTCACGCGATAAATCCTGGCTGTACGCTGTGTAATAGTCACGGAGATATTCAAAAGCCCAAGCAGAACACTGAAAATGAGTGCAGGACACCTTCATACCCTGGAAAAACAGAGACGTAGTTATTAAATAAATATTCACGGGTACAAAATTCACCTTCATACCCTAGAAATTAGAAAAGACGTAGTTATTAAATAAATATTCACGGGTACAAAATTTTATAAATAAATGAGAAAGGTTTTTTCATTTATTGCATCTGTTGTCATATTTGGGCTTGTAAATCTCTGTCCCATTTGAGGGTTCTTGATAAGGTGCAGAAACGTATCTGTAATTTGATCGACCCACTCCGTTCTTCTTTCGATGCACACCCTCTCTCACAGACATTATGTTGCTAATCTCAGTCTCTTCTTCAAGTACTATTATAGTATATGATTTCCAGAATTGTCTGACTTATTTCTAGCTTCCTTTGTTCCAGCTCGTTTGACTCATTGGTCTAGTGGTCTTCATCAATTCACTGTTCACGTACTTTGTTATAATACATCTTCCAATTCCAGTAGCTTCTTTCCAAGAACTTGCAAGCTGGTGGAACTCTTGTAGCAGTTACATGATTGACATCTACTTTCTTTTGTATTTACACAGAATCTCTTCAATCTCACACAAAATTAAATCCACCAGAATACATTTCGATTTTATTCTATTGTTAATAGTTTTTAATAGTTACATGATTGACATCTACTTTCTTTTGTATTTACACGCAATCTCTTCAATCTCACACGAAATTAAATCCACCAGAATGCATTTCGGTTTTATTCTATTGTTAATAGTTTGTAATAGTTACATGATTGAGATCTACTTTCTTTTGTATTCACACGCAATCTCTTGCATAGTGATTAATTTATGGTTTGATCAGATAAAACAGGCATGTTAAAACTCACGTAGAAATACATCAGATTTGAACACTCCCATGCATGTTTGTCTTTTCTCGTATATCTTTCTCCTTTCCAGCAAAAGAACTTACATCTTTCTCTTTCCAGCAAAAGAACTCACGTCTTTCTCTTTCCAGCAAAAGAACTCACGTCTTTCTCTTTTCAGCAAAAGAACTCACGTCTTTCTCTTTTCAGCAAAAGAACTCACGTCTTTCTCTTTCCAGCAAAAGAACTCACGTCTTTCTCTTTCCAGCAAAAGAACTCACGTCTTTCTCTTTCCAGCAAAAGAACTCACACCTTTCTCTTTCCAGCAAAAGAACTCACACCTTTCTCTTTCCAGCAAAAGAACTCACATCTTTCTCTTTCCAGCAAAAGGACTCACATCTTTCTCTTTCCAGCAAAAGAACTCACACCTTTCTCTTTCCAGCAAAAGAACTCACATCTTTCTCTTTCCAGCAAAAGGACTCACGTCTTTCTCTTTCCAGCAAAAGGACTCACGTCTTTCTCTTTCCAGCAAAAGGACTCACATCTTTCTCTTTCCAGCAAAAGGACTCACATCTTTCTCTTTCCAGCAAAAGGACTCACATCTTTCTCTTTCCAGCAAAAGAACTCACATCTTTCTCTTTCCAGCAAAAGGACTCACATCTTTCTCTTTCCAGCAAAAGGACTCACATCTTTCTCTTTCCAGCAAAAGGACTCACGTCTTTCTCTTTCCAGCAAAAGGACTCACGTCTTTCTCTTTCCAGCAAAAGGACTCACGTCTTTCTCTTTCCAGCAAAAGGACTCACGTCTTTCTCTTTCCAGCAAAAGGACTCACGTCTTTCTCTTTCCAGCAAAAGGACTCACGTCTTTCTCTTTCCAGCAAAAGAACTCACATCTTTCTCTTTTCAGCAAAAGGACTCACATCTTTCTCTTTCCAGCAAAAGAACTCGCACCTTTCTCTTTCCAGCAAAAGAACTCACATCTTTCTCTTTCCAGCAAAAGGACTCACATCTTTCTCTTTCCAGCAAAAGGACTCACGTCTTTCTCTTTCCAGCAAAAGGACTCACGTCTTTCTCTTTCCAGCAAAAGAACTCACACCTTTCTCTTTCCAGCAAAAGAACTCACATCTTTCTCTTTCCAGCAAAAGGACTCACGTCTTTCTCTTTCCAGCAAAAGGACTCACATCTTTCTCTTTCCAGCAAAAGGACTCACATCTTTCTCTTTCCAGCAAAAGGACTCACGTCTTTCTCTTTCCAGCAAAAGGACTCACATCTTTCTCTTTCCAGCAAAAGAACTCGCATCTTTCTCTTTTCAGCAAAAGAACTCGCGTCTTTCTCTTTCCAGCAAAAGAACTCACATCTTTCTCTTTTCAGCAAAAGAACTCGCATCTTTCTCTTTCCAGCAAAAGGACTCACATCTTTCTCTTTCCAGCAAAAGGACTCACATCTTTCTCTCCGGCCTGAACATTGACGACGCGAAGTCATGGAAATGCAGTGGGTTCTCTATAAGAGTACCAATCATCTTTTGTTTTGTTTTTTTAGCTCCTTACATCAAATGGCATCATACCATGTCTGGAGTTACTTCCATAAAAAAGAAAATCCAACGATATTTGGGACAAATAAACATCAATTTAGGCCTGACTTGTCCACCAAGTTTCAGCCATGAATGTCCAACAGTTTTTGTTTTATTGCCGTTCAATAATAAGTACACTCGCATGTGGCATGCAAAATTATCAAAAAAATCTATATTACCATCAAAACGGCTCACCGTTATTTGAATCAATATTACAACATAGTAGTTTGAAATACTGCATATAGAGTAGAGACGAAAGGTCCAAAGACAGCTCTTTGTCTGCATAACTATTTTTTTAAACAGTTCATAATAAATTAATGTTTGGTGTTATTCATTTGTAATTTTATTGTCCTATTTTTCCTATGTTATTGTCTATCTAATTATATGAATAAATGTTAATGTCTATATGAATAAATGTTAATACTGCCAAGTCTGTTGCAAAGAAGGTGGGCTCCCTCTACCGGGTTAGAAAACATCTCGCACCTGCCAGTATCTTATATCTCTATAAAGCCACCATTCGCCTATGAATGGAGTATCGTTGCCACATCTGGGCTAGTGCACTAGTCTCTCCTTCTTGAACAGGTTGCAAAAGAAAATTTCTAACCTAATAGGCCCCACACTGTCTCCAAAGCTCCAGCCCCTGTCACATCGCAGTAGTGTTGCATCCCTGTGCTTGTTTTACAAGTACTTCCAAGAAATATGCCCCGATAAAGTTTCTGCACCTGTACCCCATCATAAATACTCCCCGACCCACCTGACTAGCAGCAAAATCACACCCCTTCTCAGTAGAGGTCGCTAGATACTGGAAGATTTTCTACTGTAATAGCTTCTTTCCTCGGACTGCTTGCCTTTGGAATTCCCTCCCTGCTCCTTGTTTCTGACTGTAGCAACATGCAGAAATGTAAATATAATGTGAACAAACATCTTTCTGGCCAGGTATTTAATTCCTTCCCACCGCAGGAATATGTGACAAGGTCGGAAAGGCGGGGGGGGGAGAGTCAATCCAGCGTCCCTAAAGAAGGAGCACTCTGGCCTAGCAAAAATAACCTGGGCAGCCCCGTCGGCATTCGCCGGTCAGGGCACCTCAGACAAACTTACTCCACCCCAAAGAGGGGAGGCAAGGCCTGGGAGGGAGCACCTCCTAGGACAACCCAGGACATAATACCTCAGCCCGGCAGATAAAAGGTCACCGAAATGGCCCAGTTCCTGCCAGACTGATTGTCGAGAATGAATCCTCGACTTGTATTACCCCATCCCAACGTCCTCAATCAACCGAAGTTAATGAGAGACTGAATGGGGGGGGGGGGGGGGCTGAACTGCCCAACTCCCCACCCAGGTTGTCCCCCTATAAACCTGGCCCCCATCACAGCAGCCCCTTACGCTTAAGTGGCAACATGCCTTGCTTAGGGTAAAAATAAAAAAAAACAAAATATACCTACCTCTGCAGTTGTTCGTGTATCAGCAGCTCCAAGAATGGAATGCAAGGCTCCAATGTTGTACAATATGCAAGCTTGCTCAAATTTGATATCCTTATATACATAGTCTCTCCCGGTATGGACGTCTTCCCTTGAAAAAGAAAAACATCTAAATGAATAAATGCAAAAGTCGAGCCCATTTCTCGCACTAATAGAAAATTCAATCGTTTTTTTATTATTTCTTTTGAGCTTAGAGAAACATTTGCATGGACCATGGTATTCATTGTCCATATACCTATTTCAGTTGAGCCCATTTCTCGCACAAACAGTAAATTCGATCTTTTTTTAAAATTATTTCTTTTGAGCTCAGAGAAACATTTGCATGGACCATGATATTCATTGTCCATATACCTATTTCAGTTGAGCCCATTTCTTGCACAAACAGTAAATTCAATCTTTTTTTTATTATTTCTTTTGAGCTCAGAGAGAAATTTGCATGGACCATGATATTCATTGTCCATATACCTATTTCAGTTAAGCTCATTTCGCGCATTAACAGTAAATTAAATCTTTTTTAAAAATTATTTCTTTTGAGCTCAGAGACACATTTGCATGGACCATGATATTCATTGCCCATATACCTATTTCAGTTGAGCCCATTTCTCACACTAACAGTAAATTCAATCGTTTTTTTAATTATTTCTTTTCAGCTCAGAGAGAAATTTGCATGGACCATGGTATTCATTGCCCATATACCTATTTCAGTTGAGCCCATTTCTCACATTAACAGTAAATTCAATCTTTTTTCATTATTTCTTTTGAGCTCAGAGAGAAATTTGCATGGACCATGGTATTCATTGCCCATATACCTATTTCAGTTGAGCCCATTTCTCACACTAACAGTAAATTCAATCGTTTTTTTTTATTATTTCTTTTCAGCTCAGAGAGAAATTTGCATGGACCATGGTATTCATTGTCCATATACCTATTTCAGTTGAGCCCATTTCTCACACTAACAGTAAATTCAATCTTTTTTTTATTTATTATTTGTATTTGAGCTCAGAGAAACATTTGCATGGACCATGATATTCATTGTCCATATACCTATTTCAGTTGAGCTCATTTCGCGCATTAACGGTAAATTTAAAACACCCCATTTCAAATTAATTCAACTTTACAGAATAGGTGGAAAATCTATTTTATGTACTGCTTATCTATATGCGATATCAGTCACAAGGTTAACTAATTTGCATATTGGTTTTGAAAAAGGACATTTTATTAATTGTTATTGTTTTTTAAAATTCAATGATTGTTTAGATTTTAATATAAAAAATAGTTCTGTTTTGCAATATTGTTTTATTTCATGGATAAACGTTTAGCGTTTGCGTTCAAATGTTTCTTTCTTTAGAGAGACTGACTTGATTTTAAACAAGTTGCGATCTATCACTAAATTGTAAGTGAAAAACAAATCTCCTTTACACACACACTCACTCAGATAAATTGATTTCTTCTTTCTTTTCCTTTCTTTATGGTCACATTTAAAAGATAAATAAATTTGTATTAAAATTATCAAAATGTTAACGTTTACTTATCTTATATAACGTTAACGTTTACTTATCTTATATAACGTTAACGTTTACTTATCTTATATAACGTTAACTTATCTTATATAACGTTAACGTTTACTTATCTTATATAACGTTAACGTTTACTTATCTCATATAACGTTAACGTTTACTTATCTCATATAACGTTAACGTTTACTTATCTCATATAACGTTAACGTTTACTTATCTCATATAACGTTAACGTTTACTTATCTCATATAACGTTAACGTTTACTTATCTCATATAACGTTAACGTTTACTTATCTCATATAACGTTAACGTTTACTTATCTCATATAACGTTAACGTTTACTTATCTCATATAACATTAACGTTTACTTATCTCATATAACGTTAACGTTTACTTATCTTATATAACGTTAATGTTTACTTATCTTATATAACGTTAACGTTTACTTATCTTATATAACGTTAACGTTTACTTATCCTATATAACGTTAACGTTTACTTATCCTATATAACGTTAACGTTTACTTATCCTATATAACGTTAACGTTTACTTATCCTATATAACGTTAACGTTTACTTATCTTATATAACGTTAACGTTTACTTATCTTATATAACGGTAATGTTTACTTATCTTATATAACGGTAATGTTTACTTATCTTATATAACGTTAACGTTTACTTATCTTATATAACGTTAACGTTTACTTATCTTATATAACGTTAACGTTTACTTATCTCATATAACGTTAACGTTTACTCATCTTATATAACGTTAATGTTTACTTATCTTATATAACGTTAACGTTTACTTATCTTATATAACGTTAATGTTTACTTATCTTATATAACGTTAACGTTTACTTATCTTATATAACGTTAACGTTTACTTATCTTATATAACGTTAACGTTTACTTATCTTATATAACGTTAACGTTTACTTATCTTAGATAACGTTAACGTTTACTTATCTTATATAAGGTTAACGTTTACTTATCTTATATAAATAAACGAGAAAGATTTTGCTTTGTGATTTGTATTATTATTTGGAATACTATTCTCATCTTGGATTTTATTCTCCCAACGTTTCGGCCGATGTAACTTCTGACCTTCTTCAGGTGCATCTTGTCAAACTCGGGAATCTGTATAGAATTTTGAACAGAACCCTTTTATTTAATCGACGGGGGTAGCTTGCCGTAGATTAAATAAGGGGTTCTCTTCAAAATTCTGTATAGATTCCAGGGTTTGACAAGATACGCCTGAAGAAGGTCGGAGATTACATCCGAAACGTGAGAATAATACTCAAGATGAGAACAGTAGTCCAAATAATACAAATTATAACGTTTTAATTCGTTTATTGTAACAATTAAATACAACAAAGTAGCCTATTTCTTATTGTAAAAATAATTGTCAGCGAAATATCCTCTGGATAAATAAAACTAATGTCACTCTTAAGCCATTGACGATGACAAAATTATATTTCTGATGTCTCGTTCGATTTGGGAACAATTCATTTTAAAATGAGTAAAATCTTAATTTTTGACTCTCAGTTACGTCAGATATTTTCAATTACTTATTTGCATTTTATGTTTGGCAATCGGACGATTTCACTTTTAAAATGGGTGTGAAAGGTGATAATGTATGTACAAATGAAGGTCCAAGCATGTTATTATTGCATTTACCTCTTCTCCAGCCCCCCCCCCCCCCCACACACACACACACAAATTTCCCAACCTAGAGGGTCAGAGTGTTCACTCATAATCGCCTAAAAAGTACAATCTCATTTTGGGGGATGGAGGTTATTTAGTGAAGAATGTTAATCTATAATCTCCTTTTTTTTTCATACTGAAAGTATCGACTGATATGTTTTAAAGGAGACAGGAAGACATTCATTGATGAAACAAAAGTCTTCTACCTTCCCTACCCATGAATCGGTTGAAGTATGGCAAAATTAATATTTTCAGAAGGAGGGAGAAGTGAGGCTAAGCAAAGCAAGAGAGGAAGCGGAAGAGAAAGAAAACAGGAAAAGAGAAAGATAAAGCGAAAAAAAAGGAAGATAAATAAAATCGAGCCTAATGGGGGAAAAAATAAGCAGGTAAAGCTCTAGCATTTTGGCCGTTTCTTATTTAAAAAAAAAGGGGGAGGGATCTGTTTTTCTGAATAAAAAGAAAGCAGATTTTTTTATGCAAATCTCTCCAGACAAGGCATGAAGCCATTTAATGTAAGGAACTCAAATAAAACAATACTACTTCAAGGTCAAAAACGAGCCAACAATAAGTGTTAGATAGATAGATAGATTCCGACCCCGAAAACAGCAATTCTTCCCCCTTTGTCAGAAACGTTGCTCATGGAATGTGAGGACTAAAGGACAAAATAAGGGAAGCGAGTTACGAGGCTGCCGAAAGTAAACCGAAAGTTAGTCACTTTCTACTCTCCTAGAATTCCGCTAAAAGTGGAGAACTCACATCCTGTTTTGATCTCCGATTCGCTTAGAGAGAGAGAGACAAGACAGACGTGAATAAAAAGAGGAATTAGCCATGACAGGTGGAAAACTACGATAAGAACAACGGCAAAAGTTCAAAGAAAAAGAAGGAAGACGGACTTTGTATTATTCGGACTACTGTAACCTTCGACTTTCTTCGAACTCAAGAATCTGTACGGATTTCCAACAAAACCCTTTACTTAATCCACGAGGGTAGCTTGCTGTCGTTCCGTCAGCCATGACCGGGTATAAGTAATTCGTGATTGTATTCTTCGTATCGCCCGCACTGAGGATTGAACCACCAACCGCCAGAAGACTGTCACTTAAAAAACGATTAACGCTTAGCAATTATATCCGTTACGCCACCGGTCCATCCGAAAGATGGACTTGATAGGGGTCTGACAGTAACCAAACTATTAAACTGCCAGTGACATTAGCGGAGGTATGCATAATCTGGAGGACTTACCAGGTGAAGGGAAGAGCATTCTCATCAGCTTGGCCCAATTTAAATCGGCTCTGTAAGAACTGGAGTTGAGCATAGTATTTCTTTAGAGTACTGCAGCCTGTGAAATCACGTGGGACACGGATAGCAGTCTGAAATAGGAAAAACAAAAAAATTCACAACTTGGGAGTAGGAGATCATTTTACATCAAAAATGGACCCCCTACTAAAAATTGAAGACAATTTTTTTTCTCAAAAGTTTTCTTTATAGTCTGAAATAGGAAAAACAAAAAAATTCACAACTTTGGAGTAGGAGATCATTTTACATCAAAAATGGACCCCCTACTAAAAATTGAAGACAATTTTTTTTCTCAAAAGTTTTCTTTATAGTCTGAAATAGGAAAAACAAAAAATTCACAACTTTGGAGTAGGAGATCATTTTACATCAAAAATGGACCCCCTACTAAAAATTGAAGACAATTTTTTTTCTCAAAAGTTTTCTTTATAGTCTGAAATAGGAAAAACAAAAAATTCACAACTTTGGAGTAGGAGATCATTTTACATCAAAAATAGACCCCCCCCCTTCTACTTAATAAACAATCATTAAACTTAATCATTAATAAATTATTAAACTTAATGTTAAAAAATTAACTAAAAAAATTAACTTTTTTAAATGATTATATTAAATGATTATATTAAATGATTATATTAAAAATTAACTTTTTAAAAAATTAACTAAAAAAATTAACTTAAAAAATATTATTAAAATTATTAAACTTAAGATTAATAAATCATTAAACTTAATCATTTTACATAAAAAATGGAACCCACCCATCCTACTAAAAATTGAAGACGATTTTTTTTCTCAAAAGTTTTCTTTATAGTCTGAAAGCCTGGTGCTTAATCCGATGCATAAAGTAACACCAGTCTGTTTATTATTTCTTTGTCATCGATAGTTTACTTCCTACAAAATCAATATTTGATTCTGGTTCGTCAGTTTTTCTTGTGCACTGTTGCATGTTGTGAAGAATAAAATGTAATTCGATTTAATTCCTTCCAGAAAATACTCTGTCTGGATCGGAATTAAAAAGAATGAAATGTCATTCGATTTCATTCCTTCCAGAAAATACTTTATCCAGGTCGGAATTATTATTTCTTTGTCATCGATAGCTTTCTTCCTACAAAATCAATATTTGATTTTGGTCCGTCAGTTCTTTTGATGGATGATTGCAGCATGTTATTAAGAATAAAATGTAAATTTGATTTAATTTCTAACAGAAAATACTCTGTCTGGATCGGAATTATTTTTAGATGTAAGCCATTTTAACTCCTTCAGTCTTTTGGTCCAATGTATTGGACACCTTTTAAAATGCTTGTAAATATTAAGTTTGACGCAATACAGATATGCGAATCACACTGTCCTGTTTATTGGATAAGTTTTGAACATGTTACAACAGGCGAAAACTGATTAACTGACAGATGACATTGAAGAAGATGAATAAAATGTTTGGTACTTGTCCAGTTTACGACCCAATCTCCGGCAAGTTACGTAAGCAACCGAAAAATGCCGAAATTCAATTCCTGATATTAAAGACTTCCTGTTTTTTTTTTTTTGGGGGGGGGGGGGTCGCTACTCTTGTGATTTGCCAAGTTTTGTACTAATTTTTGTTTATTAATTTAAATAAATTAAGTGAAAGTACAGAATAGTTAACAAAGCCCCTCCACCTTCCCATGTTAAGAATGGCTTTCTAAATAATCTTCTGCGGTTTACTGACCATGCTTAAATAATAATATTATCCAGAAAGCCATTCTTAACATGGAGAGGGAGGGGCTTTGTTGACTATTCTGTATTTCCACGTAACAATTTCATAAATTTGTGAAAAAAAAAAAAAACTTTGACAAGTTGTTTAGCCTTATTTTCTTCGGCAAAAATAAAAATTATTTATTTGAAACTTTTCTTGAAAAAAAATTTTTTTTTCGTTTAATTAAATATATGGTGACTGTTGTTTAGTTTTATTTTATTCGGCAAAAATACAAATTATTTATTTGAAACTTTCTTTGAAAAAAAAAATTTTTTTTGTATTATTTTATTATTAATAGGAGACCGTTAAATGAGCTACTATTTATAGGAAACCGTTAAATGAGCTACTATTTATAGGAAACCGTTAAATGAGCTACTATTGATAGGAGACCGTTAAATGAGCTACTATTGATAGGAAACCGTTAAATGAGCTACTATTGATAGGAAACCGTTAAATGAGCTACTATTTATAGGAAACCGTTAAATGAGCTACTATTTATAGGAAACCGTTAAATGAGCTACTATTGATAGGAGACCGTTAAATGAGCTACTATTGATAGGAGACCGTTAAATGAGCTACTATTTATAGGAAACCGTTAAATGAGCTACTATTGATAGGAGACCGTTAAATGAGCTATTATTGATAGGAGACCGTTAAATGAACTACTATTGATAGGAGACCATTAAATGAGCTATTATTGATAGGAAACCGTTAAATGAACTACTATTGATAGGAGACCGTTAAATGAACTACTATTGATAGGAGACCATTAAATGAGCTATTATTGATAGGAAACCGTTAAATGAACTACTATTGATAGGAGACCGTTAAATGAGCTACTATTGATAGGAGACCGTTAAATGAGCTACTATTGATAGGAAACCGTTAAATGAGCTACTATTGATAGGAAACCGTTAAATGAGCTACTATTTATAAGAAACCGTTAAATGAGCTATTATTGATAGGAAACCGTTAAATGAGCTACTATTTATAGGAAACCGTTAAATGAGCTACTATTTATAGGAAACCGTTAAATGAGCTACTATTTATAAGAAACCGTTAAATGAGCTATTATTGATAGGAAACCGTTAAATGAGCTACTATTTATAGGAAACCGTTAAATGAGCTACTATTTATAGGAAACCGTTAAATGAGCTACTATTGATAGGAAACCGTTAAATGAGCTACTATTGATAGGAGACCGTTAAATGAGCTACTATTTATAGGAAACCGTTAAATGAGCTACTATTTATAGGAAACCGTTAAATGAGCTACTATTGATAGGAGACCGTTAAATGAGCTATTATTGATAGGAAACCGTTAAATGAGCTACTATTTATAGGAAACCGTTAAATGAGCTACTATTTATAGGAAACCGTTAAATGAGCTACTATTGATAGGAAACCGTTAAATGAGCTACTATTTATAGGAAACCGTTAAATGAGCTACTATTGATAGGAGACCGTTAAATGAGCTACTATTTATAGGAAACCGTTAAATGAGCTACTATTTATAGGAAACCGTTAAATGAGCTACTATTGATAGGAGACCGTTAAATGAGCTATTATTGATAGGAGACCGTTAAATGAGCTACTATTGATAGGAGACCGTTAAATGAGTTACTATTGATAGGAGACCGTTAAATGAGTTACTATTGATAGGAGACCATTAAATGAGCTACTATTGATAGGAGACCGTTAAATGAGCTACTATTGATAGGAAACCGTTAAATGAGCTACTATTTATAGGAAACCGTTAAATGAGCTACTATTTATAGGAAACCGTTAAATGAGCTACTATTTATAGGAAACCGTTAAATGAGCTACTATTTATAGGAAACCGTTAAATGAGCTACTATTGATAGGAAACCGTTAAATGAGCTACTATTGATAGGAAACCGTTAAATGAGCTACTATTTATAGGAAACCGTTAAATGAGCTACTATTTATAGGAAACCGTTAAATGAACTACTATTTATAGGAAACTATTAAATGAGCTACTATTTATAGGAAACCGTTAAATGAGCTACTATTTATAGGAAACCGTTAAATGAACTACTATTTATAGGAAACCGTTAAATGAGCTACTATTTATAGGAAACCGTTAAATGAACTACTATTTATAGGAAACCGTTAAATGAACTACTATTTATAGGAAACCGTTAAATGAGCTACTATTTATAGGAAACCGTTAAATGAGCTACTATTTATAGGAAACCGTTAAATGAGCTACTATTAATAGGAGACCGTTAAATGAGCTACTATTGATAGGAGACCGTTAAATGAGCTACTATTTATAGGAAACCGTTAAATGAGCTACTATTGATAGGAGACCATTAAATGAGCTACTATTTATAGGAAACCGTTTAATGAGCTACTATTGATAGGAGACCGTTAAATGAGCTACTATTGATAGGAAACCGTTAAATGAGCTACTATTTATAGGAAACCGTTAAATGAGCTACTATTTATAGGAAACCGTTAAATGAGCTACTATTTATAGGAGACCGTTAAATGAGCTACTATTTATAGGAAACCGTTAAATCAACTACTATTGATAGGAAACCGTTAAATGAACTACTATTGATAGGAAACCGTTAAATGAACTATTTATAGGAAACTGTTAAATGAACTACTATTGATAGGAAACCGTTAAATGAACTACTCTGTAGTTTCAACAATATCTTTTGAGATTAGTCTCCTCAACCAGACGCGGCTTAAGATTTTTGTTATTATGAAAAGGATTAACAGCAACAGATAATCAAAATAACCGTGTGCGTGTGTGTGTGTGTGTGCGTGTGTGTGAGCGTGTGAGTAGGACACCGACAAAAAGAACACATAATAAGAAACCGTTTGTATTTTAACAAATGGAAGCATCTTAACTTTAAGGAATTGGAGAAACGCCTTTGTAAAGTCTGCCAGAAATAAAGATTCATACGCGTTACTTTCGGATGTTTTTTTAGGAGCTTAAATTTATCCCTGGAAAAATTTCAGCTTTTAATGGGACACATGATGTAAAAACAGTTTGAGATAGGTACGTGCAAAAATGGCCGCCTCTTGTACGGACTATGCTTATTAAAAAGGGCTTATTAATTATTTCATTAGTTTTCGGTGTAAACTTTGATTGTGTTTGAAAGATAAAAGCCTAAACTTAATCTCTAAACGAAAAAAAAATGCATATTTACGTGTGAAAAATAAATTATAATGAAATATGTAATCATGGCGGCTAAAAAACTAAAAAATTCAGTGAATTTTGAACTTTGAAAAAATTACTTGTAAAAATCCCTTGAAAGATAAATATAAGTTTTGGGGAACTATTTCAAAGATAATTATTAAATTAAAGTCATAAGACACTGAATTAAAAAAAAAAAAATTCCCACATGTTACTAAAAATTAGCAAAATTATCCCCCCAAAAGGCATAAAATTCGTAAAATCCGGCATCACTTAATCGGAAAACGACTTTGTTTACCAATTGACTATCGCTATGTAAAATATATGGAAGACAAAAATGTCATAATTTATTAATTTTTAACTTTATATATAAAAATGGTTTTGTAATAGTTTATAGAAGTTGAAAAATTATTATCCATTAATTTCTTTATTCTTTTTAAGGTTATAAACAAATTTAAGTACCCTTATTTTGTTATAATAAAAAAGGAAATGTTTATTTAATTAAAATATTTGTGAGTGTACACAATTAAGATCTTATTTTATTTTTAACTAAAAAGGTTCATATTTAACTCGGTATTAGTTTTTAATTTAGTAATACTCTGAAATTATTGATGACGTCTGTTTACCAATGTCTTTCCTTAGAATTTGAAATAAAACTTTTTTTAAATGTTAAAAATTATTTTTACGTTACGAAATGCGTCAATGTTATCAATTTTTTTACATCATTTAATGTGTTGTAACGATAAATTACATTGATTCTTTTTAAAATAAAGTGTTTTTTTTAAATTTTAAGTGTGAAAAAAGTAAATTAAAGTCAATGACTAGACTGACAATTTATTCATTGAAAAAAAAAAAGTTAAAACAATTATTTATTGATAAACAGAATTCAATTTTGAAAGAAAATGTCATGTTTGAATTCTCTTTATTTATTAATAAATAATTGTTTTTAACTTCTTAAATATTTATTAATGAAAAAAAGACAAAACAAATACAAATCTTTCCAAATAATTGACGATGAATTAACGAAATTGTTGAATCTCTAAAAATAAAAATTTGAGGGCTGTGTAAAAGTGAATGGTTGTTGGAAGGCTAATCCCAGCTGGTTATTACAGAACGGGGCTACCATACCAATCAAAGTTCATCGTTAGTAGAAATTATCCAATTAAAAAAATTTTTTTTTAGTTAAGTTCCTGGGTCTCAAATTTGTCAATTTTTGGTTTATTTTCAAGATTATAAAAAAAATTTCTTGCGCTGATGATGCCCCCGTTCATGTATGAAAGGGAAATATAATTGTCGCATTTTTTATTTTTCCAGAAACTTTAATCATTAAAATCACATGAAATATTTTTTGCAATTATATTATTTTTTTGGTGAAAATATTGATTAAACAATGCTTTATTCAATAATAATATCGCTAATTCAAAAAATTAATTTTTCTTCAAGTTATAGTGATTTTATTAACACGGTATTTAGGGGGCTTTTTCGTAATATATAAAAAATATTTAAAAAATCTTTTTTTAATTATTAACATCTACAATGCTTTATTTTCATAAAAAAAACAACAAAAAAATTAATGCATTTTTTTATTAATATATAAAAATATAACTTTAATAAAGGTATATTTTGTTTTAAAATAATAATACATTTTTACTAAGATTTAAAAAAAATAATGGTTTCATTATATTCCGTGATTGTTGATTAATAAATATTGAAAATTTCATTAAAATTGGTTGATTTCCTGAATTTTGGTGAATTTTTAAGTGAAGGGGGATCAAAATGTTTTTACATTTTGGGAATCGGCTATTGATTTTGCACGTACCTATATATATATATATATATATATATATATATATATATATTATGTATGCTCCCTTTCATAGGTTGAGCTTTCTGGTAAGTGAAATAAACTGCCACTAGCGTATAGACGCAATGCTCTTTGTGTAACATAACAAATGGAGCATTTGGCAATGTTTACGATTGTGATTTCACCTCATAGCACGGATTAATTGGCCTCAGGGTTATAAGCGCCGGCTGTCGTCTAGACGGTCGAATTTCGATCCCAGCTTGAGGCAGTTGCTTGTCTAGCCGCACTGAAGAGCTGTGATACAGTGAAACAGTCTGTCTATATATATATATATGGATAATGAAGTGATGAAATAGATAAAATTTGCATAGTTTACAAGTTCATTAACTCATCAAGTGTTCAAACAAGGAATACAAATACAAAACGACCTTTAAACTATGGCTTTTCAAAGATAACGCTCTTATTGTCAGAAAGTCTGACCAATAAAAATTGAATATTGATTATTAGAGGTTAATATTTTGAAAATGCAAAAGTGAAAATTTTTTAAGGAAAAAATTAATTGAATAAATTGCTTTTTTGCGGAATATACCTTGCATTGAACAACTGAATTGAAAAGAGATCTGCCTCCGTCGCTCTTCTAATTTCTTTTCATCCTTCAACCTATCTATCTGCTCTATCCGGTATATTGAGCTGTATACTTTTCACAATAGGTTTTACCTTTCCTAAAAGTTCGCTTTTAGTTCTCCACTTATATAAATAAAAAAATTGTTAAAACTAACAGAATTCATCTGTTTAATTATACCTTTTTTTATTTTTTCAATTTTTCTGATGGTCTTTTTTGTATTAAAATCAAAAACATTAATAAATGTTCCATAGGTTTCACATGTTTCACGAACGTTTTCAATTCTTTGTTAAATCATCCTCAGGTGTCAAAAGCAAATGAACAAAAAAAGCTGGAGAAAGAAGAGAAATGCGCATAGAACATTTTTCATATTGTTCCAAGAAGTCATTGACGATTTCAATTCAGCACGGCTGGATGGAATCACAGAACAAAATCACATTACGTTAAGCATTTTAAAATGTTACCACTGGTTTCATATGTGATGTTGTTAATTTTAGGTTGTTGTGTTTTTATGGAGATAGGTTCCAGTATTTTTAATTTTTTTTGATTGCTTTTGGAATGTATAATTTTAGTGTTATTAACTAGAATTTGTCTTAAATCAGAGGGAGAGCAGTTATATGTTTGTAGATGTTGGTAAATTGAGCTAGAGTTTACAAGATGCATAGTGAGGCGGTGGGATAGTGTAGTGCTTGTAAAACCAATGTAGCTATTAGCTATATATATATATATATGAATATCACTGATTAAAGGCAACAGAATTTTCTCTTTTCGTTATTTTCTTAATCATTGTATTGACGAGCTAGTTTCCGTGTCTCTGGCGTTAATTCATGGAGTATGGATCCGAAAGTTCTGTGTTCGGCCATCTCAAGCACTTTCAATCTTTGTGATCATCTTTGGGCTAGTTGCAATTTGCATTCTGACAGATGCATATGTTGTGCTCGGCAGCAAATTAAGAAGCAATCTACGTACAATTGTTACGTAGTAAGTGGGTACGTTTGCTAGTATTCATCGTGTGATTTTAATTCACGGGCCTATTTCTGACACATACACATGTCATACTGACCCTGGATATACCGAGAACGGATGTGATGTCAGCTGAGGGTGAGAGAACGGATGAAGCATTAGTCGTGCGGAAGTTTTGAGGATAACAGATGAGTAGAATGACTGTTATTTGAACTACAACAACAAATCCATAGCATGGAATGCACCCCCCACCCCCCACCCCGCCGCTGGCAGAAGAAAGGGCACATCTACACGGTCAATAAAAGGTCTTACAGTGAGAGTGGAAACATTACTCTTAGAAAACATTACTCCTAGAAAACATTACTCTTCGGCAGTGGTAATCTTAAGAAATTGAAATTCAGGGAATCTTGCTTAATTGATGTCGAATGACCATGGGTCAAATTCAATGCAAATCTGAAATATTTTAATTTTAAAATTGGAGGTTTCAAATTTCAGTTTCTTTGAAGTATTTTAAAGGGTTTTTATGGGGCATAACCTTCCATTTGAAAATTTAAATATTTCAGATTTACATTGAATTTGATCCATTATATATTGAGCTTAATCTTTGTAAGGGGACATAAAAGTGGTGCAAAACTTCTGTTCGATAAAACTAATTTACTCGTCCCAGGACGGGTATTATTCGAGTGTATATATATATTAGTCAAATCCATCATTGAAAAAAAATTTGAAGGAAACTCTGTTAATATTACTGTTAGATCAAACATTCAATCGATAAAATGAACAACGATGATCAATAAGCAATCAAGCGAGGTACAAAATTAATCAGACAATTATTGATTGATAGCAGAGAGCAGGAAGCAACCAGCGGAGACTGGAAGGTGGGCGTCGGAAGATGGGGCTGGATGGAAAGAAGTCGGTAAAGACTTACTTGTCGAAGCTGTTCCAGGTCATTGCAGGCTTTGTTGTAGTGGGCTGGATCCTCGGAGTATTGTTCTCGAATAATCTGGGGGGGGGAAAAAAAATGGAAGTGAGATAAGTATTTGAGATCATCCGAAAAGAAGAATCGTTTAGAATGAGATAAGCACTTCTGGAATTTTCCGTTTTCTAGAATTAGAAAAGTTCGAACCACCCTCCACCCGTTCCCTGAAAAACAGATTTTGTCATCAATAACTCATATCTAAAAGAGAGATACAGCTTATATGCATCCTAGATGCATATAAACCTAAAAAAAAAAATGGATACAGCAAACGTCTTATCTATGTGTCCCAGTGATTTTAATTAAAAACTGATGCTATACATATTGTTGACAACCATCCTGGGACAGGTATGTTGCTAGTATATATATATATATATTAATAAAATTGAAATAAAAGCCAAATTAGCAATACAAGATTAATTTATTATTATTTTTTTTTTCTTACATGTAAGAAAAAAAAAAAAAAAAAAAAATTAATCTTGTATTGCTAATTTGGCTTTTATTTCAATTTTATTAACTTTCCATGCAATACTTTAAAACTTGAACGAAAAACACACACATTACTCGACAGCGAGCCAACGCATCCCTCGTTCGACACCGGTTTTGAATCCTACCCGCCATTTCATAACAGCAAGGCGATGACGTCGTACCATCAAAGACGTTTATCAAATTAACAAAGAAATAAGTTTCTTTATTCTTGTTTTTTGATGAGAAAAAAAAAAAAATGACTCAATACTGGTCACCCCTGAAGAAGGAATTTTATTCCGTAATCGATAGGATTAATGTAAGAAAAAAAAAAAAAAAAAAATTAATCTTGTATTGCTAATTTGGCTTTTATTTCAATTTTATTAACTTTCCATGCAATACTTTAAAACTTGAACGAAAAACACACACACATATATATATATATATATATATATATATATATATATATATATATATATATATATATATATACTAGCAACAGTTTTAGTTTTTAATTAAAACCACTAGCAACATACCTGTTCCAGGATGGTTGTCAGCAATATGTATAGCATCAGTTTTTAATTAAAAAAAAATTTTTTTATATATATATATATAGTTTTGGAAGTTTTTCAACCATTAAAACTATATGAAAAAAAACAAAAAAAAACACTTAGTCCCAAGTCCTTCGGTGGAAAATTACTTTTTTTGTAAGTCAATTTACTTTTTACAGTCACTATATTAGTTTTCTTCCACCAATTTAGGCTAATCTTAATATTATTTAAGGGATCATCAGTTGTTTACCATGAAAAACTGTTTCGGGAATAAATTTAATTATATATATATATATATATTGTTGAATATAAGAGACAACTCATGTCTAGATATCCTTTGGTAGATCCTTTCAATAGTCCGAATCAAGATCTTAGTTTCGGAGAAAGAAAAAAAACATATACATAGGTTTGACTACCACGACTTTGTCGAGAAGATCGACGATGCATTTGTCTGATACTAGCGCCATAGCCCAACACGTAACTAACGACCATTCATGACCCCGATCAGAATTCAGAAAACTCTTAGAAGAAAATACCAAAATCTTAGAATTTAGTACTAACAAACAAAAACTCCATATATTAGAAGCCCTATATATAAAAACCAACAAAAACCCTAATAAATAGAATTAACTTTAATATCAGTAATCTATTCTAAAATGTTCATAGCTCCAAATAGTTTCATACTTATTAAATAATTCCCGCCAAAACCTTCTATAATACTAACACATGGTCTATACCTGATTCACCTCATTCCCCTGAAGATGGACCCGGATGGGTCCGAAAGTACTTGGGAGACAAATCCAAACTATGGCAAATTCATCAACCAATTCCCCTCCGAAACTAAGATCCTGATTCGGACTATTGAAAGGATCTACTAAAGGATATCTAGACATGAGTTATCTCTTATATTCCATGATAAATGCCAGTATACTGAAATCATATGCCCTTAATAGGGTTAAGATGAAAATTCATATACACTAAATGTACAAAAGCAAGGAAATATTTTTACTCAGAGAATTCTATAATTTTAACAACAAATTTTGGTTAATTTGTAGATTAACACCTTCAGCTAAATTACCCTCCCGATAAAAAATGAGATTCTACTTTATAGGGCCCTTCTAACTTATAAGGGCAGTTAACTAATATATTTTAACACTAATCTTAAGTCCGACTGGCAAGGTCGTAAAAGCACGCATCATCGCCTAAAAATGGTGCACCCCTCAAATAAAAATAACGCAAAGATTTTATCTCGAATAGCAAAAGAAAAAAATGGTTAACTGCTAGAATGTCCCGGAAATGGAGGATCATCTTACGTTAAATTTATATGCTAACCTGATCCCCCACTCTAAATTCTAAATTAATTTTGTTGTGTTTTCTTTCCGACAGGTTTTTCAGGTTATTCACACGTAATCGCCTAAAAAACAGAATCTCATTTTGTTGGGGGAGGTGGGTAGCTGAGGGTGTGAATCTACAATAATACTCAAACTTTTATTATTTTTATTTACGGCTTAAAAATAAATTTTAAAGAAGTTATTTATGCAATTTTCACGGGAAAGGTAAACACAACTAAAATCAACTGCTTGAAATAAAAATAACTAAGGTCGTATAATTAAACACATATACGATATAAAAAATAAAATATGGGTAGATTTGCAGATTAACATCCCCCGTTAAATACTCGAAAAAAAAAAAAATTGAGATTATGTTTTTTTCGCATGAACACCGTGGAAAACGAAATGAAATTTTTAAAAAAATTACAATTTAGGGTGAGAGATCTGTTTCATGTATTTAACGTAAAATTCTAACTTTTTAGAGAAAAAATTAATTTATCACTAACCCTAAGTCCGAGTGGCAAGGTCACAAAACCACACGTAATCGCCTAAAAGAGTAGATCCCCCCCCCCCTCAGAAATAATGCAGAGCATATATCTCCCATAGCAAAAAAGTTAACTGCCCTAGAACGCTAGACTGGTTCGGAATGGGGGATAATTTTACATTGAACTTATATACGAAACTTATCCCCCACTTTTAATTCAAAACTGATTTTTTTCTTATTTTCTTCTTTCCGCCAATTTTTTTCAGGGTGTTCACATGTAATTGCCTAAAAAAAGTAGAATCTATTTTTTTTTTTTTTTTTCGGGGTTTGGGTATTTAGCGTAGGATGTTTAACCAAACCAAAATATCAATCATTTTTTAAATTTATTTATTTGGACAGATCAGCGCCACAAAACTTATTTTCAACATGTCAATGAGAATAGTGGAAAAATTAAACAATACGTTTGGTGTTAAACTTTATAACTAAGGCATTTACTTAACTAATTAAAAAAGTTTATTTATTTTCACGGGAAATGTAAAAGCTGCAAATAGACAGGGGGGGGGAGAGAGTGAGCGAGCCAGACCGTGGCCTTCGTAAAAAGGTCCCGGCCAGACACTCTGTCCCTCTATCTCTTTTCTTGCTTCGGTCTCGTAGTTCAAGCGTTGTTTTAAGCATTTTTCCGATTTCTTTATTACTTAATTGGTCCCACGATTCATAAAATCGGGAGACCTATGTTTTTAGGCATTTCCGTCCGTCTGTCCGGATTTTTCTCCGCAACCATCGATTGAATTGCTCTGAAATTTTGCATGAAGTTGTAACTTTGGTCAGGTTAGAAACTGACATTCTCCGATTTTTGAAAAAAAATCTGGTTACCCCCCTCTGAAACTTGGCCAAAATGTGGAGGCAATTGTTCCTAATAGAAAATAACTATCGCTGACCTTGTAAAAAATCTGGTTCGCGCCCTCAGGGGGTCAAAAGCCCCCTAAAATGGCAAAAAATGACCCTTTTCTCCCATAACGTTTGATCCATCCATTCAATTGTTCTGGATATAAAATGAGCATCCTTGACCTCAGAAAAATTCTGGTTCGCGCCCCCAGGGGGTCAAAAATGCCCCAAATTGCCCAAATTTATTGCATTTTACACTCGCCACATCGAGTCACATACAGAGGGGGACCACGCATGCGCGGCTTGTTTATTTACTAAATTTAATTCATTATTGTTAATATGGCCGAAACTATTGAACCTCTCCAGACAGGTGGCGCCTGATTGTTTGATGGTTTCCAGGTAGTCAGCTCGGAGTGGCTGAGAGGGAGAGCAGTAATAGTCATTTTCGTAAAAAAAAAAAAATTTGTTTGGGACCAACAACCCTAGTGTTAATTTCTGGCCCATAGAATTACAGTTTTATTTAGCTAACCATATTACTAATAATATCGACCACTCCTTCAAGTTTTGTTTCGATGTAGTGGGGAAAAAAAATGTTGAAATGTATGATTTTAGTGTCGATAAGCAGAAAAAAAATATCCGCCATCTTGAAAAGAAGAATTATCAGCGCAGCGGCTGTTTGTTTTAGGGGCATGACTTAATGCTTGCATGTCAAAGAATATGAGCGGTGGATTTGTAAACACGGGCAACGCAACAATAGAAATTAATCATGTAATAAATCAAGGGAGGCGCGAGAGCGCTCTATCCCTTAATAGACTTCAAAAACGGCCTATGCTGGAAATCTCATTTCTTTGATCAATCATAACTCAAAAACCAATAAACCAAATTAGTTAAAACTTTACACAAAATTTTTATTTGATAGGTTCTATAAGTCTGTAGAATTTCAGCATCATTAGTCAAGGCAACCCAGAGATCCAGAAAGTTTAATCATTAAATCATGTTATCTGTGTGTACAATCTCATCAACTATTTGATAGATTCAGCTGATTTTTGGCAGAGATAGAGGTTCTATGGGTCTAGTTGATGGCATTTTAATTTCAGTTTACCATATACCTTAGTTTTCCAAAAAATTCAAAAAAACCTTAAAAATGACCATTGTATTGAAGCATAGCCTTTACAAAAGTAGTGACATTCCATGAAAAATGCCAGTATACTGAAATTTTTACACTTTTATTGTCATTAAGGGTATGCGAGCACAACAGGGCTATGTATTTTACTGGTAGGAATTTTTCTTCAGCGCACCTCACACACATCATCCACTCATGCATAGAGATTTATACTGTAGTGATGTGATAATGAAATGGTTTGGTTGATATGTAGTCATACCCTTAATGACAATAAAAGTGTAAAAATGTGGGAATTTCCTTGCTTTTGTACATTTAGTGTATATGAATTTTCATCTTAACCCTATTAAGGGCATATGATTTCAGTATACTGGCATTTATCATGGAATATCTACAGAGATAAACAAGAGAGCTCAATTAATAATAATAATAATTAAGGGAAGACTGAGACTATACAATGATGAAAACAGCTGAAATCTTAAGGAAAATCCTTGAATGCAGAAACCAACCTACATAAACTACGAACACTAACCAGGCACGTGGAAGTTGCAACAGAAATTCAAATTTGAGGGTTCTTGATAAGGTGCAGAAACGTATCTGTAATTTGATTGGCCCCCACTCTTTCTTCTTCTTTACACTCTCTCTCTCTTTCTCACAGACGTGATGTTGCTAGTCTCAGTTTTTTCTATAAATACTATTATTGCATGTGTTCTTCAGAATTATGTGATCTATTCCCCGCTTCTTTTGTTCCAGCTCGTTTGACTCGTTGGTCTAGTGGTCTTTATCAATTCGCTGTTTTGATACCTCATTGTAATACAGCTTCTTTCCAAGAAGGTGGAACTCTCTTCCTGCTGACTGTTTTCCTCCTACCTATAATCTTGATCTTTTCAAGACTATGGTCAATAGGCATCTTTTTTCTTTGCGATAATCATATTTGTTCTTGTTAGCTCCTTACATCAAGTGGCTTCATGCCTTGTCTGGAGCGATTTCCATTAAAAAAATTTTTTTTTTTTTTTAAATTAAAAAAAAAACATGAAAACACCACCACATGAACCCAAGGAAACTGAAACTACAAGAAATTTCATAAACTGCCCCCCCCCCCAAAAAAAAAACACACACAATGTGATGGCACCAGCTTCGGTTTACATCACACCAAATAGTTGTAAAGAGTTAAGAACATGGCCATCCCTACTACAGGCCAGGCAATCGTGCAACTGGGGTCTTTTACTGGGGGCCATGTGAATTTTCTTAAATATTCGATATAGAAGTTGCAAACTATATCATCAACTGGTGCGGATCCTTTTTTTTCTTTTTAACCACAATATACAAGTAATGATCTTTTGAATTAAGTACAAAATCTCTAAAAAAAATCCAACATTGAAATAAAAATTCTTCATTTAAATATGCATTTGCCTTTGTTTATTCAAAATTACCTGTCTCTTCATTTATAGGAATTTGTAAATAATTGTAAAATTTATCAATTAGCTCATTGTGGTT
This sequence comes from Sepiola atlantica, assembly GCA_963556195.1. NCBI lineage: Eukaryota > Metazoa > Mollusca > Cephalopoda > Sepiida > Sepiolidae > Sepiola > Sepiola atlantica. Next base: position 37,806,190 of record OY744554.1, read on the forward strand.
CTTATTATTTGGTATGTAAAACACATAAAAACATCAAACTAATCTCACAGAGAAATTTTACCTTTGTTTGCAACTTCTATATCAAATATTTAAGAAAATTCACATGGCCCCCAGTAAAAGACCCCAGTTGCACGATTGCCTGGCCTGTAGTAGGGATGGCCATGGTTAAGAATGATGGAAAGACTGAAGAGAGAGAGAGCACTAACCAGACCTCCACTGGAAGGGTGCGGAGAGTACAGGGACCCTGGGGAGGCTTATTGCCACCTAAACCGCAGAGAAGACCAATCGTTGTTACCAGTGAGAAATCAATGAAAAGCGGCTGTTGCGATAATGCAAAATCACTTGCAATGATTATCGAAAGTGGAGAGCATTAGAAATCTGGGGAGGCTTGTTGTCACTCAGACTCCAGGGAACATCGCCTGTTATTGTCAGTGAACAATCACTGATGATGAACTGTGTGAGAACTCCTAATAAGTATTTATTTACCTCCTCTCCAGGAGGTTAGGCACAAGGCCAGTTTTATGTTACTCCCACAAGGTAAGATGTGACCCACGGTCGGGTCGGGAAAGTGGGGTTTGAAAAGCCAGCGCCCGAGAAAGTGAGCACTCTGGCCATTAAAAATTGCCTGGGCAGACCCGTCGACATTCCCCGGTAGGGGCGCCTCAAGCAGTAAGCAATAAACTTACTCCTCCCCAAAGAGGGGAGGCGAAGCCTGGGAGGGTGGACCTCCTAGAACTGCACAGGACCGGCCCCGAAGGCCAAGACAATACCAGTTTATGGGGTGTAGTATGCATCGGAACAGATACTACACTTTGATCTTAGCCAAAAGGCCAAATGAATTGGAACACATACATTGAAGACATTGCCAAGGCTGCCGCAAAGAAGGTTGGCTCTCTCTACCGTGCTAGTGGACTCCTTACACCTGACATTATCCTGTATCTCTACAAAGCCACCATTCGCCCATGCATGGAGTATTGTTGCCACATCTGGGCTGGTGCATCATCTACTAGTCTCTCCCTCCTTGACAAAGTCCAAAAAAGAGTAGTCAACCTAATAGGTCCCTCACTGTCAGCTAAGCTCCAGCCCCTGCCCCATCGCCGCAATGTAGCATCCTTGTGTTTGTTTTACAAATACTTCAATGGATTATGCTCCGATGAGTTGGCTACTCTGGTGCCCCCTCGACGTAAATTCACTAGACTAACTCGACATTCTACTAAATCTCATTCATTCACTGTGGAGGTCCCCAGATGCCGGAGAGCATTCTACTCAAATAGCTTCTTTCCTCGTGCTGCTGGCCTCTGGAACTCCCTCCCTGCCCCCCGTTTCCCCGACAGTACTGACATGCAGAAATTTAAAACTAATGTAAACAGACATCTCGCTGCTCAGATCCCAATTTAAGATGAACCACTAATCCTTCTCCCCTTTTTCGTTTTTCTCAGTAGCCCCTTACGTTTACAGTGGCGTCCTGCCTTGTTTGGGGTGAATCATGTAAAAAAAAAAAAAGCTTACACCCCTTCCTAATAAAAACACACACATACGTGTGGTGGCGCCAGCCGAGGCTGGTACGTACCACACAAAATGATTGTAAACGGTCAAGGGAGGATAGAAAGACCGAGAAAAGAGAAAGCACCATCAAGACCTCCACTGGAAAGATACTGAGAGTACTGGAACTGTGGAGAGGCTTATAATCATTCAAATTCCAGAGAAGGCCAACGGTCGTTGTCAGCGAAAGATCAATGGTAAACCGCTGTTGCGATAACGCAAAATGATTTGGAATGGTTAGCGAAAAAGTGAAGAGTGCTGGAAATGTAGGGAAACTTGGGTAGTATCGTAGATTAATACCCTCCGCTTACCCCCCCCCCCCACCCCACCCCAATTAGATTTTACTTCTTTTTTTTTAAGGCGATTACAAAGGACCCCTTTAAAAACGTGGTGGAAAGAAAAAACAAATTGAAAAGAAAAATGTCTTAAATAAAAAAACAAAAAACATTTAGAATTTAGAGTGAGGGATCCGTTTCGCATGTAAATTTAATGTAAAATGATCCCCCATTTCCGGACTGTTATTCAATATATTTTTTCGCTTTGTCATGAGAGATAAATTCTGCGCGAATTTGGAGGTTATTCTACGTTTTTAGGCGATTACGTGTGACTGGCCACTCGGATTTTGGGGTTAGTAGTAAAATATTTAGTTACATGTCCTAAAAAGCTAGAATGAACCGGAAACGGGGGGATCATTTTACGTTAAATTTACGAAACTGATCCCCTACTCTAAAATAATTGCTTTTTTTTTTTTTTTTTTTTTTTTTAAATTTCCTTCCGCCTGTTGTCAGGGTTTTCACACGTCATCGCCTAAAAAAATACAATCTCATTTTTTTTGGGGGGGGGGGGGGGAGGGGGAGGGGGTCAGCTATAAATTTACCGAATATTTTATTAAGGATTTGTTAAAGTTGTAAAATTATTCGTTTAATAGATGCTTTTACGGATCAACCCCCATGGCGAATGATATTGGCTCTGCAAAATCCAACAATGAGTCACAACAACAGCAGAAAGGAAGAAAGTCAAGTATCTGTCTTGATGCTACAGTTAGTCTATTTTGTCCTCGGTCAGTGAAGGAGAAGTCCTAGACTGAGACAATTTTTATTCCAATTCAGAGTGCCCCTTTTTGGGGAGCTGGATTTTCTCCACATAAAAAACTGACCTAGTATCTAACTTTGCCCTCGTGGGGAGGCAAGTAAATAGGAACATCAGAAGGTGATCACACAAAAGTAAACTTTTATTCCTGAAACTGAAAACGAAAAGAAAAAAAAAAAAGATTTATTTACATTATATATTTTTTTTATAAACTGGGTAATAATTACCGACATAAATTATTTTATAGGAAATACAGTTAGGAAATTAGTCAAAAACAATTTATTTGGGTTTACCTACTCATTTGTGACCTATTTAGATAAAGATCAAAGTGTAGTATCTGTTCCGATGGATACTGCACCCCATAGACTGGTATTGTCATGTCCTTCGGGTCTTGACTTACGCCGGTCAATGGGTCTGTCCTGTGCAGTTCTAGGAGGTCCACCCTCCCAGGCTTTGCCTCCTCTCTTTGGGGAGGAGTAAGTTTATTGCTTACTGTCTGAGGCGCCCCTACCGGGCAATGCCGACGGGGCTGCCCAGGCAATTTTTAAACCCCACTTTCCCGACCCGACCTTGGGTCACATCTTACTTGTGGGAGTAGGATAAAAACTGGCCTTGTGCCTAACTCCTGGAGAGGAGTAAATCAATACTCATTTGTGACCTATTTACATTAACAGAAAAAAAAAAATTTAATAGAAGTTATAAGCCTTTAAAGTTCGCGTATATACCAATTCTGTGTAAAGTAGCCATTTTTGTTTAGTCAGTAACGTAAACAAATATGTCTACTTTGCTCAGAATTGGTATTTACGCAAACTTCTATTAAATATATTTTTTTCTTTTCTGCCCTCGGTCAGCGAAGGATCCCCCTCCTAAAATCTCAAATATTTGAAAAATATTCCCCAAAACCCGGAATTCTCTCGCGACATGATAGCTAATTGTAAACAGAAGAAGAATTTTAAATATTTGAGATGGTCAAAAAGAGGGGGGTCAGTCTACGTTGATTTTACATTGAAAACTGATCCCCCGTCTTAAAATCTAAATTTTTTGAATTTTTCCCCAAAAACCCCGGAATTCTCTATTGACATGATAAGTAATTGTACACCGAAAAAAGAAAAACAAAAAAATGGTCAGTAAAAAGTTGTACACAACGGACTATGGAAAAAGACGAACAGGTACTGACATCCTTCTAGACTGATGCCATTTTTATTTTTTGTCCTAATCCGGGTATCTTTTACAATAATCCGCAGAGTCGCCAACGGGGTCCAAAAAACGAACGAGAACGGGGTAAAAAAAATAAATATGCAACAAGTGACGGTGACCTACGTCGAGAATAGATATTTTCCTACTTACCTATGAAATTTGTTTGTATTTTTACGTACTATAAATGGGTTTTTATTAGATGTAAAAAATAAATTCTTGTATTTTTTTTGGCACGGATTTTTACTAAAACAAAATTACCTCATTACGATACCCCCATCGCTTGTCCAATGTTCGTGTGACAAAAATATTGATTTCTAATAAATAGCAGTTGAAACGGCTTAAAAATACAAACAAATGTCACAGATAAGTTGGAAAATAACTTTTATCGGCTACAGTTACTTTTATTTGTTGTATATTTGTTTTTTTGAGCGTTTTCACTCTGCGGATTATTGTAAAAGATACCCCCTAATCCAAATGTCCCCTTTTGGGGAGTTGAATTTTTGTCCCCATAGTAAAAACCGACCTTGTGTCTAACTTTGTCCTCGTGAGGAGGCAAGTAAATAGGAGCTTTTATATTTATTATTATTTTTTTGTAAATTGCTTTTTATTCTCGGGATATGATATAGATATTTTGGATGACATTGAGATGGAGGGGTTAATTACAACAATTTTATGTCCGTGTGAAATGCAACAATTGACAACAACAACAAAAAAGATACAAAGCGACAATGTAAATAAATAAATCAGGTAGTGTTTTTTTTTTTTTTCTTTTCCGTTTCAGAAACCCGGGTTTAATTTTGTGTGGTCGTCTTTCAGCTGTTGCAGCTCGTTAGCTGATTTAATCGAGCCAATATCGGCGGCCATGGGTGCTGATCTATACAAGCACATAATTAATTCTAAAGAAATAATAAATAAACGAGGCCATAAAACAGGTGATTTTTTTTTTTTAAATCGGTGAGATAGGATTTTTTTTTATCCTGCCGGATATTTAAAAACAACATCTACTAAAATTATTTATATTTAGATTAATTAAAAAAATCTCGAATTTATGTAAGTATTAAAATATATATATATATATATCTAAAATAAAGTCGATAAATAATAAATGAAACATGTCTTCTTCCGTTCTCTCTTTTGAAAAAAAAAAAAATAATAATGTCAAAAATAGGTGTGTGTCATAATAAAAGCGACGCAACTCTTGAAAAAGATAAAAATGGATGTAAATGATAAAAAGATGGCGGTTTAAACGGAAAACCTTGGCTTCGGGTGGGGGTATGGAAATGTTGTGGACGGCTCACCTTTTTGAGAACGGGGCCGAACTCGACATATTCGGGACTGTGTTTGAGAGAGAAACATAACATTGGCATACGAGGTACTGCCTCCATCTTGACGTAACTCTCGCGATTTCTCGCGACGAAATAACGCGAGATTACGCCGGCTTTCACGGAGCTACACATTTCTTTTTCTTTTTTCTTCTCAGACTTCGCACGTTTCTCTCGTCGTTAAGAAAGAATCGTGAATGACGAACATCGTTCACGTGAGCATTCCACAAACCGTTTCCTTTATCTCCCCCCCCCCCCCGAAGATTGGCGCGCGCATATTAAAAATAAAAATTGATCAATTAAAGGAGTATTTATTTACCTCCTCTCTCCAGGAGGTTAGGGACAAGGCCAGTTTTATCTTACTCCCACAAGTAAGATGTGACCCACGGTCGGGTCGGGAAAGTGGGGTTTGAAAAGCCATCGCCCGAGAAAGTGAGCACTCTGGCCATTAAAAATGGCCTGGGCAGCCCCGTCGGCATTCCCCGGTAGGGGCGCCTCAGGCAGTAAGCAATAAACTTACTCCTCCCCAAAGAGGGGAGGCAAAGCCTGGGAGGGTGGACCTCCTAAAACGGCACAGGACCGACCCATAGACCGCCGTAAATCAAGCCCCGAAGACCGAGACAATACCAGTTTATGGGGTATAGTATCCATCGGAACAGATACTACACTTTGATCTTGGCAAAAGAATAAAAGGAAAAAAAAAAATTTTTTTCCAGAACTAGTATATTTTAAATTCTACCTCGAAATTGGGGTTCTTTTTTTTTGGGGGGGGGGGGGGGGGATTTTTTTTTAAAATTGAAAATCGCTCCAGACACGGCATGAAGCCACTTGATGTAAGAAGCTGACAAGAACAAAATATAAGTATCGCAGGGTATCTTTTACAATAATCCGCAGAGTGAAAACGCTCAAAAAAACAAATATACAACAAATAAAAGTAACTGTAGCCGATAAAAGTTATTTTCCAACTTATCTGTGACATTCGTTTGTATTTTTAAACCGTTCCAACTGCTATTGATTAGAAATCAATATTTTTGTCACACGAACATTGGACAAAAAAAAAATGGCGATTGGGGGGGGGGGTATGGTAAGGAGGTAAGGCCGAGACGCCATTTTTTTTTAGTAAAAATCCGTGAAAATTTCTTTTTTTTTTTACATCTAATAAAAACCCATTTATACTACGTAAAAATACAAACAAATTTCATAGGTAAGTAGGAAAATATCTATTCTCGACGTAGGTCAGCTTCACTTGTATATTTATTTTTTTACCCCGTTCTTGTTCGTTTTTTGGACCCCGTTAGCGACTCTGCGGATTATTGTAAAAGATACCCGTATCGCAAAGACAGGAGATGCCTATTGGCTTTAGTCTTGAAAAACCCAAGGTTATAGGTAGGAGGAAAACAGTCAACAGGAAGAGAGTTCCACAATCCTGCAGTTCTTGGAAATAAGCTACGCTCCAGACAAGGCATAAAGCCACTTGGTTTAAGGAGCTAAAAAAAAAAAATTACTTCTAGGTCAAAAACTAGACAACGATAAGTGTTAGATGGATTCCGACCCAGAAAACAACAATTCTCCCCCCTTTGTCAGAAACATTACTCATGAAATGTGAGGACTAAAGGATAAAATAAGGGAAACGAAAGTAACGAGGCTGCCGAAAGTTAACTTTCTCCAGGGCATGTTTTTTTTTTTCATTTTGAGGAGGAGGTATGAAAAATAAAACAAATTTCTAAAGGATTGAAATAGGCGAAACCTTGATTAACAATACTAATAGTATTGTCAATCCTGACTTAGGGGTTAGGGTTAGTGTTGGGGTTAATGAAGAGCATTTTTGTTTGTTTTTTCCATAAAAAAAGGAAAAAAATATACCCTTCATAGACCCCCAACTCTAACCCTGGCCTAACCCTAAGTTCAGGTTGTCAATATGTAAAAAAAAAAAAACAAATTAAAATACAAAAAAAAAACAACTTGGGATTGGTAATGCGAAAAAAAATCTAAATATCTTTCGAAAGGAATTAATTTTTACACCACCACCACCTAAATAATCATCATCATCGTCACCACCACCTCCATCATCCTCATCGTCACCATCATCACCACCACCTCCATCATCATCGTCATCATCACCACCACCACCATCATCATCATCATCACCATCACCATCATCATCATCATCATCATCATTACCACCACCACCACCATCATCGTCACGACCACCACCCTCATCATCATCATCGGCACCATCATCATCATCATCATCATCATCATCATCATCATCATCATCATCATCACCACCACCACCACCACCACCTCCATCATCATCACCATCATCATCACGACCGCCACCCTCATCATCATCATCGTCACCAGCACCATCATCATCATCATCATCATCATCATCATCATCATCATCATCATCATCATCATCATCACCACCACCACCACCACCACCACCACCACCACCATCATCATCATCAGCAGCATTTTAACGTCCGTTTTTACATGCTGGTATATGTTGAACGACTTTAAGAAATTGACTTCCAAAATAACCTATCTCTGGCTCTTTCTCTCAAGTCCATCCTTATCACTTCCTCCCATGTTTTCCTTGCCCCCCCCCTGTGAACTGAACCTGCTATCTCAACTGTTCTACATCTACTTATCCCAGAACTTTCATCCATTTTTTTTTCAACATAATCATGCCAACAAAGTCTCCTCTTCTGATCTATTAGCTGCCTCCTTCACGTCCATTCCATTAAGACGGTTCTGTCTAACGTAGTACAGATCCGCTAGCATTTATCTCCCTTAGCCGGCCATTTTTTTCTTGGGGTATTCTCTCAGACTCGTCACCGCGAGATCCTTCCAGTGTCCTGTCTTCTGATCTATTAGCCAGCCATTTTTTTCTGAAGGGATTTCCCTCAGACTTATGGCCCCACCAAAATGTTGAAAGGATACCAATATGGCAGCATGCTACTCAACGTTTGGGTGTACCATATTTATGGTCTCCACGTGGAGTGATTTACTTATAATACTAATAGAAGCACCGTGATTTACTAGAGGTCTCAATCCTTATAATATTTAGATAAATGTTGGTATTGGCTGCACAAATTATATTAAAGGAAATACGGTTGAGAATTTAGCCGAAACAATATTTGGGTTTACTTACTCATTTATGACCTATTTGCGTTAAAAGATAAAAATAGAAGTGTGGGCATGTCAATCGACCACGTGAAAGAAAGAAAGAAAGAAAGAGAGAGAGAAAGGAAGAAAGAAAGAAAGAGAGAGAGAGAAAGAAAGAAAGTAAGAGAGAAAGAACGAAAGAGAGAAAGAGAAAGTAAGAGAGAAAGAGAAAGAAAGAAAGAGAGAAAGAAAAAGAAAGAAAGAAAGAGAAAAGGGAAGAAAGAGAGAAAGTAAGAGAGAAAGAAAGTGAAAGAAAGAAAGAGAAACAGAAAGAAAAAGAAAGAAAGAGAAAAAGAAAGAGAGAGAGAAAGAAAGAGAGAAAGAAAGAGAGAAAGAAAAAGAAAGAAAGAAAGAAAGAGAAAAGGGAAGAAAGAGAGAAAGTAAGGGAGAAAGAAAGTGAAAGAAAGAAAGAAAGAGAAAAAGAAAGAGAAAAAGAAAGAAAGAGAAAAAGAAAGTAAGAGAGAAAGAAAGAGAGAGAGAAAGAAAGAGAGAAAGTAAGAGAGAAAGAAAGTAAAAGAAAGAAAGAGAGAGAGAAAGTAAGAGAGAAAGAAAGTGAAAGAAAGAAAGAGAGAAAGGAAGAGCGAGAGAGAAAGAAAGAGAAAAAGAAAGAAAGAAAGAGAAAAGAGAAGAAAGAGAGAAAGTAAGAGAGAAAGAAAGTGAAAGAAAGAAAGAGAAACAGAAAGAAAAAGAAAGAAAGAGAAAAAGAAAGAGAGAGAGAGAAAGAAAGAGAGAAAGAAAAAGAAAGAAAGAAAGAAAGAGAAAAGGGAAGAAAGAGAGAAAGTAAGGGAGAAAGAAAGTGAAAGAAAGAGAAAAAGAAAGAGAAAAAGAAAGAAAGAGAAAAAGAAAGTAAGAGAGAAAGAGAGAGAGAAAGAAAGAGAGAAAGTAAGAGAGAAAGAAAGTAAAAGAAAGAAAGAGAGAGAGAAAGTAAGAGAGAAAGAAAGTGAAAGAAAGAAAGAGAGAAAGGAAGAGCGAGAGAGAAAGAAAGAGAAAAAGAAAGAAAGAAAGAATGAACGAAGGAAAGAAAAAAAAACATTATTTTAGACAGTGAAAAAGCGAAGGGAAGGAAAATACTACAAACAAGTATAGCATTTTAGTGAATTAACAACTTTAACCCTAACCCCTAACCCTAAACATAACCTTAACCCTTACCCTACCCCTTAACCCTAACCCTTAAACATTAACCCTAACAACTAAAGGAAAACATTTATATTAACGAAACAATTTATTTTGTAGTAAGACATTCGTACGGCTATCAGTTTACATAGATTATATGAGTTCTTTTTTAAGGAGTGTTCTTTGTAAAGTGTTCTTTGTAAAGTGTTCTTTGTAAAAGTGTTCTTTGTAAAGTGTTCTTTGTAAAGTGTTCTTTGTAAAAGTGTTCTTTGTAAAAGTGTTCTTTGTCAAGTGTTCTTTGTAAAAGTGTTCTTTGTAAAGTGTTCTTTGTAAAAGTGTTCTTTGTAAAGTGTTCTTTGTAAAAGTGTTCTTTGTAAAGTGTTCTTTGTAAAGTGTTCTTTGTAAAAGTGTCCTTTGTAAAAGTGTTCTTTGTAAAAGTCTATTTAAACTCATGTTTCTTTGTTCTGTTACTTTAGTGCATGAGTCATAGAAAGCTTGTGTGTGTGCGGAAGTAGCAATGTGATAATGTATGTGTGTGTGTGTGTGCGTGTGTATGCTTGTACGTACTTCTTGAAAGTTGTTCCTTTTTGCTGAAGGGCTGATGGGGGAGTGTACATCTCGTATTTTCCTTCAAAGTCTGTCTGTTGAAAAGAGAAATATACGAGCCCCCCTCGTTCATTTTATAGGGGCTCGAAGTTCCGCGTTGGTCCACTGACGCGTTAGCTTTTGATTGGCCGGACTACACTACACTGCTAGCGTTTTCCTCGAAACTCCTTTGTTTCTCAAAAGTGATAAGAAAGCGTACCTCAAACAATGCAGAAAAAGAAAGGGAATAGAATTTGACGCCATTTGCCTTCTAGCATTCGTTCGGTTTGGGTTCGCCACAGACTCGTCACCGGCGAGATCCTTCCGGTGCTCTGTCCCCTGATCTATTAGCTGCTTCCTTCATGCCCACATGATGCTGTTTTCCATATTCTGAGGTTTTGAGCATCAACCATAAGAAATATTACCTTTCTTCTCTCTAAGAATAGACTTAAACCGTATTTATATCATTTTCGTATTTAGCGTAATGTTTATCTATATTTCTTCTCACTTGCAACTCGCATAATTTGTATATATTTTCCTTTCTAGCATTATTTTTACACTCAAATATCTTTATTCTGCAATTTTATTAAGCTTACGACTCTCTTTAGATTTTTTGTAAACTCCTCGTCTCTGCTACATTTTCATTTTGTATTTATGTGTTTCTGAAACAATGTTTTTTTTTCAGTTTTACCATTGTCGATGAACAATAAACCTGTGTCAAAAATATACCATGCCTCAGAGTCTTGATTGTCGATAAGAGTTTATCTGACTGTCGAGGTTTTCACTCATTTTCATGAAATGTATACGAAATGTATACACATTTGGACACAGCACAATTTTAATTTTTAAAATAAGTTACTTACTAGTCTATTTTTTTACAAAAAAAGTCCTGGTCGACTATGTTCAATCGTTTATAAAAAAAATTCAAACATTTTGTCAACTAACGACGAACTACTGCAAATTAGTTTTGTTTTAGAGGGAAATAAATCTTTAGTTGCCTCACTATTTTAAATTAATTACAGGCAAAACATTTGAGGAAAAAATAGTTAGAAATGTAATGTACACGTCCCCTGCAAGTGTATTTTTACTTTTATGAAAATATATGCACATATTACACAGGTTTTTACGGTAATCCGAAAATTAAAAAAAAACAACAACTCTATAACTAAATATTTAGAAATTTTAAAAGAATCGGAATCGGTAATTGTATCGGAATTGGAAAAAATATTGGTAGTTTGGTAGTTTTGTTTTACGGCATATCAACCCTTTTTGGGTTATTTAATGCCGAATCTCGTCTTGTTTTCTTCTCTTTTTTGTTTCTTTCCCCTTTTAATATCTGTTTCTATTTAACCCATAGTTGGGACCCTAACAGGTACTACCACTCCGGGTCAGGGTGGACCTGGGAGCAATGGTAATTAAGAGGAGGCTCCACATTCCCCAAAGTCCGTAAGCCGGATCTCACCATCGGATGTAGTTTAAGGTCATATCCAGGACCGGGAGTAGGGTAGGAAAAATAAAAATAAAAAAGGGGAGGGAGAAAGGGAGAGGGGCTGTTGTTTTTGTTTTTGGTTTTGTAGAACATAATTAAGTTTT
>OY744554.1:37822801-37910301 GCA_963556195.1 Sepiola atlantica
TTTATTTATAAATATTATACTAAGTCCCTTGAAGAAATTAAAGTTGAGCACTCTCGGGGATGTTAAAAATAGACTGTCAAAAAGCTCTAATGCATAGTTCCGATTACGTTCGTCGAACACTCTCGACTAGTCTTCTATCCGTGCCCGCTTCTAGGTACATATAGATCTTAATTTCCCTAAATTACGTGATAGTTTCCGTTGGCCGAGTGGATATGGCGACTGCTTGCAGATTCTAGGCTGACTCTGTGAACCGGGTTTGCGCCTCCAGATCGTCTGAAATTGTTACTTTCCTGCACTGATGAGAGCAATAAGCTTGAAACGCTAGCGTCTGTAGGTATTAATAATTTTATATATATATATATATATATATATATATATATATATATATATATATATATGGGAAATGAAAAAGGAAAAACCAAAAAGGATGTTTTTTTTATATATTCATCAACGTTTCGTCTTTATTTGTAAGACTTCCTCAGGATGATAATTTTAAGAAAACTGTCATGCAAGTACGTGAAAATATTGGGTTGACATGATGGGCTGAAGAGAAAAAGTAGTAGCCACAACTGGGTGCACAGGACCGAGGTCCGGGCTTAGTGAAGTCAGTAGCATGGAATGATATATATATATATATATATATATATATATATATATATATATATATATATATATATATATATCTAATATATAAAGTAGAGACGTTTTTTCCCCTGTACCTTCTCGGAGTTTAAGAAAATAACCACATACATCACAGGCTACTAAACTCACCGCTATACTACACTTATTCACTCGAGCGTGTTTTAGTAAAGTTGTTATTATTTTTTCCAACCTAACACTAAATATTATATTTGGCCCACCATCAACGTCTCTCCGAAAAACCAACTCCATATAGGTGGTAGCAAAGACGGGTTCCGCTAGTATATATATATAGTATACGGGTTCGAATGGTTTCGATAGGAATCCGAATAACCGAATAAGAGAGATCGATGTCCAATTAAGCAGAGCATGTATAAATTTGAAGGTGAGATGAATTAGATGCACATTTACGTTGTATACATAATAGTCTATTTCGACCGTATCTTGGTCTCCTCAGATGTACCTTCAACCATGATTCAGACAATGGAGATGAAACAGCAGGCAATTGAGAAGGAAGTCTGCGTTACTTCACACTCTGTAGTAGATTAGAAGCAGTTCATCAGAGAGGTGTGTGAACAAGACATCATAAACAAGCTGCTATTGCTTGGTGGTTTGGATGAGGATAACTCATGGGAATAGATAAATCGTACTTTTTCAAAAGGAAGGTCGATTTAGAGACGGTGTTTAGGTATTCGGGGCAGTGGAAAGGAGCAGAAGGGAATTTTGGGGAGGACTTCTGGCTTCCGGTTAAAAAATCGTGTATGGATGCCTGAAAGTGATACAACAATTTTTTTTCATTCATATTAATTTGAGACTTTTCTTTCATCATATTCAAATAATTGTTCGGATCGAGGGTCGTGTTCCCCCGATTATAAACGTGTTCGGTAAATCAAGCAATGTTGCATGCAAAAGACAGAGTAATAATTAATAAACAAAATGAAGTAGTTCAAATAACGTTTATTGAACGTGTGTGTACGTGGAATGATGAAGTGTGTGATGTATGCATGTGTGTCGATGGAAAAACAGTTCTTGAAAAAGGTATGAGAAGAAATGAATCCGGCGTAGGAAAAGTCTTTGAAAGCCGCACACAAAGAAAACGAGTTGAGAACTCTTACCGTTGTTTGCCCACGTGTTGACGGAAGAAACGTGTGTTGGTAGTTGTTTTGCTGAGACCAGTTCAAGAGAAAAGCGTGAGACGAAACGCTAGTGTATTAGCGTCGTTCTGTCGACCAGAGAAGAGAGAGAGAGATGGAGCGCTGGTGCCAGCGTTAGGCTGTCGAGGCTGGTCAGTGAACAAGAGATGGATTTTCCGTTTGCAACGGTTTTTATAGTGAGAAGGGCAGATAACTCTGGTGTCGCTTTACAGTGCCACCTGTCGGTGAAAAAGCGACACCTACCGGCAAACCGGTGTAGTTATGTTTTGAAAGGAGGAGGTAACTGCTACATAATTAACATAATACAGACTATTTGAAAAATAATTTATCTGATTGTTTTCAAAACTTTAAAAAAATTTTCATTGAAAAAAATAAACAAAATAGAATAATCTTTTTTTTTCAAGAAATGTTTTTTTTTTTCAACTAATAGTGAAAATATGTGTTTTTCCAAAAATATGTGAAATGTTTTTTTGGAAATATTTAGTGAAAATAATGTTTTTTGGGAAATAGGGTTAGGGTTAAATGTCCAATTACAGAAATCATTTTGCTTTATTATTGTTCGCTTTATTGATTTTTTGGATAAAAACTTCTATTTCTATATTACTTCCGGTGGCACTGAAAACAAATACGTTCTGATTCAAACCTAAACTGAAGAAGTGCCAAATTAATTTTTAAAAGAATTATTATTATAGACGTTAAATCAAATAAGGATAAAAAAAATCAATGAAAACAATCAAATAAAAAACAAATAAATTATTTTTCAAATAGTCTGTATTATGTTAATTATTTGAATATGATGAAAGTTAAGTCTCAAATTAATATGAATAAAAAAAAAATTGTTGTATCACTTTCAGGCATCCATACACGATTTTTTCACCGGAAGCCAGAAGTCCTCCCCAAAATTCCCTTCTGGAAAGGCAATAAATGTAACGTCACGACGGTAGAACATAGAGATAGAGAAACATTGTTCCCGATCATTCGATCGTGGATTTTGCCAAAAACTCGAATCATATCTGATGATTGGGCTGCATATGAAGGGTTAGACAAGTATGAAAATGACAGTCATCCACAAAGTGTAGTATCTGTTCCGATGGATACTGCACGTCTGTCCTGTGCAGTTCTAAGAGGTCCACCCTCCCAGGCTTTGCCTCCCCTCTTTGGGGAGGAGTAAGTTTATTGCTTACTGTCTGAGGCGCCCCTACCGGGGAATGCCGACGGGGCTGCCCAGGCAATTTTTAAATGGCCAGAGTGCTCACCTCTCGAGCGCTGGCTTTTCTAACCCCACTTTCTCGACCCGATCTTGGGTCACATCTTACTTGTGGGAGTAAGATAAAACTGGCCTTGTGCCTAACTCCTGGGGAGGAATAAATAAAACAGTCATCCACAAACCCAATTTCGTCAATCCTGCTGATGACAGCATACACACGCAAACAATAGAAGGTATAGTTTGTTTTCTTTTAGAAACGTTTAAAAATAATTAACATAGAAATTTGTATGTTTAAATTATTTAAGATAAAGATACGTTTTAAATTAACGTTTAAAATTAAGTAACTTTAACATTTCTATGTTTCTTTATTACAGAATGAGATACGTTAAGCAATAATTATCATTGAAATTCCTGTATTTTTTTATAAACTAAAATAAAGAAAACATAAATTTCTTATTTTTAAATGAAGGTTTTTGGTCTCATGCCAAAAGACACATCCGAAAAATGTTGGGGATCAGAACTGAGATGTTCCACCTTCATCTCATGGAGTTTCTTTGGCGGAAAAAAGAGATGGGAGAAGTATTACCGCGTATAATTCTTGGAATCAGGGTGCAATATGTGATATAATTTCATTTTTCGTTAATTAACAATTTATTTAATTTTTGTATTTGGTTAATTAACATTGTTTTATTGTTCCAGTTTATAATTAACGTTATTTTCACCTAACCTTGTTTCATTTTTAGTTTGTTAATTAACTTGTTTCATTTTTCGATTTATTATGTTTTTACTAATTAAAGGTAAATATACGTTTAAAACGTAATGTTCTAAAAAAGTAGAATCCTCCCTCTAAAAAAATCCCAGTGGTTCCAGGTTGTAAAAGCACATGTAATTACCTAAAAAAGTAGAATTCCCCCTTCTAAAAATAATCCCAGTGGTTCCAGGTTGTAAAAGCACACGTAATTACCTAAAAAAGTAGAATTCCCTCCCCCCTCTAAAAATAATCCCAGTGGTTCCAGGTTGTAAAAGCACACGTAATTACCTAAAAAAAGTAGAATCCCCCTCCCCTCTAAAAAAATCCCAGTGGTTCCAGGTTGTAAAAGCACACGTAATTACCTAAAAAGGTAGAATCCCCTCCCTCTAAAAAAATCCCAGTGGTTCCAGGTTGTAAAAGCACACGTAATTACCTAAAAAGGTAGAATCCCCTCCCTCTAAAAAAATCCCAGTGGTTCCAGGTTGTAAAAGCACACGTAATTACCTAAAAAGGTAGAATCCCCTCCCTCTAAAAAAATCCCAGTGGTTCCAGGTTGTAAAAGCACACGTAATTACCTAAAAAGGTAGAATCCCCTCCCTCTAAAAAAATCCCAGTGGTTCCAGGTTGTAAAAGCACACGTAATTACCTAAAAAGGTAGAATCCCCTCCCTCTAAAAAAATCCCAGTGGTTCCAGGTTGTAAAAGCACACGTAATTACCTAAAAAGGTAGAATCCCCTCCCTCTAAAAAAATCCCAGTGGTTCCAGGTTGTAAAAGCACACGTAATTACCTAAAAAGGTAGAATCCCCTCCCTCTAAAAAAATCCCAGTGGTTCCAGGTTGTAAAAGCACACGTAATTACCTAAAAAGGTAGAATCCCCTCCCTCTAAAAAAATCCCAGTGGTTCCAGGTTGTAAAAGCACACGTAATTACCTAAAAAGGTAGAATCCCCTCCCTCTAAAAAAATCCCAGTGGTTCCAGGTTGTAAAAGCACACGTAATTACCTAAAAAGGTAGAATCCCCTCCCTCTAAAAAAATCCCAGTGGTTCCAGGTTGTAAAAGCACACGTAATTACCTAAAAAGGTAGAATCCCCTCCCTCTAAAAAAATCCCAGTGGTTCCAGGTTGTAAAAGCACACGTAATTACCTAAAAAGGTAGAATCCCCTCCCTCTAAAAAAATCCCAGTGGTTCCAGGTTGTAAAAGCACACGTAATTACCTAAAAAGGTAGAATCCCCTCCCTCTAAAAAAATCCCAGTGGTTCCAGGTTGTAAAAGCACACGTAATTACCTAAAAAGGTAGAAACCCCCCCCCTCCTCTCAAAAAATCCCAGTGGTTCCAGGTTGTACAAGCACACGTAATTACCTAAAAAGGTAGAACCCCCCCCCCTCCTCTCAAAAAATCCCAGTGGTTCCAGGTTGTAAAAGCACACGTAATTACCTAAAAAGGTAGAACCCCCCCCCTCCTCTCAAAAAATCCCAGTGGTTCCAGGTTGTAAAAGCACACGTAATTACCTAAAAAGGTAGAACCCCCCCCCCCTCCTCTCAAAAAATCCCAGTGGTTCCAGGTTGTAAAAGCACACGTAATTACCTAAAAAGGTAGAATCCCCTCCCTCTAAAAAAATCCCAGTGGTTCCAGGTTGTAAAAGCACACGTAATTACCTAAAAAGGTAGAATCCCCTCCCTCTAAAAAAATCCCAGTGGTTCCAGGTTGTAAAAGCACACGTAATTACCTAAAAAGGTAGAATACCCCCCTCTAAAAAAATCCCAGTGATTCCAGATTGTAAAAGCACACGTAATTACCTAAAAAAGTAGAATCACCCCTCTAAAAAAATCCCAGTGGTTCCAGGTTGTAAAATCACACGTAATTACCTAAAAAAGTAGAATCCCCCCTCTAAAAAAATCCCAGTGGTTCCAGGTTCTAAAAGCACACGTAATTACCTAAAAAAGTAGAATTCCCTCCCCCCTCTAAAAAAATCCCAGTCGTTCCAGGTTGTAAAAGCACACGTAACTACCTAAAAAAGTAGAATCCCCCCCTCTAAAAAAATCCCAGTCGTTCCAGGTTGTACAAGCACACGTAATTACCTAAAAAAGTAGAATCCCCCCTCTAAAAAAATCCCAGTGGTTCCAGGTTGTAAAAGCACACGTAATTACCTAAAAAAGTACGAATCCCCCTCTCTAAAAAAATCCCAGTCGTTCCAGGTTGTAAAAGAACACGTAATTACCTAAAAAAGTAGAATCCCCCCCCCTCTAAAAAATCCCAGTGGTTCCAGGTTGTAAAAGCACACGTAATTACCTAAAAAAGTAGAATCCCCCCTCTAAAAAAATCCCAGTCGTTCCAGGTTGTAAAAGCACACGTAATTACCTAAAAAAGTAGAATCCCCCCTCTAAAAAAATCCCAGTGGTTCCAGGTTGTAAAAGCACACGTAATTACCTAAAAAAGTAGAATCCCCCCCCTCTAAAGAAAATCCCAGTGGTTCCAGGTTTTAAAAGCACACGTAATTACCTAAAAAAGTAGAATCCCCCCTCTAAAAAAATCCCAGTCGTTCCAGGTTGTAAAAGCACACGTAATTACCTAAAAAAGTAGAATCCCCCCCCCCACATCTAAAAAAAAATCCCAGTGGTTCCAGGTTGTAAAAGCACACGTAATTACTTAAAAAAGTAGAATCCCCCCTCAAAAAAAATCCCAGTGGTTCCAGGTTGTAAAAGCACACGTAATTACCTAAAAAAGTAGAATCCCCCTCTAAAAAAATCCCAGTCGTTCCAGGGTGTAAAAGCACACGTAATTACCTAAAAAAGTAGAATTCACCTCTAAAAAAATCCCAGTGGTTCTAGGTTGTAAAAGCACACGTAATTACCTAAAAAAGTAGAATCCTCTCCCTCTAAAAGAATCCCAGTGGTTCCAGGTTGTAAAAGCACACGTAATTACCTAAAAAAGTAGAATCCCCTCCCTCTAAAAAAATCCCAGTGGTTCCAGGTTGTAAAAGCACACGTAATTACCTAAAAAAGTAGAATCCTCTCCCTCTAAAAAAATCCCAGTTGTTCCAGGTTGTAAAAGCACACGTAATTACTTAAAAAAGTAGACCCCCCCCCCCAAATAATAATGTTACTTTTTACCCCTCTGTCCATCCGTACATGCATTTGATTTTTTAAGTCAAACGTAGTTATGTCCCTTGGATTTTGAAAACGTTATTTCCCTCTAATATTGCAACATCGTCTACATAAGCGCTGGCCTATCATGTAGGGGCTAAATATCAGAAGCACGATATAAACAAAGATTTTTTTTACAAATGCGTTTTTTATGTGTGTTGTGATATATTATATACTAACCATCTGTGTACTAACACATAAGAACTACTGTAAGAAAAAAAAAGAAAGTGATACATACCGTTGGCTAAGATCAAAGTGTAGTATCTGTTCCGATGGATACTACACCCCATAGACTGGTATTGTCTTGGCCTTCGGGGCTTGATTTACGCCGGTCTATGGGTCTGTCCTGTGCAGTTCTAGGAGGTCCACCCTCCCAGGCTTTGCCTCCCCTCTTTGGGGAGGAGTAAGTTTATTGCTTACTGCCTGAGGCGCCCCTACCGGGGGAATGCCGACGGGGCTGCCCAGGCAATTTTTGATGGTCAGAGTGCTCACCTCTCGGGCGCTGGCTTTTCAACCCCCACTTTCCGACCCGACCTTGGGTCACATCTTACTTGTTGGAGTAGGTAAAACTGGCCTTGTGCCTAACTCATGGAGAGGAGTAAATAATACATACCGTTGCTGTTGCCGGCCTTGAAGTGGGGTGGGGAAAAAACCAACATGAGCAGAATAAAGAGGTGATATTTATATGTGTTAAGATGGGGGTGGCAGGTTGTTACAAGCCTATAAATAGAGGTTCTACCTCTCACCGGGGTGTAAGTTGTGCTCAGTTGTGGTGTTCAGAGTGATCAGTTCAGTTGATGAGAGCTGAAGTGTTATTGTGTTCCAGAGCTTGGAGGAGACCAGAATTAGTACAGAATTCGACTCACTATAGACCAGACACTGGATCGTTGCTCCTGCAGAGAAATCCGTTCTCTGCCCCATTACATATTGTTACCGGACCTATTGGTTGGGTCGCTAAGGGAGCAATTCCTTTTGCAACCCACCTCCAACTGCTGCCTCGGCCCCTTTTCAGGGTATTGACTTTGAAGTGGATCTTTTCTTACATAGGGATTTATTCCCACATATTGCAAAAGGAAATGATTTGACTAAGAAAGGTTTGGATTTGCAACCAACGGAAAAGAACGTTGCTGTGATACGAACTTGCCTTTCCCTTTAACAACCAAATGGCGGACCCAGTCAGCATGAGGGAGATAGAGAAACGAAGGACTCATCTTTAACGGAAGATAAGATCGACCATAAGGTGTCTAGAAAAGGAACAAATGTTGATGAAAGTGTTTTTGTCCTTTGAAAAGGATATCGAAGGATGGCTAGAAGATCTAGAGGCAGTGTCCTGGACAATGGAAGAACAACTGACTGCCGAGGAGGAGTCTAAAGAGTTAGCCGAATTGTTTCAGACATCTTTCAAATTTAAGATAGATGTGCGTCAGCAAATAAATAATTTGAGGGAAACAAGAGAAGGAAAAACTCCAGTGGTCCCTTCTAAAAATCAACAATCCCCCAATGTAGACCAGCCATTAAACCCTCAAAGTCAGGAGGCAGCTGGTACCCCTAAACCAGGTAGATCCTTCCACTTCAACCCAACAGCCCATTCGTCTTTTGTGGTGGAACCTTTTAAAATAAGGTTGAATGGGCCACGTTTCAGTGGAAAGGAATTTGAAACAAATAAGAGAAGTTTCAAAGACTTTCTTACTAAGTTTGAAAACTGTGCAGCATCGATACCATCTGCCACTAGTAAGTTATATTTTTTGAGGTGTTCCCTAGAAGGTAGAGCCCTTCAACTTATCGACCATCTTTCTGTTTCTGAAAGCAGCTACCCAGTGGCTCTAAAATTATTGAAGGACCAGTACCTGGATGAAGAAGAAATAAGGGGAGAAATTATCCAAGGAATGCTGGATTTTCGCCTTAAGAGTCCGAAAGATGTGGAGCAAGTGAAGGACTTTATAATAAAAACCCAGGCAGATATGTGGGAACTCAGGGCTTCATACAAATGTGACCTGTATGATGATACATCTGCGGGAGCAATCATAATATCACAGGTGTTGTTCACCAAACTACCATCCGAGATAAAGGGCGAGCTAATCAGAATTTCTGGAAGGACCTACCCGACATTATCAGCCATCTTGTCAGAAACTCCAGAAATAGTGAAGAGGTTTTTGATAATTAGAAAACCTGAAAGGACCCAAATGGAAAAGCTATGGCGCCCTCCAAGGCTTAGGGTAGAAGAGAAAGATGAACCCTATTCTTCCCTGAAAACCTTTAACACAAAGGTGGACTCAAAACCACAGAGTTGTGGATTTTGTAGGCGGAATGGGCATTCTCCTGAATATTGCCCCTATTACACTTCACATGAAGCCAGATTTACGAGGTGCAAAGAACTCTGGTTGTGTTTTAGATGCCTAAAAATGACCCACATGGGAAATATGTGTCCACTAAAAACGAAGAATAGCTGTAGTGGCTGCGAAGCTAAAGGCCATATAACAGCAATGTGCCCAACAGTCGGAAGTGGAGTGAGTGTGGACACCTGCCTTCACGTTAATGATTACCAATACAGTCACATGTCTCCCGTAATCAGCGTAGTGGTAGGAACGAGAGAGAAAAGTATTGAAATAAACTGCCTGCTGGATACGGGAAGCCAAAGAACCTACATGGACACCTCGGTTCTAGCAAGATTGAATTGCCTTTCTTCAGCAAAGGAAAAGGTGTTGGAAGTTAAAACTTTTTGGGGCTCGGCGACAAGGTCTTTTAAAGAAACCTCTTTGGATTTAAGGCTGGTTCCTGAAAGGGTTCACACCCTCCCTATTCTTTCCAGCAAATTGAACCTTTCTTATAGATTGCAGGAGCTTCCTCAGATACTCAAAACTCTAAAGAGACACAAACTGGCAACCCAACACAGTCCCCACGACAATTATATCAACATTGAGGGGCTATTGGGAATTGATGCCATTCAATTCCTGGAACCGTTTAAAATAGTACCATGCATGTACGGAGCGGCTTTTGCCACGCCGAAAGGACTAGTTCCCTTTGGTAACAGCCGGCATTTCTTGTATGAAAATCAAATAAAAACAAGAAACAAACAAAGAAGAGGGGTAAACATCAATTATGCCTGCTTGATGAGTAAGATTCCCATACTTCCAAGGAACAAAATAGATTTTGTACTGAATCCGGAAGAGAGCTACCAGGACCCCCTAAAACCTTGGTTTGAGGAGAGCGATGTCCAGCGAGGACTGGAAAATATGTTTAGTATGGAATCGCTGGGACTACCTGCCTCAGAAGAATTCTCCACCTTGGATGAAGAAAAGGTAAAAGAGTTCAGAGACACTATATCATTCAGAGATGGCCGGTACCATGTACAACTGCCTTGGTATGAAGACAAGATAAAGTCGGTGCCTTCAAATCATAATGCTGCTCTTAGAGTCCTAGAAAGGGTAGTTAAGGACCTGGAGAAGAAAGATCTCTATGATCAATATCTGGATGCATTTAAACAACAAGAAGACGAAGGTATAATAGAGGAGATAACAGTGCCTCATGAATACTTTAACAATTATATTTGGATTCCCCATAGGTCAGTGCTCAGACTTATGGACCAGACAACCACAAAAGTGAGACCGGTTTTTAATTGTTCATACAAGAGGGCAGATTCAGTATCACTGAATGAGGCGGCCTATCCAGGAGTAAACCTGATGGCAGATATGTTGAAACTGTTTATTCGTTTCAGAACCGACAGATATGCATTATTGGCTGACATAAGGAAAGCATTCCTTATGATTCGTCTCGATATGGAGAAGGACCGCAATCGGTTTTGTTTCTTTTTAAAAAAGGGAAAAAACTTGCATTGTTATAGACATACAACCATCTTATTTGGCTTCAATGCGAGCCCTTTTATACTGAATTATGTATTGAAATACCATGCGGAAAAGTTTCCCTCAGATGTGTGCTCTCAGGCGCTAAAATCGGATTTCTATGTGGACAATCTGGTGAAGACAGGAAATAATATCGATGCCCTGTCTACTTTATACTCAACAGTAAAGGAACGTCTGCAGAAGGGTAACTTCAAGATACAATCTTGCAACTCCAACAGTGCGATGTTACGGAAGAAAATGGAGGTGGATGGCACCC
Organism: Sepiola atlantica; assembly: GCA_963556195.1. Classification (NCBI taxonomy): domain Eukaryota; kingdom Metazoa; phylum Mollusca; class Cephalopoda; order Sepiida; family Sepiolidae; genus Sepiola; species Sepiola atlantica. The sequence continues at coordinate 37,833,813 of OY744554.1, forward strand.
TGTCGGGGTTTGAATCTGGATGGGAGAAGGTATTAGGATACCATTACAGCCCCGAACAAGATACTATAAAGATCTCTCCTCATGTATGCAATGGGACTGCATCAACAAAAAGAAAGATGCTGTCAGAAGCCTCCAAGATATTTGATCCATTATCTCTTTACCTTCCTATAACAGTGAGAAGTAGGGTGTTGATGGGAGCACTTTGGAAGCAGAAGTTGGATTGGGATCAGGAGGTTCCGGAAAATTCCAAAGGGATTTGGAAAGCACTCGCAAGGGATTTAAGCGAGTTGGACTCTGTGTCGTTTCCAAGGAGAGTCCTAAATGAGGACAAACCAATAAAATTAGTTTTATTTTGTGATGCCTCCAAAGCGGCATATGGATTTGCAGCATATGCTGTACAGGATGGACAGTCAGCGCTGGTGTTTGCGAAAGCCAAAGTGGCGACCTTAAAGAGTAAATCTCTACCCACATTGGAGCTTTTATCTATATTCTTAGCGCTGAAATGTTTACCGACTATAACGAAAGCTTTGAGGGACACTCTGATAGAAAAGGTCTATGTGGTAACAGACGCTCAAGTTGTCCTAGCATGGATTCTGGCCAAATCTATTACAACAAAGAATATCTTTGCACGTAATAGGTTGCGAGATATAGCAGAGATGACAGCCACAATGAAGACGGAGTTAAAGTTAGAATTTAGTTTCCAATACGTGCCGACGGAAGATAATCCGGCCGATTATATAACAAGAGGACTAACTTTGAAGAAATTTAAGGAGAAACTTTCTCATTGGTATACGGGCCCTGCGTGGATAAGGCAGGAGGAGATACACTGGAGCAAAGTGGAGTTGGCTTGTCTTTCAGAAGAACAAAGAGAATGTGTACGTCCCTCGGTTAATATGTTAACGAGACTCAACATCCATCATTTTTCGGTGAAAAAGTGGTTTCATGCGACATTGCAGGTCCTAAAACATCCTCAAAAGCTATGAATGGATATAGATGGTTAAATCTGATATAGTATTTTAATTTAGGACCATTTTCAGGCTGTGAAAGGGTTTTCATGAATGTAAAATAGCCAAAAACTAGTGGCCTGCACCTTCTGAATTTTGCAAAATTTTCAAAATGTTTGATTGTTTAGTGTTATTTATGTATAAATGAACACAAAAAAATACTACTCGTATGAATCTGAAATTTTCACCCATTACGTCCCACCCCTTCTGAATTTTGCAAAATTTTCAAAATGTTTGATTGTTTAGTGTTATTTATGTATAAATGAACACAAAAAAATACTACTCGTATGAATCTGAAATTTTCACCCATTACGTCCCACCCCTATACTTAGGGGTCGAACGTCTCCATAACCTCACCGAATAAACGTACGTAGATTCTCTCCTCATCCAAGCCTTTGTTATTTTTTACCCAATAATACCTCATCTGGGTGCTTCTGCAGAGACGGGGGCCACTGTTTCGATCGATGGCGGCGGAAACTGCCGACTCCTCTTCGGGAGAAATCGTGCGAAAACGTGAGCGACGGAAAGAAATTTGATTTTGGGGAAGATAACTGTTGAATTGACAATTGAGGATAAGTTAAAATTATGAACATTTATTTATTGAAACAAATTAAACATTATGTACAGCAAATAAATAAATAAAACTTTGATAAACATTTGAAATTTAACAAAAAACGAATTAAATAAAACTTTGATAAACATTATGTACATCAAATAAATAGCAAACTTTTTATTGAAATTAAAAAAAAAACGTAATAAGTAAAACTAAGTAAAACTTTGATTTAAAAAAAAAAAGTAAACAATTGATTGAACGATAAATGTGGGAAAAAAACAAGTTTTAATTACTTTAAGTAATTAATCCAATATTAGTTATCTCCCCCAAAATCAAATTTCTTTCCATCGATCACGATTTCTCCCGAAGAGGGGTCGGCAGTTTCCGCCGCCATCGATCGAAACAGTGCCCCCCCCCCCGTCTCTGCAGAAGCACCCTCATCTGTATAAGCACCGTGTAATTGTCTATGCGAAACGCGAACACAACAAGACGACCGCGGAAAAAACATCCAAATATAAAAATTAAGTAAAGGGAAATAACTCCAAGTTTTACTTTTTTTTTTTTTTTTGAATGGTCAAACGGTATGAGATAAACCCCTTGGGATACATAAAGTTTTTCTTTGCTTTTAATAAGCTACGGGTCACCGTAACATTCTAACCCTTGTCCCTTACTGAGGGATCAGTTTCGCATGTAAATTTAACGTAAAATGATCCCCCATTTCCAAGCCATTCTAGCTTTTTAAGGCAGTTAACCCTCACCACACACACACACAAAAATCCTAGTGGCAGGCAATGCCAGAGGAGACAAATTATGTGTGTTTATTTTTTGAAAAGTTTGTAAAAGTTAGCATAGCCCCCCCCCCCCCCGTCCCGCCCGCAAAAAAAAAATCACTCACTTAATCCTACTACTAAGTCCGAGTGGAGAAGCCCAACTCCTTAAAACAAAAAATCCATTAACCCTCCCACTAACCCTAAATCCGAGTGGCAAGCCACCCAAATAAAACCCCTCGTAAAACCACACGTAATCGCCTAAAAAGGCATAGTTAACTGCCCTAAAAATAAAAAGCTGGGGAATCATTTTCCGATGCAAAATTGATCCCCCACTGTAAATTCTTGCTGATTTTCCGTCAAGTTTTGCAGCGTTTTCATATGTAATTGCCAATTGCCAGGAGTTTTATATTATGCGTTGATACAGGTGAATATTAAATAAAGCCATGTTAGTAACTTGTTATTGAAGCATTCATTAACAGAGGCGAGACACACGTGTGAACGTAACGAGCAATTTATTTTACACTGAATACATAGCAGTTTACCACTAATACAAGTAGTGGGAGGTTGCCGTCAAGAGTGATGGTGGGAGTCACTAAGTCAACGGGAGATAACTCGTGTTTACGTAACATCTCCGTTTTTTTTTCTTTGTTTTAACTGAAAAATAAAAGTATTTCTTTGTGGAGTTTGGTATTATTTTGTTTTCCGAGCTTGTTTTTGATACGACTTGTTTTCGACTTTTTTCTTGGTTTAATATGTTTTCATAGTCGTGTTTGATTTTGAACTTTTGATTTTCTTTTGTTTTTAAAATATGACGTCTGTTGCGCCGTACATATTTTCCTTGTTCTGTTTTTATTAGATATGAACGAGGCTCTTTTAATTTTTTCACAACCTTACCTTTTCGGTTCTATTTTTCTTGTGAAAGAATACGGACAGTATCGTCTTTCTTTAGTTCTGGTAGCTCTCTGGACTTTTTATTTATTTCATGCTTTTTCATTGTTTTGTTATGCATGATATTTGGAAGATTTGTCCTTAGCGTTCTTTTCATCAACTGTTGGGCTGGTGACGGGGTTTTATCTTTTAATGGTGAAGTCCGTAACGCTAACATTGCTAGGTATGGGTCTTGTCTACTTTCAAACGATTTCTTTAATGTTCTTTTAATTGTTTGAATGTTTCTTTCTACTAAGCCATTCGACTGTGGATAGTTCGGACTTGTCGTGATATGCCTGAAATCCCAATCTTTAGCAAATTGTCTAAATTCTGATGATCGGTACTCGGGTCCATTGTCACTAATTACTATTTGTGGAATGCCAAATTTTGCGAAGGTGTTTTTTATTTTATTGATCACCGTACTTGATTTGCAGTCATCAAGTTTGTGGATATCGAAATATCTAGTCGTGTAGTCTATTATCACTACATATGCTTTACTATATAAGTAAAATACGTCTGTCGCAACTTTGGTCCATGGTGTTACGGGTATTTCATGGTGTATTAGTGATTCTGACGGTTGTCGGTTTCTGTGATCTAGACAATGTGTGCATGTGCTAACCATTTCTTTTATTTGATTGTTTATGTTAGGCCAATATACGACCTCTTTTGCTCTTGTAATGCACTTTTCTATGCCCAAATGTCCAGTGTGGATTTTTTGTAGGGCTTCCTTCCTTAGGGAGGTTGGGACCACTATTCGTGTACCTTTCAATACTAGTCCTTTCACAACCGATATGTCATCGCGAACTGGCATATATGGTGCTATTGTGGGTGGCACGTCCATTTTTTCTGGCCAAGTTGATGTCGCATATTTCATGAGCATTTTTAGTGTTGGGTCTTTCCCAGTCTCCTCACGGTATATGTTGAGTTTTTGGTCGCTCATTGGATATTGTTTTATAATGGTATGGATATGTTTGTCCATTTCTGTATCCGATATTTCTTGTTCGCTGTCTGATATGTATGCACGTGATAATGCATCAGCAATTACGGATTCTCGCCCTGGAATGTATATTACTTCGAATTCGTATTTCTGAAGCGCGAGTATGAATCTTTGTATTCTCGGAGGGCTTTTTGTAATGGATTTTTTAAAAATTTGCCTTAATGGTTTGTGATCATTTTCTATGAGAAATTTTCTTCCATAGATATATTGGTGGAATTTGTTGCAGGCGAACACTATGCTGAGCGTTTCCAATTCTATCGGGCAGTAATTTTGTTCTGCTGAGGTTGTCGATCGTGACGCGTATGACACGGGTAACCATTTTTCATCATGTTTCTGTTGTAATACTGCACCCAATCCATGTTTGCTGGCATCGGTGGTGATTTTAATTTCTTTGCTGGGATCATAAAATTTTAAAACTGGTAGGCTAGTTATTATCCGTTTTAGTTTTTCTATAGCCTCTATTTGAGGTTTATCAAATGACCACAGCGTATCGTTGTGTAGCAGTACTCTCAACAGTGTAGTTACCTCTGAGTACTCTGGTATGAACTTGCACAGGTAGTTGGTCATTCCCAAAAATCGTTGGATATCTTTTTTATTTTCGGGTAGAGGCATGTGTGTTATTGCCTTTATTTTAGAAGGGTCTGGTTTTATTCCTTCATCAGTGATCAAATGACCTAAATATGTTAATTGCTTTGTTGCAAATTCATATTTATTTTTGTTTAATTTTAATCCAGCTTTGCGTAGTTGACTGAATACTTTGTCTAATGTTTTTATATGGTCCTCTAATGTTTCTGACCATATTATTATGTCGTCCTGTGAGTTCTTCGTTCCAGGTATGCCTTCTATTATTTTTGCAACTTGTGCTTGAAAAATTTCAGAGGCACTATGTATTCCATATGGCAGGCGCGTGAACGAATAACGACCAAATGGCGAATTAAATGTTAATAGCTTAGAGCTTTCTTCATCAACGGGTATTTGCCAATATCCATTTGAAGCGTCTAATTTCGTGAAATATTTTGGATTTTCCATTTCTGCAAATATTTCTTCGGCGGTGGGTAATTTGTAGTGTTCTCTTTTTATGGCCTTGTTTAGGTCTCTAGGGTCCAAACATAGTCTTAATTTTCCGTTCGGTTTCTCCACTATTACCAGAGAATTTACCCAATCTGTCGGTTCTTCAACGGGTTTTATTATTCCCATTTTTGTCATTTTTTCTAACTCCTTTTTTAATTTTGGTTTCATCCCAAACGGTATGTTCCTTGGAGGATTTATGACGGGTTTTATGTCCGGAGTTATTGTTATATGATGTGTGACTGGTAATTTTCCGATGTCACCATAGCAATCTTTATATTTTTCTTTTAATGCTTCTATGTCCGTCTTGTTTATTTCATAAGTTCTTTTTATCAGTCCTAATTCTTCCGCTGTTTCTGCGCCGATTACTGCGTTTGCATTTGTGTTTGCCACAATGAAATGCGAACTTACTTTTATATTTTTATTTTGTAATTGTATAACACAGCTCCCTATCGTGGGAATTTGCGTACAGTTGTAGGCGGTTAATTTTATAGACGTTTTATTTAATTTTGGCTTTGGTTCAATAGTTCTATATATTTTTGCTGGTAATACATTTACTTCAGCACCTGTATCGATTTTGAAGTTGATGAGTGTTTCGTTGCCTCGAATCTTTACTTTCCATTTGTCAGTTTGTAGTGCGTCTACATTTTTTTTCAATATGGCGTCCATGTTAAACTGATTTTGCTCCACGTGGTCTGAATTGTGTGAGTGTCCGACATTATATAGTTTCTTCTTTTTCGTTCGACATATTCGAGCGAAGTGTCCTTTTTTGCCGCAATTTGTGCAGTTTTTATTGTATGCTGGACAGTTTCCTTTCTGATGTGACCCAGCGCAGTAGGTGCATGTCTCAATCCATTGTTGTGTTTTCGCAGGCTTTTTGTCTTCACGTTTGAACATGACTTTGGACGACAGCCTGTTTTTCTTTGGATTGCGAATTGTTGAGATATTTTCTGTTTCGCATGTAGTCATTATCTTGGAGTGTCTCTTCGTTTCTTCAGCACTCAGGCCTGCTTGTATCGCCTTTTGTAAATCCAGTGAAGGTTCTCTGAGCATTCTTTCTCTCAACATGTTGTCATTAACGCCACACATTAGAATGTCTTTTATTAGTCTTTCAGTGAGGTCACCGAATTCACATTTGTTTGCCTTTTGCCGTAGTTCTGTGACGTACTCATCAAATCTCTGTGTTTCTTTCTGTTTGCACGTGAGAAATTGATATGTGAGAAACGTCAGGTTTTTTCTTGGTTGGCAGTGCGCGTCAAATTTTTCTATAACTTTTTTCAAGTTTAGCTTCTCTTCGTCATTTTCAAAGTTAAACGTATAATATATTTTTCTTCCCTCGGTTCCTATACAGGTCAGAAATATTGAAGTTTTCACCTTCTCCGGTTTCTTGTCCGACTCTGTAGCTTGCAGGAACAATTGAAATTGGTTTTTCCAAGTTTCCCATTCCTGTCCGAGATTATCCGAAGAGAAATTTAATTCTTTTGGATGTGGTAAAAATTCCATTTTTCTTTTTTTTTTGTTGAAAATATTGATATACGGCTGTGAGTGTTGACAGTTCGATGTTTTATTCTGACACCATTTTATATTATGCGTTGATACAGGTGAGTATTAAATAAAGCCATGTTAGCAACTTGTTATTGAAGCATTCATTAACAGAGGCGAGACCCACGTGTGAACGTAACAAACAATTTATTTACACTGAATACATAGCAGTTTACCACTAATACAAGTAGTGGGAGGTAGCAGTCAAGAGTGACGGTGGGAGTCACTAAGTCAACGGGAGATAACTCGTGTTTACGTAACAATATGTAATTGCCAATCGCCAGGAGGTTAAGTGGATAACGACACGGATTGACAACCTGGGTGTTCTAAGTTCAAATCCAGTCGGTTCCACAGTACCACTTTCACTTATGGATGTTAGTCACCTTCACGTGGTCCGTCTTGTAAGTACCCGATGTCTTTCTAGAAAGAATTCTAACTAGAAATATATCAGGGAAACCAATGCCACCAATAGAAGCATCTGATTCATGCGAAATCAATAGATGAATATGTAATCACCGAAAAGAGTTAGCAGAGGAGTTTTTTGGTTGTTTTTTTAAAAACATATTTCACCCCAAACAAGGCAGGCCGCCACTGTAAACGTAAGGGGCTACTGAGAATTAGGGTGTAGGATTTGGGTGTCATCCTAAGTTGAGAACTGTGTAGAGAGATGTCCGTTTACATTAGTTTTAAACCTCTGCATGTCGGTACAGTCGGGGAAACAGGGAGCAGGGAGGGAGTTCCAGAGGCCGGCAGCACGAGGAAGGAGGCTATTGGAGTAGAGGCCTCTCCGGCATCTGGGAACCTCCACAGAGAATGGATGGGATTTAGCTGATTGTCGAGTTGGTCTAGTGTATTTATGATATTTATCTTGATCTACAACAATTTTTGGATCTTTTTAAGAAGCTCCCCGCCACTAAATAAAGCTCCGCCGTTCAAGGGAGGCAACTTTTCAGCCACTTTTGCTTAACAAAATAAGAATCTATAAGGCATGTTTTTTTTTTATTATTGGGGGGGATAAAATTGTGTTATCGTGGACCAGGGTTCATAAGGAAAGGTGCACTCAAACACGTGTGAAAAGAATTTAGCAAGGCGAAAAGTTGTCTCCCTTAGCAGCGGGGTTATTCTTAGTGGCCGACTAACTTTAGCACTAGTGGCGGGGAGCTTCTTAAAAAGATCCAAATTTACTTTTTTAAGTGTGTGTGTGTGTGTATATGGGAGAGGGGGCTTTTTGACAGTGTTTGTTTAGCCCTTTCGTCATGTATCGGAATGATACCCACCCGCTCTTCAAAAAACGTCTGACTCAAAATGTGCATTCATAGTAACAATAATAACTAATACTAACATAATAGAATTTGGTGCTTGCGCATATCAACCCTGACATGTTAGACCGCTCTTAAAAATAAAATAGCTAAAGAAATGTATAAACTTTGTTATGTACTTACGTGGTAGATGAAAAAAAGACTGTACACCAAAAATTATGCAAATTAATCCAGTATTTATTTAATTATAAATAAAAAGCGATTTTATCACTCGGTAGATATTTCCACCATTTTCCAGTGGTCAAGGACGATAACTCATATTTTCACGATTTCGGGGTTTGGGGTCTCCATTGTTTACAAAAATGTCAAAATGTACGTAAAATCATTTTTTTTCTTTTTCTTATAATTTAATAACTACTGGATGAATTTGCGTAATTTTTTCTGCACAATCTTATTTTCAGCTAACACGTAAGTACATAATAAAGTTTATACATTCTTTAAATATTTCGATGTCAGGGTTGATATGCACAAGCACCTATTTATTTATCTACCTGCCACAAGGTAAGATGTGACACAAGGTCGGGAAAGTGGGATTAGATAAGCCAGCGCTCGAGAGGTGAGCACTCTGGCCATTTAAAAATTGCCTGGGCAGCCCCGTCGGCATTCCCCGGTAGAGGCGCCTCATCCAGTAAGCAATAAACTTACTCCTCTCTAAAGAGAGGAGGCAAAGCCTGGGAGGGTGCACCTCCTAGAACTGCACAGGACCGGCAATCCCCAATAGACCGGCGTAAATCCAGCCCCAAAGGCCCTCTAGAGTAATTTACTCCTCTCCAGGAGTTAGGCACAAGGCCAGTTTTTATCCTACTCCCACAAGTAAGATGTGACCCAAGCTCGGGTCAGAAAGTGGGGGTTGAAAAGCCAGCGCCCGAGAGGTGAGCACTCTGACCATCAAAAATTGCCTGGGCAGCCCCGTCGGCATTCCCCGGTAGGGGCGCCTCAAGCAGTAAGCAATTAACTTACTCCTCCCCAAAGAGGGGTGGCAAAGCCTGGGAGGGTGGACCTCCTAGAACTGCACAGGACAATCCCATAGACCGGCGTAAATCAAGCCTCGAAGGCCAAGACAATACCAGTCTATAGGGTGCAGTATCCATCGGAACAGATAAAAAAAAAAAAAAATTATTTACCTCCCCAGGAGGTTAGGCACAAGGCCAGGTTTATCTTACTCCCACAAGTAAGATGTGACCACAGCTTGGGTCGAGAAAGTGGGGTTAAAAGCCAGCGCTCGAGAGGTGAGCACTCTGGCCATTTAAAAATTGCCTGGGCAGCCCCGTCGGCATTCCCCGGTAGGGGCGCCTCAGACAGTAAGCAATAAACTTACTCCTCCCCAAAGAGGGGAGGCGAAGCCTGGGAGGGTGGACCTCCTAGAACTGCACAGGACAGGCGTGCAGTATCCATCGGAACAGATACTACACTTTGATCTTAGCCAGAAGGCCGAAAAGGCCAACGAAGCATTGAACAGATACTACACTTTGATCTCGACCAGAATTTAATACAAACGCTAGTGGAGACAAAACCCAACATGGTCTTTCAGTAACGATGGGCGATGCACACTGCGTTTTTTGTATGGTGACTGAAATCCCCCCCATGTGATGAATTTCCCCCTGGTTGAGAACCACTGCTTCGTGAGACGCGTCTTGAGCCATAATCCCTTCCGCAAAACCGGAGCGTAAAAAGTGTGAAGTAGTTGGGCTGATTTAACCAGGCTCCAGAACCCTCAGGACCACCATTTCATCCTAAAACAAACACCCTAAAAAAATATCAGCTGTGATGTTGTCTGGTGAGTGTGTGCGTGCGTGCGTGCGTTCGCTTAAATCTGATTATTGCGATGATGATGATCCAGAAAAACAAGCTTCCTCTCTCTCTCTCTCCCTGCCTCACGCCCACTCTCTCTCCCTCTCTATTTCTCTCTCTTTCTATCTCCCCCTCCCTCTATCTGCCCCCTTTCTCTCCCTATCTATCCCCCTCTCTCTGTCCTTTCGCTCTCTCTCTTTCTCTCCCGCCTCTCTGTCTCCCTATCTACCCCCTCTCTCTGTCCTTTCTCTATATCTCCCTCTCTTTTATTCAACATGGCAGTTCGTATTTCGTCCTTTATAGCAGGGACTAGACAATCTCCGACTTTTAAACGAGGTAAGAAACCCCTTTATCTGACCCCTTCGATGATAAACGGATAAATAAACCCTTCAAAAGGATCCGCGGAAGATTCTCAATCCATTTATCCGTTTCTATTTTTATTTATTATTTATTTTTGTTTGTTTTAATTTCCTGTTTATTTTTCGAAACGGTGTCGTTTCGAATTTCGACTTTTCTACAAATAATTCATTTTTTCGTATCTAATTTTCGTTTTCATTCGCAACAAAAAATCGTTTTAATATTAAATTTTAATAATTAAACGTTAAAAAAAAACACTGCATTTATGTTCTTTAATGTTTAATAATTTTATTAAATCGTTTATTTATTTATATTTGTGTTGTTTTCAGTTTAAAAAAAAAAATTGTTTCAGCTCTTTTGTGATGGAGAGCTGATCTATTTCTTTTCATATATTTTTAAAATCAATTTTTATTTTCATAACAACACAAATAAAAATAGATTAATTTAATTTTTTTTTTAATATTTACGATTTTTCTCTTTTTAAATTATTTTTATATCTATCATTTTTTTTTAAATTATTAAAGTTAATTACATCTATTTTACTAAAATCACTTTTTTATATTCAATTTTTGTTTATTATTTTTTCTCTGCTCCTAACTATATTTTTAATTTATGCTTTAAGATTTTAATAAATTAATGAGTAATTAAACTATATTAATTTATTGGTGCTTCTACAGGATTTGAACCGAACTAAACCGACTCTTGCCGAATTAAACCTAAAACTTAGGTTAGGGTTAGTTTAAGGTTAGGTTAGGGTTAAAATAGAAACAACAAAAACGGTTCGGTTCAAATTCTGTAGAAGAACCGATTTTATAATAATTTATATTAATTGATTTTAAATTTAAAATACTGGCGAAGTGGTGAAATACTGCTTTATTTTGATATAAAAACACAACTGAACCATAATACTAGACTTTTGAGTGCTTCTCCAGATTAGGACCCGAGCTAACTTTAACCCTAACGACGGGGTCAAAGTTAGCTCGGGTCCTAATCTGGAGAAGTACCGAATTTTTAAGTTTAATTCAAGCCAGAAATCACTTTCGTTTTGGCAGTTTAAAGGCTTCAAAAATACTTTCGAGTTTCGCGCGGTCACGATGAAATCGCCATGCAATGTTTGTTTGTTTTTGTTGAAAATAAGAAAACCGGGCGTAACCTTCAACATTCGAATGTGATTTTGCAGTCTTTAAATTGTCGAAGAGGAAATAATCAAGGTAATCATTACTATTACCGACATAAATTATTTTAAATGAAATACTGTTGGGAAAATATCCCAAACCTGGTGATTTTGCTTTACCAACTAATTTGGGACCTTTTTTTTTTAAATATTAAATAGAAGTTTAAGTTCACGTAAATACTGATTCTGATCAAAGTAGCCATCTTTATTTACGTTACTGACTACACAAAGATGGCTACTTTGATCAGGATCGGTATTTACATGAACTTAAAAGGCTTATAATTTCTATTAAATATATTTTAAAACGCAAATTGGTCACAAACTAGTAAATGCAAAATAAATTTTGGACTAATTTCTCCGTGGCACTTTTTATGGCCGCCTCTATCCGCCACTGTCCGCCCCAATAACAATCAAGGATTTGTCTCACGTGACTCAAATTTACCAATCAATCTCAACCATTTAGAATTAAAGAAAATCGTCTGCCTTGAATATTTAAAAAAAAAAAAAAAAAAAAATGGAAAGCGGTGCTTATTTTTCTGTCCCCTGTGAATATTGTCCGATTTTACAATGTTTTTTCTTTTCGTTTTTTTTCTTCTTTTTTCTTTGTTTACTTTTCAAAATATAATTAACGTTAAAGTGTAGTATCTGTTCTGATACTATACTTTATCTCTCCTCGGTCAGTGAATGATAAATCCTTCTAGACTGCGACAATATATATATATATATATATATATATAAAAAGACAGGTTAATTTTATATTTCAATAACCATGGTTTTTATTTTCAATTTTTATTTTTTCACATTTTCAAAAAAACATAACATTCCTATGAGATGTAATTTTACAACTCGTTTCCCTGGAGGTGAGCCAACCAACATTATTATATCAATATCGGCTCTGCTACACCTGAAGATCATCAGAAAAATCCACAAAGAAGAAAAGTTCTCAAATTGAAAAGTCTTGAAAAAAAACCTACACCACACTGTGGGTCGTTGTGGGCAAAAACAAAGAATAAAAAACCTTCATACGAGGAAAGAATCTCCTTAGGGCGCCGTTTTGAATTTTTCCAGTACAAAGTTAGCACCAAAAAATATGTGAATACTAATTAAAAGGCACTGATAGTACATGCTAATACGTATGTTGTCATAACCCATATATATTATCGCCTATACACTAATTTTATTTGGATTGTTTAAGAAACTGTTTAGGCTGTCGATCTCAACATTTGCCAAAAAGTTAAATGAATATATTTTTAGAAAATGTTACCCTTTGTCCTTACACTGTCAACGTAAAATAAAAGTGAGAGTCTATTTTTTCTTTCAATGTGGCCAAACCAACAAAGTCTCCTCTTCTGCACACATTTCTCTATACTGTCCAGATTGAATCTTCCTCTCCGGTCATCAGAACCCGACAACTCACATTACACATTCATCGTATCATTCTCATATCATTTCCCACCATGCAATGCATGTCCTCAATTTCACGGGCCCGGTTTCACTTCAATGTATCACCAGACTGTATACTCATGCCTGATAGACTCTTCCGTTATTCAATAGTGGTAACGCTCTGCTAGTTAGTAATGACAGTCTCTGAACTTACTCCATCTACACCTAATTCTTACAATCACACTAGCACCAGATTCTCCCTGTGCTCCAATGCTATCACCAAAGTAACGCTCTGCTGGTTAGTAATGACAGAAGATCCCTGAACTTACCCCATTCAGTTCTAACTCTTGCAATCACACTAGCACCTGCTCCACCCTGTGTTCTAGCACCTGCTGAAGAAGAAAAAAAGTGAAAATACTTGCCTTGTTCCCCTGTCCCATGTTGCTTACTTCCATTGTTTCAACACCTGTTTCAACCGGTTCGATCTGACTTATGTTTTCGTTAAGTTACCTGTTCTGCACACATCTTCCTATTCTGTCCAGATTTAATCTTCCTCTGAGGTCATCAGATCTAAGCCTGTCTTTAAGACTCACATTACACATCCAGCGTATCATTCTCATATCATTTCTCTCCATGCAACACATGTCCTCAACCCTCACTGGCCAGATTTCGCTTCAATACATCGTCACACTGTGTACATATACTTGACAGACTCTTTCCTTGATCAACAGTGGTAACGCTCTGCTGGTTAGTAATGGCAGAAATTCCCTGAACTTACTCCATCCACTCTTAACTATTGCAATCACACTAGCACCTGCTCCACCCTGTGCTCCAATGATATCATCCAGGTAACAAAACTTCTTGAAAACCTCAATAGCTTCGCTATCCACATACTTTCTCGACATCTGAGTTCTCATCCATCTCCATTGTCTTACACTTCTGACACGTTACATATTTTCTCTTACATTTATCTTTGATGAACTTTTTATCTGAAAATACAGTCTATGTACTAGGGACGATTCCAATATTTTTCCCAATTCCGATACAATTACCGATTCCGATTCTTTTAAAATTTCCAAATATTTAGTTATAGGGTTGTGTTTGTTTTCTTTTTAATTTTTAGATTACCGTAAAAACCCGTGTAATGTGTGCATATAATTTTGCAAAAATAAAAATACACTTTATGAGGTTGCGTACATTAAACGAGTTAATCTTTCTAACTATCTCTGTCTCCAATGTGTTCCCCGTAATTGACTGAAAATAGTGACACAACTAAACATTTATTTCTCTTTTAAAACAAAGCCAATTTGTAGTAGTTCGTCATTAGTTGACAAAATTTGACTTGGATTTTTTCATAAACAATTGAATATATGGTTTCATAAAAAATAAAATAGACTAGTAAGTTACTTATTTAAAAAATAAAATACTGCAAAAAGAAAAGAAAGAAAAAAAAAGGGACAGAAAACTGACCCCTTTTTTTCTTTCTTTTTCCTTTCTTTTCTCTCTCTCAACCTACCAGTAAATCCACTGCACTTCTTGTGTACCCAATTCTTATAAGTAGCACAAAAGATAGTTGTATCCGACTCCCTTTTCATAAAGGGAGCAGGAGAACATGCCTCTTTATCTAACCGAATAATCTTACCTGTTAGATAATGGTTTCGTGGACCCAAAAAATTTTAAATTAAAAATTTTTTTTTTTTTTAACATAGTTCACCCAAACAAGGCAGGCCGCCACTGTAGACATAAGGGGCTACTGAGAAAAAAGGGTGAAGGTTTTGGGGAAGTCAACCTAAATTGGGAGCTGTGCAGCGAGATGTCTGTTTACATTAGTTTTAAATTTCTGCATGTCAGTACCGTCAGGAAAGCAGGGAGCAGGGAGGGAGTTCCAGAGTCTAGCAGCACGAGGAAAGAAGCTTTTGGAGTAGAAAGTTCTCCGGCATCTGGGGACCTCCACAGTGTATGGATGGGATTTGGCAGATTGTCGGGTTGGTCTAGTGAATTTACGTTGTGGGGGTACCAGAGCAGCAAGCAAATCTTTGTCCTCGTTATCGTAAGTAAATGCTAATGTTTACTCATTCCATATTTTTCTTTTTTAATATTTTACTAAATTTTGCGGCAAAAAATGATCTCCCTGAATGCCTTTTGATTTTTGTGTCCACTGAACTGTCATTGCGCTGAGGTAGTGTTCCATGCACGAGCAGACGTAATATTTAGAAATGGGGCAAAGTTACTATTGGCGACATGACATTTTAAAGAAGGCTGGGGGGGGGGGGATCATGGTGAACGAACTACATACACTGACCCTCAAAGGAGGAGGTAATGCCTGGTAGGATGGTATCATTACAAAAGAACATATACTACAATAATCCCTCTTCCAAAATAGAGGATGTAAAACCTGGGAGGATCTGCCCCATAAAAAGAGAAGGAACAACAGAAAAGATACTTCACTACCCTTCTCCCCCTCCACCAAAAAAAAAGGAGAAGGTAGTACCTGGGAAGATGGTCTCATAACAACAGAACAGATACTACACTTCCTCTACACCTCTAAAAAAGGAGGAGGTAATGCCTGGGAAGATGGTCTCATGACAACAGAACAGATACTACACTTCCTCTACACCTCTAAAAAAGGAGGAGGTAATGCCTGGGAAGATGGTCTCATGACAACAGAACAGATACTACACTTCCTCTACACCTCTAAAAAAGGAGGAGGTAATGCCTGGGAAGATGGTCTCATGACAACAGAACAGATACTACATTAACTTTCCTTCGAAGGATGATGTAATACCTGGGAGGATTACGGACAACCATTAAAAAAAAATAGGAGGTAATTCCTGGGAGGACGGTTTTATAACAGAACCGATACTACACTGCCATCCAATTAAAAGATAATTCAATAATGAATCAAATCAGTTTTTTTTGTTATTCATTTAAAAATGCTTAGTCATAAAAAACATTTTTTTTATAGTTCCTTGGCATTTCCTTTGGCTAAGATCAAAGTGTAGTATCTGTTCTCAGCATCATAGAGACATCAGACATGAATTTAAAAGCAATACAAAAATATAATACAGTGTTGTTAACTGGGGAGAAGAAGGGAGAAGAGGGGAGCAAATGCATAACCAACCAGAGAGAGAAGAGGGGAGCGAACGCATAACTAACCAGAGAGAGATAGACAGACAGTCAGTTAGAAAACTAGCCACCCTCTTCCTTCATTTTTTTTCTTTCCCGCTTATACCGGTCCGGTAAGAATTCTTGTGAGTATTGTTAAGAATAGTTTTGGGGGTATTTTTTTCTTAAGTTATCTATTTTTTTATTAAATCATTCTAATAAATTACTGTTAATATTGACAAAATTATTGCACATATGTAGATAAAATAGTACAATAAAATAAGAATTGAATAACATCAAATATTGAATTATTATGAACCGTTTAAAAAATAGATATGCAAATTAGCCATTCCAATGAGTGTCCTTAGATCGTTCGTTTTTACTATATATAGAGTATTTCAAATTTCTATGTATAGACATGTGTCGTCTTGGCTTTCGTGTCTTGATTCCGCCGGTCTGTGGGTTTGTCCTGTACAGTTCTAGGACCACCCTCCCAGGCTTTCCCTCCCCTCTTCGGATAGGAGTAAGTTTATTGCTTACTGCCTGAGGCGCCCCTACCGGGGAATGCCGACGGGACTGCCCAGGCAATTTTTAATTGCCAGATTGCTCACCTTCTCGGGCGCTGGCTTTTCAAGTCCCACTTTCCTGACCCGAGCTTGGGTCACATC
Organism: Sepiola atlantica; assembly: GCA_963556195.1. Lineage (NCBI taxonomy): Eukaryota > Metazoa > Mollusca > Cephalopoda > Sepiida > Sepiolidae > Sepiola > Sepiola atlantica. The sequence continues at coordinate 37,850,471 of OY744554.1, forward strand.
TTACTTGTGGGAGTAAGATAAACCTGGCCTTGTGCCTAACCTCCTGGGGAGGTAAATAAAATGTATAGACATGTGTCGTCTTGGCTTTCGTGTCTTGATTCCGCCGGTCTGTGGGTTTGTCCTGTGCAGTTCTAAGTCCACCCTCCCAGGCTTTGCCTCCCCTCTTCGGATAGGAGTAAGTTTATTGCTTACTGTCTGAGGCGCCCCTACCGGGGAATTCCGACGGAGCTGCCCAGGAAATTTTTTATGGCCAGAGTGCTCACCTTCTCGGGCGCTGGCTTTTCAAGTCCCACTTTCGCGACCCGACCTTGGGTCACATCTTACCTTGTGGGAGTAAGATAAAACTGGCCTTGTGCCTAACCTCCTGGGGAGGAGGTAAATAAAAATTGTTGTATTATTAATTTAAATAACAGTAATCCGTTTTGATAGTGTTGTAGGCGTGATAAGTGAAAAAAAAAAACTATTGTATTTATTCATTTAGATTAAGTATTAAATTGTTTTTTTAACACAAATACGTCACACATGAGTAGGTAAACCCAAATAAATTGTTTGGGACTTATTTCTCAACTATGTTCCCTTTAAAATCTTATGTCGACAATAGTAAGTTTGCCAGAAATTACCCTGAGCGTCACCAGCCCTTCTCAAACACGACCTTGCAAACATGGAGGAGGAGGAGGAGGAGGAGGAGGAGGAGATAAATTTGCACTCACAAAATCTAATACATTATTACACATGCATGTTTAATTGTGCAGACAAACACGGTTTTTTATTATAATTAGTGATGGGACGATTCCAATATTTTTCCCGATTCCGATACAATTACCTAGCATTACAAGTTGATTTTTTTTTCTTTTTAACTAATTGTTATTTTATCAACTTGGGTGAATAGAGCTGTGTAAAAAAGGCGCAAAACCGTTTAAATTATGCAAATAGCATCAGTGGTTCAAAAGTTATGATAATTTAAAGTGCCGAAATTTGTGTTTTTTATTGGACATTTTTCTTTAAGAAATCATTTTAAAAAAACTCAGCCAAAATATGGACTTCATCATTTCAAGAAATTCAGTAATTTTTTTCCACCATTTATTTATTTTTGAAGCTATTCTTATGAAACTTGGTTTTCTTATGTAAAATGATGTGCTCTTTCTGATTATGCAGTCAGATTTTATTTATCTCTTTACATTAAGCCATAAATTATAAATTAAATGGGTAAATTAAAAATATTTTCAAACTGGCACGTTGTATCATACAAATTGTGAGATATTTCAATAGTTTTAATTTCTTTTAAGTCACTACATAATGTCTGCATAACAGTAACCGTACTATTAATATCTCTTTTAAAGAAATTGTGTAATTCAAGAATAAAATCATTTTTTAAAGCAATACACTGCACTAAAATGTTTCTTTCAACAAGGTTGCGACAGGTTAATTATGTGTTTCACAGTAAGGTCCTGTATATATTTCCTCCATAATATACTGAAAAAAAATTAGATTGGATAAAATTTGTAACCCGAGCACTGCCAATCAAACCCTAAGTCCAGGTGGCAACAGCCCCCTCCCCAAGAGCATGGTTACATCTAATATTTAACTAAAATGGTTACACGTCATTCAAACGCTATCGTATAAGAAAAAAATAAATCAAAAGTCCAAAATGAGCATTTTTTTTCCAATTTACAAGTTTGTTTTTTTTTTTTTTTTCATGATAATAAAGAAAATGTAATTCTTTACTTTATTTTATTTTTTTACATTTGGTCGGCCGGACGGACAGGCGGACAAAATCTACATTTATATAAGATAATAAAAATCAAACGAAAAATAAAAATTGAAAAGTATTGTGGTTTCTTAATGATTAACAATGTACGTGCTGACCTCAAGCAGGCGGGACTAGGACCACTACGTACAGCGAAACAACTCCATTGCCTATGACAAGGCCAGATGGCCTGGGACTAGCATGGAGGACTGATTGCAGCTACGGGATGTCATTTGACTACCGTAGCTGCAGAAAGCAGTTTTAAGAAGACAAAGAACAATGTATGGAATATGAAGAGATTCCATATATTTGGAAAACAGCTATAGTAATATCGCTATATAAAAAAGATTCGATACATTTAAAAAGTAATTACAGACCAGTTTCTCTAACATGTATTTTGTGTAAGGTATTTGAAAAAAATAATTAGAACCCACATATTAAATTTTATAAAAGATGACATAAATTGTAACCAACATGGCTTTGTCCATGCTAAATCAACATTATCTAATATTTTGGAAAGTATTGACATTATAAATGAATATTTGATGGAGGAGGATAGTGCGGATATCATATATTTTGATTTTAGCAAGGCATTTGATACGATATCTCATTATCGTTTACTAGTGAAATTGAAAAATTTTGGTATTACTGACAAAATGGTAAATATTGTGAAGGAGTTTTTGAAGGATAGAACTATGAAGGTAAAGGTTGGAAACAATTATTCTGAATCACAGTACATACCCTCCGGTGTTCCGCAGGGTTCAGTATTGGGTCCTTTGTTGTTTTTGATATTCATAAATGACTTACCTAATAATAGGGGTTGGACGTAATGGGTGAAAATTTCAGATTCATGCGAGTAGTATTTTTTTGTGTTCATTTATACATAAATAACACTAAACAATCAAACATTTTGAAAATTTTGCAAAATTCAGAAGGTGCAGGCCAAAAATAGCCGTTAGGGCTCCACGGGACTCAAAATCCATAATTTTTCGGTGAAAAAGTGGTTTCATGCGACATTGCAGGTCCTAAAACATCCTCAAAAGCTATGAATGGATATAGATGGTTAAATCTGATATAGTACTTTAATTTAGGACCATTTTCAGGATGTGAAAGGGTTTTCATGAATGTAAAATAGCCAAAAACTAGTGAAAAATAGCCCAAATTAGCCCAAATCCTTTTGGCCTGCACCTTCTGAATTTTGCAAAATTTTCAAAATGTTTGATTGTTTAGTGTTATTTATGTATAAATAAACACAAAAAAATACTACTCGCATGAATCTGAAATGTTCACCCATTACGTCCCACCCCTACTAATAATATAAATTCAGAAATAGAACTGTTTGCTGATGATGTTAAACTACTTGTGAGACCTTTATCAAAGGAAATAACACAGATGGATCTAAATAAAGTATTGTTGGGATTAAGGTTGCAGGAGGAAGACTTCAAAGTAAATAGAGGCAACTTTCAAAATGTTTTTAAGTTCTATTCACGTCTCAAACAAGGCACACTGCCGCTGAAACATAAGGGGCCTCTATAAATTAGAGGTCAAATCCATAGGAGCATCTTAAGGGGGGAGTTTTGGAGTGAGATGTTCACATTACATTTAAATTTCTGCATTTTGGTAATGTTGAGGAAACTGGGAGCAGGGAGGGAATTTCCAAAGCAAGAGCTTCGAAGAAAGAAGCTACTAGAGTAGAAAGCCTTTCCGCATGGGGGGGGGGGGCACTACAGTGAAGGGGTGTGATTTTTGCTTCTTGACAGGTTGGTCAGGCTTGTTTATGTTGAGGCGGAACAAGTGCAGTAAGTTCGTCGGTGCACATTCTGTTGTAAAACAAGCACAAGTATGCAACATTGTGGTGATGGGACAGGGGCTAGAGCTTGATAGACAGTGTGGGACCTATTACGTTAGAGACTATTTTAATTTTTTAATTATTTAAATTTGTTTAATTAAAAAAAAAAATTTTTTTTTAATTGAAATTCGGTTGTTTTAATTTGAGTGATTAGTGCATATATTTAAATTGATTGTTTTTTTTTCTTTTCTTTTTTTTTTTTTTTTTTTTTTTTTCTACCCCACTCCCGCCCGCTTCACCTGCCAGTCTGCGTATGAGTACGCAAATTTTAAGACCAAATGCTGAAATGGATCGATCCCCACCTGGAGGGCGTGGTGCTAGCAGTTGCGGTGGTGATGGAGAGCCAGTGGAAAGCGAGGATCCCGAGGAGACGATTCCTGACTGGAACCTCCTCCCCGAACACCTGCTCCTACGCATCTTCTGTTATCTGTCGGCGCAAAGTGTCCTCAACTGCTCGTTAATGTGCAACAAATGGCACCGGATCACCTACGATGAATTACTGTGGAAGAAACTCTTCTACCATGACTATAGCATTGACCCGACGATTCCAATGTCTCCGGGCAAAAAGTCCTGGATGGAGGAATACAAGCGACTGTCATACCACACCCCGGCCGTGGAGAGTGAGGTTCTTTATGAACATAAGGACCAGGTACTACACGTCAGTTTTTCCCACAAGGGAGACATGTTTGCAACTTGCTCCAAAGATGGCTTCGTTAAGGTGAGTACAGTTTTTATTCATTTTAAGATGCGGTTGGATGAATTCAGAGAAAGTGGTAGGAGGGAGAAATTGAGGGGGCACTTTTTTGGGAGTTATCAAATGAAATATTTAACAGAATTCGATCTGGATATTGATACTGTACTAAGAGTTTTATTTTTATTTTATTTTTATTTTTTTAACAGTGCAATTGAGAAGATAGTTAAAGGGGAGATGCCCAACAGGCATAACAAACAAATAATAAATAATAATAATTAAAAACGGGACCCGTGGAAATTCTGTAGTTTATTAGAGAGAGTAAAAAAAGAGAATAAGTTTAATTTTATCTTTATCTATGTAAAGTTAATATTTTTATTTTATGTACGTATAAAATTAATAATACATATATATATATATATATATATATTTGTTATTGTTTATTTATTTATCTATGGACGTATACGTTTCGTCTCTTTTCAATCAAGACTCATCAGCATAGAAGTACGACTATTCACCACCAGTCACACGATTCGAAACCCTGGATTACAAGTATTTTTCAACCCCAATCCAATGTCGCTAACCGATTCTGAACAGCTTATAAACAATGATAATTTTAACACTTTTAGAGGCGGCGAGACGTACAGGCATTCAACTTCTATAAGTGAAGGAATGATGCATATAAAGCAAGTGACGTCACGCTGTGTTATTATTACCATTTACAGTGCTCTACTTTTTAACGAGGAGCTTCAATATATATATACATATATATTAACGAACAATATGTTCTATAAAGTTAATGGCGACTAATAATGCAATTTTCTGCATTAATCTGTATCACTTAGGAAGTGAACAATCGAAATAGTATTGGTAGGCAAGGTAACAAATACTAACATCACAAATAAAAACAATTGCATTAAATACATTAAATATTTAGGTGATAAAAACGTACATATTTCCAGGTAAGGCATCATGGTCCGGAGGTAAAACACCAGACTATAGACATCAATATCGAAGGTTCAATCCTTGTTTAAGTAAGCCAGAAGCACGTGTCCATGGATTACTCTTATGTACGTATAAAATAAATAAAAATATATATTAACGAAAAATACGTCCTATAAAGTTAAGGGCGACTAATAATGCGATTTTCTGCATCTTAATCACTTAGGAAGTGAAGTAAGCAAAAACAACGAACGCTGCAATCACCAAGAAAAATAATTTTATATGTACATAAAAGTAATACGTATAAAATTAACAAGCCGCGCAGGCGTGGTCCCCCTCTATATGTGACTTGATGTGGCGATTGTAAAATGCAATAAATTTGGGCAATTTGGGGCATTTTTGACCTCATGGGGGCACGAACCAGAATTTTTCTGAGGTCAAGGATGCTCATTTTATATCCAGAACAATTGCCTCTACATTTTGGCCAAGTTTCAGAAAAATTGAATGGATGGATCAAACGTTATGGGAGAACAGGGTCATTTTTTGCCATTTTGGGTGTTTTGACCCCCTGGGGGCGCGAACCAGATTTTTTCCAAGGTCAGTGATATTTATTTTCTATTAGGAACAATTGCCTCCACATTTTGGTCAAGTTTCAGAGAAATTGAATGGATGGATGAAAAGTTATGGGTCAAAAAATGTCATTTTTTGCCATTTTTCAAAAATCGGAGAATGTCACTTTCTAACCTGACCAAAGTTACAACTTCATGCAAAATTTCAGAGAAATTCAATAGATGGTTGCGGAGAAAAATCCGGACGGACGGATGGAAATGCCTCAAAACATAGGTCCCCCAATTTTATAAATCGGGGGACCAATAAAAAATATATATATTAACGAAAAATACATCTTATAAAGTTAATAATGCAATGTTCTGCATTAATCTGTATCACTTAGGAAGTGAACAATCAGAATAGTAAGCAAAAGTAATAAATGTTGCCATCACCAATAAAAACAATTACATAAAATATACGTAAAGTTCGATAGGTTTATACATTTGCATGTACAGAATTCACTTCTAAACTATTTAACCGATCATTATGAATTTTGAAACACAGTACCTATGCGTGAGGGGTTCAAATGTGGATTATATCCAGTTTTATGCAGTTTTTTTATTCATTAAAAACAAGACCCGTGGGAATTCTACAGTAAATTACATAGATTGTTTTGCTGTATCACAGTTCGTCAGTGTGGTTAGACTAGCACCCATCTTAAACTGAGATCTAAACCATGACCATCTAGTTTATAGTTTGCAGTTCTAACCACTAAACCCCAGGACAAGCGCCGTTAGTAAATGATATCTCAATGTTTTTTTTATATAAACATTGACCGCTATTAAACAGTGCTCCATTTGTTTATTTACAAAGAGCTTTGCATTATGCTAAATAGTAGCATGCGATATCATTAACGACGGTGCTAAACCTGAGAAGGGGGACTTGTATATAATCCAGACAGACTGCTTAACTTTAATTTTATCTCCATCTATATATAAAGTTAGGTATGTTTATATGTTTGTGTGTACAGGATTTACTTCGAAATTAATCAACCGATCATTATGAATTTTGGAGAAAAGCTGCGAGGTGTAAAGGGTCCAAATGTGGACTATATTTAGTTTTATGCAAAGGGGTAAAAAAAAAGCGGTTCAAGTCCTTCATGAAAATTCAGATATCTCCGATTTTTGTGAAATTATAACCAAAGGTATTAGAAATCAAATAATAAAAATTACCCAAATTTCAGTTTCTTTGAAGTACTTTATAGAGTATTTGGAGGGTATAACATGGGAACACATTCAAATATTTCAGATTTGCATTAAATTTGATCCATGGTCATTAGACACCAATGAAGCCAGATTCCCTGAATTTAAATTTCTCTTAAGACCCCTTAAGCGTAAGCCTTAAATTTTAGACATTTTCTAAAAGCAAAATCATGTTATGGATTTTGATCAAAATTGCAATAAGTATTCTAAACATAAGGTTTAGTATGATTATATCTTGATTTTAATCTTCGTAAGGCGACATAAAAGTGGTGCAAAACTGTTCAGGGAAGTTAATTTTACCTGAGATGGGTATTCTACTTGCTATTCATGTCTTTGTTATCAGATGGATCTGAACAAAGCATACATTTTGGGGTCTCTGCTTGCACAAGTCAACTTGAAAAACCTCGCGGACAGCGTGCAGAAGAGCAGACTGCGTTGGTTGGAGCACGTTGAGCGCAGCAATGGCTGGATTGCTAAAGTTCGACAGTTGAATGTGCTAGCAGAGAAAACCACCACTGGCAGACCCAAGTTGTCTCCGGAGGACATGGTCAAACGTGATAGGAAAGCCATGGGTTTGGATTCCGTAAGGCCTCACCAAAGACAAGAATGGAAGGGAAGACTTTGAGCATGACTAGGTAATCAAAGGATTAATTGTGGCCTGATTCAACAAATAAACCGGTAGTTGTGGTGGTTGTTGTTGTGGTGGTGGTTGTTGTGGTGGTTGTTGTTGTTGTGGTGGTTGTTGTGGTGGTGGTTGTTGTGGTGGTGGTGGTTGTTGTTGTTGTGGTGGTGGTGGTTGTGGTGGTGGTTGTTGTTGTGGTGGTGGTGGTTGTTGTAGTTGTTGTGGTGGTTGTTGTGGTTGTGGTGGTGGTGGTGGTGGTTGTGGTGGTGGTGGTTGTTGTTGTGGTGGTGGTGGTTGATGCTGTTGATGATGATGATGATGATGATATATATATATATATGCATTCTCAATCTTGTTTTGATAAGCTCCTCGGACTGGCTTTCACTCCAGATCTAAAATGGAAGACTTATATCCAATCTGTTGCTAAGGTTGCCGGAAAAAGGGTTGGATCATTCTATCGCTCCAGAAAGTACCTGACTCTTGATTCGATCCTCTACCTGTATAAGAGTCAGATACGCCCTAAGATGGGGAGGTACTGCTGCCCCATCTGGGGAGGTGCCTCTCAGAGCACTCTTTCTTGCCTTGACAGAGTACAAAATCAAGTTCGTTATCCAGTGGGGGGGGGGGGGAGAAGGGATCGCTTCCATTCTCAACATCCCCTTTCTCACAGAAGAGACGTCACTAGTCTTTCTCTACTCTATCTTTATTTCCATTAAAAAGTGCTCGACTGAGCTCCAATCTCTGGTTTATCCTTGCAAGACAGTCACAGCAAGAACTCGTCTTCCTACCACCATTGCAAAGAAATTTCATTTCTTTCTCCGTGTGCCTAACATCAATCGGAATTTCCATGGACAGAGTTTCTTTCCAAGAACTTCCCATCTGTTGAACACATAGCCACACTATTGCTGGGATCAAGTGTAGTATCTGTTATGTCCTCAATCAGTGAAGAAAATCGATTTGGTGATCTAGTGGGAGGTGAGCTTTTCTGTTCTCTGCAGCCCTTTTCTCACAGAAAAGACGTCGCTAGTCTTTCTCTACTCTATCTTTATTTCCATTAAAAAGTGCTCGACTGAGCTCCAATCTCTGATTCCTCACAGTAAAACGTTCACGGCATGAACTCAACTTTCTATCACAACTACAAAGAAATTTTCTTTCTTTCTCCGTGTGCATAACATCAAACGGAATTTCTATGAATAGAGTTCCTTTTCCAATAACTTCCCATCTGCGCAACACTTTGCAACAAGATTACTTCCCTGTAGTGGTGCAATATGGTCCTCTTCGTATTAATAAGTCATTTACTATTATCCTCGAGTGACTTTTAGATTGCTTCCCTGGTGGCTACAACATGGTCATCTTTAAACACTTGTCATAAAGCGTCATTATAAGTCATCAAATTTTATTCAATCCATCAATTATTTTCAGTCCTCTCATAATATTAATCATCATTCAACTGTCAATCTATCCATCTCATTAACCCTTCATCCTCCAGCGACTTTTAGCCTTAATAAATGGTGATGTAATTTTCATAAGGGGACATAAAAGTGGTGCAAAACTGTTCTGTTCGAGGGAATTAATTTGACCTGCCTTGACATGGGTATTCTTCTAGTTATGTAAGATAAGAAACTAAAATCAACAAGCAGTCCGCTAAGTGCTGATTAGGTGACGAATGCCTGGAGGAGGAAACGGTCTATGTAATATCACCCTGGTGTATGTGTAAAGGGGAGATGAAAATAAATAAGTAATAGTACTTTATTTTAGTACTTCATGCCATTGCATTTAAAAAAAAATTTTTTTTTTATTTTTTATTATAGAATAAAATACCCGTCCCAGGGCGGGTAAAATTGATTTCCCAAAAAGTTTTGCACCACTTTTATGCCCACCTTACGAAGATTAAAATCAAGATATAATGCTACTAAACCTTATCTCTAGAATCCTTATTCCAATTTTGATTAAAATCCATTACAAGATTTTGATTCTAGAAAATGTCTCAAATTTAAGGCTTAAGCTTAAGGGGGTCTTAAGAAGAAATTGAAATTCAGGGAATCTTTCTTAATTGGTGTGTAATGACTATGGGTCAAATTTAATGCAAATCTGAAATATTTGAATTTTCAAATGAGAACTTGTGCCATATTATGCTCCCTAAAAACCCTTCAGAATACTCCAAATAAACTGAAATTTGAATAACATTAATTCATATCTAATACTTATTGTTAAGAATTCACAAAAATCGGAGGCATCTAAATTTTCACAAATTGGGCTTCCATCGTCTTTTTATCCCCTTTGCATGGAACTAAATTAAACTAAATATAGCCCATATTGCCCACCCTTATGTCTAGCATCCTGTGTTCCCAAATTCATGATGATCGGTTAATTAGTTTAGGAGTGAATAAACCTAACTTTATACATATACTAGCAAACATATGCTCCTTCCAGTCGCATATGTTTGCTCACGTCAGAGTATAATATCATGGTTAACGAACATATACTACACTGACCCCCCCCCCTCCCCCAAAGGAGGAGGTAATGACTGAGAGGATGATATCATGACAACGTAATAGATAGTATACTACCCCCTTACCTCCCCCATCCAAAAAAAAGTATAGAGGAGGATCCCACCATAAAAGGAGAAGGTAATGCCTGTGAGTATGATATCATAACAACAGAACAGATATTACATTATCCCCTCCCCCTAAAGGAGGATATAATACCTGGGAGGATCACCCCATCTCCATAAAAACGGAGGTAATTCTTGGGAGGATGATTTTATGACAACAGAATCGATACTACACTACCCAAAAGATTAAAAGATAATACAATAATAGATTAAATCAGTTTTTTATTGGGTTTTTTCATTCGTTTAAAAATGCCTCATCTTAAAAACATTATTTTTTTATGATTCCTTGGCCTTTTGGCTAAGATCAAAGTGTAGTATCTGTTCTGATGGATGCTACACTCTGTAGACTGGTACCGTCTTGGCCTTCGGGTCTTGATTCCGCCGATCTGTCAGTCTGTCCTGTGCAGTTCTAGAGGGTCCACTCTCCCAGGCTTTGCCTTCTAATCCTTTGAGAAGGGGTTAGTTTATTGCTAATCGCCTGAGGCGCTCCTCTCTCTCTCTCTCTCTCTCTCCTACTCTTTCCTTCCCTCCTTTCTCTCTTTTGTTCCCCCCTCTCTTTCGTTTCCCCTCTCTCTTTCTCTCTCTCTCTCTTTCTCTTTTGTTTGGCGTATTCCTCTCTTTCTCTCTCTCTCGTTTCGCCTGCCTCTCTCTCTTGTTTCGCCTCTCTTTCGTTTCGCCTCTCTTGTTTCGCCTCTCTTTCGTTTCGCCTCTCTTGTTTCGCCTCTCTCTCGTTTCGCCTCTCTCGTTTCGCCTCTCTCTCTCTCTCTCGTTTCGCCTCTCTTTCTCTCTCTCGTTTCGCCTCCCTCCCTCTCTCTTTCTCTCTCTCTCTCGTTTCGCCTCTCTCTGTCTCTCTCTTTTTCGTTTTGTTTCTCTCTCTCTCTCTCTTTTTCGTTTCGCCCCTCTCTCTCTCTCTTTCGTTCCCTGCTCTTACTCTTTCATTCCCCCTTTTCTTACTTATGTTCATTCCTCTCTCTCTTTCATTCTACTTTTTTTCTGTTTTGTACTTTCTCTCTTTTCCATTTGGTGTTTTCAAAGTATCCCTTTCTCTTTCTGTAGTGTTCTCTGACGAAATTGCTGTTATTTTTTCTCTTATTTCTAGATGTCTCTCTTCTCTCTCTTTCCATCTCTCCTTCACCTCCTCCTCCCCGTCTCATTACCTTATTCTCTCATTCTAAAGTCTTCCCTAACCCCTTGCCTTCCTCTTCTTGACTGACCTCAATCTTCCATTGTGCATATTGCAACGTGCAATCATGCACATACAATGCATCATAAAAAGAATCCACTTAAAAACCCTCGCTCCCACTTGCCGCCTCCTTGCACATCTTAATATGCAGCAATTGCGAAGCACAAGAAGCATTCAATGATGCAAAGCTTTTCAATTATGTGCATATATAATGCAGATTCGGTGTCGTTCTAGAATCGAAACAATGTTGCAATTCTGTCATATGTTCAAAGCGAGTATTTTTAGATTGGTCACTGGTTGTCTTCCCTTTTAACAATCGTCTGGATTGGCCAAAGGACATACTTAATCACTGCTCCCTTAAGGGGTTATATGAGCCAGCCTGTATGAACTCAAACACTTACGGCTCCCGCCTCTTTTTCACTACTACACTTTGTGATATCATCATGATGATCATCATCATCGGTTTAACGTCCATTTTACATGCTGGCATGTGTTGGACGGCTTTTACAAATTGACGTCCAAACTAACCTATCTCTGGCCAGGTTTTTATTTATCCCTCTTTCTCTCAAGTCCAGCCTTATTACTCCCTCCCATGTTTTCCTTGACCTCCCCCTGTTAACTAAACCTGCTACCTCAACTGTTCTACATTCACTAACCCAAACACTCTCATCCATTCTTTCATCAACATATTCGGTATAACGCCCATTCTTTACATGCTGGCATGTGTTGGACAGCTTTCAGAAATTGACTTCCAAACATACTTATCTCTGGCCAGGTCTTTATTTATCCCTCTTTCTCTCAAGTCTATTTTTATCACTTCCTTCCATGTTTTCTTTGGTCTTCCCTTTTAAATTGAACCTCCTACCACAACCCAAGAACTCTCATCCAGTATTTCAACGTGGCCATACCATCAAAGTCTCCTGTTCTGCACACATCTCCTTATACTGTCCAGATTTAATCTTCTGAGGTCATTAGATCATTAAGACTCACATTACACATCCACCTTATCATTCTCATATTATTTCTTTCCATGCAACACATGTCCTCAACCCTCATTCGCCAAATCACACTTCCATACTGTTGTAAAGTGGTTTGTGAGTGGTAAGACACAAATTTGAAGAAATAATTGGATGAAAACACACTTCCATACTGTTGTACAGTGGTTTGTGAGTGGTAAGACACACATTTGAAGAAATAATTGGATGAAAACGATTCTATGGAGATCAACGATATAAAATGATTTATTTAACAATTTTAATTACTATCAAATCCTCCAGGGATTAATTGTCTATCACTATATACGATTTTTACTTACTAAAGTAGATGTACAATGTATCAACATTGGCCGAATGGGTCACAGACATGGCCATCCCTACTACAGGCCAGGCAATCGTGCAACTGGGGTCTTTTACTGGGGGCCATGTGAATTTTCTTAAATATTCGATATAGAAGTTGCAAACTATATCATCAACTGGTGCGGATCCTTTTTTTCTTTTTAACCACAATATACAAGTAATGATCTTTTGAATTAAGTACAAAATCTCTAAATAAAATCCAACATTGAAATAAAAATTCTTCATTGAAATATGCATTTGCCTTTGTTTATTCAAAATTACCTGTCTCTTCATTTATAGGAATTTGTCAATAATTGTCAAATTTATCAATTAGCTCATTGTGGTTCTTATTATTTGGTATGTAAAACACATAAAAACATCAAACTAATCTCACAGAGAAATTTTACCTTTGTTTGCAACTTCTATATCGAATATTTAAGAAAATTCACATGGCCCCCAGTAAAAGACCCCAGTTGCACGATTGCCTGGCCTGTAGTAGGGATGGCCATGGTCACAGATCATTTAGTATATATTTATTTTCAAATATGAGAAAGTCAGTATTGTTTCAATGTTGTATTTATATTGTAAATAGGACATCCACTTCTATCATTCTATTCATGGGTAAGGGAGAGGGGAAGGACAGAGAGACGTTATTATGATATCACAATGTATTCCAAAATCCTTTGACTTGATGAATGTTGTAGGTGTCTGTTGTGAAGTGATTTTCGAGTGGTAAGACACAAATATGAAGAAATAAATTGGATGAAAACGATTCTATTTAGATCAGCAATATAAAATGATTTATCAACAATTTACAACTGAAGGAATTATGATTAGATTTTAATTGTCTGCGTTTAGCCGATTTCAGTAAGCGTTTTTTTTTTGTTTTTTTTTTCACTTTAATTTTCCTCTTTGTTCTGTTGTTGTCTGGTCAAATCCAGGGGCTGAGCTTAAAATGTATTTTTGCAAGGGAGATAATCTTAGAATAAAAGAGTTATTTCCCTTTAAACATATTTCTAGATGGAATTTGTTATCCATCTAGCGCATACATCAGTACACTGCGTACACAAGCCTGATAGACTCTTCCCTTTGGTTGACAGTGGTAACACTCTATTTTTAATATCTATCTTTCATCTGAAAAATTGCCAATGATTGTAAATTATTGAACCAGGGGTGTTTACCCCGCCTAATAAACCGGTATCGTCCGGGCCTTTGGGTCTGGATTTACGCCGGTCTATTGGGGGTTGCTGGTCCTGTGCAGTTCTAGGAGGTGCACCCTCCCAGGCTTTGCCTCCCCTCTTTGGGGAGGAGTAAGTTTATTGCTTACTGTCTGAGGCGCCCCTACCGGGGAATGCCGACGGGGCTGCCCAGGCAATTTTTAAATGGCCAGAGTGCTCACCTCTCGAGCGCTGGCTTATCTAATCCCACTTTCCCGACCTTGTGTCACATCTTACCTTGTGGGAGGTAGATAAATAAATTGAAGGGCCTCGTATCGAAATATGCGGATCCGAATATCAAATTGGGGAGTCAAAATCCCCTACCCCCCCCCCCTGTAACTTTAGTGAGTAATGGTGAAGAGAGAACACAATAAATTCTGATCACATAGTGGGGGGGGGGGGGGGGGTTTGCACTGACCCTACAACAGAGAAGACATGATCAAAGTGTAATATCTGTTCTGATACTAAACTTCATCTGTTCTGTCCTCGGTCAGTGAAGTAGAAATCCTTTTAGACTGAGGCAATTTTGTTTTTTGTTCCAATCCAGACACCTCTTATTGGGGAGCTGCATATTTAAAAAAAAATTTTTTTTTTTTTTAACGAAGTTCACCCCAAACAAGGCAGGCCGCCACTGTAAACGTAAGGGGCTACTGAGAAGAAAGAAAAGGGGAGAAGGTTGGGGGGGGGGTCAACCTAATCTGCGCAGCGAGATGTCTGTTTACATTAATTTTAAATTTCTGCATGTCAGTACTGTCAGGGAAACAGGGGGCAGGGAGGGAGTTCTAGAGACCAGCAGCACGAGGAAAGAAGCTATTGGAGTAGAAAACTCTCCGGCATCTGGGGACCTCCACAGTGAATGGATGGGATTTAGTTGATTGTCGAGTTGGTCTAGTGAATTTATGTCGAGGGGGGCACCAGAGTAGCCAATTCATCGGAGCATAATCCATTGAAGTATTTGTAAAACAAGCACAATGATGCTACATTGCAGCGATGGGACAGGGACTGGAGCTTGGTTGACAGTGAGGGACCTATTAGTTTGGCGACTCTTTTTTGGACCTTGTCAAGAAGGGAGAGAGTAGTAGATGATGCACCAGCCCAGATGTGGCAACAATACTCCATGCATGGGCGGATGGTATTGCCGTGACACCGATTTTTGTACTTCCGGTTGAATCATAAACCAAGTTATACGTACATTTATAAATGTAGGAAAATAGGACAATAAAATTAGAATTAATGAACATAATATTTTAAAAAAGGTTTTGGTAATTTTTCTATTAAATCACTCTAATTACTGTTAATATCGACAAAACTACTGCACATATACAGGAAAATAGGACAATAAAATTTGAATTAATGGACTTAATGTTTTAAGAAAGGTTTGGGTAATTGCATATATATATAGGAAATAGGACAATAAAATTACAAATGAATAACACGAAACATTAATGCATTATAAACTGTTTAAAAATAGGCATACAAATGCTGGAAATAGTTTTATTATGCACACATTTTTCATATATTTGTGTGTTTGTAAACTTTGGCGATTTGTAAAAAAATATACGAATTGGAAGAGGTGTACACATCCTTAAGAAAACGTATTTTGAAATGTATTATAGAATTTTGAAAAAAAAACAAGAAACGTTATTTTTTTTTATTTTTGTTTTTATATGTATTTTATAAATATGTCTCTGAGACTTTCGCCGTAAGGCGGCCTTAACGAAAAATTATTTACTTTTTTTCTTCCTCATTTTGCTGGTGTTACAATTTTTACATTCATATAAACGTAACCGCGCTTGACTTGAGAGTCGAGCAGTGAACGAATCTTCGACAATTGGTCTGACAGAAACTAGGCCAACTCAGTGGTCTTATATCTGTAGGGCTGAGGATAGAGCAGTAGAAGTGGCCCCGCCCCGACTTGCCTAATTCCTGCCATAAAAGTGGTCCATCTTTTGAATTTATTTCATTCTTTTTTTTTCTTTTCGATTTTTATTTTATTTTACATTAAATTTTTAGATTTTTAAAAATATTTTTTCTTTTAAATTTCTCTTCAAATTTTTCTTTCTTCAAATTTTTCTTTCTTCAAATTTTTCTTTCTTCAAATTTTTCTTTCTTCAAATTTTTCTTTCTTCAAATTTTTCTTTCTTCAAATTTTTCTTTCTTCAAATTTTTCTTTCTTCAAATTTTTCTTTCTTCAAATTTTTCTTTCTTCAAATTTTTCTTTCTTCAAATTTTTCTTTCTTCAAATTTTTCTTTCTTCAAATTTTTCTTTCTTCAAATTTTTCTTTCTTCAAATTTTTCTTTCTTCAAATTTTTCTTTCTTCAAATTTTTCTTTCTTCAAATTTTTCTTTCTTCAAATTTTTCTTTCTTCAAATTTTTCTTTCTTCAAATTTTTCTTTCTTCAAATTTTTCTTTCTTCAAATTTTTCTTTCTTCAAATTTTTCTTTCTTCAAATTTTTCTTTCTTCAAATTTTTCTTTCTTCAAATTTTTCTTTCTTCAAATTTTTCTTTCTTCAAATTTTTCTTTCTTCAAATTTTTCTTTCTTCAAATTTTTCTTTCTTCAAATTTTTCTTTCTTCAAATTTTTCTTTCTTCAAATTTTTCTTTCTTCAAATTTTTCTTTCTTCAAATTTTTCTTTCTTCAAATTTTTCTTTCTTCAAATTTTTCTTTCTTCAAATTTTTCTTTCTTTTAAATTATTTTTTTCTTTTAAATTTATTTGAAAAAAAATTTTTTTCTTTTAAATTTTTCTTTCTTTAAATTTTTCTTTCTTTAAATTTTTCTTTCTTTAAATTTTTCTTTCTTTTAAATTTTTCTTTCTTTTAAATTTTTCTTTCTTTTAAATTTTTCTTTCTTTTAAATTTTTCTTTCTTTTAAATTATTTTTTTCTTTTAAATTTATTTGAAAAAAAATTTTTTTCTTTTAAATTTTTCTTTCTTTAAATTTTTCTTTCTTTAAAAATTTCTTTTTAAAAATTTTTTTCTTTTATAATTTTTTTCTTTTCTTTTAAATTTTTCTTTCTTTTAAATTTTTCTTTCTTTTAAATTTTTCTTTCTTTTAAATTTTTCTTTCTTTTAAATTTTTCTTTCTTTTAAATTTTTCTTTCTTTAAAAATTTCTTTCTTTAAAAATTTCTTTCTTTAAAAATTTCTTTTTTAAAATTTTTTTCTTTTAAAATTTTTTTCTTTTCTTTTAAAATTTTTCTTTTTAACTCTTTTCTTTATTTTCCCTTTGAATTTTTTTTTTTTTAAGGTATGGAATTCTACGTACCCGGTGACCCTGCGCTATAAATATAACATGAAAATGCTGACGTGGAAATACACCCAGTTTTCCCAGTTCAATGAGACAGACACCCTTTTGCTTGTATCCGGGGTGCATTTTGGGGTACTCAGTACCTCAGGAGAAATAGCAGTCTTCAGTCTTGTTGGTTTGTAAAAAAAAATATTTCTTCTTCTATAAAATAAAGTAAAGTTATCCTATTTTGGTCATCGATAGCTTTATTCCTACAAGCTAAATGCTTAAATCTGTTTTCATCAAAATATTTGATCGCATTTTTGACGGTGTTCTTAAAAGGCCAAATTAAACTTCCAATCAATTTGACTGATTTCTATATTTAGTCCAATCAATATTTCATCTTGGAAGAAACGGTATTTATGCACCAGTATCATAGAAAATGCTATTGACTTTAAAATGTTCATTATTATTTATATTTATTCACATAACCGCGTGCTACACACAGCGCCATATCAACATTGTTCGTCGATAACATCAAGACGAATTTCAACTTGACTGCGATAGGTATGTCTCAGTCAGGGAGAAAAAAAAAGAAGAGAAAAAAATATGCTTATACTTCTGACAAGGGTATTTATTACCGAAAGTACTCAAGTTTAAAAAAAAAAAAGAAAAAGTTTTTAAAGTAAATAAATAATTTATTTTAAAAAACAAATAATTTGCATTGTCCAGGTTTTCAAAATATTTTTAAAAAGATATTCTTATTATTGCCATTTCAGCAATGTTTCCAATGTGTGACTTTTCAAACTATTTATTTTTAATAAATATAATATAATAATATAGAAATCATAATATACAGTTCACCATTTATATAGCTTGTTGCACTTTGCTATTTTTTACCAAATGCATTTGATTTGAAAAAAAAACATTGCTTGTGTTTCTGCAGGTCTGCTTTTCGTGTTCATGTCTTTGGGGGGATTTTGTGACATGTCTTTTTTAATCAGTCGGTTAGGGTTAAGGGTTAGGGTTAAACAGAGACTCGTCTATCTCAACCATATGCCCTGGGCCTCCGATCAGTCTGCGTGTTCGGTGATCCAACGCTGCATTCCTTCCATGTCGTGCGACAGCTGATTGGCTCTGCATCTCTCGGGTGTTTACGTAACGTGCCTGAACGCTGCCGAGGCGAAGTTCCCAGAAACTGGTTCATATTCGATATCTGTACCAAAAACACTTACCTTATCATCGTCATATTCGGTTTAACGTCGGATTTACATGCTGGCATGTGTTGGACAGCTTTAAGAAATTGACTTTCAAATTAACCTATCTCTGGCCAGGTCTTTATTTATCCCTGTTTCCCTCAGGTCCATTTTTATCATTTCCTTCCATGTTTTCCTTTGTCCAGTTATTTGCTGTGGTTGTAGCTAGACGAGTTCTTGCTGTGAATATTTTACAGGGGATGGGGGGTGAGCAGGGATTGGAGCTCGACCCCCACTAGATTGTGAACTTGATTTTGTACTCTGTCAAGGCAAGAAAGAGTGCTCCCAGCGGCACCTCCCCAGATGTGCCAGCAGTACCTCCCCATCTTAGGACATATTTGGCTCTGATACAGGTAGAGGATTGTGTCAGGGCTGAGGTACCTTCTGGAGCGATAGAATGATCCAACTATTTTTTCAGTGACTTTAGCAACAGATTTGATGTACGTCTTCCATTTCTGGTTTGGAGTAAAAGTCAGACCTTGGAGCTTATCAAGGAAGGGGGCATCCTTAAGGAGAGAGCCATTCATTTTGACAGGGGAGAAGTGAGGAGCTGAGCGTTCGTGGTGAAAAGAGAGAAGCTTCGTTTTGAATGCGTTGAAAAGTAACAAGCCACTTCTTACCCCATTGCACCATGTTCTCCAAGTCTGAATAGAGAGAGAGAAAGAAAGATCTTGGTCATCAGTGCTCTCTGATGTGCTGCCATAGATAGCTGTGTCATCTGTGTAGATATCAATGAATAATCTCAGGATATGATGTGGGGGAAAGGGGATGTAGGGAAGAAAAGAGATCATCCCCCACTCGATTGAAAGAAGGAAATGTATTAGTAAATAAGTATTACAAATCAATAGTAATGTGAAAATTTGCTGCGGATAACAGAAATGGTTTCTGTTTGCTAGAAGCATTTCTAGCTAGTAAAAATGAGACATTCACAATGGACATATTAAAGGGAGATAAACTTGTCAGAGTTGCTTCCCTTGTGTTCGATTTGAAGAGTTACGTCCCCTTGAGACAGACATTTTGTGATGACGTTATCGTTTCGACTCCCACACTAAATGTACAAATTAATTAGTAAATTCTCTTCTTCCAATTGTAAAAAGTAAATAAATAATTAATTCTTGAAAATACTAAGTTTCCTCATTCAAATTCTTTCTAATATTTTTGTTTATTAACTCACATTCACATATTCAAATTTACACCCAATCAGTTAACCGACACGGTAACATCAGTTTCCATATTAATTGCTATTTGGGTCTGAAATCCGGAAACTTAATTCTATATGTTAAAATAATAATATACAGTGAAAATTCGATTAGACGTTGATACCGGCGGTTTCAGGAGGAATTTGAAATCTGGTCTGTTGGGAAAAGAATAACACACATATTTCCCTCGTCAATCATAACATAATGACAAAAATACAAAAAAAGTGATCAATACCCTAGATAGAGCCGGTGTGTTTAAATGCAGCATTACCCGGAAGTAAGAACCTCAATGTTTTTGTGTTATAGTGTTGTATATTAGACAAGAACTCGGAGGAGGGGGATAGAGAAAGTTAGAAAGAAAGATGTAACACACTTTTTAACCGCTATTTTCTTGTTTATGATCTCGAGCAACACCGGATAGCCCTGCTAGTATGACATAAAGTTAAAGTAGGATTAAAATTAAATATTATATAAGTATTAAAATATAAAGAGTATTTAATTAAATGTAAATAACTCTAAGAACAACTACTTTGTCTACATTTATTTATCTATATTTTTCAACATTTTTCTACATTTATTTATCTACATTTTTCAACATTTGTCTACATTTATTTATCTACATTTTTCAACATTTGTCTACATTTATTTATCTATATTTTTCAACATTTTTCTACATTTATTTATCTACATTTTTCAACATTTGTCTATATTTATTTATCTACATTTTTTAACATTTGTCTACATTTATTTATCTACATTTTTCAACATTTGTCTACATTTATTTATCTACATTTTTCAACATTTGTCTATATTTATTTATCTACATTTTTTAACATTTGTCTACATTTATTTATCTACATTTTTCAACATTTGTCTACATTTATTTATCTACATTTTTCAACATTTGTCTACATTTATTTATCTACATTTTTCAACATTTGTCTACATTTATTTATCTACATTTTTCAACATTTATTTATCTACATTTGTCTACATTTATTCATCTACATTTTTCAGCATTTGTCTACATTTATTTATCTACATTTTTCAATATTTGTCTATATTTATTTATCTACATTTTTCAATATTTATTTATCTACATTTTTCAACATTTGTCTACATTTATTTATCTACATTTTTCAACATTTGTCTACATTTATTTATCTACATTTTTCAACATTTGTCTACATTTATTTATCTACATTTTTCAACATTTATTTATCTACATTTGTCTACATTTATTTATCTACATTTTTCAGCATTTGTCTACATTTATTTATCTACATTTTTCAATATTTGTCTATATTTATTTATCTACATTTTTCAATATTTATTTATCTACATTTTTCAACATTTGTCTACATTTATTTATCTACATTTTTCAACATTTGTCTACATTTATTTATCTACATTTTTCAACATTTTTCAACATTTATTTATCTACATTTTTCAACATTTTTCAACATTTATTTATCTACATTTTTCAACATTTATTTATCTACATTTTTCAACATTTATTTATCTACATTTTTCAACATTTGTCTACATTTATTTATCTACCTTTTTCAATATTTGTCTATATTTATTTATCTACATTTTTCAATATTTATTTATCTACATTTTTCAACATTTGTCTGCATTTATTTATCTACATTTTTCAATATTTGTCTATATTTATTTATCTACATTTTTCAATATTTGCCTATATTTATTTATCTACATTTTTCAACATTTGTCTACATTTATTTATCTACATTTTTCAGCATTTGTCTACATTTATTTATCTACATTTTTCAACATTTGTCTACATTTATTTATCAACATTTATTTGCCTACATTTACGTGTCTACATTTTTCAATATTTGTCTATTTATTTGTCAATTTTCATCTACATTTATTTCTTAATATTCATCCACATTTATTTGTCTACATTTATTGTTTTTTCAAAGGAGAATTCCAGTTACAGTGCCGAGTTCTTAACAAGCCATACGATGTCTTTGGTACTTGGTACAATTCTAATTACCTGCTTTCGGGTAGTTTACTTTGGTTTGGTCCACTTCAGTCCTGTTCAGCTCTTTGGTTGAATAAGGTAAACTTTCTTTCATATCCTGAATTCTTTCTTTCATTTTTGGAGAACACATATACGACACAGTCTGTACCGATATTTAATTTGATAATCGGTAAATTACACAAAACAAGGTTAGCAAATGGGAGTTACATGACTGAGAAACAAGTAGTGACGTAGTGGACAGGAAGTCACTTTCCGGAAGTGACGTAGGATACGGAGACGTGACAAAAAAAGAAAGATTAGACTCCAGTGGCATGCTGATATCTGGTGATGGCCGGGGCTAACTCTTTGATTGTATGCCCCAAGGACTAAAGTATAAGTTGAGAAATATTATGAGAAAGGGAGATAGTTTAAAAATTAGAAGCACCTGTGGCGTAATGGATATAAGTTCTATATAAGTAATAATCAGTTCTAAGAGACAGTCTTTTGGAGGTTGAAGGTTCAATCCTCAGTGTGGGCGATACTAGTAATACAATTACGAATTACTAAATGGCTGACGAAATGAGAGCTAACTACCCTCATAGATTAAATAAAGGGTTCCGTTCGAAATTCCGTACAGATTCCCATCCCAATAAGATGCACTTGAAGAAGGTCAGAGGTTACATCGGCTGAAACGTTATGAGAATAACATCCAAGATGAGAACAGTAGTCCGAATAATACATCCAATTCCAAAACTCTTATTCTTTTGTCCGAATTCAGAGTGTCCCTTTTTGGGGAGCTGGATTATCCCCGCATTAAAAACTGACCTTATGTTTAGCTGTGACCTCGTTGGAAAGCAAGTAAATAGGGACTCTTTCTTCTTACTGAAAAAATAATTGTCAGATACGTGGAACAATGCTCATGCCTCCGACAAACTGCCTTACCTCAGTCCATTTTTTTTTTAAAAATAAGAAAAAGCTGATTTTCCCTCTTATAATAGTTCTCTCTGAAAACTAAACATGTTAATGTTGCCATGAAGGCTAAGGCTTGAAGCAATTCATGAAGGGGGTAGGGTAGTTAGTTGACTTTTGTTTCATCTCGTTCCTCCACAGGCACACTGAGTCTTTCTCTTAATTTCGACTTTCTTAGTTGAAACTGATTGGATTTGTTTAGGAGAAAGTTGCTTTTGTGCCATTCTCTCTCTCTCTCTCCAACACACAGGGGGCCATGGCCCCCTAGCTTTTGGAAATTCATCTCGATTTCAGCTTTTTTTTTTTTTTCCATTAGCTACTCATATCTCTGTTAGATAGATTTTAATGATAATTATTATTTATTTATTTTTTTTTTTTCGGCATTTCTTTTCCTATTTTTCTCTTTTTTTCTTCTTCTCTCCTTTCCTTTCTTTTTCCCTTCTTCTCTCCCTCCTTTCTTTATTTTCCATCTTATGACAGTTCTCTCTGAAAATGTTAATTATGTCGTGATGGCTAAGACTTGAAACACTTCTTAATAGAATAGAATGGGCGATTTACATGACTTTTGTTTCATCAAAGAATGACTTCCTGTCTCTTTCCTCTCACATGTGCACTCATTATCTTTGTCTAAAGTTTTTTTTGTTTTTGTTTTTTGCAGTGCCTCCTTCCCTCCCCCCCCCCCCCCCCCACACACACACACTGGAGGGGGAAGGGTTCATCTTGATTTCATTTCATTTTTTTTTTTGTTTTTGTTTTTTGCAGTGCCTCCCCCCCCCACACACACTGGAGGGGGAGGGGTTCATCTTGATTTGATTTGATTTTTTTTTTTTTGTTTTTTGCAGTGCCTCCCCCCACACACACACACTGGAGGGGGGAGGGGTTCATCTTGATTTCATTTCATTTTTTCTTTTTTGCCATTGGCTACCATCTCCCCGTTATAGATTTTAATAATTAATTATTTCTTTTATTTTTATTTTTGTTATTCTTTTTTTTGTGGAATTTTAGTCTACATCCACTGAGTACGGGTCTATTATGCGACTCTATCGGTTCAACAACGTTAACGCAAGTTCAATTTTTTTACTTTAACCACACCAGTTAATTTTCAATAACTTGCATATTTATCTTTGGCGACCAGATGTATCATTTGATGTGTGTAGAATGAGTAATATTGGAAAATATCCAAAGGTTAAGTTACTCTTCTTCTGGCAAAGTGATTCCAAATTTTCTTTAATTTTTGGTATAAAAATTTGTATCGTACCAAAAATTCATTTATGTTAACCCCGGTCTCTCTTTTGTAGGTGTAAAATTCCTTAAATGACATATATGCCATCGTGTTCTCGTCCACTAAGTAAATTTCGTCTAATTTGTTGAGAATTATATTTAACCCATTTGGAGTACCAATATCCGTGGTTGCCAAATGTCGAACACATTCTCTTATATTTTGTGGTAGTGACAAAAATACTGCTGGACCATGTTTTTCTTTAGGCAAATCCGTGAATAGAGACCATATGTCATTGTCTTGTTTCCATTCTGCATAAGAATCCTGGTTCAATAGAATGGGTGGGGTTTTACTAAACGAAGCCATCTTTCTTTTAAATGTGTTTCAACTTTTGTTGAACAAGACAGATAACTTCTTATCACACAAAGAAGACAGCCTCTGCTACCAATGTTAATCCAGGTCACTTGTTGCCTGCAACCGTACACCCATGAACAGCCATCTTGCTCAAGCAACAACAACAAACTAAAAAGGGGAGCTCACTCCCACTGTCCCACATCATATAAGGAGATGACTCAGCCCAAGGGGGACAACTCAAAGACACTTAAACAACAAGGTTCTATTTTTTACAACGGGTGTGAAAGATGATGATATATGTACAAATGTGAATAAGTGTATCGAGACTAGCGGGACCCGTAGAAATTCCACAGTCGTATCCTTCATCTGTTGTTCTATGTTGCTACCATGCTTATGGGGGTCTATCTCCAAAACCCTTATAAGAGTTTGATATATTTCTATTTTATAGACGCCCGGCGCGAACGCAGACCCCCACAATATTATTGTACAATCTTTGGACTGAACAAATACTACACTTTGATCCTAGCCAACGAAAGTGTATTTTAGTTTGAGTTTTATGTTCGATACAACAGCGACATCGGATGAATTTATTTTAATTACTTTTTTTGCGTTGCTTCTTGGACGATCTCATCTTTTAAAAAAAAAAGGGTAGCAGGTGATAACATATGTACGAACATGAAATTGCTTCAGCATATTATTATATAGATTTTAAAGATTAATTTTTCTTTCTTTTTTTTTTGTAGGCATTTCAGGCTACGGACTCTGAGCATGAGTCTGTAGTTATGCGGCTCTATCGGTTCAACAACGTCAACGCGAGTTCAATACGGGCCATAATGATTGCAAACTGCGTCACCGACGAAGAAGAAAATTCAAAAACTGAAACGGAATCTGTGGACATTACGACCGTACCCAGTGGATCTAACATTAAAACATTGGGTACTTTCGGTAGCAGTGAAGGAAGGAGTAGTCCGGCAAGGAATCCCAGACAAAAGAGCCCCGTGCCAGTTACGTCATGTACGAGAGCCCACAACTGTCCGAACTGTTTAAAGCGACGGGCAGATAAAAAAGCCCAGCAGGCTGTGGCTGCGAATAATAGCGATGCGCACCAGCGCAGCTGTAAGACGTTACAGTGTCTCACTGTTATGGAGAACGGACGGTTACAGAGCAGGATGCTCGAAGTCGAAGGTGACGATACTGAAGAACAGCTCAACGGGACAATCGAATACAACGAGGATTACCGGAAGGCTGAGGTAACGTGGCATGAAGGCTCGGACGGCAGTGACCAAGTGACGTTGTGTGAAGGGTTACGAGCGGGCAAAGAGAACCTTCCGAACTTAAAATGTCTTTGCACTGCTCACAATAGCTCTCACAGTGAAGCAAAAGATGCTTATTCACAAAACTCATGTCAGAATGATAACATCAAAGCGGCGCTGTCTTCATACAGATGCTGCTGCAGTCTCCGCCCGAACTCCGGTCAGCCTGAAGTGCCCCATCGGGACACAGAAGCTAAATCAGATGCAAGTCGCACACAACCGGGACCTTCAGAATCATCAGAATCTACGACGACTGTTTTGCAGGCAGCAGACGGCCTGGCGCAGGGCGACGGGAATGGGTTGAAATCTCTGTCTAAATTCCAGGACAAATATCTCATTTTCACAACGGGCTCGAAGACGTACACGCCACACCAGATTGGTATCAAGAAGGTTCAGTCATTGGAGGCGATGCGGTACGAGAACGTTGAAGAAACTGGGGAAGGGGTAAGACTCATGCCGAACGTTGAAGATAGTCAGCCGGGCTCACCTCTGAAATTCGATGCGGTTGATCATCTTATAGAACTCGATGGGCACATAATCGGAATGTGCTTGTCTCCGGATCATAGGTAACGGAAAATATTGTCTTTTTTTTTTTCTTTTTTTTTTTTTTTACAAAGGAGCGTTCTGTATTCATTTAGGGAATGTGTAATGGTTAAAAGACAATATCACGGAATTAAGAAATGAAACAATGACGGTCGGAGCTGGAAAATTTATCCTATGAAGAAGAAGTCCTAGTGTCGGGTGGTGGTAGTAGATTTTTAAGTGTGAGTAAAAGTTACTGCAACTTCCTGGGAAGTGACGGTGGTTAAGTGGATAACGACACGGACTTACGACCTGGGTGTGCCAAGTTCGATTCCAGTCGATTCCATAATACCACGTTCACTTCTGTTCCGATGGATACTACACCCCATAAACCGGTATTGTCTTGGCCTTTGGGGCTTGATTTACGCCGGTCTATGGGTTTGTCCTGAGCAGTTCTAGGAGGTCCACCCTCAAACATCGCTCATGGAATGCGAGGACTAAACGACAAAATAAGGGAAGCGAGAGTTACGAGGCTGCCGAAAGTAAACCAAAGATCCACTTTGTGTCCATAAATGTGTATATAGTTTACAATGCATACGATAAAGTCTGTACGGATGTGTGTGGAAGTTGAGGGAAATGTCTTACGTACCGTGTGTGCTATGCGCGAGGCGAAGCAGGATGTTCTTAACAATACATACGAGCTTCCATCGCTGAGCATCTAACAAATAATGGTACGTTTGCGTCAGATTTGAGCGTTGGCTTATTCTTCATTCTAAGTAGGTCACACTCTCCCTTCTGTCACTTAAAGGGAATTTTCTTTTGCGTCCGTTTTTATATCAACCGATTGCAGCACCACCTACCATTGCAAAAAGGGAGATAATTGGGTCTGAAACGCCCTCTGGTGAATGTATGTTTAAGTGGGTTAAAAAAAAAAAAAGAAGGGGGTAGGTAATGCAACAATGAAGATCAAAAAAAATTTGTTTTGGGGAATAAGACAATATCCTAAAGAAATATGACATATTTTTGGTGACAGACAGACAAATTCTTTTATTATATCAGTAGGTGAAAAAAAATCCTTATTTCGAAAATCCCTTAGATTACCTTTGGCCGATATTTGTATGTGAACAGTTGTCCGTGGCTTGAGAACTACTACAACTTTGTCTATTCATATAAGATTTATTTCAACAGCTAACACATTTAATTTTCTTAATATGATTCAAGGTCAAGCTAGATGTTTCTTTGAATAGTAAATCAATAAAAAAAAACCCTCAGATTTAAACCATATAAAAACAGGCAGAAACAGAATTTGCTAATAGGGCAAACTATTAATTCACTAAAGTTTTCAACTTGGATTTTAATTTTTTTTTGTGAAAGACAACTTAAGACCCTATATTAAGCCCACCATATTGACGAGTGACACTTTTCCTTTAAGATGGGACTGTTTTTATATGGATAGAGACACACAAATTGAAAAACACTAACATTAAAAAATAAATCACCTATCATTGAAAATAGTAACTAAACTTGAAGTAGCCTAAAAAAACAAACTATTAATGACACCAGAGAAAAAATTGTACATTTATAAAGAGAAATTTTGTTGACATCCAAATTTTATGAAAATAACTCCAAAAATAAGAGTTATCACAATTTTTTTTTTTTTTTTTTTCATTCTCAATCCCTTGGATTCTCTGCGCAGGTATTTATACGTGAACAGTCGTCCGTGGCCTGAGAACTACTACATTGAGAACCCTCTCTACCCTCCGCCGATTGCTCAAGAAATTGACATTCATGTCATAGACTTATTACGCATGAAAGAGGTCGGAACTATGCATCATTCCCACAAGGCATATACCCCGAATGACGAATGCTTTTTCATTTTCCTGGATGTCTGTGATGAATTTGTTGCTAGGTGAGTAGTAATATGGATACAAAAAAGTAGTCCGGTGCATTTTTATAATCTTATCACAATGAAAAAAAAAAAGCACCGTAATACCTTATAAATAGTCTAATTCTTTGGCACATAGCCTCTTTTGCTTTCGGTTTTCGAGAGACAATGAATACCACCTGTAAGCACGCCTGCATGAGGAGTCGCCCTGTCGGTGCGGCCATGAATTCGCCGACTACAACCCCATGCAGAGGGGTAAAAAAAAAAAAAAAAAAAGCGGGCCCACCTGTCGGCCATGGGTGGCGACTCATGATGCCTTAGGACAGGATCCTGGTGGCTGAGCCATTCTTCTTCGGCTTTTACGTCAGCTAGACGGGAGGTCAGAGAGGCCCGATCCGATCAATCGGCTGTTCACCTCATGCCCCAGTATCTATAAGTTCATCCCCAACCGTTTTATTTAATCTGATTCTTCAAAAAATCAAAACCTTATTTCTCCTTCTTATTTTTCTCCCCTATTAGTTAGATACTAGAAGGCGGTGGTTTAAGATCAATCATGTTGAAAACAAAGATTACCAATGCCAAAGAGTAATGTCTTCAAAGAGTAATGTCTTCTGTGAGTAATGTTTTCTAAGATTAATGTTCCCACTCTCACTGTAAAATTTCCTTCTACAAGTAATGTTTTGTGAGAGCAATGTATTCTACAAGTAATGTTTTGTGAGAGCAATGTATTCTACAAGTAATGTTTTGTGAGAGCAATGTATTCTACAAGTAATGTTTTGTGAGAGCAATGTATTCTACGAGCAATGTTTTGTGAGAGCAATGTATTCAACAAGCAATGTATTCTAAGAGTATAAATAATTCTCCTACCTATAGGATTATATTTGACAACTTAATTCAGCATTAAATAACCCGTGGAGATGGTTGATATGCCGTAAATCAAACCAGCATGAGGAGTTTATAGCGAAACATGTTCCGGTTCTGTTGGACTACCGCATCACTTTCATATAATCTTCATCATATTTGGTTCGACATCCGTTTTGCATCCGAAGTGTCTCCGTATATCATTGAACAGAAATAAAACAAAGACTGCTGGACATTCATGAGTGAAACTTGGTCGACAAGTCAGGCATAGATATATTAGATGGATTGCAGAGAGACTTGTGAAGTTTATTAATAATTCTACAGGCAGTATTTGAGGGGGGTGAGGGGCTGTACATAGACATATTGCCGCCTGGGCAATGCTAGATAGGAATACTTGTAGGTTATGTCCCCTGCTTTTGTATGACATGCTTGATTTCATGAAATTAAAATTTTTTTTTTTCTTTTACAGTGGGGCCGAGGATAAGTTTGGGTATCTGTGGGATCGGCACTACGGACTCTGCCTACACAAGTTCCCGCACAAAGACGTTGTCAATTCTGTCGCGTTCCACCCGAAAAACCGAGAGATGCTCGTCACCGTCAGTGACGACCACACGGTGAAAATTTGGCGCTCACGGAACTTGGAACGGCAGTATAGGCTGGAGCGGGAGAAGGCCGCCGCTCTTGCCCGTGAGAAAGGGGAGGAGCTGCCGGCGCATGTCACGGACCCGATCCCTGACCCGGAGTCCGAGTCGGAGGAGCCGGATCACGAAGCAGAGCAAGGGCTGGAATCCAAGCAACAATAACAATCGTGAAACACTAGATCCATGTGAATTTCATGTCTTGTTTTGTTTTTTGTTTTTATTGCTATGTTTATTTTAATTTTTTTTGTATATAATTATGAGGACCAAGTGTATATTCGTCATCACCAGTTCTGAATGCTTGTGAAAGGAATAGATTTAGCATAACACCTTATCTGACATTACTCAGACTTGTCACGCCTTCTGAAAGCAAGATTTGTAGATATCCAAAAAATCCAGGCAAAATGAAAATGTAAAAGAAATCGGGGAATTTCCTTGTTTTTAGGGAACAATGAGGAGAGTAGACAGAGGGGGCAGGGGTTACATACCAATAATTTGAATAATTCAAGCCAATTATTTTCTGCTTCTCAAAGTTAGAAATGTAGGCAAAAAAAAAAAGAATGCATAATTTATATAAAACGCATTAAAATGAAATTCTCTACCGAACCTTAGTAGAAACAATTTTAAAGATTTTTACTGTTTAAAAAAAAAAAAATCGTAAAAATCATTTACACATGTTAATAATAGGCGAATCTCATAGAGAATTTCATTCTAATGCGTTTTATATAAATTATGTTTTTTTTTTGTTGTTTACGAGGTCTTTAGTGTTAACTATTTTATACTTTTCCTGTCATTTTAAAAATAAAAATATTTTCATAGATGAAAAAGGGGGTGGTGTCTAATTTTAACTTTTAAAATTTGATCGTCAAATTAACCAAATATTTCATGTAATAAAAAATACTCAAAGCATTTTCTTTTCAATTTGTATCCTCTTTTAAACAAAAGGGTTTGAGTTCTCTGCTTTTTACGAAAATTCCACTTTTTTTTTTATCCAGAAAAAATGGATTTCCGCTTAAATCGCTAGAACCTTCCATCAATGTGAGTTCTCCGCATTTTGGCCAAAATAGACGTTTTGTTTTTAAATAAGGAAAAGCTGATTTCTGAAAGATCACTAGAACCTTACCTCCTTATTTTTTCTGTCGCTATTTGGTTGGATTTTATTTCTCTTTCTCTCACTCGTTTTATCTTTCTTCCTCTTCCCGTCTTTTCTTGCCTTCCTTTTCCCTCTTATGACAGTTCTCTCTGAAAACTGAAAATGTTAATTTTGCTGTGAAGGCTAAGATTTCAAACGATTCATGAAGTTAAATGACCTTGGTTTCATTAAAGAATGACTTCCTGTCTCCTTCCCTGCACATGTACACTCAGTGTCTTTCTTGTAAATTATTTTAATTTATTTATTTTTTTTTGCACTGCCCTCTCCACACACATGGGGGAGAGAGGGGGGGGGGTCATCTCAATTTCTGGAAGTCAATCTCTAAAAGCCGTCCAACACATGATGATGATGAGTTGACATTTTGTAAAGCATATCATGTTTAAGTGAAGTCAGTGTTGTGCTAAACCCATTCCTTTCACAACCCAGTAAAAACTGAGGTGCTGTATTTCCACTTGGTCCAATTATGGATGTCTATAAGTTTCTTGTGCTTGTCTAAAAGTTAAATCTGCTCTTGTGTTTGTTTTTTGTTTTTTTGTTGTTTTTTTGTTTGTTTTTATTCATGGGGAAGGGAAGAAAAAAGCTATGCATAAATTTTGAATTTTTAAAAAATTTTAGAAATTTGTTTTCCTTTTTTATTTTCTCTATTTTTTTATTATTAATGAGTCACCACTTCTGTACAGTGTGTGAGCCTCAGTAATCGCATGGACTGTAAGATCAACTCTTATAAACTTTTGTCATAAAAGAGTCGTCAAATGAAAGGAAATCAAATCCCTTCTATAAATGAAAATATATGTATTTATTTAAATGACCTGCACTGTTGGGTGTAGGTTGCTAAAAGTTTATACAGTGAAGAAAGGAATAGAAGTGATAAAGTTGGTTGGCTGCCGAAAGTCTTCTTGAAGCAATATATATCTTCAGTGAAGATAGCTTTGCTCGGCATCTTGGCGACGGAAACAGGAGAGAAGAAGTCTTTCTTCATGGATGCCTGGAAGCTCTCTGTCTGACCGGCAAATCCCAATAGTTCGATCGAAATAATTACGCTCTGGAGGCTGATTGGTTATCGTCTGACCCAATCACCTCACAAGGGCTGCTCTCCGCAAGAAGAAATGTTAATATTAAATCTACATGTCTATTTGGCCACTGTTCAATGTATCGGATGCAAAATTGACATAAGAGGAGACAATACAAAATAGAAAATAACCGAAACAAAAGAAGGTGCAATAGCCACCTTTTTTTTTCTCCTAAATCAGCTTTGGCAATAATTATTGACAGTAATCGTTGACAATAATGAATAACAATAATTTACAATAATGATTAACAATAATGAATAACAATAATTATTGACAATAATCATTGACAATAATGATTAACAATAATTATTGACAGTAATCATTGGCAATACTCATTGACAATAATGATTAACAACAATGATTGACAATAATCGTTGACAATAATGAATAATAATTGACAATAATCATTGACAATAATCGTTGACAATAATGAATAATAATTGACAATAATTATTGACAACAATGATTGACAATGATCGTTGACAATAATGAATAA
This sequence comes from Sepiola atlantica, assembly GCA_963556195.1. NCBI lineage: Eukaryota > Metazoa > Mollusca > Cephalopoda > Sepiida > Sepiolidae > Sepiola > Sepiola atlantica. Next base: position 37,882,633 of record OY744554.1, read on the forward strand.
TAATTGACAATAGTAATTGACAATAATAATTGACAATAATTATTGACAACAATGATTGACAATAATCGTTGACAATAGGGCTTTTTTTCTTGCATAAATCAAACTGCCGCTTTTACAACAATCAAATGAACATGTTTGTATCATAAAAAAAAATGAAGGAAATTAGGCACTGCCTACTGTCTGCAGCATTTTATGAGTAATTTGTTTCCGCTTTTTTCTCATCCGATGTGAACACGGATCCTCTGTTTGTCACAAATAAGCATAAAGTTGTTTTTTTTTAGATTCTGACGGCACACGAACAGGTGAAAGTCGAGCCGAGTTTGTTTGGCACATCCTCATGTCTACAGCATGCTGCAGGTTTTTTTGTGTGGCTTTTTATGTCTGAACAAAAAAGTGGCACCTGGCTTTGGTCAAGATTTCTGAGTCTGAACAACTCTGTAGAAATAGGGAAGTTGCGGACTCCCTACTGTCTGCAGCTTCTTTCTTATTTGACTTTATTATCAACAAGCAAAAAAATGACTTGCCATCACCCTCCAGCTATGAGTCTAGCTTTAAGTATTCTTTTGCAGTTTATAACTTACATGACATATCTTTCATTCATTCATATCGCATGAATCAGATGATTCTATTGTTGGCATTGGTTTCCCCGATATATTTCTAGTCAAAATTATTTCCAGAAAGAAATCCGCTACTTACAGGAGGGACTACATGAAGGTTGCCAACATCCTAAGTGAATGTGTTTCTCTGGAACGAACTGGATTCGAACTTGGCACACCCACGTTGTCAGTCTATAATACAAATCTGTTGTAATTTTAAAAACTAAGTTTTCACTTAAATTACCTCCCGTGAAAATTAATGAACTTATTTTAAGAAAGGTCTTGGTAATTTATTTGGTTTTTTTTTCTAAAAAGAAAGAGGAAGAGTTGATCAGCTTATTCGTCATGTGTCACTAACAACTTCTTTTGTTGTGATGTCACTTCGTTCTAATCGTTGAACTCAACAAAATATCACAAAGAAACGGATCTGATGGAGGTACTTCTCGAGGTAAATCCCGGCAAAATATCTGACTATTTCAAAGAGGCTGGTGTTTACAACACATTCTAACAGAAGGTGTCATTTCTACAAACTTTCAAGGGTTGATATGCCGTAAGAAAACATTAATAAATATTTGAAAAGCCTCTATTTTTTTTTTTTTACCAGAATGACTGGATTCAGTATTAAATGACCCGAAAAAGGATGATAAAAAAACAAACAAACCTAATTGTAAACTTTAAACTTTTAATAAAATTTTCCACTTTTTTACTTGAATTCTAAACTTATGTGAAAATTTTCGATTGTAACCTTATTTTTACACACATCTAATGGGCGATAGTTTAGTGACCCGTGTCTAGTACAGTTATTGACGGAGTTGCTGTTTATGACCGCCAGTATGAATACGCACGACAGTTGCTACTGCTTCCTCTCTATCGTCATTCGGGCAATCTCGACCTGTCGTTTCGAGCAACCTCTGATCTTATCGTCATTCGAGCAAGCTCGACCTGTCAGCCCAAAGTATCTGAAATATTTCTTGCGGTATTATTTGAACTAAAAATTCAAACGGAGTTAGTCACAACTTTCAGTCATAAAAATCATATTCTTCAGATACTTTTGACCAACGGATCGAGATTGCCTGAATCCCAATAAGAATCAGAGGTTGCTTGAAACGACAGGCCCGAATGCGGACAGCAATAGAAATACAGCTGTCGTGCTAGTTGGCATAAACAGTAAAACCCTATTGATCAACTTCTTTAATAGTTAGACTGACCCCTAGTATTTGTTATCAACCACTTTGCCGACGCTTGGCCTAGTTCATCTCTAGAAATTGGCTCATCTCTAATATCACCCCCCCCCCCCAAAAAAAAAAGAAAGATGTGATCCAGAACATTCCTTGATGTCTGCTGTTTTCTATAAGCAATTTCGTTTTATTTCGGATCTGATTTTTTTGTGCCAAACTGTTTTTTTCTGTTATTTTTTTTTTTTTTTTTTTTTTACATATGTAAAAAATTGATGTGCCAAAAACGCAAAATGTCTTCTTTTTGAATTAAATTTTTTACTTACTATTTCAAACTTTGTTGACTTCGTTATTTGAAGAAAAAAAAAACATCTATCAAATTTATTACGTGCAGCAGAATTTCTTGGAGTCAAATTGAATATGAAATTTTCTCCGACTAAAGAAAATAACTGGTTGGATAGAATACGTAAGAGTGATTTTTTTTTTGGGGGCGGGGGGGCGTCGTGTAGTCATAGAAAAAAACTGATCTAATTAAGGTAAGAATTATCTTTTTTTTACCTGAGAAGGTTTATACCTTGTCAGATCAAAAAAAGATAATGGGTATAGAAATGGCCTAAAATGAATGTACACAACTGAATTATCTCCCCTTTCTAACTTCCTGAGTCCGTTGCTTTTGAAGTGTCTCTTAAAAACATTATCCAGGGAGTTTCGTGTGGCTTTTCCACACGAGATACTGTATCGTACTAGTAAACACTGATGTTATGTGTTCGTTTATTAAACATGTTCTTTAAATCGATGTCACGCCTTTTGGCTAAGATCAAAGTGTAGTATCTGTTCCGATGGATACTGCACCCCATAGACTGGTATTGTCTTGGCCTTCGGGGCTTGCCGGTCTATGGGATTGTCCTGTGCAGTTCTAGGAGGTCCACCCTCCCAGGCTTTGCCTCCCCTCTTTGGGGAGGAGTAAGTTAATTGCTTACTGCTTGAGGCGCCCCTACCGGGGAATGCCGACGGGGCTGCCCAGGCAATTTTTGATGGTCAGAGTGCTCACCTCTCGGGCGCTGGCTTTTCAACCCCCACTTTCCGACTCGACCTTGGGTCACATCTTACTTGTGGGAGTAGGATAAAATTGGCCTTGTGCCTAACTCCTGGAGAGGAGTAAATAAAACTTACTTCAAATATATTTTCAGTGGTCTTATCTCTCTTTGTATACTGACTTGCCAATATGCTTCCTCCCCATCTGTGCCGTCATCATCATCATCTGTAGGGCTTCATTTCGCCATCATCATCATCATTGTTTAGTGGGCTGCATTTCTGTTCAGTAATTAACTCAAAAATAAAAATGAGATTCTATTTTTTTAGGCGATTACATGTAAATAGTCTAGAAAAACTTGGCGGTAACCCCCCCCCCCCCGATTCATTTAGAATTTAGAGAAGGGGCTCAGTTACACATATAAAATTTAACGTAAAATGATCACCTATTTAAGACCCACTTTATAACCGGATAGGGTATTCGGACTGTAACTCCCCCTAACCTCCCCACTCGTCATCTCTTTCATGGGGAGTCGTTAATCTATTCGCCAACCTCTATACAATCTTATTTTGAAATAAAAACTTTAAAACCATTTCCGTACGGCAAATGTGTACGGGTCGGTAGAAAATGAAAATGTTATTGTTCGGTAAAAGTTATTTGTTAATTGAACTCATGCGCACGTACATACTCTCTCACGAACAAAACAGGCACGCTAATATACATACATATCTTCATGCCTATCCCATTTATACACACTTAAGCGCACACGGGGCAGTGTACTCAATTATTAGCCATCTTGTTTAGTCACAGGAAGTAAGGTACCTAACGTAAACAAGTGACTAAACAAGATGCCTCAAAAGCGATATTTACGGTAACTTATAATGCTTATATTCTATATTAAATATTAATTTTTCAACGGAAATAAGTCACAAATGAGTAGCTAAAGCAAAATAAATTGTTTTTGACGAATTTACCAACGGAATTTCTTTTCAAATAATTTATGTCGCCAATCGTAACGTTTAACATATTCTTCTTCTTCGTCTTCTTCGTTTTCTTCACCTCCCCCTCCTCCTCCTCCTCTTCATCATCATCATCATTATCATCAACATCATCATCATCAACTTGCTAGTTCTCACACAGGTCATCATCGGTGATTGCTCACTGATAATAAGCGATGTTGTTCCCTGGAGTCTGAGTGAGAACAAGTCTTCCCAGATTTCCAGTACTCTTCACCTCTTTCGATAACTATTGCAAATGGTTTTGCGTTATCGCAACAGCCGCTTACCATTGAACTTGAATAACATCATCATCTGTAGGGCTTCATTTCGCCATCATCATCATCTGAAGAACTTCATTTCGCCGTCATCATCATCATCATCATCATCATCTGTAGGACTTCATTTCGCCGTCATCATCATCATCATCATCATCTGAACGGCTTCATTTCGCTGTCATCGTCATCATCATCATCATCTGATGGGCTTCATTTCGCCGTCATCATCATCATCATCATCATCTGTAGGGCTTCATTTCGCCGTAATCATCATCATCATCATCTGTAGGGCCTCATTTCGCCATCATCATCATCATCATCATCATCATCTGTAGGCTTCATTTCGCCGTCGTCATCATCATCATCATCATCATCATCATCATCTGTAGGGCTTTATTTCGCCGTCATCATAATCATCATCATCATCATCTGTAGGGCTTTATTTCGCCGTCATCATCATCATCATCATCTGTAGGGCTTCATTTCGCTGTCATCATCATCATCATCATCTGTAGGGCTTCATTTCGCTGTCATCGTCATCATCATCATCATCATCATCATCTGTAGGGCTAATTTCGCTGTCATCATCATCATCATCATCTGTAGGGCTTCATTTCGCCGTCATTATCATCATCATCATCATCTCTAGGGCTTCATTTCGCCGTCATTATCATCATCATCATCATCTCTAGGGCTTCATTTTGCTGTCATCATCATCATCATCTGTAGGGCTTCATTTCGGCGTCATCATCATCATCAGCATCATCATCTGATGGGCTTCATTTCGCCGTCATCGTCATCATCGTCATCATCATCATCTGTAGGGCTTCATTTCGTCGTCATCATCATCATCATCATCATCTGTAAGGCTTCATTTCGCCGTCATCATCATCATAATCATCATCTGTAGGGCTTCATTTCGCCGTCATCATCATCATCATGATCATCATCATCTGTAGGGCTTCATTTCGCTGTCATCATCATCATCATCATCATCTGTAGGGCTTCATTTCGCCGCCATCATCATTATCATCATCATCATCTGTAGTGCTTCATTTCGCTGTCATCATCATCATCATCATCATCATCATCATCTATATTAACGGAAAAAATACGTCCTATGAAGTTAAGGGCGACTAATAATGCAATTTTCTGCATCTTAATCACTTAGGAAAGTGAGACAATCGAAATAATAGTAAGCAAAATAACAACGAACGCTACAATCACCAATAAAAATACATATATATATATATATGAATTTAGAAAAATTGGGCAACAGAAAATTAGGCAATGTTGACAAGGTAGGAAAATTAGGCAACTATAGAATCAATATCGATTGAAAATAGATTTTAGGACCGTTCTTGAGAGAGATATAGTTTTAAATAAGAGTTAAGCCTCCCCCAATAATATTGAAAAATAGATTTTTTAATGATTGTGTATTGGCGGATCAAATCTTTGCTCATCAGTAATTTCCCTGAAGAGAAGTCGAAGAAGTTCTGAAACAATTGTCGTATACTCAAACTCTGTTTATTTTAATATAAAAAGCTCTAATATATATTGAGTACTTTTGAAAAGTATTGGTTTTGTTCATTTTGTTAATATTTGAACTTAATTGATTAATCTCTCTCTCTCTCTCTCTCTCTCTCTCTCATATATATATATATATATATATATATATATATATATATATATATATATATATATATATAATGCTAGTGCCTGGTAGTATATATAAATAGAAATAATGTATAATATGTATAAACGTATATATAACACATCTGCTAATTATAATAAGAAAAACAATAAAAATACAGTAGAAAGAAAGAAAGAAATGTTAAAAAAGAAGAAGAAGAAGAAGAAAATCGACAGTTATGAACGCCGATTTTAAACACCGAGAGTTGGCAAAGAAGAAGAAGAAAAAGAAAGAAAAAGAGAACAAATTAACGGTTAACTTATAGACGCAGATTTGAAACAATGAGAAAAGAAAAAAATCGACAGTTGTGAACGCAGATTAGAAAAACTGTAAGTGAACAAGGAAGATTAATATTTATTTGAGGTTGACGACAATGGGGAGATGGACAACAAAGGAGGACGAGGGAGAAAAGGAGGAACTAAAGGTATATATATATGTATATATATATATATATATATATATATATATATATATATATATATATATATATGTATATACATATTTATTTATTTTTTATTTTTTGATGTGTTGATGTTTTTTATATTTATAATATAAAACTAAAAATAATACATTAATCACTTAAATAATAGTGTCATGGATTCGTCCAAACACTTTAAAATGCAGCAACATTTTTGTAAGTAACGGATACATTTTATTAGACAGACGAACAGCACAGGTAAAGAATTTTTTTTTTTTTTTTTTTTTGTGTCTTAAATAACTAATATAAGTTAGCAAAACATTTATATGGAACAAAACGTAGATTTAGTATAAGGAACGTTTATGTTTTTGTCTTTTAAGGGAAGTGGGGTCTGATCAACTCTGCTGGGAAGCCATGAAATTAAATACTGTCTTGTTTTTAAATTCGCGAAACAGTTTTTCATGGTAAACAACTGATGATCCCTTAAAATAGTGTTAGAAATAAACTAATATAATAACTGTAAAAAATAAATTGACTTACATGAGTGGTTTTCCACTGGAAGACTTGAGACTATAAGTTTTTATTTTTTTTATTTTTTTATATATATAAATTTAAAAAAAAAATTTTTTTTTTATATAGTTTTAATGGTTGAGAAACTTCCGAGACTATATATATATATATATATATATATATATATATATATATATATATATATATATATATATATATATAATGCTAGTGCCTGGTAGTTCTTTTTTTCCACTTTTTTATTGGTCGTATCGGGATTCTAGTGTTGGCGGCCACCGGGTGCGAAGACAGTTCACGATTTACATACATAATAAAAACAACATACAGATACAGACATTGTATACAAACGACTTGTTGGACACGGGTGTGTGTGGGTGTGCCGTTGTGGTCCGGTGAAAAGTTTTTTTTCAAAATAATTTTCTGCGTACGGTGGGTGTTTTTCTTTCATTATTTTTTTTTCTGTAGAAATTCCGCCTCGTTTTGATTTGGATGCCGGTTCGTTTTAATTCGGCATTTTCCGGCCGTTTGCGTAATCTGCGTCGGCAAGAGTCGGTTTTGTCTGGTTCAAAAGCTGGACCAGTACCTAAATAACAAATAGGGCATTAAATTAAAAAAAAAAAAAAAAAAATGCAAGATAATGTTTATTGAAAGAATAAACTAATCCTCCCCCCTCCCCCTCCCCCTTTCTCTCTTTCCTTAAACTGTAAAAAGAGCATCTGTGTGTGTGTATTGATTTACTCCTCTCCAGGAGTTAGGCACAAGGCCAGTTTTTTTTTTTATCTTACTCCCACAAGTAAGATGTGACCCAAGGTCGGGTCGGGAAAGTGGGGTTTTAAAAATTGCCTGGGCAGCCCCGTCGGCATTCCCCGGTAGAAGCGCCTCAGACAGTAAGCCATAAACTTACTCCTCCCCAAAGAGGGGGAGGCAAAGCCTGGGAAATTGGACCTCCCAGAACTGCACAGGACAGCCCCATTGATCGGCGTAAATCAAGCCCCGAAGGCCAAGACAACACCAGTATGGGGTGCAGTATCCATCGGAACAGATACTACACTTTGATCTTAGCCAAAAGGCTGTGTGTAGATGAATTCCTATTTTAGTCACAAGAATATTAAGAACAAGGGAATATTTTCTGTGAGTCTATTAAAAGTGAAAGAAATTTTTTCCTTTATTTTTTATTTTTAGTTATTAAAATTAAGCCTCCACTTCTTTATAAAGAAAATTAAATTTGTATATGTGACTATTCTTTCCTTTCTTTATGATCCTCTTCTATATATTAATACGATAGCGTGTGTGTTCGTGTGCCATGCCTGCATCAAAAGCTCTGCGCATGCGTGCCGCACCTAGATTTGGAAAAGCATTCAAGTCACCTAATTTTCGTAATATTTAAAGCGTTTTCCTTTGGCGCAACGGTTAACGACGTAGGATTTTGACGTCGGTTTATTACGTCGGCCCGACTGGTTTATAGTTCGATCCCAAGCAACCTCTAAGATATTTTTTTATACATCAAAGGGGGTTGGTAGGGAGGGGACGACCGCGAAGACACATATTAATACGATAGCGTGTGTGTTATTTTGTGTGTCACGCTTACATCAAAATGAATTGGAGCCGAAATTTAATGTAATCTAGAGCATTTACAAAGTAAGGTTTAGTCGTCGAAATATTACCTTCACTAGAAATATTGTATATAAAGAAGTTTTGTAAATTGTTTCATGTATTGTTCATTTTTAAAAATAAACATACAAGTCAAATCTTATATTTTATTCAAACATGTGTAGGTTAGAAACAAGATAATTAGTATTGAAAACATCATTTTGTGTAATTTACACATGTCCCGCTAGTCGTCGTCGTCGTCGTCGTCGTCGTCGTCGTCGTCGTCGTCGTCGTCGTCATCATCATCATCATCATCATCATCATCATCATCATCATCATCATCATCATCATCATCATCATCAGTTATTATTAAGATTAAGATCAAGACTCCATTCGGAGATCTCCATTCTCTAAAGAGAGTAGAAAGTGGACCTTGGGTTTACCTTCGGCGGCCTCGTAACTCTCGCTTCCCTTATTTTGTCCTTTAGTCCTCACATTCCATGAGCGATGTTTCTGACAAAGGGAGAATAATTGCTGTTCTCTGGGTTGGAATCTATCCGTATAACACTTATTGTTGGCTAGTTTTCGACTTTGAAGTACTTTTTTTTTCAATTTTTAATTCTTTTTAGCTCCTTACATCAAATGGCTTCATGCCTTGTCTGCAGCGATTTCCCTAAAAAAATGATTTGCTCATAAAAGTAAATGTGCATATGTGATTATTGAAGCAAGCCGGACACACGTATGTTCACTTTTATCTCTATTTTTATAAAGTTAGTTATGACGACATGTTTATATATTTTTATGCACACGATTCATTCCTAAACTAACCAACCGATCATCATGAATTGTAGAACACACCTGCTAGGCGTAAGGAGTTAAAATGTGGACTATATATAGTTTAAATTAGTTTTATGTAAAGAGAGTAAAAGGGAATGGAAGGCCTGAAAATTCAGATGACTCAAATTTTTTTGGAATTTTAACAATAAGTACGAGACATCAACAAATACATATTCCTCAAATGTCAGTTTAAAAAATATTTTAAAGGGTTTTTAAGGGGCATAATATGGCCGAACCTCGCAATTCAAAACTAAAATATTTCTGATTTGCATTAAATTTGATTTATAGTTATTAGACACAAATGAAGCAAGATTCCCTGAATTTCAATTTTTTCTTAAGACCCCCCTTAAGCTTAAGCCGTAAATTTTAGACATTTACTAGAATAAAAATCATGTATGGATTTTGATTAAAATTAGAATAAGGATTCTAGACATAAGGCTTAGTATCATTATACGTTGATTTTAATCTTCGTCAGGGGGGCATAAAAGTGGTGCAAAACTGTTCAGATCGGGAGGAAGAAATTTTTGCCGTCCTGGGACGGGTATTTTTCTAGTTATATATAAAAGAACATGTAAATATCTTCGGCGAAATTGTATACGAAAAAAACAAACAAATACATAAACAAATAAATAAACTTTGGCGACGAGGATGCTGAATCCTAAGAATGAATAAACCAACCTTCAGATTGGCGCACAATTTAATTTCTTACCCCCCCCCACGTTTAATTAATCTGAAATATGAGACATGCCATCGATTATCTAGCAATTTACGACAGGGCGGACACAAGGTTTGGGGAGTGCCGATAATTAGTTATTGACAAGTTAATGAGTAGAGACGACGCCCATCTAAAGGTATATATAAAGATGTCTTGAGATGGGACAAGGTGTCTCAGTCGAGAACCGAAACGCCATCGCTTCAGGCTGCCCTCTCCATTCTCCCAGGTTTTCGCTTCTCTTCAAGAGGTGAGATTATCTTTGGCATTGTTTTTTTTACTAACTCTATCTATCCGGCGTTGCCCGGGAAACCTTTTTACTTTGCTTATTCTTCCCTACCCCCCTTATTACATCTTCTCGCCCTTTTATTTATTTTTTTTCTCTTAATTAATTTATTGTAATTTCTTAGAGCATTTCTAACGACAGCCAACAGAACAAAAAAGGATAAAAAAACAAACAAAAAAAACCAAAAAACAAAAAGGCAACAAAAAAATGTTACCAAAGGCAAAATAAATTACTCTTCTATCTACCCGGATAAGTTTATTTTTGTTTGAACTAATTTTAAAGCGTTTTTTTTAGTTCGATTTAAAAGTAGTGTCGAGACGTCACGTGATTACATGCGGCCATTTTCTTTCCCATTCTAACGTGACGTCTCGACACTATTTTTAAATCGAACTAAAAACGCTTTAAAATTAAATTAAAACACAAATAAACTTATCCAGGTAGGTAGAAGAGTAACTTATCTTGCCTTTGGTAACATTTATTTGTTGCATAGTTGTCTTTTTTTGCACCCCTTTTTCGTTCTGTTAGCCGTCGTTAAACATGCCATATGTTTCTGAAATTTTGTGGAAAGATAATACAATGAAGGAATATGCTATTTAAGAAATCCGTTTTGCAAAATAAATAAATAAATTATAAAAAAAAAAAGAAAAAAAAAAGAAAAATTAATAAATAAATAATAATAAAAAAAATAAATAAAAAAAATCGTGTATCTTAAATCCCATAAATACTTTCTATTTAAAAAAAAAATAATGCCCGTTAATCCTTTTGCCAAATTATTATTTAAAAAAATAGGATTTTAAAATTTAATTATTTCAGTATCGTTTGTTCATTAAATTATTGGTCGAACCAAAGTGTTATAAAACTACTATAAGAAAACCCGTCACAGAACGGTAAAATCAATTCCCCAAACAACAATTTTGCACCACTTTTATGTCCCTTTACGATCAAGATATAATGGATCAAATTCAATGCAAATCCGATAAATTTGTTTTTCTTTAGTATGTTAAATAGTTTTTACTATTTAACATACTAAAGAAAAACATGAAAATTTGCGAACATTTATTGATTGATGTCTACCATTTATTGTTAAAATATCACAAACATCGGAGTTTTATCTGAATTTTCACAAACTTCTTTTTACTCCCTTTGCATAAAACTAAACTCAACTAAATATAGCCCACATTTGAACCAGCTGTGTTAAAAAATTGCTAACGAACAGTTAATTAGTTTAGGTATGAATCCTGTACACACATACATTCATAATAGTCGGTTTATTAGTTTAGGAGTGAATCCTGTACATACGAATAGATAACCATGTGAACATGCCTAACGTTATAAGTATTTCTTTAAATTTTTTAGACAAGGATCGAATCCACCACTACACTGTCTGTAATCTGATGTTTAACCTCTGGACTACGACGCCTTGCCTGACTATATGCACGATTTTTAACGCCTAAATATTAAGTTATGTATTTTTTGCGGGCGATGATAACAGCGTTTGTATTTTCCCACTCTCTAAGCGGTAAAGAGTCATGAAGAATATTGCATTACTCCTCCCTTAACAAGACGTATTTATATATATATAAATATATATATATATATATATATATATATATATATATATATATATATATATATATATATATATATATATATATATATGATAATTTTATTTACACAGACATGTACAAAATCTGCGACACTGGCATGTCGATGTTATCGATCAACAGTTACTATAAACTGAGATCTCATCAGGCAGAGTGAGAATCCGATCTTAACCTCAGATCATATCTGAGGTTAAAATCGGATTGGGTCCGAAAGTACTTGGGAGACAAATCCAAACTATGGCAAATTCATCAACCAATTCCTCTCCGAAACTAAGATCCTAATTCGGACTATTGAAAGGATCTACCAAAGGATATCTAGACATGAGTTGTCTCTTATATATATATATATATATATATATATATATATATATATATATATATATATATATATATATATATATATATATACATATATATATTATTTCATGTATTCACATAAAATGTTATTAGGAGATATAATCTTTTATGCATCAATTTTTAGTATTTACCTCTACGTGAGTAGAGCTAGGTAAGTTAAAAAATATATTTATGGCAATTTTTCATCCCCGTAGGGAATCGTCAGGCTAAAATGCATTTTAGCCTGACGATTACCTACGGGAATGAAACGCGGTAGCCTCTGTGTAGCTTAAATGCTATAAATATATTTTCATAACTTACGATATATATATATATATATATATATATATATATATATATATATATATATATATATATATATATATATATATTTTATATTTTGTTGATGGTTTTATTCCATTTTGCTACATAATATATTGTGTTTCATTAACGTTTAAAATAAACGTCAACTCGTCAGTTGGAATCCAAATACCTGACGAGTTGACGTTTATTTTAAACGTTAACGAAACACAATATATTATGTAGCAAAATGGAATAAAACCATTAACAAAATATATTTTGCTCTGAATTTTCATTGAGCACTCTCATGAACCCGGTTTCAACTTCGTTTGGATTTATACCCCTTGGATATTTGTAACAAGTTAATTATATATATATATATATATATATATATATATATATGATCGGTTCATTAGTTTATAAATGCGGAAGTTGGGCCCATTTCACGCACTAAAGTCAACCCTAACCCTAACCCTAACCCGCCCTATTTCATTTTTATTCAACGTTACACAATAGACGCATTATCTTTTTATATATGAGATATTAGTCGCAAAGTTAACTAATTTGAATATTGGTTTTGAAAAAAGACATCTTATTAATTAACTATTATTTGTTATTTTTTTTAAAATTGATTATTGCTTTGGTTTTAATATAACAAATAGTTCTGTCACGGACAAACATTTAGCATTTGTATTCAAAGGTTCCTTTCTTTAGGACGACTGACTTGATTTTCAACAAGTTACGATCTACTTCTAAATTGCAAGTTAAAAGGCAAATTCTTTTTTTCTTTCTTTTCCTTTCTTTTCTACGGTCACATTTAAAAGATAAATAACAATGTTAATGCTTACCTTTCTATATAAATAAATTAAGAAGACGTTGTTTCGTATTTACAACAAAGTTATGAATGAAATGTTTATTATTTTAAATTAATGTTTCAAGTATTTCAAGTAGAAAACATTGGTAGCCATCCGGCAAAGTCTGCTAATATTTTCTGCTGAATAATCCCCACTAGCAACGGCTTTTCCTATGCACGTTTGAATTAAGATTGAACACACATCTGAGGAGGGGAAATCTTTTTCCCGAAATATTATGTTATACGAAACCTTCATCGAACCACACTGTGTAGCTTAATTGCCATAAATATATTTTCATAACTTACTATATATATATATATATATATATATATATATATATATATATATATATATATATATATATATATATATATATTGTATATGATTGAATTTGAAAATATTTTTTTTACATACATCACGTGGTCTTCTCAAATGGTCACTCATTTAGTATTCGCCAGGCTCAACATTGCCTTACTTAGGTTACTTAACTTAACTACGGGAACCGGAAGTAAGTTACTATCGTATATTATTAACGATTTAATCTCCAGTCATTTTTTTTTTAAATTTAAAGTCGGATAAAAAATGAGTGTAGTGGAATAGCCTCAACACTGACGTCGTGCTCTTGCATCTGTCTTCTGCTGCATTAACTTAGCTACCTTCGTCTCTTATATCATTGACGAGGCACGTTTACGCCTGAAGTGATCCGGGATTTCATATTCAGATGTGTTACTTATCTTAGAATCAGCTTTTCATTACCCGACGCACAGAAGTTAAATTATTGGCCTCCCCTAAAACACACGACATTATTAATAGAAACAAAAAACGAAGAAAAATACAATAGTATAAAAAAAGAATCAGAATCGATTTCTTTCCAATCGATTCTGAAAAAAAAGAGAATCAGAATCGATTTATTTCAATCGATTCTGCAATTTTTATTTATTTATTGAACGAATTCATTTCTCTTTTTATATTTTCAGTCTTGATCAACATGAATCGCTACATGAACCGATTCCGTAACTTCTACGGCAACATGTACCGTGGTCGATACCGAGGTATGATGGAACCGATGTCCCGCATGACCATGGACTTCCAAGGAAGATACATGGACTCTCAGGGAAGAATGGTCGACCCCAGGTACAACGATTACTACGGAAGATATAACGACTACGACCGTTACTACGGAAGATCCATGTTCAATTACGGCTGGATGATGGACGGTGATAGGTACAACAGGTACAACCGATGGATGGACTACCCCGAGAGGTACATGGACATGTCTGGCTACCAGATGGACATGGGCGGACGCTGGATGGACATGCAGGGACGCCACTGCAACCCGTACAACCAGTGGGGTTACAACTACAACAGACACGGTTACTATCCCAACTACTCCTACGGCCGCCATATGTTCTACCCGGAGAGATGGATGGACATGTCTAACTACTCCATGGACATGTACGGACGCTACATGGACAGGTGGGGACGTTACTGCAACCCCTTCTCTCACTACTACAACCACTGGAACCGCTACGGCAACTACCCCGGGTACTATAACTACTATTACATGTACTACCCGGAGAGATACTTCGACATGTCTAACTGGCAGATGGATATGCAGGGACGCTGGATGGATATGCAGGGACGCTATTCCAGCCCCTATTGGTACAACTGGTACGGCAGACAGATGTACTACCCCTACCAGAACTACTATTGGTACGGCCGATGGGACTATCCCGGAATGGACTATTCCAACTGGCAGATGGATATGCAGGGACGCTGGATGGATATGCAGGGACGATACATGGATTATCCCTTTAATTACTACAACTGGTATTGAAGCCGGAAGGAGACCTGAGAATGATGAAGCCTTCACCAAGGATTTGTAATTTGAATCTATTGGACGATTGAACTATTACTAGAAGACCAATACCGATAAGCAAAATATTTGATAAATTCGAACACACCTTAACGATGAGACCAAAAGGGTGAAAAGAGGAAGCAGACTTCCGAGTCATGTCTTCTATCTCGCTGAAAACGTGGCCAAATAAACCAATAGTCGACCGCCACCTCGTCACGTGATCTGGGAATCAACACGTTATGGAAAAAGCCCCACCCCCCCATATATATTATTATGAGTCTCTGCTATATAATCAGAACTATTGAAATAAAATTTGTTTTAATATATATATATATATATATATATATATACATTTCTTGAAAGAAAATTGACCAGAGTTTTCAGTTACCAGGATAAAAGCCTAAATGTATTTATTAAATAGAATATTTATATTTTGGATAATGTCACACCAGTGGTTTCGTGCCTCAGCACTTATCGATGACGTACCAACTTTCGAACTGTTGCTTTTTCACAAATTAAATATATCAATATAATATATATATATATATATATATATATATATATATATATATATATATATATATATATATATATATATATATAATTGTCCTATCAAGTATATTTCTTTGGGTATGATAGACTGTTTGTGTCTATTCGATATACTGAACAATTTTTCAAACACTCTAATAACTTTTTTGCAAATCATTGTGTAAGGTAAATAAAAACTTTCAAAAAATCACATTGTAGTTTGCACTTCATTTTTCGAGCTTTCGACAAAGTTGAGTCATCTTATGGATTATAAAGTACTATGATTTTATATGAATACTAGCAGGAAGACCCGCTGTTGCTCGGGATTAAATAATGACGAATATTATTATGTCATTTTTCACACCATATTAGTTTCTGGTTTTTACTCCCCTCCATTCCGCCCCTAATATAGGCGGAAATGACGGACATTTTGGAAAACGCTCGTAATTGGTGTTTTATACATATGATTTAAATCGGATACACATATTTGAAGTTTTAATGGGGTCTGCTCCCCATAGCTACCTAAGGGAGCAGGTAGAGGCTCCGCACATTGAAAAGGACTAAAAGATTCAGGACCACTTCCATTGTCTTCCCCGGAAAATTTTAGAGATAAAATTTAAATTTCATTTAAATAGGATATATTTGAAGTTTTAGGAAGGTTATTACTTCGCATCCCTCTTAGGGTAGCACTTAGATAGCCGGGACCACTTCCATTGTCTTCCCCAGAGAATTTTATAGATATTATTTAAATTTCATTTAAATAGGATATATTTGAAGTTTTAGTAGGGTTATTCCCTCGTATCCCTATTAGGGTAGCACTTAGATAGCCGGGACCACTTCCATTGTCTTCCCCAGAAAATCTTATAGATATTATTTAAATTTCATAAAAAATAGAATACATTTGAAGTTTTAGGAGGGTTATTCCCTCGTATCCCTCTTAGGGTAGCACTTAGATAGCCGGGACCACTTCCATTGTCTTCCCCGGAAAATTTTATAGATATTATTTAAATTTCATAAACAATAGAATATATTTGAAGTTTTAGGAGGGTTATTCCCTCGTATCCCTCTTAGGGTAGCACTTAGATAGCCGGGACCACTTCCATTGTCTTCCCCGGAAAATTTTATAGATATTATTTAAATTTCATAAAAAATAGAATATATTTGAAGTTTTAGGAGGGTTATTCCCTTGTATCCCTCTTAGGGTAGCACTTAGATAGACGGGACCACTTCCATTGTCTTCCCCGGAAAAGTTTATAGATATTATTTAAATTTCATAAAAAATAGAATATATTTGAAGTTTTAGGAGGGTTATTCCATCGTATCCCTCTTAGGGTAGCACTTATCTATAAAATTCTCTGGGGAAGACAATGGAAGTGGTCCCCACTTCCATTGTCTTCCCCAGAGAATTTTATAGATATTATTTAAATTTCATTTAAATAGGATATATTTGAAGTTTTAGGAGGGTTATTCCCTCATATCCCTCTTAGGGTAGCATTGTCTTCCCCGGAAAATTTTATAGATATTATTTAAATTTTATAAAAAAATAGAATATATTTGAAGTTTTAAGAGAGTTATGCCCTCATAGCTGGATAAAAGTGCCAAATAATAACCAGTTCTGGGTGACAGTCTTCTGGAGGTTGAACGTTCAATCCTTAGTGCGGGCGATACTAAGAATTACGTAGTATTTGATAATTATTTGGTTGACGGCACGAGAACAAGCTATCCCCGGGGGTCAAAGAAAGGGTCCCGATCGAAATCCCATATTGATTCTCAAGTTCGACGAAATGCAGCCGAAGAAGGTCGGAAGTTACACCGGCCGAAACGTTGTGAGAATAACATCCAAGATGAGAATAGTAGTCCGAATAATCACACATTATCAGTCCTCTTCTAAAAACTTCCGACATTTAAATTGAAGTTCAGCTTTAATCATACAACTACCCGATCACAACTTTGAACGTATTATGTTTATTGCAAGATGCTTTTTTTTTTTCCAGCTAACATTCATAGAAGAATAATACTAGTACCAAACTAGAAGGGAACATTATATACAAAAATAGCGTGGGGTCTGCGTTCGCATCAGGCATCCATACGCAACACACAGGCAACATAGCCGTCGTAGGCTGAGGGGTGAATCGCAGTTTTTCAGGGAGTGTCGAGCCGCGCTCAAAAAGCTTCCTCGGTCCAGTGACCTTTCGCGGCTTTCTAGAAAATAACTCCATAGAGGATTAGTGAGGGTGCAGCTGACGATCCGTTAGTCAAGCAGTGCAGGTGGACAGAGGAGGAGATCCGCTCCAAATGGAGTTGGGCACCGGGAACGGGTCATGTCAACAACTTGGAGTTCTCTCTGACCTGGCGATTGGCCTGGAATGCGCTACCCCTTAATGCCATACTGCAGAGATCTGGAATTGAGGACTCGCCTGAGTATCACCGTTGCGACAGGCTCTTTGAGGAAACGCCTGATTACGCTTTCTTCCTGTGTCATAAGCTCCAGCAGTACTGGGAGTACGTCAACGAGGTGACGGCTTGCATCGATCCTGAGCAGCCGCTGCTGCTGCACCTAGCTTACGTAATAGACAACGTCTGTCCGTCGTGGGATGGGGAGAGGCGAATGGTGTTTCTCGTGATCCTAGCTGTAGCGCGAATGGTGGTGTGGACGTCGCGTCTGAGAGATAACGAAGGGGTTGAATCTTTTGTTGATCAGGATCTTTTCACATTCTTTAAGCACCAGCTGAAAGTCAAGATCAGATGTGATAGGAAAAGATTACATTCCTCGGTTTTTGAAAAAAGGTGGTTACAAGTAGCGAACTTGCGTGTACGAAAAGGAGTCAAGTATGAGTACGTGTTCCCGGCCTGAGCATGGCGTGCACGGTTCCTTGTTCAGTCGGACCCCAGCCCTTTGGGTAAGTTTAGCCTGTTATCTAGTTGAATGAATGAGTTACCTCACCCCCTGGTAATAGAAACCCTCCAAGATGCCCACTCCCCACTTTTAATTCTTTGTCCTCAGCCCCACACCAACTTGCACTTATCTGGGAAGGACACCACCCACTCTCCAAACTCCATCCTCCACTTTCTTTTTCCTCCCACTTAGATCCTACTCCCATTTAGAGACAAACCTACTTGTTGTTTGGTTCTGAACAAACCGGAAAACAGTGGGCAGTCTAATATTTAGAAAGGGTTAGGAGGGTCTTACTAACTGGGTTTTGCTTTTCTCCCCTCCCTCATTATACTCCAATGAATTTCTGTAAATATAACCATATTTATTTATTTATTTATTTATTTAATTAAAAAAAAAAAAAAAAAACCTAAGGAAAAATTTTAAGATTGCCAACTTATTTTATAATAGCCTAAGTAGGACGGCCCCTAGAGCAAATGTGGTATTGTGGTGACTGAGATGATTCTAGTTAAGAGTAGGATAGACAATTTTATCACTTTAGACAAAGGATGACCACCGACACGACCCCCACACTTTTGATGGCCTTGTGCCTAATTTGTTTTGAATGTAAATCTTTTATATTTTCTGCAAATAAATTTTTCAAAGTGTAGTATCTGTTCCGATGGATACTACACCCCATAGACCGGTATTGTCTTGGCCTTAGGGGCTTGATTTACGCCGGTCTGTGGGTTTGTCCTGTGTAGTTCTAGGAGGTCTACCCTCCCAGGCTTTGCCTCTCCTCTTTGGGGAGGAGTAAGTTTATTGCTTACTGCCTGAGGCGACCCTACCGTCTCGTGCGGTTGTATTTTCCCCGGTTCTGTTTTCTTGTGCTTCCATGTGTTTGTTCTCCATTCGTTGCTTATGTGGGTTGGTTTCCGCATTCGAGGACATTTCTCAGGATTGTAGCTGTTTTGATCATTACTGTCCTTTGTATGGTCTCAGTTATCCCTTTAATTCCTATTTCTCCTAGTCTTTTCTCCATGTTTTTGGGGACTGTTCCTAGTGCTCCTATGATTATTGGTGTTATACTGACTTTCTTCATGTTCCATATTCCTTTCAGTTCTCTGGCAAGTTCAGTATATTTGCTTCTTTTTTCCGTCTCTTTGATCTACAGTCTGTGGTCCGCTGGAACGGCAAAGTCTACGATTTTGCAGAATTTTTCTTTCTTGTTGATTATTATCATATCCGGTCTCCATGCTGTTATGGGTTTGTCTGTTTGTACATTCATATCCCATAGGATTTTGTGTTTTTCGTTTTCTAGTACAGTTTCTGGTTTGTGTTTGTACCTTCTTCTTCTTCTTTATTATTATTATTATTATTATTATTATTATTATTATTATTATTATTATTATTATTATTATTATTATTATTATTATTATTATTATTATTATTATTATTATTATTATTATTATTATTATTATTATTATTATTATTATTATTATTGTTATTGTTGTTGTTGTTGTTGTTGTTGTTGTTGTTGTTGTTGTTGTTGTTGTTGTTGTTGTTGTTGTTGTTGTTGCTGTTGCTGCTGCTGCTGCTGTTGCTGTTGCTGTTGCTGTTGCTGTTGCTGTTGCTGTTGTTGTTGTTGTTGTTGTTGTTATTATTATTATTATTATTATTATTATTATTATTATTATTATTATTATTATTAGTAGTAGTAGTAGTAGTAGTAGTACTATTGATGTTATAAATAGAGTGGCAACAATTATATAAGAGGTTCTATTTCCTGTAATAACTGGATATATATATATAATATATATATATATATATATATATATATATATATATATATATATATATATATATATATATATATATATATATATATATACTACTAAAACTCTATTGTCTTGTATGTTTGCAATCAGCTTTCAGCTTTCCGGTTTTCAACATCCGGTTGCGCATGCGTAAATAGCATCGTCTTCCAATCTGTTATTCCAATTCCGTTGAACTCTTCTTATTAACGAACGCATGAAATTTTTCATTCTGGAAATGTTTATATCGCTTTAAATATAAAACAATTACATTTAATTTCATAAAATAGTTTTTTTGTTTTCTCCACGGCTAAAAACATTCAACGGCAGGACTTTGTAAAGTTTGTCGCAGTTTCAAAAAAGCTCCTCCCTTTTAAAAAACAAAAACAAACAAACAAAACAACAACAATCATTATTAATATCAATAGCGGCGGTGAACGAAACCACCTCCCACTTTTCCTCTCACAGATTTCACCACTCCTACTCCCTCTGTTTTCGTTACGTACGCGAGACAGCCGGTTGTACCCCCTTCCTTTCTCAAATCGCCTTTATTTTTATAATCTTTTAAATGAAATTGTTAGTTGAAACTAACAATTTCATTTAAAAGATTATATATAAAAATTTGAATTTAACTATAATAAGTATTATGGTACCTGTTCAGTGCATATTTACCTATAAGTATGGCCAACCACTTATAATTCAGTAACTGTAATTTAAAAAAAAAACAATTATAATAAACAGAACGACGCATAGAAATCTATCTATATTCTTTTTTCAACAATTACATTTAATTTCATCAAATAGTTTTTTTGTTTTCTCCACAAGTGTCACGCACATACATGAATTCCATAGCTAATATAACAAACTGACCCAACGGGTCACGGGTGGTCTAGTATATATATATATATATAAATATATATAAACAAAAACAAATATTTATTATGTGTAGCCCCTAGAACCCCCTCTAGATGGGCACTGTAAGTGTAGCATGACGTCGCTAGCTATAAATGCATCGTTCCTTTTATTAAGTTGAACGCTCTTATGACGTCAAGCCACCGAAATAAGTGTTAAAATTATCAGTGTTTATTTAGCGATGGCCGAGTGGTTCATAATTTTTCCTCTGATGATAAGATTTTAATCTTTGAAAAGCCTGGTTTAAGGAATGAAAGAGAAGAAAAATAAATGTTTTTTATTAACTAAACTGCTCCTTGTTTTGAACAACTGAAGATATCGATTTGTTTCCATTTGCAGGTCTTATCAATTTTCATTGACTTACCATATATATATATATATATATATATATATATATATATATATATATATATATATATATATATATATATATATATAGTAAGCAATGAAAATATATATGGCAATCAAGCTACACAGAGGCTCCCGTGTTTCATCCCCGGGGGGGGGGGGGGAATCGTTTAGCCTGACGATTTCCCCCGAGGATGAAACACGGGAGCCTCTGTGTAGCTTAATTGCCATATATATTTTCATTGCTTACTACCTAGCTCTACTTACGTATCGAGCACTGTTGAAGTAAATACTGAAAACTGACACATAAAAAATTATATCTCCTTATAATATTTTATGTGGATACATGAAGTACTAATATATATATATATATATATATATATATATATATATATATATATATATATATATATATATATATAGAGAGAGAGAGAGAGAGAGAGAGAGAGAGAGACATTATTATACATCACGGAATATTTTTGTTTAATTAATCTTCTTGATCGGGTTCGGATTTTATATTCCTGTCTAAATGTCGGATGTAGGTTTTGTAGGTGGTTTGTTCGATTTTTGTTTGCGAGTACTTTCGACTGACTCTCGCAATCATACACGTTTAACCTTTTTAAATATTGTAAATTGTAAATTCGAATTAGCCGCGCGCCTAACACCTGATCAGGTTCCAAGTATAGAATCTCATTACACATACGTACTTTTAAAATTTACCGCACAGCTCGATCTCAGCAGTCATGAAGACGATTGCTGCTACTGTTGCTGACGATGATGATGATGATAATGATGATGATGACGATGATGATGATAATGATGCTGCTGCTGCTGATGATGATAATGATGCTGCTGCTGCTGCTGCTGAGAATGATGATGATGATGCTGATGATGATAATAATGATGATTATGATAATAATGATGATGATGATGCTGATGATGATGATGATGATGCTGATGATGATGATGATGATGATGATAATGATGATGATGATAATAATGATGATGATGATGATGATGATAATGATGATGATGCTGCTGCTGCTGCTGCTGAGGATGATGATGATGATAGATGCTGATGATGATGATGATGATGATGATAATGATGATGATGATGCTGCTGCTGCTGAGGATGATGATGATGATAATGATGATGATGATGCTGCTGCTGCTGATGATGCTGCTGCTGCTGCTGCTGATGATGATGATAATGATGATGATGATGACGCTTCTGCTGTTGCTGCTGCTGATGATGATGATGACGTCGACGACGATGATGATGATGATGATGATGACGATGGCGATGACGATGATAATGACGATGATGATGATGATGACGATGACGATAATGACGATGATGATGACGATGACGATGACGATGACGATAATGACGATGATGATGATGATGATGACTTTAACATTTACATAGAAAAGAAAAGAAACTCCTCTAATCTTTCTAAATTCCCCCCAAAAAGGTTACTTTTCTTAAATATTCATTAAGTCTTTTTTTCTGTCTTTTATAAGAAAGGCGAAAAGTACAAAGTACCCGTTTCGAATTATTCAGTAAAATTGGTTTATTTGAGCAATCAACCTTCCACCCTTATGATTATTCATTTCGTGATATAACCAGTTTTTGAATGGGGAATTCATTTTCATTTTTATGCTGAAACAAAATGAAATTCCTCGACTTTGAATATCTTAACCCTTTTGCTGTTTTTTTCCTAAATAAATAAAATTTGACTATGTTCATGTTCACAGTAAATTTTCTCCACATTGGCAGATATCAAATAACACTATTACAATCATCATTTTGTTGTTTTCCTCTAAATTGCTAAAATGTCAATTGAAAATTATTTCTTTGGTTTCTGTAAAGAAGACC
The DNA here is from genome assembly GCA_963556195.1 of Sepiola atlantica. Lineage (NCBI taxonomy): Eukaryota > Metazoa > Mollusca > Cephalopoda > Sepiida > Sepiolidae > Sepiola > Sepiola atlantica. The sequence goes on from OY744554.1 coordinate 37,906,079, forward strand.
ACAACCTTAGTAACTGCTGCCCGGAGGGCGGGTATTTTTTGCTAGCATAGTTGAATAGTCATATCTCTATGCTGATGAGTCCAGATTAAAAAGGACGAAACGTATACGTACATAGATAATAAACAATAACAAATATTTATATTTGTCGCTCCTCGTATAAAAAGTAGAGCACTGTAATGGTAGTACTAACACAGCATGACGTCACTTGCTTTATAATGCACCATTCCTTCCCTAATAGAAGTAGAATGCCTGGACGTCAAGTCGCTTTAAAAGCGTTAACATTATCATTGTTTATCAGCTATTTATATTGGCCGAGCGGTTAACGACGTTGGATTTGAGTTGAAAAATACTTGTAGTCCAGGGTTTCGAATCGTGCGACCGGTAGTGAATAGTTATATCTCTATGCTGATGAGTTCAGATTAAAAAGAACGAAACGTAATCGTACATAGATAATAAACAATAACAAATATATATATATATATATATATATATATATATATATATATATATATATATATATGTAGAAGGATGAAAAGGAATTAGAAAAGCAAAAGTCAAATCTTTTTTCAATTCAGTTGCTCATAGCAAGGTATATTCCGCAAAAAGGCAATTTTTTCAAGTTAAATTTTTCCTTAAGCCAGGTTTTTCAAAGATCAAAATCTTATCATCAGAGGAAGTCGCTGGGATAGATAAGTTGGCAAAGGCCAAAATTTAAAATTTGAGAAAGTAAAATCTGCTCTATCCTGGATATTGAGCTGTATACTTTTCACAATAAGTTTTACCTTTCCTAAAAGTTCGCTTTTAGTTCACCACTTTATATATATATATATATATATATATATATATATATATATATATATATATATATATATATATATATATATATATATATATATATAAATGCTAACAAACAGTGCTAAATAAATAATAAGACGGTACAAAATATTGTCGAAAATATACAATTTTATTTGAAAAAATCATACAAACTCAAAATAAAATCGATGATTATTTTCACAATAATTTTTCTTTAATTGTTTCAAAAGAAAAGAAATTGCCCTTCAAAAATAAAATTGAATAAGTTCGTTTTGGACATTTTCTGATCGGACAATATTTATTTCCTTTCTTTAATTTGTTATTTCCTGCTATCCCAGAATTCCCAGCCGACGTTCATCCGTCCGCCATTTTTCTTTCTTGCTTCTCTTTCATTTCTCAGACGATATTTTCTCTTCAAGTTTAGCAATGGGCGGAGTAACAAAAAATGGGCGGAGTAACGAAAAAAAATGGGCGGAGTAACAAAAATTGATGACGGTCTAATAGTAATTATTGTAATTATCATACATATTTGACATAGATGAATCCATGTAGCGTCCCTGCATGTCCATCTGAGGGTTAGACATATCTGAGTAGTTCATGTAGCGGCCAGAATAATAATTAGAATTGGGATAATGCATATTTCGGCCATACATAGATTGAGAGAACGGGTTGACATGGCGTCCATAGTTGTCCATCCATCGTCCTTGCATATCCATCTGATAGTTCGACATATCCATCATCCTCTCCGGGTTGCACATGTTACGATTATTGTACGAATACCAGCTGGGATAGTTACCGTGTCTGTTATAACCATAATGGCTGAACGGGCTGTTGTAGCGTCCTTGCATGTCCATCCATCGTCCGTGCATGTCCATTTGATAATTAGACATGTCCATGTACCTCTCGGGATAGTCCATGGAGCCACCGTAGCGCTGACCACCGTCCATGTAAGATCCGTAGTTGAACATAGATCTTCCGCCGTAACGGTCACTACTTCCGGAGAAGTCGTAGTACCTGGGGTCGACCATTCTACCCTGGGAGTCCATGTATCTTCCTTGGAAGTCCATGGTCATACGGGACATGGGTTCCATTACCCCACGGTATCTTCTTCCGCTTCTGCACATCTGGTTGTACATGGGTCGGTGTTTCATCATATACCTGTTCATAATGGCGACTGAAATCAGAAAAGAAAATAATTTTATTATTTTACTACCCGGCGTTGCCTGGGATTTAGTAATGAAATATTAGTTTAATTTTTGATGTGTACACATTTCTTTAAGTTAAACACATACAGAATTAAAATTTCAGTTTTTATTGATTGTTTCTTTCATTAAATATTATATTAATTTTAATCTATATAATAATACGTTACGGTATTTTATGTTCGTACGTACGTTATTTAAATTTGTCTTCATTATAACAATCTTTCTAGCCGGAATAGTTATTTTTTCAAACGCGAAATACATTATTTTTTTTTGCAAAGAACAAAGTAAAAGGAATGTGAATATTCGTTTCTAGAAAGTTATACACAGAAAGAGTGAGATAAAATGGAAAAGGGAAGATCTAAAACTCAAGAATACGTTTCGCCCAACTGTTACGAGGGCTTTATCAAGAGTAAGAAATCAAACAAGATTAAAATCATACATATATTTTTTTGTTTATTTTAACAAATATTAGATTTGGCTTTCCTTTTCTATTTTCCATATATATATATATATATATATATATATATATATATATATATATATATATATATATATATATATATATATATAAACACAACGAAAAATATAAACACAACCTGTTACTTAGAAAATAGCCCAATGGGTGACACTAACAATGGTTCGTCCGGCCAGCAGAAGGTGACACATCACGACTAAATGGATATTGATAAAATAATGAACGGTCTTGTGCCTGACTAGGCTGGTTTGAATATAAAATGGTTTAAGCGAAATAAGACATTTTTCACCAGTCCAACCGAGCAGCTGATTTCGGATGAGTAATTGTGATCACGCCAGATGAAAGAGTGAGAAGGATAGAGTGAGGCCAGATGACAGAATAAAATAGAGGAATGTTTAACCTCAGGTTCGCCGGTCCCTACGGATAGGTAGGAGCCTACAATTGTTCGCTGTGTCATATATCTACTCGATTCGAATATTTCGAATTCTAATTAGAAGATATGTATTACAACTCAGTAGAATACACAATTTATGACACAATATTTTGTAATCATGCTCCGAAAAATTTAATACCAACAATATTTATCCTTGTGTTTCAGAAATGTATTATCATTTCAACCGTAAGGTTGAATAATAATGATAGTAATAAACACCACATCTTCAGCACCAAAGTTCTTTATCAGGCAAAAATACGATGGAATTGCAAGGCACACAAACACAATACAATCCAGAAATCCTTATTTTCTTTGATGGCAGGTTAAAATAAGTGGATTCCATAAATATATACATAAAAGTCAAAAATAAATATATTTAAATATGGGTTTAATCTTTTTAAAAATTGAGTAATGTAAGCTTCATAAAAAACATTAATAATGTGTCAGTCACGTATAGGCGAGAAACGCACATACACAGAAACGCGCGAAGTGGTAACATAATGTTATGAATATAGAGAAGAGATAGATACGAGAAGAAGGGGTGCGAAAATGCTCAATACTAACTAACATAATGTAAGCAGCAAATCATTAAAGATTTTTGCCATCGTAACAATCTTTCTAACCGGAATAATTTTTCTATTTAAACAAACCGAAGCTAAAGTTATTTTAATATTGAAAAAAAGAACATGTCGGAAAGAAAAAAAAGACAGTGGTTAGACAGAATCAAGTATCGAGTCTCAGATGCGATGCTATTTAGGTCTAAGGTCTAAAATTCGAAACGATAACTTGATAGAAAGGAATTGTGGATTCCATAAATATATACATAAAAGTCAAAAATAGATATATTTAAAGATGGGTTTAATCTTACTTTAATAAACGATGCTTAATTTCTTTTAAAAGACTTAACAACCTGAATAGCAAATGATTCTAATCATATATATATATATATATATATATATATATATATATATATATATATATATATATATATATATATATATATATTTACAAAAGTATATATGGATGAGCCTCACCCAAGAGAATTCAAGAATTATTTAAATTTATCAACTGGAATTTTTCCTAATAAATATCTATAAATCTATGTATATGGATATATATATATATACTTAAGCTTTTAAAAAAAAATTTATGCAACTTTTATTCCTATATAATTTTATTGCTAGCCACCATATCGCAGAATGGTTCTTGAGTGTAGTGTTTAGATATTATTATTATTATTATTATTATTATTATTATTATTATTATTATTATTATTATTATTATTATTATTATTATT
>OY744554.1:37912801-37915301 GCA_963556195.1 Sepiola atlantica
ATTTCACGCTTAAGTTAAGGTCCCCTGTTTTTGTTTCACTGTTAGATACTTGAATCCCCCTTTTTTTAATTTTTTAATTTTATTTATGGATTTGCCAACGAATGCTAAGTCTGCGATATCTTGGATTTAGTTAGTTTCTCTGGGAATTTAAACTGCATTTACTTTATTTTCTCATTTGTTTAAAATGACTCAAAGCTTCTTTAAACTATATATATATATATATATATATATATATATATATATATATATATATATATATATATATATATATATATATATATATATATATATATATTCATTTAAATTGCACGTTGTGTTGATTTTGAAAATATTTCACTTAAATACATTTTCATGCGTGCCTCAAAGATGTTGTTAATTTCCTTTTTCAAATAGCGCCAATCTGCGCATAACATCGACCGGACTATACTTATCCTAACGTCTTTTAGAACCTGACGTGCTTTTATACTTCTATCGTGATTCGACTCCTCGGGATTAATACCATCAAAATGAGGAAGAAGAAAAGAAGAAAAAAACTATAAGACAGTTTCGCCTGATAAACTTGTAAAAAAATAGATAAATGAAGGAAAAGAGATAAATATGTACGAATGACAAATCTATTTCAACTTCGATTGTTTAATGCAAGGTGTATTCGATAAAAACATGTTAATTTTTCTTTCCTTAAGCCAAGGCTTTTCAAAGATTAAAATCTTATCATCAGAGGAATTTCATAGATGGATAAGTTGGCAGTGGAAAAGCCAAAATTCAAAATTTGAAAAATATAAAGTAATGGAAAGTAAGATAATGCTTGTAAAAAATATGGAGTCTGTCCACTTGGTGAATGTCCGTTGATAAGGCGTCCGGTGAATGGAGATCTAAAGATGTACACCTTGCATTGAACAATCGTAGTTGAAATAGATTTGTCATTCGTACATCTTTATCTCTCTTCCTTTATTTATCTTTATAATTGCTCTATCTCGTATATTGAGCTTAAACCATTTCACTATAGGTTCTATCCTCTAAAAGTATACTTTTAGTTTCATATTTTATATATATATATATATATATATATATATATATATATATATATATATATATATATATATAAATGATAATTCATTTCATTTTGACTACAAAATTGATTTTGTTTCACGAGAGCAGTTTGAGGGACTTATTTCGTGACCTGATGATCGGGAGTCCCTCAAACCGCTCTCGTGAAACACAATCACTTTTGTAGTCAAAATGAAATAAATTATCATTTATATTTATGTTTCTGCTCTATATTTTTATTGAGCACTCTCATAAACCCGGTTTAACTCCCCTGGATATATACCCTGTGGATCTATACCATACTCGGATTATATATATATATATATATATATATATATATATATATATATATATATATATATATATATTTATATATATATATATATATCCTAAACTAATGAACGGATCATTATGAATTTTGGAATATATATTCTAGAAAACAGAAAATCCCTTGAGTAACATCGGCACATTATATTTTTTTGTAAATATTAACATTTAGGGAGTGCATATATATATAAAGTTTATTTGTTTAAATTTACCTTTTATATTTTTGTTATGAACCGCTCACTCACACCCGTCCCCTCCAAAAACTTTTAAAATAAGTGAGATACGAAAAAAATTTGTAGAGAAAAGAATTGTTCTACATCAAATTTTGAGTTATATTAAATAATACATTCTTAAAAGATCGGCGCACACGTAAGCGTTAATAATATCTAAGTGTTTGCTAAAATCCTAAACTATTGAATTTATCATTATGAATTATGGAATATGTATTTTAGGTAACATGGTGAATAACGTGGGTATATTATTTCTTTAGTTCTTTTGTAACATGTACCATAACCCGCGAAATTCGCAGACTTTGCACGCCCAAAAGGGCTCAATATCCTTTCAGCCAGAGCTTTATAATAAAAATAAGAAATAAAAAATAAAAAATAAATATGACTTATCTTCACATTCGATCGCAGAATTGTATTCATAACATTTTCGAATGTCTTCGCGCATCTGAGACATACGTTCAACTAAAGTTGGTTTGAATTTATGTTCGAATGAATGGAGACGTTCGGGATTTTGTGAATACACTTCGGATGATCGACTGATCCAAGCAACCGCACTAAAGTGTTAAGATAAGCCACATTTACTTATTTTTATTTATTTATTTTTATTTCGAACGGTACATGCCAGGCGGTGTCCGGGATTCATTGGCAGCGCATTAAAAAAATTATTTAGCTTATAAGTAAAAGAAAATCATAGGCGAGAAAAAAAAATAACATAAAAAACATTAATAATGTGTCAGTCACGTATAGGCGAGAAACGCACATACACAGAAACGCGCGAAGTGGTCACATAATGTTATGAATATAGAGAAGAGATAGATAAGAGAAGAAGGGGTGCGAAAATGCTCAATACTAGCTAACATAATGTAAGGTAGATAATTCATATTTTAAGCAGCAAA
>OY744554.1:37920301-37970301 GCA_963556195.1 Sepiola atlantica
AGTTTATTACTTTATATTATTATGATTTTTATTATTATTATTATTATTATTATTATTATTAAAGTTTAATTTATTATATTATTATTATCATTATTATTATAAAAGTTTCTTATTTTATATTATTATTATTATTATTATTATTATTATTATTATTATTATTATTATTATTATTATTATTATTATTATTTTTATTATTAAAGTTTATTGCTTTATATTGTTATTATTTTTATCATTATTATTAAAGTTTATTACTTTATATTATTATGATTTTTATCATTATTATTAAAGTTTATTACATTATTATTATTATTATTATTATTATTATTATTATTATTATTATTAAAGTTTATTACTTTATATTATTATGATTTTTATTATTATTATTAAAGTTTATTACATTATTATTATTATTATTATTATTATTATTATTATTATTATTATTATTATTATTATTATTATTATTATTATTATTAAAGTTTATTACTTTATATTATTATGATTTTTATTATTATTATTAAAGTTTATTACATTATTATTATTATTATTATTATTATTATTATTATTATTATTATTATTATTATTATTATTATTATTATTATTATTATTATTAAAGTTTATTACTTTATATTATTATGATTTTTATCATTATTATTAAAGTTTATTACTTTATATTATTATGATTTTTATCATTATTATTAAAGTTTATTACATTATTATTATTATTATTATTATTATTATTATTATTATTATTATTAAAGTTTATTACTTTATATTATTATGATTTTTATTATTATTATTAAAGTTTATTACATTATTATTATTATTATTATTATTATTATTATTATTATTATTATTATTATTAAAGTTTATTACTTTATATTATTATGATTTTTATTATTATTATTAAAGTTTATTACATTATTATTATTATTATTATTATTATTATTATTAAAGTTTATTACTTTATATTATTATGATTTTTATCATTATTATTAAAGTTTATTACTTTATATTATTATGATTTTTATCATTATTATTAAAGTTTATTACATTATTATTATTATTATTATTATTATTATTATTAAAGTTTATTACTTTATATTATTATGATTTTTATTATTATTATTAAAGTTTATTACATTATTATTATTATTATTATTATTACTATTATTATTATCATTAAAGTTTATTACTTTATATTATTATGATTTTTATCATTATTATTAAAGTTTATTACTTTATATTATTATGATTTTTATCATTATTATTAAAGTTTATTACATTATTATTATTATTATTATTATTATTATTATTATTATTATTATTATTATTAAAGTTTATTACTTTATATTATTATGATTTTTATTATTATTATTAAAGTTTATTACATTATTATTATTATTATTATTATTATTAAAGTTTATTACATTATTATTATTATTATCATTATTATTAAAGTTTATTACTTTATATTATTATGATTTTTATTATTATTATTAAAGTTTATTACATTATTATTATTATTATCATTATTATTAAAGTTTATTACTTTATATTATTATGATTTTTATCATTATTATTAAAGTTTATTACATTATTATTATTATTATTATTATTATTATTATTATTATTAAAGTTTATTACTTTATATTATTATGATTTTTATTATTATTATTAAAGTTTATTACATTATTATTATTATTATTATTATTATTAAAGTTTATTACTTTATATTATTATGATTTTTATTATTATTATTAAAGTTTATTATTATTATTATTATTAAAGTTTATTACTTTATATTATTATGATTTTTATCATTATTATTAAAGTTTATTACTTTATATGATTATGATTTTTATCATTATTATTAAAGTTTTTTACATTATTATTATTATTATTATTATTATTATTATTATTATTATTATTATTATTATTATTATTATTATTATTATTATTATCATTATTATTATTATTATTATTATTATTATTATTATTATTATTATTATTATTATTATTATCAAAGTTTATTACTTTATATTATTATGATTTTTATCATTATTATTAAAGTTTATTACTTTATATTATTATGATTTTTATCATTATTATTAAAGTTTATTACATTATTATTATAATTTTTATTAAAGTTTATTACATTATTATTATTATTATTATTAAAGTTTATTACTTTATATTATTATGGTTTTTATTATTATTATTATTATTATTATTATTATTATTATTATTATTATTATTATTATTATTATTATTATTATTATTATTATTATTATTATTATTATTATTATTATTAAAGTTTAATTTATTATATTATTATTATCATTATTATTATAAAAGTTTCTTATTTTATTTTATTATTATTATTATTATTATTATTATTATTATTATTATTATTATTATTATTATTATTAAAGTTTATTGCTTTATATTGTTATTATTTTTATCATTATTATTAAAGTTTATTACTTTATATTATTATGATTTTTATCATTATTATTAAAGTTTATTACATTATTATTATTATTATTATTATTATTATTATTATTAAAGTTTATTACTTTATATTATTATGATTTTTATTATTATTATTAAAGTTTATTACATTATTATTATTATTATTATTATTATTATTATTATTATTATTATTAAAGTTTATTACTTTATATTATTATGATTTTTATTATTATAATTAAAGTTTATTACATTATTATTATTATTATTATTATTATTATTATTATTATTAAAGTTTATTACTTTATATTATTATGATTTTTATCATTATTATTAAAGTTTATTACTTTATATTATTATGATTTTTATCATTATTATTAAAGTTTATTACATTATTATTATTATTATTATTATTATTATTATTATTATTATTATTATTATTATTATTATTATTAAAGTTTATTACTTTATATTATTATGATTTTTATTATTATTATTAAAGTTTATTACATTATTATTATTATTATTATTATTATTATTATTATTATTAAAGTTTATTACTTTATATTATTATGATTTTTATTATTATTATTAAAGTTTATTACATTATTATTATTATTATTATTATTATTATTAAAGTTTATTACTTTATATTATTATGATTTTTATCATTATTATTAAAGTTTATTACTTTATATTATTATGATTTTTTTCATTATTATTAAAGTTTATTACATTATTATTATTATTATTATTATTATTATTATTATTATTATTATTATTATTATTATTATTAAAGTTTATTACTTTATATTATTATTATTTTTATTATTATTATTAAAGTTTATTACATTATTATTATTATTATTATTATTAAAGTTTATTACATTATTATTATTATTATTATTATTATTATTATCATTATTATTAAAGTTTATTACTTTATATTATTATGATTTTTATCATTATTATTAAAGTTTATTACATTATAATTATTATTATTATTATTATTATTATTATTATTATTATTATTATTATTATTATTATTATTATTATTATTATTATTATTATTATTATTATTATTAAAGTTTATTACTTTATATTATTATGATTTTTATTATTATTATTAAAGTTTATTACATTATTATTATTATTATTATTATTATTATTATTATTATTATTATTATTATTATTATTATTAAAGTTTATTACTTTATATTATTATGATTTTTATTATTATTATTAAAGTTTATTATTATTATTATTATTATTATTATTATTATTATTATTATTATTATTATTATTATTATTATTATTATTATTATTAAAGTTTATTACTTTATATTATTATGATTTTTATCATTATTATTAAAGTTTTTTACATTATTATTATTATTATTATTATTATTATTATTATTATTATTATTATTATTATTATTATTATTATTATTATTATTATTAAAGTTTATTACTTTATATTATTATGATTTTTATCATTATTATTAAAGTTTATTACTTTATATTATTATGATTTTTATCATTATTATTAAAGTTTATTACATTATTATTATTATTATTATTATTAAAGTTTATTACTTTATATTATTATGATTTTTATTATTATTATTAAAGTTTATTACATTATTATTATTATTATTATTATTATTAAAGTTTATTACATTATTATTATTATTATCATTATTATTAAAGTTTATTACTTTATATTATTATGATTTTTATTATTATTATTAAAGTTTATTACATTATTATTATTATTATCATTATTATTAAAGTTTATTACTTTATATTATTATGATTTTTATCATTATTATTAAAGTTTATTACATTATTATTATTATTATTATTATTATTATTATTAAAGTTTATTACTTTATATTATTATGATTTTTATTATTATTATTAAAGTTTATTACATTATTATTATTATAATTATTATTATTATTATTATTAAAGTTTATTACTTTATATTATTATGATTTTTATTATTATTATTAAAGTTTATTATTATTATTATTATTATTATTATTATTATTAAAGTTTATTACTTTATATTATTATGATTTTTATCATTATTATTAAAGTTTATTACTTTATATGATTATGATTTTTATCATTATTATTAAAGTTTTTTACATTATTATTATTATTATTATTATTATTATTATTATTATTATTATTATTATTATTATTATTATTATTATCAAAGTTTATTACTTTATATTATTATGATTTTTATCATTATTATTAAAGTTTATTACTTTATATTATTATGATTTTTATCATTATTATTAAAGTTTATTACATTATTATTATAATTTTTATTAAAGTTTATTACATTATTATTATTATTATTATTAAAGTTTATTACATTATTATTATTATTATTATTATTATTATTATTATTAAAGTTTATTACTTTATATTATTATGATTTTTATCATTATTATTAAAGTTTATTATTATTATTATTATTATTTTTATTATTATTATTAAAGTTTATTACTTTATATTATTATTATTTTTATTATTATTATTAAAGTTTATTACATTATTATTATTATTATTATTATTATTATTAAAGTTTATTACTTTATATTATTTTTATTATTATTATTATTATTATTATTAAAGTTTATTACATTATACTATTATTATTATAATTATTATTATTATAGTTATTATTATTATTAAAGTTAATTACTGTATATTATTATTATTATTATTATTATTAAAGTTTATTACATTATTATTATTATTATTATTATTATTAAAGTTTATTACTTTATATTATTATGATTTTTATTATTATTATTAAAGTTTATTGCATTATTATTATTATTATTATTATTATTATTATTATTAAAGTTTATTACTTTATATTATTTTTATTTTTATTATTACTATTATTATTATTATTATTAATATTATTAAAGTTTATTACTTTATATTATTATGATTTTTATTATTATTATTAAAGTTTATTACATTATTATTATTATTATTATTATTATTAAAGTTTATTACTTTATATTATTATGATTTTTATCATTATTATTAAAGTTTATTACTTTATATTATTATGATTTTTATCATTATTATTAAAGTTTATTACATTATTATTATTATTATTATTATTATTAAAGTTTATTACTTTATATTATTATGATTTTTATTATTATTATTAAAGTTTATTACATTATTATTATTATTATTATTATTATTATTATTATTATTATTATTATTATTATTAAAGTTTATTACTTTATATTATTATTATTTTTATTATTATTATTAAAGTTTATTACATTATTATTATTATTATTATTATTATTATTAAAGTTTATTACATTATTATTATTATTATTATTATTATCATTATTATTAAAGTTTATTACTTTATATTATTATGATTTTTATCATTATTATTAAAGTTTATTACATTATAATTATTATTATTATTATTATTATTATTATTATTATTATTATTATTATTATTATTATTATTAAAGTTTATTACTTTATATTATTATGATTTTTATTATTATTATTAAAGTTTATGACATTATTATTATTATTATTATTATTATTATTAAAGTTTATTACTTTATATTATTATGATTTTTATTATTATTATTAAAGTTTATTATTATTATTATTATTATTATTATTATTATTATTATTATTATTATTATTATTATTATTATTATTATTATTATTAAAGTTTATTACTTTATATTATTATGATTTTTATCATTATTATTAAAGTTTTTTACATTATTATTATTATTATTATTATTATTATTATTATTATTATTATTATTATTATTATTATTATTATTATTAAAGTTTATTACTTTATATTATTATGATTTTTATCATTATTATTAAAGTTTATTACTTTATATTATTATGATTTTTATCATTATTATTAAAGTTTATTACATTATTATTATTATTATTATTATTATTATTAAAGTTTATTACTTTACATTTTTATGATTTTTATTATTATTATTAAAGTTTATTACATTATTATTATTATTATTATTATTAAAGTTTATTACTTCATATTATTATGATTTTTATCATTATTATTAAAGTTTATTACTTTATATTATTATGATTTTTATCATTATTATTAAAGTTTATTATTATTATTATTATTATTATTATTAAAGTTTATTAATTTATATTATTATGATTTTTATTATTATTATTAAAGTTTATTACATTATTATTATTATTATTATTATTATTATTAAAGTTTATTACTTTATATTATTATGATTTTTATCATTATTATTAAAGTTTATTATTATTATTATTATTATTATTTTTATTATTATTATTAAAGTTTATTACTTTATATTATTATTATTTTTATTATTATTATTAAAGTTTATTACATTATTATTATTATTATTATTATTATTATTATTAAAGTTTATTACTTTATATTATTTTTATTATTATTATTATTATTATTATTAAAGTTTATTACATTATACTATTATTATTATTATTATTATTATTATTATTATTATTATGATTATTATTATTATTATTATTATTAAAGTTAATTACTGTATATTATGATTTTTATCATTATTATTAAAGTTTATTACATTATTATTATTATTATTATTATTATTATTATTAAAGTTTATTACTTTATATTATTATGATATTTATTATTATTATTAAAGTTTATTGCATTATTATTATTATTATTATTATTATTAAAGTTTATTACTTTATATTATTTTTATTTTTATTATTACTATTATTATTATTATTATTATTATTAATATTATTAAAGTTTATTACTTTATATTATTATGATTTTTATTATTATTATTATTATTAAAGTTAATTACATTATATTATTATTATTATTATTATTATCATTATTATTATTATTATTATTATTATTATTATTATTATTATTATTATTATTATTATTATTATTATTATTATTATTATTATTAAAGTTTATTACTTTATATTCTTTATTTAATTATTATATTATTTATTTTATATTGTGGCAGAGCTAGGTTTAAATGACCTTTCCACCGACTGGAGGGGAGCTGGTCTAATCGTTCCGGAGCAGACAGGAAGACAGAAGAGCTGAGATACGATCAGGATGAAGACCAGAGTCGAATCCCTAAGAACATCTTGCGACGAACACCGTCTGGCTTGCCTTCAAGCTGCAAGTTCGCCACACAGCCAGTGCGTGGCTAACAACCTTGCCATCATCGGCTGTTGGGAACCTGGTTGATGACGATTGCCTGGGATTCGCTCTAGCTCTGCACACAGGTTCTAGAGTTTGCAGCAGTCACAAGTGCCGTTGTGGCCAGCCGATTGACATATATGGACTCCACACCCTTTCGTGTAGAAGGAGTGCCGGCAGATTCCCTAGGCACAGCGCTCTCAATTATGTCGCCGTACTTCACATGTTGTATATTGTTCTGGTAATTCATATGTAGTGTATGGCTCCTGTACTTCATCTATTGTATATTGCTTCAGTAGTTCATATGTTGTATATTGCTTCCGTACTTTATCTTTTGTTTATTGCTCCCGTAATCAATATGTTGTATACTGCTCCGGTAGTTCATATGTTGTATGTTGCTCCGGTAGTTCATCTGTTGTATATTGTTCCCGTACTTCATCTGTTGTATATTGCTCCGCAAGTTCATATGTTGTATATTGCTCCCGTACTTTATCTGTTGTATATTGCTCCCGTACTTCATCTGTTGTATATTGCTCCGGTAGTTCATCTGTTGTGTATTGCTCCCGTACTTCATCTGTTGCATATTGCTCCGGTACTTCATCTGTTGTATATTGTTCCCGTACTTCATCTGTTGTATATTGTTCCCGTACTTCATCTGTTGTATATTGTTCTTGTACTTCATCTGTTGTATGTTGCTCCGGTAGTTCATATGTTGTATATTGCTCGGGTAGTTCATCTGTTGTATATTGCTCCCGTACTTCGTCTGTTGTATGTTGCTCCAGTAGTTCATCTGTTGTACATTGCTCCCGTACTTCATCTGTGCATATTGCTCCGGTAGTTCATATATCGTATATTGTTCCCGTACTTCATCTGTTGCATATTGCTCCGGTAGTTCATCTGTTGTATATTGTTCCCATACTTCATCTGTTGTATGTTGCTCCGGTAGTTCATATGTTGTATATTGCTCCGGTAGTTCATCTGTTGTACATTGCTCCCGTACTTCGTCTGTTGTATGTTGCTCCGGTAGTTCATATATCGTATATTGCTCCCGTACTTCGTCTGATTTATGTTGCTCCGGTAGTTCATATGTTGTATATTGCTTCTGTACTTCGTCTGTTGTATGTTGCCCCGGTAGTTCATCTGTTATATATTGCTCCGGTACTTCATCTGTTGTATATTGCTCCGGTAGTTCATCTGTTTTATATTGCTCTATCCCGTCGATCCTCGAACCGGTTGGCTTTGACAGAAAGGATGGTAAACGACCTGATGGTCTGACGATGTTTCCCTTTACAAACGGTTAGTCACTGATATGGGATGCGACTTGTGCTGACACTTTTGCGCCCTCGTCAGTGATAGAATCGGTAACAAACCCTGGACATGCAGCAACGTCAGCAGAGAGCCGCAGGCGGTCAAAATATGCCAATCCTCTCGACAGATTTGTATTTCAACCAATCGCTGTGGAGACGAGTGGAGTTATTGGCTCTGTCACACGCGACTTCCTCAACAGCCTTGGTCTATTAATGACGCACAACACAGAAGACAATCGCGAATTGTCTTGGCTTTACGAGCGCCTCTCTATCGCCATTATTCGTGGAAACGCCTTGAGTCTGCTCTCGGCCTGCCAAGCCAGCCGGACGTTCGAAGAAAACTATTGACTGTGATACGATTATATATATCGGGATTTCTTGCTACTGAACTAAACAATATCTAAGTGATGAATAAGAGATTTATTAATTAATATTTTTAAAGTATTTGTAAACCAAGACATAGTTAAAGCTGAATAAATGTTTTTGCTGTTAAAAAAAAAGAACAAAACTGAGAGTGAACTATACTCTAGCTTCTAAGTTTGTGTCTATACCCTGTGCTGATGAAGACACTTGATATCAATAAAAATAAATATCGTCTCAGAAACGATCGTACAGAAAACTGTTGTTTATGTTGAATTCTTGGAACGTATGTAAATGAATACGCCATAAACTTGTCTACCTAACATCTATCTATCTATCTATCTATCTATCTATCTATCTATCTATCTATTCTGGATTATTTTTTTATCTATCTATCTATCTATCTATCTATTCTGGATTATTTTTTTTATCTATCTATCTATCTATCTATCTATCTATCTATCTATCTATCTATCTATCTATCTCTTCTGGATTATTTTTTTATCTATCTATCTATCTATCTATCTATTCTGGATTATTTTTTTTTATCTATCTATCTATCTATCTATCTATCTATCTATTCTGGATTATTTTTTTTATCTATCTATCTATCTATCTATCTATCTATCTATCTATCTATCTATCTATCTCTCTCTCTCTCTCTCTCTCTCTCTCTCTCTCTCTATATATATATATATATATATATATATATATATATATATGTGTGTGTGTGTGTGTGTGTGTGTGCGTATACGCTAAAACATTTTAATTTTCTTAGGTACGTTATCACTCTACGCACTTCAAGAAAATATAGGATCGTCTGATTGCCGAAGATGCCATGCAAAAAAGTAATTTTCGAAATTTCATCTGATGCCACTGTTGTGTCAAACGTGAAACTCAAACTTAAATACACTTTCTTGGCCTTCAAGCTAGTATGAAAGTGTAATATCTGTTCTGCCCAAAGATGGGACTATAATATCGTTCGTGGTGGACTAACATAGAAGAGAAATACGTCACAAACCCATAAAAAGGGTTTTAGAGATAGACCCTCATAACGAAATATATTTTGAAACTGCATTCACCAGAGTAATTAAATAAGTATGTTTCAGTTGGGACAATAAGATCGTGGGGTTTGCGTTCGTGTCGAACGTCTATAAAATGTGAATGTTTTTAGGTACAGGATCGATATACAACAGATGAAATACCGGAGCAATATACAACAGACGAAGTACGAGAGCAATATACAACAGATGAACTACCGAAGCAATATACAACAGATGAACTACCGGAGCAATATACAACAGATGAAGTACCGGAGCAATATACAACAGATGAACTACCGAAGCAATATACAACAGATGAACTACCGGAGCAATATACAACAGATGAACTACCGGAGCAATATACAACAGATGAACTACCGAAGCAATATACAACAGATGAACTACCGGAACAATATACAACAGATGAACTACCGGAGCAATATACAACAGATGAAGTACCGGAGCAATATACAACAGATGAAATACCGGAGTATACAACAGACGAAGCACGGGAGCAATATACAACAGATGAACTACCGGAGCAATATACAACAGATGAAATACCGGAGTATACAACAGACGAAGTACGGTAGCAATATACAACAGATGAACTACCGAAGCAATATACAACAGATGAAATACCGGAGTAATATACAACAGACGAAGTACGGGAGCAATATACAACAGATGAACTACCGGAGCAGTATACAACATATGGAGCACGGGAGCAATATACAACAGATGAAGTACGGGAGCAATATACAACAGATGAAGTACGGGAGCAATATACAATATATGAAGTACGAGAGCAATAAACAAAAGATAAAGTACGGAAGCAATATACAACAGATGAACTACCGGAGCGATATACAACAGATGAACCACCGGAGCAATATACAACAGATGAACTACCGAGGCAATATACAACAGATGAAGTACCGGAGTAATATACAATAGATGAAGTACGAGGGCAATATACAGCAGAGTCAGTGGAATTTCCACGGGTCCCGCTAGTATATATATATTCTAAAGATGAAAATGACTAAAGTTTTTCACTGATTAATGATAAAATAACAAAATGGGACAAGCCATGCAGAACAAATCGAAATGTGATTGCCAGGTTAAATCTAACTAACAAAGAATCAGTCGTCTTAATTTATTAATCTTTATTGAATGAAATATTAAGTTGCCAAGAAAATAATTCTCTTTATTGCCTCTAACTGCCAATATTTATCTAATATATAAAGTAGAGCCGATCTTTGTATTGTTTGTTTGTCATCGAGAGCTTCATCTGTACAAAATCAACATTTCATTCTGGTTCGCCAGTTTTACTTGTGGATCGTTGCAGCATGAAAAAAGAAGAAAACAGGAGTGTTTTTGTAAGAATAATTTTGCCGAATGTCAATTTGCTAATCTGGTATTCCGGCAATCGAGAATGTTAAAAAAAAATCTTTGGAACAGCCTATTAAAAGGCTCCTAAAAGTATAAGTAAAGGAAGTTGCAGCATGTTGTAAAAAAAAATAAAATGCTATTCGATTTTATTCTTCCAAAAATACTTTGTCGGGGTCGAATTATTTCAAATTTTCGACATCTTAAAATAGGGGACGTAGCTCCATATTTTCCTTTTGATTGGAACAACAAAGTAATATTTTTTAAATAAAAACTGACGTAGTTAAAAAATTTAAAAAAGCAAAACAAATTGCACTATGCACTCACAGATAAGATAACCTCATTCGACAGGCATTAACTCCGTCCTCTGATGTTGTGCGAACAATATTATATAGAATGTATTAAAAAAAGAATTTTTTATGTGAGAATAATTTCGCATGATATCAATTTGCTAATCTGTTATTCCGGCAATCGAGAATGTTAAAGAAATCTTTAGAATAGCCAATTAAAAGACTTCCAAAGTATAGGTAAAGAAAGTTGCAGCATGTTGTTAGAAAAAATAAAATGTCATTCGGATTCATGTTTCCAGAAAGTACTTAGTATGGGGTCGAATTATTTCAAATTTTCGACATCTTAAAACGGGGGACATAACTCTGCATTTGTTCTTTGATTGGAACAAAGCCAGATAGGTACAGCTAGTGAATATGCTTAAGCTAAAGTTTATCTTTTGGATTCTTTTCTTTTTAGATGAGGATTGATTCGTATAATTTTGAATATTGAGACTACTATTCTCACCTTAGTTGTTATATTATCAACGTCAAATTTGCCACAAGCTGCGACTTTTTAACGTGCATTTTTTTCGAACTTTGGAATCTTTATTCGAACTAGGGAACGTCCACGGAACAGATTGTTCTAATTAAGTCAAACATAACCAGGTATATATATATATATATATATATATATATATATATATATATATATATATATATATATATATATATATATATATATATATATATATATATATAGTAAGCTATGAAAATATATTTATTTATAGTTTTGTATCTTTTTAAAAGTATATTCATGGGGTCTATATTTTAGTGGATTTATTGCTATGTGGTGGTTGTATGTTGAAGGAGGGTATATCTTTATAAGTGTATTTAGTTAATTCTGTTGGCTTTATCTAATAATGTTTAAGGGGTTAAGTCTTAGTCATCTATAATTACTTTAATTTAATGGCGATTGATCATTTCATTTCTAGGCGTTTAATTAGTGAGATTCATGTATTTATTATGTTAGATATGTAAAAATATGATGGGGTATCTAATGATTTATGTTATATTTGTGATAGATGGGGTTAAAGGGGACGTGCGTGTAGGTTATATTGGGGTTATTGGGGGATATGGATGTGGTTGTTATTGTGGCATGTGCAGGGGAAGGGTTTTATATTATATATAAAAGATTGATAAATTTTGAAAAGGTCTTGGTGTGGGTGGCTATGTCATATATTTTGTATGATGTGGAGATAATTGGTCTTATGGGGCTATTAGTGAGTTATGTATTTTCGTAAGATTCATGTATTTAGATAGTTTAAAGAATATTATGTGATAATTAATGATTTATGTTATATTTGTGATAGATGGGGTCAAAGGGGATGTGAGTGTTGGATATATTGGGGTTAGTATAAGAGATCTGGTTATGGCATGTACACTATATCTGGGGGGAGGGGAAGATTTTATGTTGTATATAAAAAAGATAAAATTCGGAAAGGTTTGGGGTGGGTATGTCATATATTTGCTATTAGTGAGTTATGTATTTTCGTTGCTAGTCCATTAAGCTAGTAGAAATTTTCTTTTGTAGGGATATTTTTTAATGTTCATACAGTTTATAGAAGGGTTATTGATTGTCTCTAGAATCCTGAATTTTTTAACATAATTCCTGGAGCTAGGGCTATAAGTTTTTTAGTTTAATGATGATCCTCCATTCTATTTTATAGGGAGTGTTAGACCTCTTGAGTGTCCATATAGTGGTTGCTATATATATATATATATATATATATATATATATATATATATATATATATATATATATATATATATATATATATATATATATATATATTTCTCTCTCTCTCTCTCTCTCTCTCTCTATATATATATATATATATATATATATATATATAGCAACCACTATATTACCCTAGTTTTAATGTTCATACAGTTTATAGAAGGGTTATTGATTGTCTCTAGAATCCTGAATTTTTCAGTGGTACACAATTCCTGGAGCTAGGGCTATAGGATTTTAGTTTAATGATGATCCTCCATTCTATTTTATAGGGAGTGTTAGACCTCTTGAGTGCCCATATAGTGGTTGCTATATATATATTTCTCTGTCTGTCTGTCTGTCTGTCTGTCTGTCTGTCTGTCTGTCTGTCTGTCTCTCTCTCTCTCTCTCTCTCTCTCTCTCTATATATATATATATATATATATAGCAACCACTATATTACCCCAGTTTTAATGTTCATACAGTTCATGGAAGGATTATTGATTGCCTGTAGAATCCTGAATTGATTCGTGGTGCATAGTGGGCAAGTCCTGGAGGTAAGGCTATAGGACTTTGGTTTATCGATGATCCTCCATTCTATGTCATAGGGAATGTTAGACCTCTTAAGTTCCCATATAATGGTTGCTAGCGTGGTGACGTGGTTTTTTCTGAACATCTGAAGGTGTTATTGTTAGCGTATATCCTTTATTTGAAAGAACTTTTTTAAAAAACATAGTTCACCCCAAACAAGGCAGGACGCCACTGTAGACGTAAGGGGCTACTGAGAAAAAAGAAAAGGGGAGAAGGTAGGGTGCAATCAACCTAGATTGGGATCTGTGCAGCGAGATGTCTGTTTACATTAGTTTTAAACTTCTGCATGTCTGTACTGTCGGGGAAACAAGGGGCAGGAAGGGAGTTCCAGAGGCCAGCTACACGGGGAAAGAAGCTATTGGAGTAGAAGGCTCTCCGACATCTGGGGACCTCCACAGTGAATGAATGAGATTTAGTTGATTGTCGAGTTAGTCTAATGAATTTACGTCGAGGGGGCACCAGAGTAGCCAGTTCATCGGAGCATAATCCATTGAAGTATTTGTAAAATAAGCACAAGGATGCTACATTGCTGCGATGGGACAGGGGCTGAAGCTTGGTTGACAGTGAGGGACCTATTAGGTTGGCGATTCTTTTTTGGACCTTGTCAAGGAGGGAGAGACTAGTAGATGATGCACCAGTCCAGATGTGACAACAATACTCCATTTGTAGAGATACAGGATAATGTCAGGTGAGAGGAGTTTACTAGCACGGTAGAGGGAGCCAACCTTCTTTGCGGCAGCCTTGGCAATGTCTTCGATGTATTTGTTCCAATTCATGTTACCTGTGAAGGTTAGGCCGAGGAGTTTGAATGATGAACTATGTAAATTTCTTCTTTCTTGGTATCTACACCGGATATGATTTTGGCTTCGTACATTATGGAACTGACTGTGCATCCTCCTCCTTATGGGGAAATCTCTCTTCTTTTGATTGAATAGGGGGAGTTGGGAATTGATTGATGCTGTTGGTTTTGAGGCTAGAATGGATCCTACCGATGGAAAGCAAGAATAACTCATTTTGAACGTATTTCTATTAAAAGGTGTATGGATCTTATTTAATGTTGTAATCACAGCTTGATGGAAAATCTCGGGGCTGGATGAAAGGTGTGAGATTCTCTTGCTTATGTTGAGTACAAGGTTCTTAAATATAAGAGGGGACGGCAGGATTTGGTGCTGACATATCTTAGCTGTTCGGTGGGGTTGCTGTATTGTCTAGTGGAGTTGTTAGCTAGGTCCAGAGTGGCGTCTAAGAAATCCACACTTGTTAGATTGGTGTCAATAGTGATAATAAGTGATGTTAAATCGAAGCCCTTTGAGGAATGCTGTCACTTGCTTTCTAAATTTGTCGAGTTCTTGCCCGTTATTGTTGCGGGATAGGCATAGACCGTCGCCTCGTTAGAAGCTGAACTCTTGGTTTGTAGAGAGTGTAGGATGAAGAATCCAATCAGATCGCATATATCAGCACTATCGTAGGCTCCCATGGGTACATCGAATTGGTTCTCAGGGTTGGGTTTTTTTTCAACCCATGTTTTATTGTCGAAAAAAAGGAGGAAGTATTTTTGCATGGAGGATGGTGTCTATTTCTAGATTATTGATTTCTACAAAGGTTTTGTCGAAAAATCAGGCTTTATTGAGAATTTCCTTGTCGATGGAGGGGTAGAAGTCTTTGATGTCGAATTGTGTGAATCGGCATTGTTCTTTATTGGGAATAGTTTTGAACCACTCGATGGTCGCTTTGGAATTGGTCCAAAGTCGAAGGTCTATGTTGTTTTTAAATATGTTTATTTATATTTCTCATTATATGTTTACTAACTAATTCCATTTCGCTTTTGGTTGGATTTATGAGTCTGCGTGTCGGTCTACTTCTAAAATTCTGTTTGTTGTATTTTAAGGATAAGGAAGGCCTCATTTCGGGTCAATTGGTTGGTTCTGTTGTCAATTTTAAGTCTGGCTGCTAAGTTAATTATTTCTTCATTGATAGCGTTGTTGGGTGTTGTTGGATGTTGTTGGATGTTGTTGGATGTTGTTGGGTGTTGTTGGGTGTTGTTGGGTGTTGTCGGATGTTGTTGGATGTTGTTGGGTGTTGTTGGGTGTTGTTGGGTGTTGTCGGATGTTGTTGGATGTTGTTGGATGTTGTTGGGTGTTGTTGGATGCTAATTGA
The DNA here is from genome assembly GCA_963556195.1 of Sepiola atlantica. NCBI lineage: Eukaryota > Metazoa > Mollusca > Cephalopoda > Sepiida > Sepiolidae > Sepiola > Sepiola atlantica. Next base: position 37,936,912 of record OY744554.1, read on the forward strand.
TATTTGTTGGTGATGCTATCTGTTATTAGTTGTTTATATTTTTTAACTTTATAAAGGTTTCTGGTTTTAATCTGCGAATCTCAATGTGTGGTCATTCGATTTAAGGTTTTTAGGTCAGATGATAGGTTTCTTTGAAAATAGTTATTTTATCGTGTGAATCGGATTTTGGGGATTATATTGAACAAGTCTCTTTAAAAGACGTCCATTTCGTCGACTTTTTTGGGGTACTTACTAGATCTAAGGCCATAGTAATTCGTGGAGTTCGTGGCTTCCGCGGTATTGTATTTCCGTACAACGTCTTCCATCTTATTTATAAGGGATTTCAGAGTTAGGGTTAGGGTTAGGATTTTGTTGGGTGTCGGAATGTTTTTTGTAAAATATTTTAGTTCTTGTTTTTCATTTTCCCGGGTGATTTTCTTGATATAGTCGACTACTCGTTTCCTAGAGTGCTCAACCGTGTCACCGGCAATATAATTAGTATAAATCCTACAAAAAATCGGTCAGTTCGTCAGGTAATGTTGAAAAGAAATCAATAAATATATATTTATTATTAACTATTATTGTTAGCAATTTTTTTTTTGGGGGGGGGGGGGGGCGGCAATTTTTTTTTTTTTAAACTAAAAATATTTCTATCTATGGGTGAGGATAAAAAAATTTTGTGGGGGGGGGGTCAAAAAAATCTTTTTTTTCTTTTTAAACTAAAAATATTCTCATGTATGGGGAAGGGTAAAAAATCAATTTTCGGGGGGGGGGACTCAAAAAAAATTTTTATTTTGAATTTAAAATATTTCTATGTATGGGGGAGGATACAAATAAAAAAAATTGGGGGGGGGCTCAAAAAAATTTTTTTCTTTCTTTTTTAAACTAAAAACATTTCTATTTATAGGGGAGGGTAAAAAAACATTTGGAGGGTCAACAAATTTTTTTTTTCTTTTTTAATTAAACATATGTCTATGTATGGGGGAGGATAAAAAAAAATTGTGTGGGGGGGGGGAGCAAAAAATGATGATGCGAGTGATACCTATTGTTAGTACTATTAATACCATTTACTTAGTGATATATTTTAATCATGGTGTTAACGAAATTTATCTCTATTTAGGTTTAAATAAAAAATAAGAGAAAAATAAAATAAAATTAAACGGCTTCCATCATTTGACAGAACACCCCTTTTACCACAAAACAGACAGATAAACTCGGCTCCTCATCCCTCATGTCCATTTCCCCACTTTCCTCTCCACACACATTTCGTTCAAGCGTTTAAACCCGGCATATCAACCTCCCCACTCCTACCTCTTAACTTACAACTTGGCACCCAACAAATCCCTTCTTTCCCAATCTAAATTTACACCTGAGTCCTTGAAAAAAATGCTATAATCTTTTAACTCTTCAAACTTACAAACATTTTTTCAATTGTTTTAAATTTGACCATGTGACCTCCCGGTTTCTTTTTTCTTTCTTTTCATTCTTTCATAATATGAACATTTGAGTGAAAGATCAGATGTTTTTCCTTCTGATGAGAATTTAGTTTGCCTGTCTGGTTTTTAGTGGTGAAGGTGGAAGGGGTTGTCAAGTAATGATACCATTTAATTTAATTTTATCTATTTCGTATTAATTTTTTTTATTTAAGCCTAAATGGAGATAAATTTCGTTAACACTATGATTAAAATAAATAAGTTATATTATTATTATTATAATAATAAAATAATAATAACAATAATAATCACTCACGCCATTTCCAAACCATTGCTACCAATAATGATAATAATAATAAAAAATAATAATAACGGCTAAAATGATAATTATAGTAACAACACCAATAATAATAATAATAATAATAATAATAAAAATAATAAAAAAATAATAATATTATTAATATTAATATTAATAATGATAATAATAATAAAATAAAGATAATATTTTTACCTTAGCTATTCTATTTAAATAAATATTTGTCGACTCATAAGGAAACAGCAATAAATACACACATACACACATACACACACACACACACATATATATATATATATATATATATATATATATAGTAAGCTATGAAAATATACTTATGGCAATTAAGCTACACAGAGGCTCCCACGTTTCATCCCCGGGGGAATCTTCAGGCTACTATATATATATATATATATATATATATATATATATATATATATATATATATATATATATATATATATATATATATATATATATATATATATGCGCCTCTCAGGTTTTAAGATTTACAAAATAAATAATTTTCCTATAATAACAATAGTAATAACTGTAGTGAAAATCATAATATAATGTAAGAATATGGATTCTGCAGAACTTACCGACCTAGTCGGACTTTACATATCATACAACCTCACAAAAGACATTGATATAAAATATATTGTATTATACAGAGATGATGGCCTCCTAGTAGTAAAAAACTCTAATGGACAAAAATGTAAAAAAATAAAAAAGATTATCATTAAAGAGATGAAAAGGTTAGGTATCAAAGTAGAAATAACATCAAACATAAAGCTAGTTAATTTAACTTAAACTAAAGATAATGCTAATTCAATCTACGTCCACCTACTCTCAAATCACCCTAAAACTATAATTAAACATATTCCCAATATAAATTGAAAAGAGAATTAACTACAACTCATCTAATGAGAGCATTTTTAATGCAAATAAGGCCTTTTATAATAAAGCATTAAAAGATAGATACTTTTTTATTTATTGATTTAAAAAAAATTTTTTTTTTAGAATAAGTAAAGGACCCCTTCCGAAGCAAGCATGAGCCGTATTAGCCCTAAGGAACGTACCCTCATTTAGAAAACATTATTTTTGCTTAAAAAACTCAAAACAGTGTAAAAAACAATACTTTAGTTTTTGTAAGTTTTAAGAAGTGTTTTTCGGCTAAAATTTGTTTTGTTTATTTCAAAAAATCTCGGAAGGGTCAGTCTACACACACATAAAGTTTGGTGAGTTTAACTTTTATTTTGTGGAAGTTATTCAAATTCAAGTTATTCAAATTTAAAGATAGGACCCTTATTTTGGCCCACCCTATATATATATATATATATATATATACATGGACGGTGGCACCGGGGGACAGGCCACCCCCCCACTTTTTGACTTGGCCCCCCCACTTTACGGTCATCAATAATGAAGTTATATATGCATGTGTTTAACTTATTTTGGCCCACCCTGTATTAAACTTACACCAAATAAACCTAAAAAAGTAAGAAGGAAGATTATCTGGTTTACTCTCCCTTTAACCACATAGTTAAAACCAAACTAGGTAAAAGACTCTTAAATTTAATTAACTTGCATTTCCCCACCAATAATATCCTCCATAATTTTTTTTACAGTTGTGGTGAAAATTTGATTAAAAAACATAACAATAAAACATTAAACGACAACATTAGTACTGAATCCAAAAATAAGACAACAAAAATTCAGATCTGTAACTGCATAAATAAAACAGAATATCTCCCTGCAACAAAAATCCCTTTCAACCAAAATAGTCTACCAGGCTACAATTACAACTAAAAAAAATCCAACCCAGAAAATATCATATAGGATTTGCTGGGTACCTCCAAAGAAAGATACACTAACCATAAATGTACTTTCAACAATCCCGACTAATTAATAAACTTCACGCTCTACATACCACTGGGAAATAACCAATAATAATAAATCGCCAATAGTTAAATTGAACATCATTAGAAAAACCAGCACCTACAGTTCTCTAAATTATCCCTGTTACATGTGCCTAAATGAAAAGCTTGAGATAATTAGATTTAATGATAGAGGTAAAGCTCTAAACAAAAAACATGAAACCTTTATTAACTGTAGACATAATAGGTCACACCTACTTAGTAACCTACATATAACTTCTTGAACCCATAGTACCATTAGAAAATAAAAAATAAAAAATCAGAAACCTCAACCCAACCCATCATCCTATAGTCTCTACCCTATTTACTAGAATTAATGACCCCCTCCATACAAAAGTGTCCCCTACAAATTATATACCAATGCCCTGATATATATATATATATATATATATATATATATATATATATATATATATATATATTCAATATTTAAAAATTTTTTTTATACCATATCAATGCTATAAAAAGTCATATTCACATCATTTCATAAAACTTGTTTTTTTAAATTCAGAATACAATTGTTTTGGCTTATACCAAGATGTTTGTAAAATGCTCCTGCGCATTTATCTTCAGTGCTAATAAAACAAAGCCAAAAAGCAAAAACAATGAAAAACTAGGCAAGCAGAGCTTAAATGACAATCAACATTATATCTGTTTTTACATAAGCTGATGCTGAATGATTAGAAATACAAACTGCGAAAAGCATAAGATGCATATATGTTGCGCATCGTTTTTGCTTTTTTATATATAATTAGCACTGAAGATAGCCACACCAAAAATAAATTACAATCAGTACTCATTATCAACATGTATATATACCTTTTTTCTTACACATGGAACTATGATTTCATTATATCCTGGTGGTATACGTATCCTATGCTTTTACCTGAAATACAAATATAAACAGGTAAAGGAATAGGATAAGTATATGATAACACCAGGATATGAAAAGATCACAGTTCCATGCGAAAAAAAAGATATAATGGGAGTCGGGGGGTGGAGAGAGTCAGAGGCCTCGGAAGGAGATAAAGTCGGAGTAGGACTCGTAAGAATGCTAGGAGTCTAAGTCGGATTTTTCATCATCAACATTATACCTTTTTTCACATGGAACTATGATCTCATTATATCCTGGTGGTAACATATAGGTATCTTATACTTTTTGCTGTTTATATTTCTAATGATTCAGCAGCAGCTTAAAATATTAACCTAAATATTTCTGAATTAAGACATATATATATATATATATATATATATATATATATATATATATATATATATTATATATATATTATTGGGGAAATGGTCGTATAATCAGTACTATTGGAGAGCCATGAATATTATAAATGCCCTGTTTTTGAATCTCCGAAACAGTTACATGGCAAACAGCTGATGATCCCCGTGTTAATATTAGACGCTTAAGGTCTCCTGTTTTTGTTTAACACTTAGATAATTAATCCCTCCCTTTTTTTTTCCTTTTTTACTTATATTTTTTCATTTATTGATTTTCCAACGAATGTTGAGTCTGCAATATCTTGGATTTGGTTAGTTTGTCTGGGGATTTAAACTGCATTTTGCTTTTTTGTTTTCTAATGACTCAAAGCTTCTTTAGACTATATATATAGTAAGCTATGAAAATATAGTTGTGGCAATTAAGCTACACAGAGGCTCCCGCGTTTTATCCCCGGGGGAATCTTCAGACTTCAGGTTTACTACTTAGCTCTACTTACGTATCGAGCACTGTTGAAGTAATTACTACTACTAATAGTAATATCCTCTGCCTTTTGCTATTTGTATTTGTAATAATTCATCATCAGCTTAAGTATTGAACTAAATATTCCTGAATTAAAACATACATTTTCAATATACTGATGCAGTCTGATCCGTTAGAAAGCCCGACATTTGTTTTTGAATGAAATATTGTTAAATATCCAGGCTGGGTGTACTGAAAAGATAATCTGACAGGAGTAAGTGCATTTGACATGGACATATACCTGGCCGGAAGAAAATAACATAACATGATTGATTGTCAAAAATAACAAAATCGCTGGTTTAAGTCGGGTCACTTGGCCGGAAGAAGCAACATAACATGATTGATTGTCGAAAATAAAATAATCGTTGGTTCAAGTCGGGTCACTTGGCCGGAAGAAACAACATTTCATGATTGATTGTCGAAAATAAAATAATCGTTGGTTCAAGTCGGGTCATCTGGCTGGGAGAAACAAATATTATGGATTGTCAAAAATCAAATAATTGTTGATTGGAACCATCTGCAAAAAGTTAGTGGCAGAAGGAAACGCCCTGTCTCCGAATAAATGGCCCTGTGGGCGTTGCTACATCGATAGTGAAGTCCTACAGTGGATGTTTGCAAATGGAGGCGGGGGTTCATAAATTTTTATATAATAAAAACCTGAAGTTAATGGCGATTTGTGCCCGAGATCCCTCGTCGAATTCCTGTGCGTGCGTTTTCCTTCCTCACTAGCCCACACTCTTTAACCACCACCGACAAAAAAGATATATTTTTATATATTAGTTGTGTTAGCAGAAATAAAACAACATGGTTTGATTCTGTCTTAGGAGGCCATCCTTTCCGGCATTACTTCTTCTTTCGGGAGGGAGTTGATTTATTGTTGGTTGCCTGAGGTACTGCTACCGGGGCATGCCGATGGGTCAATTCTTGTTGTTATTGTGCCCTTCCAGAGTGCTAACTTCTGGGAGCTGAATTACCCCCTCTTACACACACACACACACACGTTAAACTGACTTCGTATCTAAATTACTTCAACCTTGTCATGATAAAAAACAAATATTCTAATATTTATTTGAGATCAGTAGGGACCAAATTAGTGAATGGGGGGGTCATAAAATGTTTTCTTTCACTCTTACCGGCAATAAGGTAAGACAGTCAGCCTGATTACCCTTTCTCGCTTTTTTTCTTTCTTTCCTTCTTTCTTTCTATTATATTGAACCAGTTGCCGAAAAGAGGAAAGAAGGAGAGAGAATAAGAAAGAGAAAGACGGAGAGAAACAGAGACAGAGAAAGAGAGAAATAGATAAAAAAGTAAGGGAAAGATAGAGAGAGAGAGAGAAGGAAAGAAAAAGATAGAAAATAAGAGAGAGGAAGAGAGAAAAAATAGAGAGAAAGAGAAAGAGAAATAAAGAAAGAGAGAAAGAGCGAACGTGAAAGAAAAGAAAGAAAGCTAAACAGAGAGAGAGGAAGAAATAGAGAGGAAGAGAGAAAGCGAGAGAAAGCGCGCGAGAGAGAGAAAGAGAGAGAGAGAGAGAGAAATAAAGAGAAAGAGAGAGAGAGAGAGAGTGAGGGGAAAGAGGGGTTAAATTGATGTTACACACATTTTTTTTAATAACTCTTCAATTTGGTTATCCATGCACCCGGGCGACGTTGAATAACCCTGCTAGTTTGCTACAATATTTTAACTCTAGAATAATGTTGTTGTTGTTAAATCCTTTACAAGGTTACTTTTAAATTATTAGATTTCTTCGTAATGTGTTCCGTATAAGCACGTACACCCTCGGACCAATTGAAACAATGTTACATATACAAAGTCAAGTCGGTCTCATTTAGAATCTATAGATCTACTATAGGTAAATTCATCGAGGTTCAATTTAAATTTCTGTTCCGTTATAAAGACTTGCTGTACTTGTGAGATTGTTCTGATCTCAACAATAATATTCTATGCTGTTATATTTGTGGCTAGATCAGCTTGTAATTGTAACGTTATTACTCAATATGATCGTTACGAAAGGTTTTTCAAAAACGTTTCTCGAAACTCGAAACTTTACAAGCGTTCTCAAAAGTTCTACAAAGCATTTATAAGCCTTTAAACTGTCAGTTCCTTTTTCATAGAATTTTACTCCTTTTTTTTTAGTGCGTGAACCGACGTGGGTTGGATGTTTCTTTTAACGGGATACATTTTTGGGTAGAGTTTATGCGTGTGTGCGTGTCTCTTAAAATGCAGCCCATCGACCATACGATGCTACAAACTTAATGCAAAACTTTTTCATACTCTGTTTTAACATAATGGGTCCGTGTGTACATAGATTTCTCAAAACTCTCTTTTAACACAATAGTTCATAATTTACCTGATACCTTTTCTTTTCTCCTTCTTCGTTCTCCATTCTTCATTTAGCCGTAATCTTAGTCGTCTAACGTTGTGCCGTGGGGTTTTCTTAAGATTTTCTTAGATTTTCTTACCTTACCTTCATCGTCTTCTGTGGTGCATCTGCTCTCTTGGAATAAAACTCTTGTACACGGCAAAGAAAGAATTCAAAAGGCAGCCGTTGAGAGTTTATTCATCCCTTCCTTTCTTAATAACGCCTGGGAGAGTATCATTGTATTAATTAAAAAAAGGTGAAACTACATAACTCGTTCCATTGTTCTCTCTCATCCGGATCTGTCTTCTTCTCCTTTCTTCTCGCTGTCAGTCTATCTATTTACCTATATCGCTTCTCTCCTGATTTATGTCATACACATTTTGACATTAATTCTGAATGAGATATTTTTGTGAATAACTTTTGTTTACCAAATTTTTAATAAACTATCCGACCTACTTTGAAAACTTCATTTGTTTTACTAAATGCTAATAACTATTTAACGATTGTCCATTGACTAACATCATAATCAAAGTCCTAACACAAAATTACATTTTCAAAATTCCTAACCAAACTGCATTTCAACAATTCTTTGACTTTCTATTTGTTACGGTTTCAAGTCCTTCATCAGTAATTTATGCTAAATTATCCATCTCACATTCCATCGTGTTACAATATCTTGGTTAAAATATTCATTTCTTGAATCTCGTTCAGATATCTTCTGTTGTAGTTTTAATAAAAACAAAAACATATCACCGAAATATTGGCAGACATTTTCTATTGAATGCAGTTTTTTGCTGTTGCTTTGTTTGGTATTTGGATCTCAGCTTAACTTAAAATCTAAAATGCATAATATGCTGGAAATTTCGGCTGTTTGCTTCAAGTGTTTGAAAACTGAAACAAAAACATGCCAATGTTGATTAAGATTAAAAAAAGAAACAGCTGTCACAATAGAATCAGAAGCAATCATTTTTTAATGAAAAAGTTAAAATAAAATATTTTTAATACAGAACAAAAAATTTATACTACATTAACTGTCCCATCCATTAATTCCACATTTCATTAAATTTTTAGTCTTAATTTTCAACTCATAAATTAAATAAAACTTTGTTTTTGCTGTTTATGCGGAGCTCACAACATTATTGTAAAAATCCCTAATGCAAAATTAATACCACAATTTGATTCTTTGTAAGATTTTAATTGAGAAAAGTTGTCTAAATTTGCTTCAGCTTGAGTTTCTGTTACACCTCTGCATCGTATTACCTTCTAATACTCACCTTTATATATATTTATATATCTTTATATATTTATAGGATATTATTTACTTTATTTAATATTTATTTTAATATTTACTTTTAATATCAAAATTTTGTAATTTAATTTTTAATTTTAATTTTTAGATTTTTTCTATCTTTATAATATTTTAAAATTTATTTCCCTTTTCTATTTATGTATTCTTCTTATCGATTTATAGATTATTTCTCGAATTTCCTTCTTTTATTATTCTCGGTTTTTGACTTAACTATTCTTCTGACTAGATGGGGGAGAGATAGATGGTGTGGCTCATTCCCGTCTCCTTCGAGACCCAAACTCAAAGACACATTATTTGTAAACAGTGACTTCAATCGTAAGCATATTAGGAGTTTTCTACCTCAACACTAAAATTGTATTTCTCTTTTTCCCATTTTACTTCAATAAGTTCCCAGAAATAAAGGGTCCCTTTCCTGGGGCTTACACTTGATTTCTTTATAAGATACATAGATGTCCGAATGTTCATTTAAGATTATCCCTCAACTCTCAAACATTGAGTTAGTCAGGAAGTGAAGAATATTACTTTCTTTCTCCCCAATTGACCATATAACTATGTAATACTTCATCGTTATTGTGGTCTTGCTTGGTTTTGCCGGGTTCCAGGACAAGAATTCATCTGGTCTGGTGGAGTATCCAGCCAAGTGTTGTTACTTGATATAACATCACTAGGAGAAGGTGCATCATTCCTCGTATGACCAAGTGTGTAGATTTACCGAGGGGATCTTGTTTGGGCTTCGGATACTATGTTATTTTGAATCATCATCATCATCATCATCATCATCATCATCATCATCATCATCATCATCATCATCATCATCATCATCATCATCATCATCATCATCATCATCATCATCATCATCATCATCATCATCATCATCATCATCATCATCATCATCAGCAGCAGCAGCAGCAGCAGCAGCAGCAGGAGCAGCAGAAGAAGAAGCAGCAGCAGCGGCAGCAACAGCATCATCATCTTCTACAGCTTGTTCTCCGGCCAGCCAAAGTTCTACAGCTACGTCAAGAGCAACAGCTCCCAGCGAAAAGACCAAAGGACACTTCAGACAGGATAACAATCACCACCATCCTACGGTAACAATCCATCATTTTTCCTGTCGACTCGTTGAATCATGAATTCTTTTTCCGGTGCTTCTGCAGAGACGGGGCCACTGTTTCGATCGATGGCGGCGGAAACTGCCGACTCCTCTTCGGGAGAAATCGTGCGAAAACGTCAGTGACGGAAAGAAATTTGATTTTGGGGAAGATAACTGTTGAATTGACAATTGAGGATAAGTTAAAATTATGAACATTTATTTATTGAACCAAATTAAACATTGTGTACAGCAAATAAATAAATAAATAAAACTTTGATAAACATTTGAAATTTAACAAAAAACGAATTAAATAAAACTTTGATAAACACTATGTACATCAAATAAATAGCAATCTTTATCAATAATGTATGATTTTTTTTTATAAAAATTGAATGACTTTGAACCTTTTATGAAAACCTCGACATTTTCAACTTTATAAAACTCATTGCTTCGTCTTAACGTACAAGTAGTAAAATGCAGAAAAAGCGGATTTCCGCTTAAATCGCTGGATTATATTTCTCGTTCTCTTTCTCTTTTGCTTCATCTTTTTTTCTCCCCCTCCTCTCTTCCTCTCTTCCTCTCTTCCTCTTCTTCTCTCCGTCTTGTCCCCCCTTTCTCCGTCTTGTCTTCCCTTTTCCCCGTTATCACAGTTCTTTCTGAAAACTAAAAATGTTAATTCTTCAAACGATTTATGATGAGGGTAGGATAGTTAGATGACGTTTGTTTAATGTCTCCTTCCTCTAATTCTGCGCTCGATTTATTTTTCTTTCCGAATTCATTTCAGGCCTGGTGCTAATTCTAAAGTGCTTTCTCACTTCCCCTCACCACTTGATATTGTTTTGTCCGACAGCTAAAAAAAAACACGCGTTTTACCTACCCGCTAACTATTTTGCGTGACAGGATGGAAGTACATATATTTATTTAGGTACAAATAAATACAAATCGATCTTTATTATCGAGTGGAGGATAGATAGATAGATAGATAGATAGAGGAAGAGAGAGAAACAGAGAGATGAAAAGAAAGAAAGCTAGAAAGAGAGAGAGAAAAAAAGAAAGCGAGAAAGATAGAAAAAGAGAGAGAGAGAGGTGAAAAGAAAGAAAGCGAGAAATAGAAAGAGAGAGAGATGGAGAGAAAGAAAGCGAGAAAGAGAGAGAGAGAGAAAGAAAGCGAGAAAGAGAGAGAGAGAGAGAAAGAAAGCGAGAAAGAGAGAGAAAGAGAGAAAGAAAGCGAGAAAGAGAGAGAGAGAAAGAAAGCGAGAAAAGGAGAGAAAGAGAGAAAGAAAGCGAGAAAAAGACGTAGAGAGAAAGCGAGAAAGAGAGAGAGAGAGAGAGAGAGAAAGAAAGCGAGAAATAGAGAGAGAAAGAGAGAGAGAGAGAGATAAAAAGAAAGCGAGAAATAGAAAGAGAGAGAGATGGAGAGAAAGAAAGCGAGAAATAGAGAGAAAGAGAGAAAGAAAGCGAGAAAGAGAGAGAGAGAGAAAGAAAGCGAGAAAAGGAGAGAAAGAGAGAAAGAAAGCGAGAAAAAGACGTAGAGAGAAAGCGAGAAAGAGAGAGAGAGAGAGAGAAAGAAAGCGAGAAAAAGAGAGAGAAAGAGAGAGAGAGAGAGAGATAAAAAGAAAGCGAGAAATAGAAAGAGAGAGAGATGGAGAGAAAGAAAGCGAGAAAGAGGAGAGGGGGGGGGAGAGAGAGCGATGACTAGAAAAAAACAATTTTATCCATTATTTTTATATCCATTATATCCATTATTATTATTTTATCCACAATTTTATCCAGTAACAAGAATCCCCACTTTTCTTGTCTGTTTTTCTCTCTCTCTTTCTCCCTATCTCCACTATCGTGTTTTTTCTTTTCCATCTCTTTTTCTCTCTCGCTCTTTATGGCCGCTTCTTTCCCCCTCTTTCACTCTTTCTCTTTTCATCTCGTTCTCTCTCGTTCTTTCCTGCTCCTTCATTCTTTCCCTTTTCTGGTTTCCCCCAACCCTTTCGTCTCTCACACACCTTCCCCATTATGATTATTGGTATACAGATGCTAAAGCGTGATGTCACACGATGCTTTCAAATGCAGAGACGCCATTTTGAAATTGTTGATTTAAGCGCCACCTGTTAGTAGAATCTTGTATTAATTAGTTAAAGCAATATCATAGGAGATTGCACACACACACACACACGCAGACACACAGATACACACATACGCACACACACACATTATTAGATAGAAGAAAGACTTATCCAACCATAAAATAAGCTATCAAGTTTGTTATTAATGATTAAACAGGCTTGTAATTGTATTTGTCTACAAACTTCCATATACACACATACAGATGTATGAGTGTATGAAGGGTGTGTGTGTGTGTGTGTGTGCACATTAAAACCGACAGTGAATATCACATTGGTTAGGACTATGATGTCAGTGAATAGAGACGAAATATCGAACCAGAAGTTTATTTAGCTTGTTCTTTGTTTATTAATCTTTTTCCTTTCTGAACCTGCACATTATGTCGGATATTTATTCTTTTAAACACGACTTCACCCCCCTCTCTCTCTCTCTCTCTCTCTCTCTCTCTCTCTCTCTCTCTCTCTCTCTCTCTATATATATATATATATATATATATATATATATATATATATATATAGAATTATAAAAAGAAAAACTATACACACATTAAGGTTGTACACATAATAACTTATTTCGACCCCTTTAATTAGGTCTCCTCAGATGTATGGACAACCACGTGGTTGTCCATACATCTGAGGAGACCTAATTAAAGGGGTCGAAATAAGTTATTATGTGTACAACCTTAATGTGTGTATAGTTTTTCTTTTTATAATTCTGTTTTGCTCTGTTTGAATTACATTGAGCTCTGTTATCTAGATTCTCTACACAAAATTGAAATCCACACACTATATATATATATATATATATATATATATATATATATATATATATATATATATATATATATACAGGGTGATTCATAAGTAACTTAGTTATTTATTTTTGAAATTCTAAAGTTAAAAAATACGGTAATACAAAACAGAAAGTTTATTCAACAAATTCATTTATGGGAGTTTAAAATTACAGCAAATTTTCAAAATTTCCACCTTCGTTCTGCATGCATAGCTCCATTCTTTTTTGCAAGGAATTTACGACTCTTTGTAGCATATTTGATTGATTAATTTTAACAAACTCGGTAGTGATTTTTGATTTGAGGTCGTCATTGCCTTTCAACAAGTATTGGAGATTCATCAAATTTGGCCATATGAATAACAATAAAAATTCGCTCTTCAATTGTAAATGACATACTGCCTGAAAAAAAAAAGCACATATGATGATTTACACAAATTTAAATAAATAAAAATAAATATATATAGAAACAAATATATAAACGAACAAATTTAAAATAACAAATAGCAGTAATTAGAGAGTAAGATAACAATTATCAAAAGTTCATAGTATGTTTGTGCTTCATATGGTAATCATTTTAAATAGCTAAGTGACTTATGAATCGCCCTGTATATTGTGTGTGTATTTAGGCAGCATTTTATCATTTATGCAAACATTGTTAAAAATAACAGAATTCGTCTGTTTAATTATACCTTTTATATTAAAAAAAAAAAATTCTGATGGTCTTTTTTGTATTAAAATATAAAAATAAATAAATGTTCCATAGGTTTCACAGGTTTAACGAACGTTTTCGATTCTTCGTCGAATCATCTTCAGGTGTGATTGTGCATTTGCTTTTGACACCTGAGGATGATTCGATGAAGAATCTGAAACGTTCGTGAAATCTGTGAAACCTATGGGGCATTTATTAATTTTGTTTATATTTTAATACGAAAAAGACTATCAAAAAAATTGAAAAAATAAAAAAGGTATAATTAAACAGACGAATTATATATATATAATAAATATTTGCTTTTGTTTATTATCTATGGACGTATACGTTTCGTCCTTTAATCGGGGCTCGTCAGCATAGAGATATGACTATTCACTACTGGTCGCGTGATTCGAAACCCCGGGCTCTGAGAATATTACAACTCAGATTCCGACATCTCGACCCCTACGACCACCAGCTTTGCGTCAAGAGAAGGTGTTATATATATATATATATATATATATATATATATATATATATATATATATATATATATATATATATATATATATATATATATATATATATATATATATATATATATATATATATATATATATATATATATATATATATATATATATATATATATATATATATATATATATATATATATATATATATATATATATATATTATAATATAAAATGGAGTAATAAAATAAGGTGTCAATCAAATTTTATTAGAATTCAAAGTTCAAGCAAAGTATCCTTAAGTCCTTAGCTCATGAGTTTTCAAAGATAATTCTTCTCTTCAGAGGACCATTACCGCAGTTATACTACTACAGGTAATAAAATTACGCTTTGAAAATATAAAAAATTATATACACAAATACATAAAAATACATAACATCAAACATATCAACCCAAAAACATACTTTTTGTTGAATCCATACAGTCCATCCAGGTCATACAAATTGAAAAGCATAATCAGGAAAGACATTACTCCAAGTTACAAACAGCAGTCCATATAACTTTGCCAGCCCCTTCAATTTCACGTATATGGACTGCTGTTTGTAACTTGGAGCTAAGGACTTAAGGATACTTTGCTTGAACTTTGAATTCTAATAAAATTTGATTGACACCTTATTTTATTACTTCATTTTATATTATAATATTAATGCCCTATCCAGTATATTGAGCTTCAGTTTTTATCCGGATGTTTCACTAATTATAAGATATTAGTTGACGCTTATATCTTTTGTTGGATTGCTTCATATATATATATATATATATATATATATATATATATATATATATATATATATATGTATATATACATATGTAAATTAATAGATATATAACTAATAATAAAACTATAAATACGGCTCTTAGTAACAATAAGACACATCCTCCTAAAGACGGTCGAGAGACCGAAAGCGCTAGCAGAATGGTTCACGACACGTTAGGTGTCATACTCCACCAATTAACACCAGAAAACCGACGAATCGCTCGCCGCGTCGAGAAATTAACAAGAAAGATAGCGAAGAGAGAAAACTCCGTGGTCTTCAACGACGCGTGTATAATATATATATATATATATATATATATATATATATATATATATATATATATATATATATATATATATATATATAATTAACTTGTTACAAATATCCAGGGGGTATGAATCCGAAGGAAGTTGAAACCGGGTTTATGAGAGTGCTCAATGAAAATTCAGAGCAAAATATATATTTTTTGATTTTATTCCATTAGTTGCGACAAAACAAGTTTTGTTTCATTGGCGCGAATAGCGACCAACTCATCGGGCTAGCGATGGAATTCAAATGGCACACGTTTTAACTTCACCTTAACGGGAGATTGAAAATTGAAAATACATTGGAGGGGGAGGGGGACAGAGTTGGGGCTTTGTCTATAACGGTGACATGGGACATGAGAGGGGAGGGGGGAGGACCCCAACAAGTCGTGTTTCAAATTATTGCGTAGGAGGTTTTCACGTGTTTGTGCTGTGATGATCTCAATTTCGGCCGGGGTGGGAGGAAGGGAGATGAGGCGACGGCCAGAGTGAGTTAAATTTAAAATGAGAATAAAATTATGATTATAACCGTCAGTCCTCCCCCCTCCCCTCTCATGTCCCATGTCACCAAATCAATATATATATATATATATATATATATATATATATATATATATATATATATATATATATATATATATATATATATAAGTGAAGATCCTATGATCGCCAAAAGAAAAAACAATGAAAAAAAAGTTGAGTTTGCTAGAAACTCACAAACGCCTTTTTCAGATATCGATCCGTATTTTCGTTTTAATAATCTAAGGAATTGGTTTCGATAGTAATCTGAATAATGTTTTTTAAAGAAAAATTAAATAACAAAAAAATCTTCTAGAAATATCAACTCAAAACATGAATAAATAAAATAAATGCGAAAGTGTTTTTAAAAAAATATTTTAATAAATGCGAAAGTGTTTCTTCAAATATGATTTTAATAAATGCGAAAGTGTTTTTTTTTTATTATTTTAATAAATGCGAAAGCGTTTATTTAAAAAAATTATTTTAATAAATGCGAAAGTGTTTAAAAAAAATGATTTTAATAAATGCGAAAATGTTTTTAAAAAAAATTATTTTAATAAATGCGAAAGTGTTTAATAAAAAATGATTTTAATAAATGCGAAAGTGTTTTTTTTAAAATTATTTTAATAAATGCGAAAGTGTTTAAAAAAAATGATTTTAATAAATGCGAAAGTGTTCGTTAAAAAAATGCTTTTTAATAAATGCGAAAGTGTTTTTTATTTTAATTATTTTAATAAATGCGAAAGCGTTTTAAAAAAAATAAAATATTTTAATTAATGCGAAAGTGGTTTTTTAAGAAAAATATTTTAATAAATGCAAAAGTGTTTTTTTAAAAAAAAAGATAGCGAAGAGAGAAAACTCCGTGGTCTTCAACGACGCGTGTATAATATATATATATATATATATATATATATATATATATATATATATATATATATATATATATATATATATATATATATATATATATATATATATATATATATATATATATAAGTGAAGATCCTATAATCGCCAAAAGAAAAAAACAATGAAAAAAAAGTTGAGTTTGCTAGAAACTCACAAACGCTTTTTTCAGATATCGATCCGTATTTTCGTTTTAATAATCTAAGGAATTGGTTTCGATAGTAATCTGAATAATGTTTTTTAAAGAAAAATTAAATAACAAAAAAATCTTCTAGAAATATCAACTCAAAACATGAATGAATAGAATAAATGCGAAAGTTTTTAAAATTTATTTTAATAAATGCGAAAGTGTTTTTTAAAAAAATATTTTAATAAATGCGAAAGTGTTTAAAATTTTTTTTTTTTTAATAAATGCGAAAGTGTTTCTTAAAAAATGATTTTAATAAATGCGAAAGTGTTTTTTTATTATTTTAATAAATGCGAAAACTTAAAAAAAAAATTTATTTTAATAAATGCGAAAGTGTTTTTTAAAAAAAAATATTTTAATAAATAATGCGAAAGCGTTTTTTAAAAAATTATTTTAATAAATGCGAAAGTGTTTTTTAAAAAAATATTTTAATAAATGCGAAAGTGTTTTTTTTAAAAAATATTTTAATAAATGCGAAAGTGTTTAAAAATTTTTTTTTTTAATAAATGCGAAAGTGTTTCTTAAAAAATGATTTTAATAAATGCGAAAGTGTTTTAAAAAGAAATGATTTTAATGAATGCGAAAATGTTTTTAAAAAAAATTTATTTTAATAAATGCGAAAGTGTTTTTTATAAAAATTTATTTTAATAAATGCGAAAGTGTTTTTTAAAATTATTTTAATAAATGCGAAAGTGTTTGTTAAAAAAATTATTTTAATAAATGCGAAAGTGTTTTTTATTTTAATTATTTTAATAAATGCGAAAGTGTTTGTTAAAAAAATGATTTTAATAAATGTGAAAGTGTTTTTTATTTTAATTATTTTAATAAATGCGAAAGCGTTTTTTTTTTTTAAATATTTTAATAAATGCGAAAGTGTTTAAAAAAAATTATTTTAATAAATGCGAAAATGTTTTAAAAAAAAATTATTTTAATAAATGCGAAAGTGTTTAATAAAAAATGATTTTAATAAATGCGAAAGTGTTTTTTTTTAAATTATTTTAATAAATGCGAAAGTGTTTAAAAAAAATGATTTTAATAAATGCGAAAGTGTTCGTTAAAAAAATGCTTTTTAATAAATGCGAAAGTGTTTTTTATTTTAATTATTTTAATAAATGCGAAAGCGTTTTAAAAAAAAAAAAATATTTTAATTAATGCGAAAGTGGTTTTTTAAGAAAAATATTTTAATAAATGCAAAAGTGTTTTTTAAAAAAAAAAGATAGCGAAGAGAGAAAACTCCGTGGTCTTCAACGACGCGTGTATAATATATATATATATATATATATATATATATATATATATATATATATATATATATATATATATATATATATATATAAGTGAAGATCCTATAATCGCCAAAAGAAAAAAACAATGAAAAAAAAGTTGAGTTTGCTAGAAACTCACAAACGCTTTTTTCAGATATCGATCCGTATTTTCGTTTTAATAATCTAAGGAATTGGTTTCGATAGTAATCTGAATAATGTTTTTTAAAGAAAAATTAAATAACAAAAAAATCTTCTAGAAATATCAACTCAAAACATGAATGAATAGAATAAATGCGAAAGTTTTTAAAATTTATTTTAATAAATGCGAAAATGTTTTTTAAAAAAATATTTTAATAAATGCGAAAGTGTTTAAAATTTTTTTTTTTTTAATAAATGCGAAAGTGTTTCTTAAAAAATGATTTTAATAAATGCGAAAGTGTTTTTTTATTATTTTAATAAATGCGAAAACTTAAAAAAAAAATTTATTTTAATAAATGCGAAAGTGTTTTTTAAAAAAAAATATTTTAATAAATAATGCGAAAGCGTTTTTTAAAAAATTATTTTAATAAATGCGAAAGTGTTTTTTAAAAAAATATTTTAATAAATGCGAAAGTGTTTTTTTAAAAAAATATTTTAATAAATGCGAAAGTGTTTAAAAATTTTTTTTTTTAATAAATGCGAAAGTGTTTCTTAAAAAATGATTTTAATAAATGCGAAAGTGTTTTAAAAAGAAATGATTTTAATGAATGCGAAAGTGTTTTTTAAAAAATTTATTTTAATAAATGCGAAAGTGTTTTTTATAAAAATTTATTTTAATAAATGCGAAAGTGTTTTTTAAAATTATTTTAATAAATGCGAAAGTGTTTGTTAAAAAAATTATTTTAATAAATGCGAAAGTGTTTTTTATTTTAATTATTTTAATAAATGCGAAAGTGTTTGTTAAAAAAATGATTTTAATAAATGTGAAAGTGTTTTTTATTTTAATTATTTTAATAAATGCGAAAGCGTTTTTTTTTTTTAAATATTTTAATAAATGCGAAAGTTTTTTTAAAAATATATTTTAATAAATGCGAAAGTTGGACCAATTTCTCGCACTAACAGCAAAGTCAAGGGATTATAAATCTAAATGAATAAATACGAAACTTCATTTTATTTATCACTCCTATATTACCACCAAAACGGATTACTCTAATTTAAATCAATAATACAACGTAATCATTTCATGTTTCCGAATTTTTTTTAGATGAAGGTTGATAATTTGTAGAATTTGGTATATTCGGACTACTGTTCTCATCTTGGTTGTTTTTATCACAACGTTTCGGCCGATGTAACCTCCGACCTTCTTCAGGTGTACCTTGTCGAACTCGGGAATCTTTCCGTCGAACTCGGGAATCTGGACGGAATTTCGAACGGAACCCTTTATTTAAATCCACGGGGGTAGCATGCTCTCGTTCCATCTGCCATGACTGGAAAGAAGTCTTCAGTAATTCACAATTCTTCGTATCGCCCGCACTGAGGATTGAACCTTCAAGCTTCAGATGACTGTCACTTAGAACTGAATTTTACTTAGTACTATATCCACTGCGCAGAAAGATTCCCGAGTTCGACAAGGTACGCCTGAAGAAGGTCGGAGGTTAGATCGGCCGAAACGTTGCGATCAAAACACCCAAGATGAGAACAGTAGTCCGAATATACCAAATTCTACAAATAATCATTTCAAATACTCAAAGTACAGACGGATGATTCAATGAGAAATCTTTGAATGCTTAATTTGCATAATTATTTTTTAAACAGTTCATAAGAAATTAATATTTGATGTTATTAATTTGTAATTTAATTGTTCTATTTTTCCTATATATCTGCAATAGTTTCGTCGATATCAACACAAATTAATTAAAGTGATTTAATAAAAAAGATAAATTACGAAAACCTTTCTTAAAATATGCTCATTAATTTTCAAGAGAGATACTTTATACGAAACTAATATATCTTTACTAGCCAGAAAGATATACAGATGAAGCATAAGATTTCATAGGGAAAAGGGGAGGTAACTACCCTCTCCATCCCCTCTCTCTCTGGGGAGAGGGCTTTTTTAAAAACAATAAAAATGATGATTTGACGTCGCTTTCAGTCCCTCCCCCATTCCACTCTTTTTCTCTAGCAACGCAAAATTGTCTCTTTTATTGTTTTAAAAAGAGACCCATACCTACCACCACACACCATCGCTCAGGCGAATTGATTTTCTCTTACTTTTCATTTTGTTGGTCTTATTTCTAAGATAAATAAATTTGCATCAAACTTATGAAAATGTTAATATTTATCTATTTATGTGAATAAATGCGAAAGTTTTTGTCTCGTGTTTACAAGTAACTTATGAATAGAATGTTTATTATTAAATATTTTCCTTTCAGAAAAATTGCGAAGAGATAGCGAGCCAGTATAAAGTTCAGTTTCAGTATAAATCGGATCGTGTTCCTTTTCTTTTTGTTCTTTAGATGCAATTTTTAAAGTTTTCTAAAACTTAAAAAAAACCCCAAAAACGCTATCATTCATTATCGGCAGCCTGTCTTTTCAGCACGTCTCGCTGCCCCAAAGTGAATGACGTCATTTTAAATTAAACATACTTTTTAACGTAGCTCGTGGTATTGCTAACGATTACATCACCAAACTGTCTGCGCGATGATCACCCAATTAAAACCTTTACGTAATCAACTTTAATACTTAACATTGCGAAGTATTGACGAGAAAAGCTGACTTTATTAGGTCGGTCAATAACCGTGAAATCTATAGAGGCGGAGGTATATCTAAATTAATAAGACATGTTAATTAAATATTACAGGAAATCTAATTAAACCGTTATTCTTTACTGCAGTGCGTGCATATGTATCTAAATGAATAAATGCGAAAGTTTTTTCATTCATCACTCCTATATTACCATCTAAACGGGCCAGTGCTACTTAGATTAATTATACAAAATAGTATTTTAAAGTACTGTATATATATATATATATATATATATATATATATATATATATATATATATATATATATATGATCCCTTAAATAATGTTAGAAGCAAACTAATATAATAACTGTAAAAACTAAATTGACTTGCATGAGTGATTTTCCACTGAACGACTTGGGACTTAAGGGTTTTTAAAAAAAATTTTATATATATATTTTTTTTATTTTTTAGGTTTAATGGTTGAGAAACTTCCGAGACTATATATATATATATATATATATATATATATATATATATATATATATATATATATATATATATATATATATGGGAAATGAAAAAGGAAAAACCAAAATATGTTTTTTTTATGTATCTATCAACGTTTCGTCTTTATTTGTAAGACTTCCTCAGGATGATAATTTTAAGAAAAATGTCATGCAAGTACGTAGAAATATTGGGTTGACATGATGGGTTAATGAGAAGAAGTAGTAGCCACTACTGGGAGCGCAGGACCAAGGTCCGGGCTGAGAGAAGTCGGTGGCAGGGAGTGAAATGAATGTGGATGACTGTTTCCCCAGCCCCTCAAAATCCATGCTACACCTCACCACAACAAAAACCTCAGCACCCCTCCCCTCTCTCCCACCCTAACACAAAATCACTAACACTTCCACCCCTCATCTTTTTCACTCACAACCATCCACATTCATTTCGTTTCCTGCCACCGACTTCTCTCAGCCCGGACCTTGGTCCTGCGCTCCCTTTTTTATTTATGAATTTTCCAACGGTGGGTCGGCTTATGCAAGTGCTAAGTCTGTGATATCTTTGATTTAGTTACTTTCTCTGGGAATTTAAACTGCATTTTCGTTTTGTTTTTGTTTAAAATGACTCAAAGCTTCTTTAAACTATATATATACATATATATATATATATATATATATATATATATATATATATATATATATATATATACATACACACATAGATACATATGGATATATTCTTTGTATATGTGCGTAAAAATAATTATTTAATATATATATATATACATATATATATAACAATAAATATTTGTTATTGTTTAATTTACAAAGTTAAATTCCTCCTAAATTGTAAGCTAATTTCTGGTGGCCGACTGGTAACTCTCCTGACTGCGAATCAGTGGCGATTTTGTCGACCGTCGGGAATTATCTTCCTGCACTGAAGATTGCATAAGCATGAAACATCGATGTCTGTTGGTAATAAATAATTAATATTTATTTATAAATATTATTGTATAGCTCCCTTTTCTAAGGCTGGGCACTCTGAGTGAATTTAATAACAAGCAGTACTACTAGCTTCATTGCGAGATCCAACACGATGTGTTGTTCCTCCTAACTCAAATAACAACTGAAGTACATGCAACTAAGAATATCACCTCCCCTCGAATCTTGCTAAAAAAACCTATTTCTTAGTATAGAAAAGACAATAGTAACGAAAAACCGTTTAATGATGTAATCACATATGATCAAATCGTTTTGCTTTGTTATCTTATGTCAAATATCTTAATGGTTCCCAAACTCGAAATAGCATAGAAATTGCCACACCAAAATATCACCGGACTTCAGAAAGTCTAAAACTTACCAATTATATATGTATAAATACATACGACAAATGGTTTGTGTTTTACGGATACTATTAGTTTAGACACAGACTGAAAGAATAAATCTCTTGACACTTTCCATTTTAAATTAAGTAAAGTATATAATAATTATTATTTATAAATAGATTCAGATATTTTCATTAATAAAAAAAGTTAACTATTAGCTCTGTTTGTATTGGGATATATCGTGTTTGTATTGGGCAATATTCTGTTTGTATTGGGCAATATTCTGTTTGAATTGGGCAATATTCTGTTTGTATTGGGCAATATTCTGTTTGTATTGGGCAATATTCTGTTTGTATTGGGCAATATTCTGTTTGTATTGGGATATATCGTGTTTGTATTGGGCAATATTCTGTTTGTATTGGTCAATATTCTGTTTGTATTGGGCAATATTCTGTTTGTATTGGGATATATCGTGTTTGTATTGGGCAATATTCTGTTTGTATTGGGCAATATTCTGTTTGTATTGGGCAATATTCTGTTTGTATTGGGATATATCGTGTTTGTATTGGGCAATATTCTGTTTGTATTGGGCAATATTCTGTTTGTATTGGGCAATATCCTGTTTGTATTGGGCAATATCCTGTTTGTATTGGGCAATATCCTGTTTGTATTGGGCAATATCCAGTTTGTATTGGGCAATATCCTGTTTGTATTGGGCAATATCTTGTTTGTATTGGGCAATATTCTGTTTGTATTGGGCAATATTCTGTTTGTATTGGGCAATATTCTGTTTGTATTGGGCAATATTCTGTTTGTATTGGGCAATATCCTGTTTGTATTGGGCAATATTCTGTTTGTATTTGGCAATATTCTGTTTGTATTGGACAATATCCAGTTTGTATTGGACAATATCCAGTTTGTATTGGACAATATCCAGTTTGTATTGGACAATATCCTGTTTGTATTGGACAATATCCTGTTTGTATTGGGCAATATTCTGTTTGTATTGGGCAATATTCTGTTTGTATTGGGCAATATTCTGTTTGTATTGGGCAATATTCTGTTTGTATTGGGCAATATTCTGTTTGTATTGGGCAATATTCTGTTTGTATTGGGCAATATTATGTTTGTATTGGGCAATATTATGTTTGTATTGGGCAATATCCTGTTTGTATTGGGCAATATTCTGTTTGTATTGGGCAATATTCTGTTTGTATTGGGCAATATTCTGTTTGTATTTGGCAATATTCTGTTTGTATTTGGCAATATTCTGTTTATATTGGGCAATATTCTGTTTGTATTGGGCAATATTCTGTTTGT
This sequence comes from Sepiola atlantica, assembly GCA_963556195.1. Classification (NCBI taxonomy): domain Eukaryota; kingdom Metazoa; phylum Mollusca; class Cephalopoda; order Sepiida; family Sepiolidae; genus Sepiola; species Sepiola atlantica. The sequence goes on from OY744554.1 coordinate 37,961,026, forward strand.
ATTTGGCAATATTCTGTTTGTATTTGGCAATATTCTGTTTATATTGGGCAATATTCTGTTTGTATTGGGCAATATTCTGTTTGTATTGGGCAATATTCTGTTTGTATTTGGCAATATTCTGTTTGTATTGGGCAATATTCTGTTTGTATTGGGCAATATTCTGTTTGTATTGGGCAATATTCTGTTTGTATTGGGCAATATTCTGTTTGTATTGGGCAATATTCTGTTTGTATTGGGCAATATTCTGTTTGTATTGGGCAATATTCTGTTTGTATTGGGCAATATTCTGTTTGTATTGGGCAATATTCTGTTTGTATTGGGCAATATTCTGTTTGTATTGGGCAATATTCTGTTTGTATTGGGCAATATTCTGTTTGTATTGGGCAATATTCTGTTTGTATTGGGCAATATTCTGTTTGTATTGGGCAATATTCTGTTTGTATTGGGCAATATTCTGTTTGTATTGGGCAATATTCTGTTTGTATTGGGCAATATTCTGTTTGTATTGGGCAATATTCTGTTTGTATTGGGCAATATTCTGTTTGTATTGGGCAATATTCTGTTTGTATTGGGCAATATTCTGTTTGTATTGGGCAATATTCTGTTTATATTGGGCAATATTCTGTTTGTATTGGGCAATATTCTGTTTGTATTGGGCAATATTCTGTTTGTATTTGGCAATATTCTGTTTGTATTGGGCAATATTCTGTTTGTATTGGGCAATATTCTGTTTGTATTGGGCAATATTCTGTTTGTATTGGGCAATATTCTGTTTGTATTGGGCAATATTCTGTTTGTATTGGGCAATATTCTGTTTGTATTGGGCAATATTCTGTTTGTATTGGGCAATATTCTGTTTGTATTGGGCAATATTCTGTTTGTATTGGGAAATATTCTGTTTGTATTGGGCAATATTCTGTTTGTATTGGGCAATATTCTGTTTGTATTGGGCAATATTCTGTTTGTATTGGGCAATATTCTGTTTGTATTGGGCAATATTCTGTTTGTATTGGGCAATATTCTGTTTGTATTGGGCAATATTCTGTTTGTATTGGGCAATATTCTGTTTGTATTGGGCAATATTCTGTTTGTATTGGGCAATATTCTGTTTATATTGGGCAATATTCTGTTTGTATTGGGCAATATTCTGTTTGTATTGGGCAATATTCTGTTTGTATTTGGCAATATTCTGTTTGTATTGGGCAATATTCTGTTTGTATTGGGCAATATTCTGTTTGTATTGGGCAATATTCTGTTTATATTGGGCAATATTCTGTTTGTATTGGGCAATATTCTGTTTGTATTGGGCAATATTCTGTTTGTATTGGGCAATATTCTGTTTGTATTGGGCAATATTCTGTTTGTATTGGGCAATATTCTGTTTGTATTGGGCAATATTCTGTTTATATTGGGCAATATTCTGTTTGTATTGGGCAATATTCTGTTTGTATTGGGCAATATTCTGTTTGTATTTGGCAATATTCTGTTTGTATTGGGCAATATTCTGTTTGTATTGGGCAATATTCTGTTTGTATTGGGCAATATTCTGTTTATATTGGGCAATATTCTGTTTGTATTGGGCAATATTCTGTTTGTATTGGGCAATATTCTGTTTGTATTGGGCAATATTCTGTTTGTATTGGGCAATATTCTGTTTGTATTGGGCAATATTCTGTTTGTATTGGGCAATATTCTGTTTGTATTGGGCAATATTCTGTTTGTATTGGGCAATATTCTGTTTGTATTGGGCAATATTCTGTTTGTATTGGGCAATATTCTGTTTGTATTGGGCAATATTCTGTTTGTATTGGGCAATATTCTGTTTGTATTGGGCAATATTCTGTTTGTATTGGGCAATATTCTGTTTATATTGGGCAATATTCTGTTTGTATTGGGCAATATTCTGTTTGTATTGGGCAATATTCTGTTTGTATTTGGCAATATTCTGTTTGTATTGGGCAATATTCTGTTTGTATTGGGCAATATTCTGTTTGTATTGGGCAATATTCTGTTTGTATTTGGCAATATTCTGTTTGTATTGGGCAATATTCTGTTTGTATTGGGCAATATTCTGTTTGTATTGGGCAATATTCTGTTTATATTGGGCAATATTCTGTTTGTATTGGGCAATATTCTGTTTGTATTGGGCAATATTCTGTTTGTATTGGGCAATATTCTGTTTATATTGGGCAATATTCTGTTTGTATTGGGCAATATTCTGTTTGTATTGGGCAATATTCTGTTTATATTGGGCAATATTCTGTTTGTATTGGGCAATATTCTGTTTGTATTGGGCAATATTCTGTTTGTATTGGGCAATATTCTGTTGATATTGGGCAATATTCTGTTTGTATTGGGCAATATTCTGTTTATATTGGGCAATATTCTGTTTGTATTGGGCAATATTCTGTTTGTATTTGGCAATATTCTGTTTATATTGGGCAATATTCTGTTTGTATTGGGCAATATTCTGTTTGTATTGGGCAATATTCTGTTTGTATTGGGCAATATTCTGTTTATATTGGGCAATATTCTGTTTGTATTGGGCAATATTCTGTTTGTATTGGGCAATATTCTGTTTATATTGGGCAATATTCTGTTTGTATTGGGCAATATTCTGTTTATATTGGGCAATATTCTGTTTGTATTGGGCAATATTCTGTTTATATTGGGCAATATTCTGTTTGTATTGGGCAATATTCTGTTTGTATTGGGCAATATTCTGTTTATATTGGGCAATATTCTGTTTGTATTGGGCAATATTCTGTTTGTATTGGGCAATATTCTGTTTGTATTGGGCAATATTCTGTTGATATTGGGCAATATTCTGTTTGTATTGGGCAATATTCTGTTTATATTGGGCAATATTCTGTTTGTATTGGGCAATATTCTGTTTGTATTTGGCAATATTCTGTTTATATTGGGCAATATTCTGTTTGTATTGGGCAATATTCTGTTTGTATTGGGCAATATTCTGTTTGTATTGGGCAATATTCTGTTTGTATTGGGCAATATTCTGTTTGTATTGGGCAATATTCTGTTTGTATTGGGCAATATTCTGTTATATTGGGCAATATTCTGTTTGTATTTAGCAATATTCTGTTTATATTGGGCAATATTCTGTTTGTATTGGGCAATATTCTGTTTGTATTGGGCAATATTCTGTTTGTATTGGGCAATATTCTGTTTATATTGGGCAATATTCTGTTTGTATTGGGCAATATTCTGTTTGTATTGGGCAATATTCTGTTTGTATTGGGCAATATTCTGTTTGTATTGGGCAATATTCTGTTTGTATTGGGCAATATTCTGTTTGTATTGGGCAATATTCTGTTTGTATTGGGCAATATTCTGTTTATATTGGGCAATATTCTGTTTGTATTGGGCAATATTCTGTTTGTATTGGGCAATATTCTGTTTATATTGGGTAATATTCTGTTTGTATTGGGCAATATTCTGTTTGTATTGGGCAATATTCTGTTTGTATTTGGCAATATTCTGTTTATATTGGGCAATATCCTGTTTGTATTGGGCAATATTCTGTTTGTATTGGGCAATATCCTGTTTGTATTGGGCAATATTCTGTTTGTATTGGGCAATATTCTGTTTGTATTGGGCAATATTCTGTTTGTATTGGGCAATATTCTGTTTGTATTTGGCAATATTCTGTTTATATTGGGCAATATTCTGTTTGTATTGGGCAATATTCTGTTTGTATTGGACAATATTCTGTTTGTATTGGGCAATATCCTGTTTGTATTGGGCAATATCCTGTTTGTATTGGGCAATATTCTGTTTGTATTTGGCAATATTCTGTTTGTATTGGGCAATATTCTGTTTGTATTGGGCAATATTCTGTTTGTATTGGGCAATATTCTGTTTGTATTTGGCAATATTCTGTTTGTATTGGGCAATATTCTGTTTGTATTTGGCAATATTCTGTTTGTATTGGGCAATATCCTGTTTGTATTGGGCAATATTCTGTTTGTATTGGGCAATATTCTGTTTGTATTGGGCAATATTCTGTTTGTATTGGGCAATATTCTGTTTGTATTTGGCAATATTCTGTTTGTATTTGGCAATATTCTGTTTGTATTGGGCAATATTCTGTTTGTATTGGGCAATATTCTGTTTGTATTGGGCAATATCCTGTTTGTATTGGGCAATATTCTGTTTGTATTTGGCAATATTCTGTTTGTATTGGGCAATATTCTGTTTGTATTTGGCAATATTCTGTTTGTATTGGACAATATTCTGTTTGTATTGGGCAATATCCTGTTTGTATTGGGCAATATCCTGTTTGTATTGGGCAATATTCTGTTTGTATTGGGCAATATTCTGTTTGTATTGGGCAATATTCTGTTTGTATTGGGCAATATTCTGTTTGTATTTGGCAATATTCTGTTTGTATTGGGCAATATTCTGTTTGTATTTGGCAATATTCTGTTTGTATTGGACAATATTCTGTTTGTATTGGGCAATATCCTGTTTGTATTGGGCAATATCCTGTTTGTATTGGGCAATATCCTGTTTGTATTGGGCAATATTCTGTTTGTATTGGGCAATATTCTGTTTGTATTGGGCAATATTCTGTTTGTATTTGGCAATATTCTGTTTGTATTGGGCAATATTCTGTTTGTATTTGGCAATATTCTGTTTGTATTGGGCAATATTCTGTTTGTATTTGGCAATATTCTGTTTGTATTGGGCAATATTCTGTTTATATTGGGCAATATTCTGTTTGTATTTGGCAATATTCTGTTTGTATTGGGCAATAATCTGTTTGTATTAGGCAATATTCTGTTTGTATTGGGCAATATTCTGTTTATATTGGGCAATATTCTGTTTGTATTTGGCAATATTCTGTTTGTATTGGGCAATATTCTGTTTGTATTGGGCAATATTCTGTTTGTATTGGGCAATATTCTGTTTGTATTGGGCAATATTCTGTTTGTATTGGGCAATATTCTGTTTATATTGGGCAATATTCTGTTTGTATTTGAGCAATATTCTGTTTGTATTGGGCAATATTCTGTTTGTATTTGGCAATATTCTGTTTGTATTGGGCAATATCCTGTTTATATTCGGCAATATCCTGTTTATATTGGGCAATATTCTGTTTGTATTTGGCAATATTCTGTTTGTATTGGGCAATATTCTGTTTGTATTGGACAATATTCTGTTTGTATTGGGCAATATTCTGTTTGTATTTGGCAATATTCTGTTTATATTGGGCAATATTCTGTTTGTATTTGGCAATATTCTGTTTGTATTGGGCAATATTCTGTTTGTATTGGGCAATATTCTGTTTGTATTTGGCAATATTCTGTTTGTATTGGGCAATATTCTGTTTGTATTTGGCAATATTCTGTTTGTATTGGGCAATATTCTTTTTGTATTGGGCAATATTCTGTTTGTATTTGGCAATATTCTGTTTGTATTGGCAATATTCTGTTTGTATTGGGCAATATTCTGTTTATATTGGGCAATATTCTGTTTGTATTTGGCAATATTCTGTTTATATTGGGCAATATTCTGTTTGTATTTGGCAATATTCTGTTTGTATTGAGCAATATCCTGTTTATATTGGGCAATATCCTGTTTATATTGGGCAATATTCTGTTTGTATTGGACAATATTCTGTTTGTATTGGGCAATATTCTGTTTGTATTTGGCAATATTCTGTTTATATTGGGCAATATTCTGTTTGTATTGGGCAATATTCTGTTTGTATTGGGCAATATTCTGTTTGTATTGGGCAATATTCTGTTTATATTGGGCAATATTCTGTTTGTATTTGGCAATATTCTGTTTGTATTTGGCAATATTCTGTTTGTATTTGGCAATATTCTGTTTGTATTTGGCAATATTCTGTTTGTATTTGGCAATATTCTGTTTGTATTGGGCAATATTCTGTTTGTATTGGGCAATATTCTGTTTATTTTGGGCAATATTCTGTTTATATTGGGCAATATTCTGTTTGTATTTGGCAATATTCTGTTTGTATTGGGCAATATTCTGTTTGTATTTGGCAATATTCTGTTTGTATTTGGCAATATTCTGTTTGTATTGGGCAATATTCTGTTTGTATTGGGCAATATTCTGTTTGTATTGGGCAATATTCTGTTTGTATTGGGCAATATTCTGTTTGTATTGGGCAATATTCTGTTTATATTGGGCAATATTCTGTTTGTATTGGGCAATATTCTGTTTGTATTGGGCAATATTCTGTTTATATTGGGCAATATTCTGTTTATATTGGGCAATATTCTGTTTGTATTTGGCAATATTCTGTTGTATTTGGCAATATTCTGTTTATATTGGGCAATATTCTGTTTATATTGGGCAATATTCTGTTTGTATTTGCCAATATTCTGTTTGTATTGGGCAATATTCTGTTTGTATTGGGCAATATTCTGTTTATATTGGGCAATATTCTGTTTGTATTTGGCAATATTCTGTTTATATTGGGCAATATTCTGTTTATATTGGGCAATATTCTGTTTGTATTGGGCAATATCCTGTTTATATTGGGCAATATTCTGTTTGTATTGGGCAATATTCTGTTTGTATTGGGCAATATTCTGTTTGTATTGGGCAATATTCTGTTTATATTGGGCAATATTCTGTTTGTATTTGGCAATATTCTGTTTGTATTGGGCAATATTCTGTTTGTATTGGGCAATATTATGTTTGTATTTGGCAATAATCTGTTTGTATTGGGCAATATTCTGTTTGTATTTGGAAATATTCTGTTTGTATTGGGCAATATTCTGTTTGTATTGGGCAATATTCTGTTTGTATTTGGCAATATTCTGTTTGTATTGGGCAATATTCTGTTTGTATTGGGCAATATTCTGTTTGTATTGGGCAATATTCTGTTTGTATTGGGCAATATTCTGTTTGTATTTGGCAATATTCTGTTTGTATTTGGCAATATTCTGTTTGTATTGGGCAATATTCTGTTTGTATTGGGCAATATTCTGTTTGTATTGGGCAATATTCTGTTTGTATTGGGCAATATTCTGTTTGTATTTTGCAATATTCTGTTTGTATTGGGCAATATTCTGTTTGTATTTGGCAATATTCTGTTTGTATTGGGCAATATTCTGATTGTATTTGGCAATATTCTGTTTGTATTGGGCAATATTCTGTTTGTATTGGGCAATATTCTGTTTGTATTTGGCAATATTCTGTTTGTATTGGGCAATATTCTGTTTGTATTTGGCAATATTCTGTTTGTATTGGGCAATATTCTGTTTGTATTTGGCAATATTCTGTTTGTATTTGGCAATATTCTGTTTGTATTGGGCAATATTCTGTTTGTATTGGGCAATATTCTGTTTGTATTGGGCAATATTCTGTTTGTATTGGACAATATTCTGTTTGTATTTGGCAATATTCTGTTTGTATTGGGCAATATCCTGTTTGTATTGAGCAATATCCTGTTTTTATTGGGCAATATCCTGTTTGTATAGGGCAATATTCTGTTTGTATTGGGCAATATTCTGTTTGTATTTGGCAATATCCTGTTTGTATTGGGCAATATCCTGTTTGTATTGGGCAATATTCTGTTTGTATTGGGCAATATCTTGTTTGTATTGGGCAATATCCTGTTTGTATTGGGCAATATCCTGTTTGTATTGGGCAATATCCTGTTTGTATTGGGCAATATTCTGTTTGTATTTGGCAATATCCTGTTTGTATTGGGCAATATCCTGTTTGTATTGGGCAATATCCTGTTTGTATTTGGCAATATTCTGTTTGTATTGGGCAATATCCTGTTTGTATTGGGCAATATCCTGTTTGTATTGGGCAATATCCTGTTTGTATTGTGCAATATCCTGTTTGTATTGGGCAATATTCTGTTTGTATTAGGCAATATTCTGTTTGTATTTGGCAATATTCTGTTTGTATTGGGCAATATCCTGTTTGTATTGGGCAATATTCTGTTTGTATTGGGCAATATCCTGTTTGTATTGGGCAATATTCTGTTTGTATTGGGCAATATCCTGTTTGTATTGGGCAATATTCTGTTTGTATTGGGCAATATCCTGTTTGTATTGGGCAATATCCTGTTTGTATTGGGCAATATCCTGTTTGTATTGGGCAATATTCTGTTTGTATTGGGCAATATTCTGTTTGTATTTGGCAATATTCTGTTTGTATTGGGCAATATTCTGTTTGTATTGGGCAATATCCTGTTTGTATTGGGCAATATCCTGTTTGTATTGGGCAATATTCTGTTTGTATTCGGCAATATCCTATTTGTATTCGGCAATATCCTGTTTGTATTGGGCAATATCCTGTTTGTATTGGGCAATATCCTGTTTGTATTGGGCAATATCTTGTTTGTATTGGGCAATATCTTGTTTGTATTGGGCAATATCCAGTTTGTATTGGGCAATATCCTGTTTGTATTGGGCAATATCCTGTTTGTATTGGGCAATATCCTGTTTGTATTGGGCAATATCTTGTTTGTATTGGGCAATATCCTGTTTGTATTGGGCAATATCCTGTTTGTATTGGGCAATATCCTGTTTGTATTGGGCAATATCCTGTTTGTATTGGGCAATATCTTGTTTGTATTGGGCAATATCCAGTTTGTATTGGGCAATATCCTATTTGTATTGGGCAATATCCTGTTTGTATTGGGCAATATCCAGTTTGTATTGGGCAATATCCTGTTTGTATTGGGCAATATCCTGTTTTTATTGGGCAATATCCTTTTGTATTGGGCAATATCCTGTTTGTATTGGGCAATATCCTGTTTGTATTGGGCAATATCCTGTTTGTATTGGGCAATATTCTGTTTGTATTGGGCAATATCTTGTTTGTATTGGGCAATATCCTGTTTGTATTGGGCAATATCCAGTTTGTATTGAGCAATAACTAGTTTGTATTGGGCAATATCCTGTTTATATTGGGCAATATCCTGTTTGTATTGAGCAATATCCTGTTTGTATTGGGCAATATCCTGTTTGTATTGGGCAATATTCTGTTTGTATTGGGCAATATTCTGTTTGTATTGGGCAATATCCTGTTTGTATTGGACAATATCCTGTTTGTATTGGGCAATATCCTGTTTGTATTGGGCAATATTCTGTTTGTATTGGGCAATATTCTGTTTGTATTGAGCAATATCCTGTTTGTATTGGGCAATATCCTGTTTGTATTGGACAATATCCTGTTTGTATTGGGCAATATCCTGTTTGTATTGAGCAATATCCTGTTTGTATTGGGCAATATCCTGTTTGTATTGAGCAATATCCTGTT
>OY744554.1:37972801-37990301 GCA_963556195.1 Sepiola atlantica
ACGGTTCTGAAGAAGAGAATAGTTCTAGAAAATTAAATAAAAAAAATATTATATCATACGGAATTTCCACCTAACGATCTTGATACAGGTATTACATAACATTTTAACATTGTGTAGATAGACAGATATATATGTGTTTTGAAAGGGAAAAAACAACAACAAAAAAATAATAATAAATATATATATATATGTGTATGTACACATTGTATTAAGGTTGAAGCTAATTCATTTGTTCCACCATTATATGTCTTATTTGCTCCAACTTGTGTCTATCCGTCACATCTCTGCATTGTATTGCCTTCTAAATATCACATTTCTATATACCAATAAACAATGCTTCAAGCAAACTATATAAACCTCTTAAAACTATATATATATATATATATATATATATATATATATATATATATATATATATATATGAAGGTTTATAACTAAAAGATAACTTTTAGAGAATTAGACCTATTGTGAGATGAGGAAAGCTCAATATACTGGATAGAGCAAAAATAAGGTGAGTCAATGAAAAATAGTTAGACCTGTAAATGGAAACAGATCGATATCTTCAGTTGTTCAGAACAAGGAGCATTTAGTAAATAAAAATATTTCTTCTTCTCTTTCAATTGTATTCCTTAAGCACGGCTTTTCAAAGATTAAAATCTTATCATCAGAGGAAGTAGTGATTGATAAGTTGACAGATAAGAACAGTCAAAATTCAAAATTTGAAAAAAGTTAAAAAAAAAAATTTAAAAAAAGTTTTTAAAAATTCAAACGGGTGTGTAAATGAAAGTCACCAAACACGGAGATCCAAGTTGTATAGGGTTCAAATGTGATTGGTAAATCCAGAAGAATCTGCAAGAAAATCCAACGGCGAAGATTCCACCCAAGTCCTTAGTCCTTAGAGGGGAGATCAGACAAAAATAGCCATAATAAGAAAACGCATTTCTTCCTGTTTTCAAGTAAACAGATCCTTGTTCTGAACAACTGAAGATATCGATCTGTTTCCATTTACAGGTCTAACTATTTTTCATTGACTCACCTTATATATATATATATATATATATATATATATATATATATAATTATTAATGACAATATATGTATCAGCATATACTATCAGTGCCCTTTTCCTCTGCAGTATCCTTAAAAGATTCAGCTCGATGATTGTCAGTTTTACTCCTTGTGAATTTTTCTGATGATTTTGTAATGTCGCGGAGACGATATTGACATAAAAACGTTGTTTGGCACAAGACAAATGAAACGGACCGTAAAAAATATATCTCACAGAAATGTTATGCTTTTTTGAAATGTGAAAAAATAAAAATAAAAATAATAAAATAAAAACATGGTTATTGGAATATAATATGAACCTGACTTATATATATATATATATATATATATATATATATATATATATATATATATATATAAGTATACATTTTTATTTATACAAACATTATTGGTTACATATGTGCATACATGTTTCGGTTGCACTTTTCCAAGAAAGTCAACCTCATCAGACCAAGAATTTTTCAGGAATGGATGGATTTGAAGAATTTTCTATCCTAAATAACTCTTTTTTGGGATCTAGCATCTTCTATTTCTAGCATCTTCTAACTCTTATGAATTAGTATGGATTACTAATTTTCACTATCTTGACCTTTTTTGCCAGTGGTTGTCCCCTCCCTTTTTTATTACTCTTTATGGCGTCTCCATTGCCTTTTCTTGTCCTCATTTTATTGCTCTCGCTTGCCAGCTTAACAGATTCACTCAAGTATAAATATCCTATCTATACATCAAGAATCATACATATATAAACAAACCATGTATGCACATATGTAACCAATAATGTTTGTATAAATAAAAATGTATACGTATAAACAGCTCTACTGTGTATTGAGCACTTTTTATAAACACTTGAGTTTCTACGGATTTACATTTACAGAAACTAATACATGTACTATATATATATATATATATATATATATATATATATATATATATATATATATATATATATTTAAATGTTGAATTAAATTAAAGATAATTGAATTATCGTTTAATAGTAATCTATCGTGATAATATAAAGCTCAATATATTGAATAGAGCAATCAATTTGATAGATGAAAGATGAGAATAAAAAATTGTAAAGATACAATATTTATTAGAACATCAAAAGTTCAAAGCAAGGAGCTACATATCCTTAATCCATGAATTTTCAAAGACAAATTCTTTTCATCAGAGGATGAAAAACCGACAATGTAATTGTAAATATTATCGGCAACATTTAACTTTGAAAAATGTATACACAAAATAAAAAACAAAACAAAAGATAAAGTTTTGGGTTAAGGATATGAAACTCTTTGCTTTGAACTTCTGATATTTTAATAAATATTGTATCTTTGCAATTTTTTATTCTCGTCTCATCTCTAGAATGTATATATATATATATATATATATATATATATATATATATATATATATATATATATATATATATATATATTCTCTCTCTATATATTTTCTCTCTCTCTCTCACTCTCACTCTCTCTCTCTCTCTCTCTCTCTCTCTCTCTCTCTATATATATATATATATATAGTTTTATTAAATTTTTTTACATTACGGTGCCTGTTGGGGTACCCGGGTTTGATCGATCTGGTCATGATTGATTTAGGGCAAAATCCGGCTGGGTAAAGCAGACCATTCTGTTATCCCCCCCCCCCCCCCAAAAAAAATCCCCAACAGGATAAGCACAAATCACCGGTTGGGTGGTGCTCTTTTTTGTGTTCTTTAATAAAAAATATATCCCGTTTAAGTGGGAAGGGATTTTTATTGAACGTTTTCTTTTTAATTTTCAAAAGATCATTAGTTTCAAGTGTGTTGTCCTTTAGATAGATTTGCTTAGAAAAGATGTTTATATTCCACGGCGTGAGTAGGGGTACATCTAAGTTCGTGAATAAGCAGACTATTTAGGTATTTGATTGTTTGGGTATCTTTTACTTTACTCCGCAGAGTCGTGAACGGGGTCAAAAAAACCGAACGAGAAAGTGTGTAAAAACATAAATATGCAACAAGTAAAGGCGACCTACGTCGAGAATAGATATTTTCCTACGTAGCTATGACATTTGTTTGTATTTTTACGTAGTATACATGGGATTTTATTATATGTAAAAAAAAAATTCTTGTTTTTTTTTGCACAAAAAGAAAATGGCGGTCGGTCGTGATTCTTTTACATACCCCCTTCGATCGCTATCTTGGATTTGTGCGATGTTGGTGTGACGAATAATTTAATTTCTAATAAAAACCACTTCGAACGGGTTAAAAATACAAACAAATGCCGCAGGTAAGTTTGAAAATAACTTTTATCGCCTACAGTTACTTTTATTTGTTGTATATTTGTTTTTTGAGCGTTTTTAGTCTGCTGAGTAAAGTAAAAGAAACCCGATTGTTTGTTTGGTGTGGACATCTTCATATTTCAGCAGCGTTCAACGCACATATATTGTCTCAGGAAGTTACAATCTTCATTTTGCTTTGTTGTGACGATAGTGACCCCCTTTATCTCACAACTTCTGACATCCATCAGCCCGAGCACCTGCTTCTAAAAAAAACCGATGTGTTCTGACATTTGGTACCTTCCCAAGATATTGATCCGGGCTAAGAATTTTTTTTTTAGGAATAGTTCAAATGCTAACTATTAGATTTGATATTTCGAGTTGGTTATCTAATAGAGAAGAGAATGAATACTGTTTTAATGGCTGCTTGAACGTTATCATCGCGATTGTGGGATTGTCCATTCTCGAGTGGGGGTGTTGGAGGGAACGGAGAATCTATGACTGTCTGTTATATCAGTATGTCACCGTCTTTGAAATAATTAATTACCCCTTCTCAAGACTGGACTTTTTGACACCGGATTTTTTTACAATCGGACACTTGCTTGCATTCGGGCAGCTTTTTGCCTTGTTTTTTCCCCCACAATCTTTGTTTTACTTTTTCAGATTTTAAATCTTGGCTCTTCGCCAACTTATCTATCCCAGCAATTTCCTCTGATGATAAGATTTTGATCTTTGAAAAGCCTGTGTTAAGGAAAAAATTAATTAAATTAACTGCTTTTTTGCGGAATATACCTTGCATTGAGCAACTGAATTGAAAAAAGATCTGCCTCCTTCACTTTTCTAATTCCTTTCCATCCTTCTACCTATCTATCTGCTCTATTTGGTATATTGAGCTGTATACTTTTCACAATAGGTTTTACCTTTCCTAAAAGTTCGCTTTTAGTTCACCACTTCATATATATATATATATATATATATATATATATATATATATATATATATATATGGTTTTGTTTTGTTTTGTTTTGCATATTTACGGCATATCAACCTGTTAGTGGGTTACTTACAATTTATTCATTCCTTATAACTGAATAAAAAAAAAAAAAATTGCTGCTAATATCCGTTCCGTAAAATAAATTTGAGTTAAATAAATTTAAAAGTCTTTAAACGATTTTAAAACATTGTCGATGAAATGCCGTTGCAGTTTTTGTTAAAATTTCAAAGAAAAGAAAATATTTTTTATTTAAAGTATTTGGTAACACGAGCGCGCCTTTTTTTAGTGAAAATATTTGAATTTTTCAAATGCCGACGGGCACCAGAGAATTTCCACAAGCCGGCGGGTCGTGCTTACCCTAGACACACAACTGCATCACTGTATTACTGAATTACTATTTGCTATTTTTTGTTTTTAAGCGATGCTATGATTTATTAGTGCATTGTACGTATTGTGGCCTTAAAAGACTGAAAAGAAATAAGAGAACAAGGAGGTAGAGTTAGCAAGAGTATGTATTTAATCAAAGTACAGAAGTAATGGGTTGTAAGAGAGTGCTTTTCGCTTGGTCATAACGACTCTATCTGTTACCACCATTATCACAATCTATAGTGTCGGGAAGAGTCCACGTAGTGATGCAATAGGAGCGATCACCAAAAAAGTATGGCAATCAGTTTTGTCTTTGAAAGAGTTACCCTTAGTCCTTTGGCCTTGTTTTTATGGAATTCGCTCCAGACAAGGCATGAAGCCGCTTGATGTAAGGAACTAAAAAGAACGAAAGATGATTAACGCAAAGACAAGGGATGCGTATTGACCATAGTCTTGAAAAGACCAACACTATAAAGTTAGAGTGAAACAGTCAGCAGGAAGAGAGTTTCATAAGCCTGCAGTTCTTTGAAAGAAGCTACTGGAATAGCAAGCTGTATTATAACGAGGTATCAAAACAGCAAATTGGTGAAGACCACCAGACCAACGAGTCAAACGAGCTGGAACAAAGGAAGCAGAGAATAAATCAGACAATTCTGAAGAACACATGCTGTAATATTACTTATAGAAGAGACTGAGACTAGCAACATCACGTCTTTGAGAGAGAGAGAGAGAGAGAGAGAGAGAGAAAGAACGAGAGGGAGAGAGAGAAATAGAGAGAGAGAGAGAGAGAGAGAACGAGAGAGATAGAGAGAGAGCGAGAGAGATAAAGAGAGAGAGGGAGAGAGAGAAAAAACGAGAGAGAGAGAGGAGGAGAGAGATAGAGAGAGAGAAAAAGAGGGAGATAGATAGAGAGAGAGAGAGAGAGAGAGAGAACGAGAGGGAGAGAGAGAAATAGAGAGAGAGAGAGAGAGAGAGAGAGAGAGAGAGAGAACGAGAGAGATAGAGAGAGAGCGAGAGAGATAAAGAGAGAGAGGGAGAGAGAGAGAGAGAAAAAACGAGAGAGAGAGAGGAGGAGAGAGATAGAGAGAGAGAAAAAGAGGGAGATAGAGAGAGAGAGAGAGAGAGAGAGAGAGAGAGAGAGGAGTGGGTGCAGGGAAGAAGAAAGGGTAGAGCCAATCAAATTCCAGATACACGTTTGAACCTTATAAAGAACGCTCAAATGGGACAGAGATTCACCAGCCCAAATATGACAACAGTAT
Organism: Sepiola atlantica; assembly: GCA_963556195.1. Lineage (NCBI taxonomy): Eukaryota > Metazoa > Mollusca > Cephalopoda > Sepiida > Sepiolidae > Sepiola > Sepiola atlantica. The sequence continues at coordinate 37,978,751 of OY744554.1, forward strand.
GGTCTGATAGTAGACTTGTAGAGATAGAGAATGGCTTCAGGTGTGAGAAAGTGTTTACGAAAAGCAGTGGATCCAAGTCATAAACTCCAAGACAGATTTGTTGAGAAAGAAAGACCAAGAAGTTTCCGAGCCGAATTCTCCTCAAGAGCAGAGCCATCCATGAACATCTCAACTTCCATGCCACTTGTCATCATTCTTAATTTCTCAAGTAATTGGTCAATTGACCAAGGGAAATTAGACGATAAAATGAATGATCCTGATGATGATGATGATGATGATGATGATGGATGGGCATTCCGATTATATTAAAGTGGATAACTTTCAAAAATGTCTGCCAAATTTTATCGGTTAGTTTTATTTGGCTTTGCAACCGGTGACAGGGAAAATTAATTCACCTTCTAAATTTATGCTGTTTGATTTTTGCGGATTGTGTTTTATTTATTTTTATTTTGCAAATATTAATTTTTTTTCTGACTTTTACGGATTAGTTAACCGTGCATATATCTTCGACAATATTCTATACTGACTACGCCATTATTGTTATGTTTAATGTGTAATATATTTCAATTTCAGTTTTAATAAACACCATAAACCCTACAACTAATGCTAAGTCCGGGTGGAAACGCACTCCCCCGAACCCCATTTGAATGAACCCTGGATTTAAAGATACTGGTAGGATTAAGGAAGTTTTTAAGTTGATTAAAAACGCTCATCTTTTATCATAATTCATTGTAAAATAAAAATGAATAGAAAGAAAGAAATCCGTAAAAATCAGAAAACATATTAGTATTTAAAAAATAAAAATGAAAAAAAAAGAAAGAAAGAAATCCGCAAAAATAGCAGAAAGCAAATTAGTATTTGCAAAATAATCTGAAAAAAAAATACAATTTAATCCGTAAAAATCAGAAAACAAATTAGTATTTATAAAAATCAGAAAATAAATTAGTATTGGCAAAATAATCTACAAAAATTCAATTTAATCTGCAAAGAATCAGAAAATAAATTAGTATTTTCAAAATAATCTGAAAAAATACAATTTAATCCGTAAACATCAGAAAACAAATTAGAATTTATGAAAATCAGAAAACAAATTAGTATTTGCAAAATAATCTGAAAAAAATACAATTTAATCCGTAAAAATCAGAAAACAAATTAGTATTTGCAAAATAATCTGAAAAAATACAATTGAATCTGTAAAAACAAGAAAACAAATTAGTATTTGTAAAAATCAGAAAACAAATTAGTATTTGCAAAATAATCTGAAAAAAATACAATTTAATCCGTAAAAATCAGAAAACAAATTAGTATTTGCAAAATAATCTGAAAAAAATACAATTTAATCCGTAAAAATCAGAAAACAAATTAGTATTTGCAAAATAATCTGAAAAAAAATACAATTTAATCTGTAAAAACAAGAAAACAAATTAGTATTTGTAAAAATCAGAAAACAAATTAGTATTTGCAAAATCATCTGAAAAAAATACAATTTAATCCGTAAAAATCAGAAAACAAATTAGTATTTGCAAAATAATCTGAAAAAATACAATTTAATCCGTAAAAATCAGAAAACAAATTAGTATTTGCAAAATAATCTGAAAAAATACAATTTAATCCGTAAAAATCAGAAAACAAATTAGTATTTGCAAAATAATCTGAAAAAAATACAATTTAATCCGCAAAAATCAGAAAATAAATTAGTATTTGCAAAATAATCTGAAAAAAATACAATTTAATCCGTAAAAATCAGAAAACAAATTAGTATTTGCAAAATAATCTGAAAAAAATACAATTTAATCCGCAAAAATCAGAAAACAAATTAGTATTTGCAAAATAATCTCAAAAAAATACAATTTAATCCGCAAAAATCAGAAAATAAATTAGTATTTGCAAAATAATCTGAAAAAATACAATTTAATCCGCAAAAATCAGAAAATAAATTAGTATTTGCAAAATAATCTGAAAAAATACAATTTAATCTGCAAAAATCAGAAAATAAATTAGTATTTGCAAAATAATCTGAAAAGATACCAACAACAAATAAACAAACAAACAAACAAACAAACAAAAACAATTTAATCAGCAAAAATCAAGAAAACAGATTAATAGGGTGGATTAATTTGTTCTGTCGCCGGTTGCAAAGTCAGACAAAACTAATCGATAAAATTTGGCAGCCATTTTGGAAAGCTAACCGCTTGAATATAACCGGCGTTCCTTTTTTCCCATCTTCTTCTTCTTCTTCTTCTTCTTCTTCTTCTTCTTCTTCTTCTTCTTCTTCTTCTTCTTCTTCTTCTTCTTCTTCTTCTTCTTCTTCTTCTTCTTCTTCTTCTTCTTCTTCCTCCCACTCACTCTTTCGTCTTCATTCCAATAAATCGTGACAAAGAAAGACTAACCGCTTGAATATAACCGGCGTCCCCTTTTCCCATCTTCCTACTCTCCTCTTTTTTTTCTGTTCGTCTTCTCCCCTTCCTCCTCCTCCTCCTCCTCCTCCTCCTCCTCATCTTCATCCTCCTCCACCTGCTCCTCCTCCTCCTCCTCCTCCTCCTCCTCCTCATCTTCCTCCTCCTCCTCATCATCTTCCTCCTCCTCCTCCTCCGCCGCCTCCTCCTCCCTCTCACTCTTTCGTCTTCATTCCAACAAATCGTCCTCCTCCTGCTCCTCCTCCTCATCTTCCTCCTCCTCCTCCTCCTTCTCCTCCTCCTCCTCCTCCTCCTCCTCCTCCCTCTCACTCTTTCGTCTTCATTCCAACAAATCGTCCTCCTCCTGCTCCTCCTCATCATCTTCCTCCTCCTCCTCCTTCTCCTCCTCATCATCTTCCTCCTCCCTCTCACTCTTTCGTCTTCATTCCAACAAATCGTGACAAAGAAAGGCATAACAGATGTGTGTTAGATCGGCGGATTTGCACACTTTAAGTGATGGAACTGATGCTCTAATCAGTCGATAAGCGTCGTCTGGTTTCTTCATTTACGGATTTAGAAAGTCGTTAGCTTGATCTACGGATTAAAAGAGATTATCGGATGGAGAGAATCACGGATTTTGGCGTGACCATATTAATAATTTTGAGGGCATCATTACTTTTTACTTACTAGAGGTTCTCGTACGAGCTATTACCAGTGATCACTCATCGACAAAAAACAAAACAAAACAGGTGGCTTTTCCTGGAATCCGAGTGACAACAAATCTACCCAAATTCTAAGTATTCTCTTCTTTCGATACCCGTTGCAATTTAACTTACGTTCTCGCAACAGCTGTTTACTATTGGGATTTTCTGAAATTTGACAATAAGCCATTACAATACTCTCTGTGCCCTTCTGATGGAAGTCTGGATGGTGCTCTTTAGTCCCCGGTCTTTACACCATCATATAAACCCTTTATGAACATTTTGTGTGGTATTAACAAATGCTGGCACCATTTTTGTTTCCGGTTTCACTGTTCCCTATATTGTTTTTTTTGTCGTGCTTCTGGCTGCGGTAATCAGTCTTTCTGTGTTTTAGGTTATGTATGGTTTCAATCTTCCTTTTGATTCAAATTTCTCCTAGTCTTTCAGTAATTTTCTCCATGTTCTATATTCCTTTCAGTTCTCGGACTAGTTTCATGTATTTCTCATTACAAAAAACAACTCCTTGATCTTCACTCTGTGAATTGCTGGGACGGCGAAATTTATGATCTGGCAGTTTTTTTCCCCTTCTTCTTGTTGACTATTATCACGTCTCGTCTCCTTGATTGGATGAGTGTGTTTGCGTCTCCATTTTCCAATACCAGCTATGGTTTGTGTCTGTACCATTTGTTTCCTATCAAAGTGATATAAATAGAGTCGATATTAAAAAAATATCATAAACCACGCGCATAAAATCCTTTCACCAATATAAATAGAGTCGACATTAAATAACCCAAAAGGGTTGATATACCGTAAAACAAAACAAAACAAAAACAAAACTTAGAGTCGACCAATATCATTCTTCGGTTGTAGTGCATTTTGCATGAACACTAGTTTTCTAGTCTTTTGGTTTCGAGTTATTTTTGTTGTTGTTTAGTCTATGAAGGGTCCATAATATTTTAGTAGGGGTATGCATTTCTTTTATCATGTTTCTACTATATAATTTGGTTTCTAAGAGTTTTCTTGTCCTTCTCAGATATTATTTTTCCAAAGTTCTCTTTTAATTCTGTTAATCTTATGGCGTCTGAATCCAGAAGTCCCAGATATTTATAGGTATATTGTTCACAAAGTGTCACAATCTGCTCCCGTTTGGGCAATTTCATTCCCTCCGCTGAGAACATATAAGTTTGGAAGATGGTGTAGATGGTAGGATAAATGAACTAGAAAATTACGTAACCCAGAGTAGATGGAGGCTGATTACCGCTGCAAAAACGCTATTAAAATAAACAATAGCACACCACTCAATAAGTCCCGGATCTAATAAAACACCAACTTTTAGGCAAAAGTCGACTTTATTAATATACCTTCTAAGGTGATACACCGATTCCAATGCTTCTCTAACTGTTCTGTCTAGTATAGATGTAGACCCATTAGATTTATCTCCCTTTCCCGGCCCCCCATTTGTTAGGGACTTTTTTATCCCCGACACCGGCCGGCAAGCAGCTTTCCGGTGCTCTGTTTTTGGATTGTCGCTGCTGCTATGTCACGGACGAAACCTCATGGTGGAATTTCAATCACCCTACGGATTGCGGCATTTTAGCCATCTTCGGTAAGAGACATTATCCCTTCTCCTTCCTCAAACAGAATTGAATATCGTGCTCGTTATTTCCTTTGAACATTTCTCTCATCTAAATGAACTTTATTCTCCTTTCTCATCCCATGTGCGTATCTCCTTGTCGATCGCTCGTGACGTGTGTACCTCATACCTCGTAGTATTCTTCACCCCCAAAATACTTCCTATCCTGCTTAACACAGTTTTTTTTAGATTTTAGTAGATTCCTCGTTTCCTGTTTCATCGTCATTCTTTGTATTTAGATTTCTGAGACAATGTTTTTATTTCTTTTCAGTTTTTACCTTTTCGACGGACAATACAACCTGCGATTAAAATATGCTATGGCTCAGAGTCTTGTTTTTCGAAAGGAGTTAATGCTAGCTGTCTGACGGCTAAACCCGGCCCTAATTCGATATCTTTTTTGGGGGCTTAAAATAAGTGTCAGTTTCTGATATCACTTCTTTATTTGAACCAAATCTCTTTCTATGGAGAATTCTTTTGAGGTCTATCGGGAGAATAATGTAGAAGCAATTCGAATTGCAATTCATGTAGTTTCACTATCGTTACAACCGACTTTTGACACAGTGAATTCTCTTGATTAAAGATGACCATTTTTTTTCATCTGTGGCCGTTTTTTGTCTCTTCAAATACACTAACCCTCTGCATGAAACATTCAATAAATATAACCTGCGAAAACCTAGAAATGATCATTAAGGTCCACAAATACAAAATACTAAAAGAGAACAGTAGAGAAGAAAAAATAACAAATTACGTAAAAAAATGACTAATATAGAAAAAATAACACTTAGAAGAACAAAAATATGAGCACTACAAATAGTAATAACCCAAACCTGATAACAATCACCCAAATAGAAATTAAAAAGTTAGTAATGAAGAGAAAAGCTGTAATTGCATCACTCGTACACATAGTCCACTACAAAATAAATGCCTAACCAAAAGTATTGTTTACCAAGCCACAATATTTGCCAAAGAAAGACCAAATAAAAGTTACTACGTGGGTATGACCTTCATTGATTTTAAAACCAGATATTACGACCACAACAGCACATTTAAAAGCTGAATAGAAACAGAACTAACGGACCATTATTGGGAGCTCAAAGAAAGCGGACGCTAACCAATAATTGAATGGAAAATAGTACGACAGGCCAGTAAATGTAGAAATTTAGACGACCTGTGTAGATCATGTCTAAATGAGAAATTTGAAATCCTAAACTATAAAAGGTCACACAATCTATTAAACTGCGGAAGTGAAATAGCAAACAACTGCTTACACAGAATAAAATTTACTTTAGGTTAACAATACATAATAAATAAATAAATAATAAAATAAACTAACACCTAAAGATAGAAATACAAGCACGCATGTGTTAAAAATAAGTTCACCTATTAATTCGACACAACACAGAAACAGGGATGAGTCACCCCTATACAAAACAGAACAATAGAATAGGAAGAAAAATCAACCGAACCTTTGTTTGAAACATTAACCTGAAAGGAAAGAATAACAAAGAATTTGGTTGGTTAACTAACTAAACTAAACACCACGTGTATATATAAACACACACGGCAACAAAAACTCTATACATTTTAACCTGACGAGTCCCTATGGGGATGAAACGCGGAAGCCTCTTTGTAGCTTAATTACCATAAATATATTTTCATAACTTACTATATATATATATATATATATATATATATATATATATATATATATATATATATATATATATTGTGTGTATTTAGGCAGCATATTTTCATTTAGGCAAACATTATTAAATAACACGGAGTGGTGTTGCTTGATGCGACTTTTTAAAATTTTTATTTTTTATTTTTTTATTTTGTCAATTTTCCGAATTGTCCATCTAATGTTTCGGTCAAAAATAAGTCGCATCAAACAAAACCATTCCGTGTTATTTAATAATGTTTGCCTAAATATGTATATATATATATATATACTCATCCACATAAGACTGTTTCGCTGTATCACAGCGATTCAATGCGGCTAGACCAGTTAGTGCCTCAAGCCGGGATTGAAACTCAACCGTCGAGCTGACAGTCGGCGCTCCTACCCCTGCGCTATCATACGACACTGACTGAATGTAAGTAATATCTCAATGTAAACATTGTCAATATATATATATATATATATATATATATATATATATATATTATGTCCGCCGGGGGTTCGAATCCTGCAACCGGCTTGAATAATTAGTTCTACACTGACGATTCATAAAATATGTATACGTATGTAGATAAACAAATATTTAGAATTATTTGTCGCCCCCAATCTAGGCTGGGCACTGTAGTGAGTAGTATTAATACAGCCGTCAAAATCATAGCTTTAATGCATGTTCATTTATAAGTTGAACACTGTTGACGTCGACTGTCTATCGGGCCAGCTCGTTATCATAGGTCTAAAACTCTTGCATAATGACGTAGTTGTTCATGGTGACCGCGTGCGTTAAGACGTCGGAAATTGAGTTAAAAAATGATTCTTGTTTCCAGGGTTTCGAATCCTACGACCGGCTTGAATAATTGTCTCTACATTCACGATTCCGGAAGGATGGAACGTATATATATATATATATATATATATATATATATATATATATATATATATAAACAATTAAAAAAATAACAGAATTCGTCTGTTTAATTATACCTTTTTTTATTTTTTCAATTTTTTTGATGGTCTTTCTTGTATTAAAATCAATAAAATCAACAAATGTTCCATAGGTTTCACGAACGTTTTCGATTCTTTGTCGAATCCTCAAAAGCAAATGAACAAAAAAGCTGGAGAAAGAAGAGAATTTTAAAAAGACAGCGGACAAACGCGCATAGAACGTTTTTCGCATTGTCCCAGGAAGTCGTTGACGATTTAAATTCAGCAAAGCTGGAGTGGCATCACAGAACAAAATCGCATTGCGTTAAGCATTTTTAAATGTTACCACTGGTTTCATATGTGATGTTGTTAACTTTAGGTTGTAGTGATTTTATTTAGATAGCTTCCAGTATTTTTCATTTTTTAAAATTGGTTTCGGAATATATATATATATATATATATATATATATATATATATATATATATATATAGTAATCCAGGTAGGGTAAAAATCCACAGGGTAGAAATCCAAAGGGAATCAAACCGGGTTTATAAAAGAGTGCTCAATAAAAAATATAGAGCTGTATTGTGAATGCTTTTATTCAAACATGTACAAGGTCTGCTACACTGGCATGTCGATGTTATCGATCTACAGCTCTCAAGAGCTGAGGTCTCATCAGGCAGAAAATTATTTTTTGATTCAACCTGGTTGCTGAATTCAAGAGAGAATCTCAGCTCTTGAGAGCTGTAGATCGATAACATCGACATGCCAGTGTAGCAGACCTTGTACATGTTTGAATAAAAGCATTCACTATATATATATATATATATATATATATATATATATATATATATATATATATATATATATATATATATATATGACACGTGTCCATGGATTACTTTTATGTACATATAAAATCAATAAAAAAATATATATATGCAACAAAAATTCGTCATATAAAGTAAAGGGCGACTAATAATGCAATTTTCTGCGTCTGAATCACTTAGGAAGTGAAAGAATCGAAGTAGTAGTAAGCAAAAAAACAAACAAACAAAAACAACGAACGCTGCAATCACCAATAAAGATAATTACATAAAAATGCATTATATATATATATATATATATATATATATATATATGCTGATGAGTCCAGATTAAAAAAGACGAAACGTATACGTACACAGATAATTAACGAAAAACAAATATCTATTATTTGTAGCCCCTAGAAAACCCTCTAAATGGGCACTGTAAGTGTAGTATTAACACAGCATAACGTCGTTAGCTATAAATGCATCGTTCCTTTCATTAAGTGTAACGCTTTTATGACGTCAAGCCGCCGAAATATAGTGAATAGTTATATCTCTATGCTGATGAGTCCAGATTAGAAAGGACGAAACATATACGTACATAGATAATAAACAAAAAACAAATATATATATATATATATATATATATATATATATATATATATATATATATATATTAGTATTTCATGTATCCACATAACATTTTATAAGGAGATATAATTTTTTATGTATCAATTTTCAGTATTTACTTCAACAGTGCTCGATACATAAGTAGAGCTCGGTAGTAAGCTATGAAAATATATTTATGCCAATTAAGCTACGCAGAGGCTCCCACGTTTCATCCCCGGAGGGAATCTTCAGGCTAAAATGCATGGAGTTATTCACGGCTAGCTAGTTAACCAATCAGATTCTTTGTTGTTCTCTCGACCAATCGTTGGGCTTCCCGCGAACAAAGGTCTTGTTAGTGTTACTTCCTATATCCTGTTCTATTGTTCTGTTTTCTATAGATTGGCATATATCATGTTTCCTTTGTTGTGTCAATATAATGGGTGAATTTATTTTAACACGTGGCTCTTTATATTTATATTTTAGGTTTTAATTTATATATCTATATATATATATATATATATATATATATATATATATATATATATATATATATATATATATATATATATATATATATAGTTTGAGAATTAGCTTCCTGCACTGAAGATTGCGTTAGCATGAAACATCGATGTCTGTAGGTATTAAAATAATTAATATTTATTTATAAATATTATTATTAGCTCCCTTCACCAAAAGTCTGGCACTCTGAGTGACTTTAATAACAAACAGTACTAATAGCTGCATGCACGATCCGAATACGTTCGTTGATCACCCTAACTGCTTGTGTAAATTTAGCTACCGATTCGCTATTTACAAAATTAAATTCCTCCCTAATTATTACCTAATTGTCTACGGCCGAGGGGTTAAGACTCTTGACTACAGATAAGTGGCGATTTGTGATCAGGGTTCGCGCCCGCCGACCGTTGAGAATTAGCTTCCTGCACTGAAGATTGCGTTAGCATGAAACATTGATGTCTGTAGGTATTAAAATAATTAATTTTTATTTATAAATATTATATATATATATATAGGGTGGGCAAAAATAAGGGTCCTATTTTTAAAAATTCATAACTTTTTTATTTATTGATTTAAAAAAATTTTTTTTTTAGAATAAGTAAAGGACCCCTTCCGAAGCAAGCATGAGCCGTATTAGCCCTAAGGAACGTACCCTCATTTAGAAAACATTATTTTTGCTTAAAAAACTCAAAACAGTGTAAACAACAATACTTTAGTTTTTGTAAGTTTTAAGAAGTGTTTTTCGGCTAAAATTTGTTTTGTTTATTTCAAAAAATCTCGGAAGGGTCAGTCTACACACACATACAGTTTGGTGAGTTTAACTTTTATTTTGTGGAAGTTATTCAAATTCAAGTTATTCAAATTTAAAGATAGGACCCTTATTTTGGCCCACCCTGTATATATATATATATATATACATATATATATATAAATATAAAGAACAGGAAAATAAACATATTTATAAATATTATATATTTATATATATATATATATATATATATATATATATATATATATATATATATATATAAATATAAAGAACACTTTTAAATTAGAACATATCATAGAAGAATTGATGCTCATTATACGAGATTGAGCAATTATAGAGACAAAGATTAAAAAATACAAAATCTATTACATTATCACTTGTTCAAATTTTTTCCTGGATTTTTCACTTTTGCTGCTACAATTTTCATGACGGTTTCAACCTCTTCTCTTGGACATTTTCTATACTTTTTATATTTGTATTTATCTTATATTATATTTATATCTTTTCAAATTATGACCTTTGGTAATTTCCTTACCAACTTATCTCTTTTCTCTCTCCACTTCATTCTCTTCAAATATGATCTGAGGTTAAGATCGGATTCTAACTCTGCCTGATGAGATCTCAGTTTATAATAACTGTTGATCGATAACATCGACATGCCAGTGTCGCAGATCTTTTACATGTCTGTGTAAATAAAAATAATCATATATAAAGCTCTATTTGATATTGAGCACTTTTTATAAACCCGGTTGAAATTCTTTGGATTACTACCCTGTGGATGTTTTTACTTGGATTATTATCATTATTATCTCTCTCTCTCTCTCTCTCTCTCTCTCTCTTTCTCTCTCTCTCTCTCTATATATATATTAGTTAAATTTAAATACTTTCCATAACGGCCACGTTTTCTTTATTTTTCTTCATTTTTCATTCTTCTTTTTTCATTTTTCTTTATTTTTCTTTATTTTTCTTCATTATTATTCTTTTTCATCTTTCTTTATTCCCCCCCCCCCCTTTTATTATTAGTACCTTAATTTTTTTATGATTAGTACCATTACGACTTCATAAATTTATAAATGGTGTGACTACAATTTATTTAATTATAAGTTTTATTTTTAATGATTTATTATTTAATATTTAATATTTTTAGAAATAATTTATTACATTAGCATATTATTTCAATATAATTTTTAATTTTATAATTTTATAATTTATATATTTTTTAACTTAATATAATTTTATTTTTATTTTTTATTTGTATTTTTATTTTTAACGTTATCTCCATTTACTTTCGATAAGATATATAGCGTCTCTATTAGTTAAATTTAAATACTTTCCATAACGGCCACGTAATTCCACGCACGTGACAATTTAAACATGCCATCTGTCCAACTGTTAACGTTATTCCCATTTAATTTCTTGCTTTTTCGATGTACAGCGTTGCTGTTGTTTTGATCCATAACTGACTACGAATATTCCACGCACGTGACAATTTTAAATCTGAAAGTGTTCCATCTT